>OY728144.1:324402341-325695273 GCA_963277665.1 Viscum album | reverse complement strand
CCACACAAGGGAATATAATTTGGGGCCATTATAAAGGGCATGACTAAATTATGAAAAATATTATTCTTAATATAACCAAGATTTATATAAATTCTCCTCAAGACTCAAGATGAAATATTTAGTTTCCCATTGATCACACATATGTCATTTTTTACAACATTAAATTTCACAGGTTTAATGAAATATGGGGTTTTGATTATTGTAATGACTATAATACGTAGGAAATATCAAAATTGATCAATCCACTCCTTATAATATTAACAAACTATAAATTTGGTAGAAAATTTTGAAGTATCTAGTTATATGACTTCATTATATAAGAAGTTATCCATCATTGATAAATTGATAAAGAACCTCAGATATATACATATGGATTCACTAATGAGACCCCTCTCTTTTGTATAAAAAGATACACAACCTATAATTGTTTGTTAGGGTAACCGGTCCCTTGTCCAAATTAGGAATATATTCATGAACATATCATAAATATATAATAGAGACCTGTAGTAGGAATAAAAATCCTTTCAATAAAATGTGGTGAATCTGACTACCCATCCCATCGAATAATGCGAGTACCTAATTATCTTTGGTTTTGAAACCCCAAATGACCACTTTCATTTGGAAAGAAGGTCCATACACAGTGAAAAATTATGGAGCAATTAGGATTTTCCATTTAGAATAATAATGGTAACCCAGTGTTGGTTAATATGAAAGAAATAACCCCCCCCCCCCAAATCAACCATCGGGTCTATAAAAACACCCCTCAAGATCATCCTCTTAATCTGTGAAAAAACATTCTATTTTTCAAATGTGGGTTTCCATGTAACTTCTTAATCCATAAAAAAATTCTAAAATAGTGATTTTATTCACTCCTTTGGTAAAATGTATCCACATTGAGAAAATGAAAAGCACATTCCATTTAATTATTTTAAATGAAAGAAAAAATTGGGTAAAAATTAATTCAAAAAATATTCCAATATTAATAAAAAAACCTTAAATATATTTTAAGGAATATATGAACATGGAAGAAGTGATTATATGTAAAAAAATAAAATATAGTTAGGTTTCCATAAAAACATCTATTCAGACATTGACTGCATAGTGAGAGGAAAATGAATAGAAAAATTTTTATTTACAAAAATTACCATATGAGAATAAAATAAAAAATATTTCTCAAAGATAGATCATATAATTTAATATTTATAACATCTAAGCATAAATAGTCTTGGTAAAAATTGAGATTGTAATAGAAAATCCTTATAGCTTTGGAAACCATTCATAACCTACTTGAATGAAATAAACTCAAATGAGACTTTAAATTCCCTTAAAATAATGTAATTTATGATATATAATATCATATGGTTAATATATACACAACAAGAAATAAAAACGTGTAGAATTTGAAAAATTACTCAGAGAATAAAATGTGAGATGGGAAAATCCTAAAAAGATCATAATATTGATGTGAGAAATAATCAATAAAGTTATTATGTGAATAAAAATTAAATACACATAAAAATTTTAAATACAAAATAAAATTATTATAGGTCATTAGGCACATTATTTTTTCATAAAATATACAATTAATAATTAATATAACCAAATGGATAGAAATTGGGTTAAGAAACCCCTAACTTCAAGTCTGAATTGTTCTGTAAGAACTCTAAAATTCCATATAATGAATTAAAATTTCATTTAATTATAAACCAAAACTATATAAATTCTTATAATATCATAAATTATCCACTTAAAACATTTCAACATATGTTAATTAATAATCAAATACTAAAATTGTTTTTTTGGGGGCATTAACTGTTTATTTTTTCTTGTTTGTTACATTTAGTCAGTTCTAGTACTTGTATTTTTATATTGGTTCCACCTAATTCAATAAAATAATTATATAATAAAAATAATATTTAATAATTATATATAATTTTATTACCATTAATATAAATAAGTGATGAAAAATGAATTCTTTCACTTTGTGGTGATGGTAGTCTCTACACATGCATGAGTGTTGTTTCCACTTTTCTCTGGATTGAATGAACTGAAGTCAAATATACAACTATAAAGAATCATTTCTCTATTATAAATATATTATATATTAATTAAATATCTCGTCATTACATTCCATATAAATCATTAATTAAAAAATAATCAAATCTCTTCATAGAGGTGGTAGTGCACACACACACCCATGAGCGTTGTTATCATTTTCCAATGGATATGAATGTAAGATGATAGATAAGATATAATAAATACAAAAGGATAATTATATCATAATTGTTATATATAATGATAAAATCCACCATAATAAAAATCCTAGAAATATGGTGATGTAAAATGAATCATATCACTATGTGGAGGAGGTAGTCCACACGTATGCAAAAGTTATCATTTTGTATCATATTAGATGGAAAAGAAGTGGAAAATGGTTCTAAAATGTTCATAATAAAATATTTATAGAGTAATTAAACTAGAGTAATTATTTTATGATGGATAAAATTTTATTAGAGAATTTAGAAGAATAATTAAAATTAAAATTCCTCAGTTAATATTTATACCTCCTCTATAAGTGGACTCTTTGGGGCAACACCTTAATCCATGAAAGATTTCACTTAAAAGAATTCTAGGAGATATATGAAAATGGTAATAGATATAAGAAGGTTTTGGGGTTGGGGTTGTATGATATATATGGGTCAAAGTTCCTGAATAATGGAGGACATGAGGTGCCATTTTATAATCAAGGGAGATAACACACATATATTTACTCAATTGATTTTAATAATGTCATTTTATTTTCTTTTGAATTTGGAACCATATAGTGAATAAATATGGGAAAGATATGATATGGTATTAATTTATTCAAACAATAATAATTAGACATGTTTCTTTGAAAATGTAATCCATATCTCTTAGTTTAACCCCCGATAAACCCATTTTAACCTTAACTGTGGTAATTTTTTTTAATATTTTTATTATTAATTATTAAAAAATGAAATTGAAGTCATGATAAAATTTGGAAATGATAAACAAAAAATATTTAATCCATTTTATAAAATAAAATTTCTCAATGTGGAATATTTTAATTAAAAAATCAGCAAGCAAAACTCAATGAAAACCTATTTTTATAAAAATGTATTTTGAAGCATCAAACAAACATTAATTTAAATCATTTCCTTTAAATTACAATTATGTGAATGTGAAAATACTTTATAGAATTCATGGTCTAAAAATTTAATTATCAATAATAATAATTTGTGATTAATTTAATTTATAATGATAAAACATATTACTCAAATATATACAGATTTTAGAAAAATTTGTTTTGTAAAAATCAAATGAAATTATACCAAAATCAATTATAATGAAGATTAGTATGTAATTAATTAGGTTACTTTAATATAAAATTAAAAACATATTGGGACCTTTAAATTATGTTATTTAATGAAATGAAATAACAGTTTTATAATAATTATAATTATTCACTATTCATTTCAATATAAATCTTTTATGTAAAATACAAAACATTCACCATAATATAATATTTAAATAATAATTTTAAAAATTTATAATCATTTACTAAACTAAATTACTATTTTTTTAGAAATTTAAAAAAATATCTACATATAAAATAGAATAAAAACATTTTTTTACAATGAAAAAATGTTGAATAATAAAATTTTGTTATTATTAATTGAGTAATTATTTATTATGCATTAATAAAAATATTAATAATTAAGTACCTTTATAAATAACTTCAATAGATCCCCGAGATGGATGAACCATTGGGAGTGGGTGGGTGATTTATTATTTTTTAGGAATTCCCTTCAAAATTTAACCTATATGGCTGGTTAAAGACTCGATCCCTCATTATTTAAAGCCTCACATTTCCCACATGTATAAAAATAAAAGTATATAAATTCACATTTATATTTTTACAAGGTTGAGCCTCAATATGACATAATTATCCATTCCATAATCTACCTATTTTTATTTCATATATTTTCTTTTAACTATTATTTTTTATGATTGCATGTGTGTTATATATTACACATAAGTTTATATAATCAATACCCATACCCAGTAAAGGATAAATGTAATTTTTTATACTATAATTACCAGTTCTTTAATGTATCTTCAATACCATCTTGGGAATAGGACTTTAACTAATTCTGCATACTACTGTACTGTAGAAGTTTCCCTTATTCTATTTCAAGCCCACATAGTAAATTATTCTTATGAATCAATTTTATCCCTACTCTCCATTAATTAGAATTTTTTTTTGTATTTTTATCTCCTTGATATTTCAAGTATAATAAATGAATTTTATCACTTAATGTATTATAATTCCACTAGATTTAATCAATAATATTGTATAGAAGTCCTCCTATATCTATTCTAAATAAGTAAAATATATTACTTCAACTAAAAGTCACTATAATATCATAATGATCAATGGTACGGTCATCAAAATATTACATGTTTTCTTTTTTCTCAATTATAAAATACACAATTATCATGTAAATATTTTTCAATATATAATTATAATTTCATGCATGAAAATGGCATGATTCTTATCATGTTTGTAAACCATATGACATAACTATATTTTGATCTATTCCTTGTATTTATTAAATACTGTTTATGAGTCTCATTTTGTACTACCCTATCAATAATGTCCAAAATAATTTGGGAACCCCACTCTGCATGTATTTATTAAATGATCAATGCATTCATTATCTTTTAATTCGCATAAATATATGTATCATGTCAATAATATTACTTCAATATCACTTTTCCTTCATGTATGGTTTTAGTGTGTCCTTACCCCTTTCTATTTGCATAAGAGTATACAGTTCCTTAGAGAATTTTAAAAACTAAAAAGTTTTCTGAGCCTCCTAACTAATTTTTTTTTTGTATACATTGGGTTGAAAAAAAAACTATTCTTCATCATGTATAAAATAGTTGGTAGGTGATTCTTTCTTCACACAAGATGTGTGTGGATCATTCCATCTTCATGTTCATAGAGGATAACGTGATCATTATTTACAAAAACAAAAAAAATTCATGGATCTCTTCATCACAAAAGAGAGAGTGTTGTTATTATTTTCATAGACGAGTTTCTCACATATTCTCTATTAACATAAGGTTTGGATGGGGTAAATGTTTTCATTTTAAAAATGAAAACATGAAATATCTTAGTAGAAAATATCAACTCATGGGGATTCAATATTTATAAAAGAGTCATACTAGATATTACCTTATGAGAAATTCTTTATCTTAAATATCATAGTTATATTACACTCTAAGGATGATTTAAAACTCACGAAGATCATGTAATTTCATTGATTATTTTCATAATGGTTATTTTGTTTAGAAAAATGTGGAATTCAATCTAATTTGATGACTCCTCGCATGCATATTAAAATAATATTGTGCTCCATATTTTTTAGAATCTCAAACTCATACATGCATATAAAATTATTTAACTTCAAACTAAATTTGTATTTAAATTGAATAGAATCATATTATTTGTATAACATCATGAATAAAAGATGATGATTTCATGCATGGTGGTTATTTGTCTCATTTTCCCAATAAATAGACAGTATAATGACCATAGAAACATCATATTTTATTGATGGTGTTTTGGGAATGAACTATAGAAATATTAGAACTCTATTGTATTGGGAGGTTTAAGTGAGGAGTCCTAATTAAATAAGATGGCTCAAATTTATTTTATCATATAAGAAATGTTATATATATAAGTTTTTAATATGGGAGAATAGTACCTGCATGCACTTATACCACATAGAAGAATCTCATGGCGGAGCACTTCCATATATTACTCATCATTCCATTGGATCCTGCATCGGGGTCTGCAACCATAACACTAAACAGACATATTAGTAAGGATGAACCCATCGTGCCCCCTCTATTCCATCATGTTCACCCTATAGGCCCTATTCTCCAATTGATCTTCAATCTCCTATGCACCCCTTGTGTCTTATATGCCGGCCCAAAAACTTCCAACCACCCATGGATCTCTGGTTGAACCATCTCCAACATGTTTAGCCCCATTTTGTCCCACAAATGTTGTTAATGGGATCCTTTTTTGGTTATAATAATCCCCATTATTTTTTTAAATCACTACTTGAAATAATTTGTATAATTACAAAAATATATTTTTTAAATAAAAGAAATGAATTATTACAAAGATTTACTTTCTGAAAACAATATAAATACTTCCTTCTATTTTTTATGGACTTTTAATGACTTATAATTTCTCTTCCATCCTCAAATGTTTGGAAATTCGATCATAAAAATTATTTTATTTTGAAATTAAATTTTAAATTCCAAATGTATTTATCTTCATATCATATTCACATTTGAAATGTTGTAAATAATTCACACATATCCTTGTGCAATTGGAACAATAAATTAACATTAGTAATTACTACAAAAATAAAAACCTTTAACATAGTAAATTATCTTACATAATAACATCCAATGAATCCATTACAGTTATACAATCATCACCACTTTATCCTCATTTAGTAGGATTATTTAATATTTCGACATTAATAAATACACCTTATTCATGGAAAATATCATTGAAAATGTAATTGATAATAAATAAAAACATATAAAAAGTTTGTTAAAAATACCTCCCTTTGTATTTATTTTCAATACCTATAATGATACCATCTTATAAGGATATTTCAATATCTTCTAATAACTTATATCCCTACTTATTATAAAACATTAATTTCACTTTCTCTCCAACCTATTTTCTATAAATAAAAATTACATTGTAAAATTAGTATCAATTCATACATACAAATTTGACATTAATTATTCCACTCTATGTCTACTTGATCCACACTTGGTGTAGAAAATGAGTTGTTTTAATAAAGACAACAACTTTTCCCATTTTAAAATGAATGATACCAAATTAAATTGGAACATAATATATCTTTTATGGACTATCCTACTAAATTATTCATTGAGAAAAAATGATAGAAAATTTTATTAAAAAAATATAAACTTGATACTCATACACTCACTTCAAAAAATACATAAAAACATTAAAGTATAAATAAAAAGATGCTATAATAGCCATGGAAAGTTTTCAACCTTTCATTTTTCATGTCATTAAAAAAGGTCATTTTCTACCCCTTTTATTTATTTTTTTATTTTTTATCACTGATGAGAGACATATAATATATACCTTTTCAATGAAATTTTCAAGGGAGAACATTTTAATGTGTTTATAATTTTGTGACACAAATTACTAAGGGAGATTCAAGTATTTATTAGTCTCCAATCAAGGTAAACACTACTTAGTATGATAAATATAGAGAATATATTTATGTTTTATTATCAAGATTTTCCAATATTCTGAATAAACTAAATTGGATCTTCATCTTATGTTTTTATACTATTGTCTACTTATACATCATCATCAATATGATCTAATTTAAGGGATTCTATTTTAAATGACACATTGTGGGATCAATCCAAGATTGGATTATCAACTGTCTTTATATTAATTATAAACAAAATCTTATTTAGGTCTTCTTAAGTTCTTTACCTGAGAACTCACTTCCCCTTTTATTACATATATTATAAGGATAAATAAAATATTAAAATATTAAGGGAATAAGGAGGGTCTTCTTTCTCTTCTATTATAATAATAACATTGATTTTGTTTTATTAAAACTATTTCTCCACTTTCACCATTATTGAATCTTTAACATACGATAATTAGTTCTTATTTTCCTCAAGGAAGCATATATATAATTATTTAATCAATTTATTTGTGTGTGTAATTTCTCTTCACAAGTGATTTTAATGAACTTGTGTCCCCTATTGAAACATTAATTCTTTTTAATAGCAATTTTCTTTTCTAGAAATAGTTTTGAAAAATCATCAAGAGTTTGTCTAACCATGTTTCACCCACACACAAAACATATCTAACAAAATAATGATCATTTTATGAATAGCTCTCGCAAAATTCATTTTCTGCATGTCGAGTATTCTTTTACCATTTTCACTAGAATATCATCCCACTTCATCCATATTTCTTACCATCTTAAGATCTGATGAAAAGATTATTAGTATGTATTTGGAGTTATTTTTATCCTTATTGTAATTTCCGCATTGATGTTTCTTAGTGTTGTTCATATTAGACCCTTTAGATATGACACACTTCATTATATTCCAGTACATTTCTTGAATCTGACTTACATTAGACTTGTTATTCAATAGTTTCATCTTCTAAAACCTCTTGGGTGAATTTTTTTAATAATGTATCTTTAAATTATACCCATGGTTCCATTTTCAGTATACATTGTTCTTCTCTTATTATTATTCTTTTTATTAATTTGGAGATGCAAATGTATCACTTTTGTGACCACCATGCTTTCTAACTTCACAAGAATCATTGAGTGAAACAAATCCATTCAACGTAGATATATTTTTATTATTTTGTAAATATTGATACTTTACCTTCCTTCTACCCCTTATAATATGCATCGTTTGTGCTTCATCGTCATTGGGATTATATTAAAAATCCAGTTCATAATGAATGAATCTTTTCCAACACCTACATTGACCCTCAAATCATGATCCTCTATTTTCTTATATATTCTATCTAAAATTTTAAGTATAAATAAAACATTAATATTTTTCTTTTTTACCACATGTTGTGATCTTCTTTGGGAACCAATATCCTCATTTATTATTCCCTTAAGTTACACAGTGAAAGGATATCTTTCATTTATCCTAATCTATATTTTTAAATATTTTATTATTTAAACCTTCATTTTTTTCAGAAGTTGATTTCCAAATATTATTACATTGAGATATGGATGGTATTGTTTTCTTCAAAAAAATTGAAAGAGACCATAAGATGATGAAATGATCATCTTAAAATATGATAGAGGCATTTATTTATATAATCCACCAAAGAAAATGGTGTGGCCATATCTCGATACTTCATTTTTTGTGACCTCTCAACAAGAGTCTTTCCAAGGTTGTGTAATTTAATTTCTCATAAATTACATCTCACACCGAGGGAGTTATTTTGATATTCAACCAATTAAAATCTCTCTTTACAACCCTTTATTATTTTACGAACACCCACTATATGCATAACATCATTCTATTCCAATAAGGATTCATGCTTCTAGAATCTATGGGATTCATTAACCAATTGAACATTCTAGATATCAATGAAAATTTGCATACTTTATTCGAATAAATCTATATTATTCTCAAATTAATTAGTGGTATCATCATTTAATTTGATTGTGTTGATCCACTCTTCTTTAATATTGTATATCTTCCATTATGCTCCCAATACTCTACATTAGTGACTCCAACATGGGTAGAGATATTTTCACAGGTTTTGATCCTACTTATAATGATATTATCTTTTTCTTCACACTCATACTTATAAAAATAAATTATATTTTTCATGTTTTAATAATCCACAGAGACTATAGAAATAAGATCATTGAAAAAAATTCATCATATCCCATAATTCAGTAATTTAAAATTCAATTGTATTTTTTCACTTTCACAAGTGCATTATTAATATTCTAGAAACAAATTAGAACTACCTTTGAGTCCAGTTAAATCATTCATCCCCAACTCATTGAGGTATCACATTTCTCATATGAAAAATATAAAATCACTAAAAAAAATAAATTTCACAAGGTCTGTAAAGGACCAAATCTCGACGTACATGGACATTACATTACTTTTGCGGAATACTTAATACATAATAAAAACAGACAACAAGGACCAGAATAGTTTAGTGTCTTTGGAAACTCAGAACATAATCTTCTAATCATGGTGAAAGATCTTCAACATCTCCCATAAAGATCTTCCCCTTTTGGTTTTCTTACCTAAAACCTTTCTTTAAATCATGGGGAAAAGAAAACATATAAATGGTGATCTCAAATGCTCAGTAAGGTTAAGCATGGATAAAATAAAACAAATCATATACATTTGAAATTAAAAACATGAACATAATGTTTAAACATAAAAATCTTGGGCAATGACATAAAACATGGCAGTACATAAGGAATAGATCATAAAGAAACATTAATCATGATAAAATAGCATGGGAATAAAACATGTGATTGTGAAAACCACTAAGAACATGATATGATTTCTATACTAGCCAAGTCATTGCTGCCAAGACCATCTTAGTGGACAAAGTCCCTTTCTGAATTGAGTTCACTCCTCGTTCCAGTCCTGTATTGCTGAACCGGATTAACTTACCATTCTAGCCATGTCTATCTCATGAGATATAGATCTTTACCCAATGAATTGTAGGGAGATATAGGTCCTGTAACACCCTAAGCTTCCATGGTATGCTTCTCTTTGAATAATACAGTAGCGTGTGTTGTACGCAACATCGAGTTCTAACACACACCACAACCATTCAAAGTAGCCGTTATGAATAGTAATACCTACTTTTTGAAATTTTATAAATTTTATATTTCAAAATGGACTTCATTTTTGGATTCATAATATCTAATTCAGCCTAGGGTAAAATTTTGGAACTTTTCGAATAACTTTTATATTTTGATGACTAGTGAAAATTACTGAATTTTAATTAAAAACAACTTTTTTAATACAAATAATTAATAGTGATAAATTATTATATTGAGTGGTTTTAAAGTATAATTATAATATAATTTTACCATTTTATCCGATGGTGGTCATTATAATTAACTTCACTTTGAAATTGGACATAAACAATTGTCAATCTTTTGATTGATATTGTTTCTTAAAAACATGCTATTTGTTTTGACAATGGGAATTAATTTTAAAATTAATTAATGAAGCTTATATGTTTGGAATTTTTTAAAATAGACACCATTTTTGAATTCAGAATATCAATTATATCTTTGGGTGAATTTTTGGTATTTTTCTGAAAAACATCGATTTTTGATGAATAGTGAAACCAATAAGTGGTAGTTTAAAAACAAATTTTTCGTGTAAATGAAACATTACCACATCTGTGATTTTATTTTCAAAAATCTGACATACATGGTTGTAACTAGGAAGTAAAATTTGGTACAATGGGATTAAAATAATTTTTTGGTGAATAGTAACTTTTATGTTTAATTAATCACGATTAAAGGTAATTAGTGAAATTTAAGGTAAAAATGATATTATAAAAATATGAAAATATCATGAAACTTATCCTAAACTTATTGGAAGAGTCATTTCCGACCAAGACAATCCATGGGTCAACTTGGGGACCCCATGGATCCACTTGGGTAAGAAAATGACATTAATAACTTTTTATTTAAAGTAAAAATAGAATTGTCACAAACATGTGTTGTTTTACAAAAACAATTATTACATGGGGTAATAAAAGTTAACATTTCGACTATAAATATTCATTGGAAATCTAAAAATATTTCCTAAATCATGATATTTTTTTTATAATTTTTAGACATTAAATAAATTAATGTTTCTATGACACCATGATGATGCAGCGATTACCTCATTAATTAACAATTTAAATAAAATGAAAAGATAATGTAAAATCAAAGACTTACATTTGTCAAAAACCTATTGAATGAGTATATTTGGAACCCTTATCACCTTATCCTCGAAATATATAATTGTGGGACCTTCAAAATCTGAAAAGTACTTCATAATAATGTAACATTTCATTACTTTCCAAGAGTGCCCCTCTTCTCCTCTTATAAAAGGCCCCCACCACTACCACCTTATTCACACCATCAAAGCCATTTGGCTCGGCCAAACTCTGCCCAAATACTATCTCAACTTCCCTATATTACTCCTATAAGCCTCACATTGGTCAGAATTCTTCCCAAGGAAGCTTTTGGCTCAAATCAAAAAAGAGTTACCCGATTTTAAGGTAATGTCTTCTCTTATGTTATTTTGTTTTATTTTTATTCTCCAACCCCTTAAACTATTTTTATTCCTTTATTTTGTAACAACACCAGTATCTTCAATATACTAGGATGTTTTTATGAGAAGGATTTTATTTACACTTACACACACCTCCGTCTAATGGTTAAAGAACATACTGTTTCTGTGGGTGGAGAAATACTGCCTCACGAAATGATGATGGTTCGAATATTCTTTTAACACCTCTAATGGTGGCCATTATGATGACACTATTTTTATATATGATATATATTATGTTTTTGTTTTACTTATTATTATGTATTTTTCCTTTATGGCATACCTTTATGACTTCCATTATGGGTAAACGCGATAATTCCATTTTAGGAAGTGCAGACTACCACCCCCTCAAAGTGATTTGAATCGTTAAAGCCATATGTGGGATGTATAATGGATGGAGTAAATGATATTATATATGATATTATAATTGAATTATAATATACCTTTATATAATTATGATTTCATTCCATTAAATACGAAATAGAAATGAAAGTAGCGTTCATGCGTACGTACGGCTTACCGGCTCCATGAACGGTGCATTTCATTTCTTACCTCTAAATGTTAAGTAATATTATGAATGAATGTATATACTAGATATATATGATATATATGATATCTACATCAAGGATATAATTATAGAGATAATGGATATTCTACCACATAAACAACTTGTAATTATATTAAGTTTATTGTTGACCCAAGTACCAAAGATCAACAAAACGACCATTAGTAACTTAAATGACTACATAATTTTCATAACATTGTAATAAGTGACATAAAAGGTATAATGAACTTGAAAAAGATTCTTAATCAAGTATATATTAACTCTAGTTTATTACTCTAGAGATTAATGAACGGTCGAGTGAAGTCGGACACGAGGTAAGGGAACTTCTTAACCCAATTTCTAATCTCTGGGTTAATATCCTACTTTCAAATTATGTTATGATATTATTATGTCCTATATTTTATTTGTACTTTCTTTATGTGTAATTATAGTGAATACACAAAATAGATTTAATTTATTTTAAAAAATGATCTTTGTAAGGGACTTCGTCTCAATCTTCTTTCATTGAGGCATATTTTGTTTTATACACAACTTTCTTTTATATGGTGTATAAACACCTTTGACTTTTACGTTTATTCAAAAGGAATATTTTTATATGAAGTGTTTTATTAAACAAAAAAAGGTAATGTTTTTTTTTTCGTACGTATGCGGCGACAACAACTTCTCCACCGCCGTGACCATTATTTGAGTTTCAGCCTCCTCTATAAGCCATAACTTTTTTAAATGAAAAATAATTACAAAGTTTTAATTTTCTTTTATTTTGGTATTGAAAATGGTTTGAAAGTTTTTTTTATATCAATGAGTTGTATTGATATCTTGTGATTGAAATGTGGAAATTTTATGTTTCCTTTATGCATGTTTTATGTGATATTATTATGTTATGGTTTATGATATGTTTAAACCTGTTCATATGAGGAATTCATTGGACTTAATAAGTGATGGGTGGAGCCCGCTATATCTCCTCGATGCATCAGCAGGTATCATGAGACAAACTAGTGTCTTGGCACGAGGCCTTGACAAAATCTTATTTGTAGTCTTGGCACGAGGCCTTGGATACGTGGTTATGATAGTATGGCAATATGCATTCCATCATTATGAAAGTGGTTATTGATATTGAATGTGATTATTCGACCAGTAGAATATCCATGTGAATAAGTAAATGACATTATTTAATTTTACTTTTCCCATATTATGCTAAAGTTAAAGTTTAAAGGGCTTTTGTTATAGTTATACATTGCCTTAAATGTTTATGTTTATTTATGAAAGCTTCCGCAATATTGTTAACCTTACTGAGCATCTGAGCTCACCCCTTTCAATGTTTTTATATTTTCCAGGATGTGAAGAAGTATTTTATGAATGACCTGCAGGGATAGTCAGAAGGGGATATGAGTGTGGACTATGGAGACCATGTTATTTTAGTTTTTCACTTTATAATGTAATGTAACCTTTATGAATGTATCTAGTGTTTCTAAGGATACTAAACTAATCGGTCTTTCGAGACTTTGTCACGACCCGTCCTCAGGGCCCGTGTCGTGACTACCCCAAGCCCGCCTTCCATAGGCCAGGGGTTGGCGACTAGCACCAAAGGCGTAAATCCCGATAACTGGGAAGGCATTGCCTTTATAAAAGAAAACAAGCACCATAGAGTAAGCAAGCAGAAAAAGTAAACACTAAGTACAAGAAAAGTGCTGAAAAGTAAATGGGCCAGAATACAAACCCAAAAGAAAGTACAACTACAACTGAACGAAAGTACAACAGAAAAAGGAAACAGCTGGAAGAAGGAAGCAGCTCCTGGGTCGTCCTCCTCGGATCCTACCTGAAGGGTAGGTACAGATAGCACAGCTCCTGGATCGTCCGCCACGGATCCTACCTGAAGGGTAGGTAAAGATTGCCCCCTCAACGCTCTCCCCCGTCAACCACCTCCGGGTGTCGTCTCGCCATAGGGTAGGTACAGATAGCCTCCTCAACGCTCTTTCCCATCAACCACCTCCGGGTGTCGTCTCTCCGCGAAGTACTCCTCCAGATACTGACTCATCGTGTGGTCCACCTCCGGGTACCGTCCAGTCCTCGAACACTCGGCCTCTGTCAGCACTGCCCATCGTCTGCAACCAACACAACGAGGTGCGGGCATAGCCCGTGCAGGGGTGAGTATAACGATACTCAGTAGGGACCCCGAGACCCTCAAGGTCTCTCTAAACCAACAAGGATAACCACAAAGAAGATCTCAACAGATAACCTCTACTTAGGTATTTGCCCAAACATATACCTAAGTTATCAAGTAACCCATCTCAACCATGAGGAAACACAAGGATCATGAAATCAATGGATAACCACTACCCAGGTATATACCCATACATATACCTAAGTTATCAAGTGACCCATCTCAATCATGAGGTAAACACAAAGGTCAAAAAGTCTCAGCTCAAACCAGGATTTTCATTATCGAAACCGTAACTGCTGAAGAGCTTTGTCTCTGGAGTGTACAGTGGTCCTGTCATGACTCCGAGGTACTGCTCACTAACCTAAGACTGCTGAGGTACCCCTCCTGTCGAGTACTGCGGGTCAGCCACCCAAACACAGTAGTGCTTCCCGCCGGGGTATGTCACCCAAACACAGTAGTGCAAACCCCCAAGTAGCCTATTGAGGTACTCTCCGGACGAGTACCGCGGGTCTGCACTATCACACAGGTAGTGCTCTGTACTCCATGGGTCTGCACCTCAGAAAGTAGTGCTCCGTCCACTGGGCTAGTCGACTCACTCCAAGTCGAGTCGGTCAAGCAGTCGTCAGGTCTCAGTCGGCTACACGGTCTCCGTACTCCGCATGCTCGTCTCTGGGAGGGTCCGCTCCACGAGATACAGATCGATACTTAAAGTATCTCAAGATCCCACGAAGAAGTATCTCAAAGTACCACCTCATCATAGGGGTCTCAACGCAACAGACAGCGCGTCAATCGGGCGCCCGGTCTGTGAGCTTCTAGCCTTTTCATCCCAGGGGCCCAGTTGGTTTCGTTAGCGAACCAATCCCAGCCGTATCTCAGCTGTACCCCGAACTCTCATAGGGTATGCTCATAAGGACTGTTTCTCAACGTGATCACCAACGCCGCTGACGGTTTGTCAAACGGGCGTCCAGTCTGAAAGATATCATCTTTTCCGTTCCAAGGTCCCGGTTGGATTTCGGGTGCGATCCAACCCGGCCACTATCCAACTGTATCCAAAACTCAGGCGAAGTATGACAAAAGTTCCGTCTTATCAAGAGGAATTCAACGAAACAGACGGCGCGACTATCGGACGCTCGGTCTGTGAGTTATTGGCTTTTTCGTCCCAGGGGCCCGGTTGGTTTTTAAGGCAAAACCAACCCGACTGTACTCCACCTGCGTCCAAACCACGGGCGAAGTGAGCCAAAAGATCCGGCTCACTTAGAGGAATCCACCAAAGCTGACGGCACGTCAATCGGACGTCCGTAGCTCAAGATATGAGCGTTTCCGCTCCGAGGGCCGGTTGGTTTCGTGTACGAACCAACCCGGCCAAACCCAAAGTATTCCGAAACCTTGAGTGCGATATAACGAAACGACCGTCTCGATACAAGGATAATGTTGTCGCTAACGGCGCATCGTTCGGAGGCCCGTAGCTCAAGTTACAGGCAAAAAAACCGAAAACGGTCCGAAGACGGGGGGTTCGGGCCCGGGCCGACCCGACCCCCCTGGGTCAGCCGAACCGGGTCGACCCGACCCGGTCCCACCCTACCGGACCTGGTCCGGTCCGGCCTGGGCGCGGCCCGGCCGGTCGGACCGGCCTGGATCGGCTCGGCCGAGCGGCCGAGCGCTCGGGTGCCGCGGGGCGCTGTCCCCGCGGTTTGGAGGTGCTGCGGCCCTCGAAGGTCCGCGCTGTCAAGCGGATGCGGCATGTCGCTGCATCCCATGCAGGCGAGACGGACCCGCGTGGCCGCGGGTCCGCTGGCTGCCACCACCACGGCTGAAGCCGCGGCGGCGCGCCGGGGCGCCGCCGGCAGCTTCCGCGGGCCACCGGATTCGCTCCGGTGGTCCGTTTTCCTTCCCGTCTACGCCGTTGTTGCTCCAGGGTTCCATTCTTCACTGCGGAGGCCTCAAAATTTCCTTGCGGCCTCATTTGTTGTCGCCCACCAATCCGCACGTGAAAAACGAAATGCGCTGTCTTCGTGGTTCTCCGGCGCGGCGCGTTGGCGCCGTGCCCCTTCGCCTCGGCCCGACTCCGTCTGCGGATGTCTTTGGTTTTCTTCGACGCGGCGCGACGGCGTCGCGTTCTTGAATTCATTTCCACGGCGCGGAGCGACGGAGCCGCGCATATCTACCACATGAAACCGCGTGGTGCGACGACACCACGCTTCCTCGTACCAACCACAAAGAAAAAGGAGGAGGGTCGGCCATGTTCGTGCGGTCCGGCTCCCCTCACATTATTCGTTATCATTTGGTTTCAAACCACAAAGTTCAAATTCGATAAAAAATGGTTTTTTTTAACCACGAAGATCATCAAGTTGGAAATCTCGAACAAATATAAATAATTGAATACAAACCCCTACAATGGGTATAAGCCGATCATAAGGAGGCGTCGTCGTTCGAGGTTCGTCGCAGTATGGCGTCGCGAGGATGGCGACGTCGAAGGGGGACGTCGGCGTTTGTCCGACTGGAGGGAAGGAGAAGCCGTCGTCGCTTGCTACCCGATTCCGCTTCCGAGCTTGTTCGTCAATCCGATGATGATGAAGGGGAAGAAGAAGATCCGTTGAAGAGTCTTGCCGCGGACGGGGAGAAATTCCGTGGAAGGAAAATGAGCGTTCTTCGTTAGAGGTGGCGCGTTCTTCGTTCGCAAAGATAAGCTTCTTCCCAAGTGTTGGGCATCACGATATTTTACCAGCGCTTCGTCGCTTGGTGAAGTTGTCCCCAAACCCTCTCCCAAGATCCCTATATATAGGAGAGGGGGAGAGGTATGTAACCATTGTGGTTACATAACTTTTTTTTAAAAAAAAAGGGGTCGGGCGAAATAAATTTCTTTGACGCAATTTATGAGGTCCGTTGGCACCACTTAAGAGGGGAGGGTGCCAAGGAGTTTCTCCCCATTTAATGGGGAGTTGAGGAATTAAGAGGCTCCCCCTCATTAATGAGGGAGAGTTGAGAGGTTTCCTCTCCTCCCATTAATAGGGGGGTTAAGCCCCATGTGGTCCCTACCATAATAAACCACCCACGGGAGGTTTAGTTCGGGTGGGCCCCACCACCATAACCTCTCAAGGGAGGTTAAGGTGTGGTGGCCCCACCTCCAACCTCCATGAGGAGGTTTCAACCACCACACTCCCAATGGCGGCTGAAATAAAATAAAGCGCATGACACGTTATTTTATTATTACTCTTATTTAAAGAAAACCCAAAAACTAACTTCCGCTCTCGATTAAACGCAACTGCGGAAAAAGTCTCTTTAAGTAAATACCGGCGTTGCGAGTTCATCGGTGCCCTCAGAATTCGATTCCGAGCACGGGTTCAAAAGTTAGAAAAACCCACTCGTTCGTTCACTGAACGTACCTGATCCAAACTTCGGAAATTGATTCCGGGCACACCGGGCCTCGGAATTAGGTGCCGTCAGAAACTGCGTTCTTGAAAAATTCCAAAGAAAATTTAGGAAAAAAAATTTTCCTTGAAATTTCCGGGTCTTTACATTACTCCCACCTCAGGGCTTTACGTCCTCGTAAAGCTTTAACATAAACTAGGGATACAAAAACGGTACAGAGCACGCATCTGAGCCTTTCGCTCCCATGTGCTTACCTGGAGGTTCCCGTACGGCTAGAGAAAGTGCCCCGAGGAATCGATCATCCTCGTAGGATCTGCTCCTGTTGATCCACGATCCCCACTAGAACCTCCGTGAAAGACACCCCATGTCCATCGTCCAGCTCCTCATGGTCGATGATATGCGAAGGGTCTAGCACGTATCTCCTCAGTTGAGATACGTGGAAGTCGTCGTGCACCTGGTGCAACTGAGGTGAATGGGTCAAGAGGTAAACCACCCCGCCTACCTAGATGAGGACCTAAGAAGGTCTGCTGACCCTCGGAGATAACTTGCCGCCTTGGCCACATCTCCGTAAACCTCGTCGAGGTGAGACCCGTATAAGGACGTGATTGTCATCCTTGAACTCCAAAGGTCTCCATTTTCTGTTAGAAATGGAACTCGAAATGACTTCCACTACGAGGGTAAGGTCGACCGAATCAAGAGTGATCGGTCGCACCCTCCTGTGAAAGAGTTTATCCTGTGTTTCCTGGGGTTTCCTTTTCGCCGACCAAGGAAAACCCATCCCGACGTTTTCCTAATACCAATAATTTGAGTATGAACAGTTATTGCCCATTCCATACTCAAACTAACGTCGTAAGGCCTCGACGCTGCCACCAAGAGATTCCAACCAGAACTCTCGCCTAGAGGATCTGACCACACCGTCGGCGTAAGTGTGATTATCGAGTCTCCTCCCAAGGTATCTCCAGACGTGAGGGTCAAGTCCATGGATTACCGGAAACTCTAGGTTTGGAACAAGATTTGTGAAAGCAAGGAATGATTCATATCGACGTCCGTTACTACAGCAACTAGTAGTGGACACAGACTGTCCCTTGAATCATTATTAGAACCATTGGGTCACACTCCTTGACCGCATGCAGCCACACTCTTCCTCTGCCCTCCAGCTCCCTGAGCCTGGCGGGAATAACTAAGGCGGGTGGTTGTACCATGTTAGGATGTACACCACCTCATGCTTCTCTCCTTGCTCTGACTCCACGTCTGCTGCTTCGTAGACTCATCTCTCCTTTAAGATTCCTCTTATTTAACATTTAACACGCCCGAGTCTCTAATACTGGCACCAGTTTCCTGTTTCTTACTGCACTGTGCAGTCTTCATCCGCTCTTGGATGACCTGGACCTTCTTTAGTCTCACAAGAGCTGCTATGATTTCTTCCTTGCCGATAAGAGAAATCCGGTCTCATCCCCTGTATGAACCACATTCGTTGCCTAATATAATCAATCCCAACATGAATGATGCATTCATTCCATGGATGACGTTGTAAGGCCTCAACGTAACTACCAAGAGATCCAACTTTCACTCTCGCCTCCAAGGATCGAGTCACACTGTCGGCATCAGTGTGAGGTCACTGGGTCTCCTCCAGTAGAAATCTCGAAAGTGAGGGTCAAGTCAATAGTCTTAACCGGGACCACTCAGTATCAACCAAAAAAAAGGACAGGAAAGCAAACAAAGATAAGTGTCTTTTTATTATTGCAGCTCATAATACAAAGACACAAATACAACAACAACATGGAACTAGAAGTACAAAGGACGTATCCACTAGTTCCTCTCCTGTCCAGATGCTCCTGGAGCTCTACTACCTTGTCCACTGCTCGGCTGTTTCTCAAGCACTCGTCGCTGTTTCTGACTCGGTGGATCCTCCAACACCTGCGGATCAACTGTATAAGGAGTCGGACAGTCACGTGCCAGGTGACCCTTTCCACCGCAGGAGTAACATAGCCCGTTTCTAGCACGCCTGGCTCTGACGCCACCCCTGGTGCCCCACACCACCGGTCCTAAAACTCGAGATCGTCCAACTGCTGGTCTGGTCCTCCTGGACCTCTGCATCATCTGTCTACTGCCCACAGATGACTCGGCTACTGATCGAAAAACACGCGGCAAAGGCAGAAGCTCCTATACACGCTCGGGGTGTAGAGCTATTGGCACAAACTCCACCCTGAAGAAGGTCTCGAAGTCTTCCCATGCGAAGGCCATCCCGTTGCAAAACTGAAACAAGTGGCTCCACCACCTGCCTACTGCTGCCTGAAGGAGGCTGGCAGCAAAGATCACCATGAAGTCTGCCGGCGTCCCCACTAGCCTGAAGACTCGTACCACAGCCTCCAGCCAATCCTCAGCAGCCTGCGGGTCCGTCCCTCCCTGGAACCTGGGTGGCCTCTGGTGCTGGAACTCGTGTAGTGCTCTTAAGCGACGTGCACCCTCTGCTGCTGGGGCTGGTGGCATCGGTGGACCAACGGGTAGTAGTACCGCTGGTGCCTCAACTGAAAAGGAACCTGTACTGAGGGCACGTCGCTCGGCGGGCTGTCAGTACGAACCACTCTCGGGGCTCTAGCTGGTCATCCGAGAAAAAGGAATCCTGAAAGAAACAACATAACATGGTCAAAAGATTATTCCTGGTGAGCTGACCCAGTTTGAGCTGTTTTAAGGGAAAACCTTTGAAAACAAACAGGCAATCAGTGTTTTCATGCACAAAGTCGGAAATCCATTGTCAGGGTCCTGGTGTATGGATACGTCGGCCGCCCGCACCAACACTGGACTCCCTGAACTGAAGACCACACATGGTAAATTTAACACTATTGCTTCATAGAAATAAAATATCAGAGTTATAAGTTCTGCGGTAGAACCGACTCCTCTGATACCAATTGTCACGACCCGTCCTCAGGGCCCATGTCGTGACTACCCCAAGCCCACCTTCTATAGGCTAGGGGCTGGCGACTAGAACCAAAGGCGTAAATCCTGATAACTGGGAAGACATTGCCTCTATAAAAGAAAACAAGCACCACAGAGTAAGAAAGCGGAAAAAGTAAACACTAAGTACAAGAGAAGTGCTGAAAAGTAAATCGGCCAGAATATAAACCCAAAAGAATGTACAACTACAACTGAACGAATGTACAACAGAAAAAGGCAACGGCTGGAAGAAGGAAGCAGCTCCTGGGTCGTCCTCCTCGGATCCTACCTGATGGGTAGGTACAGATAGCGCAGCTCCTGGATCGTCCGCCACAGATCCTACCTGAAGGGTAGGTACAGATAGCCTCCTCAACGCTCTCGCCCGTCAACCACCTCCGGGTGTCGTCTCACCATAGGGTAGGTAAAAATATCCTCCTCAACGCTCTCGCCCATCAACCAACTCCTGGTGTCGTCTCGCCGTGAAGTACTCCTCCAGATACTGACTCGTCGTGTGGTCCACCTCTGGGTACCGTCCAGTCCTCGAACACTTGGCCTCTGTCAGCACTTCCCGTCGTCTGCAACCAACACAACGAGGTGCAGGCATATCCCATGCAGGGGTGAGTATAACGATACTCAGTAGGGACCCCGAGACCCTCAAGGTCTCTCTAAACCAACAAGGATAACTACAAAGAAGATCTCAACAGATAACCTCTACTTAGGTATATGCCCAAACATATACCTAAGTTATCAAGTAACCCATCTCAACCATGAGGAAACACAAGGATCATGAAATCAACGGATAACCACTACCCAGGTATATACCCATACATATACCTAAGTTATCAAGTGACACATCTCAATCATGAGGTAAACACAAAGGTTAAAAAGTCTCAGCTCAAACCAGGATTTTCATTATCGAAACCGTAACTGCTGAAGAGATCCATCTCTAGAGTGTACAGTGGTCCTGTCACGACTCCGAGGTACTGCTCACTAACCTAAGACTGCTGAGGTACCACTCCTGTCGAGTACTGCGGGTCAGCCACCCAAACACAGTAGTGCTTCCCGCCGGGGTATGTCACCCAAACACAGTAGTGCACACCCCCAAGTAGCCTGCTGAGGTACTCTCCGGACGAGTACTGCGGGTCTACACTGTCACACAGGTAGTGCTTCGTCCGCCATGGGTCTGCACCTCAGAAAGTAGTGCTCCGTCCACTGGGCTAGTCGACTCACTCCAAGTCGAGTCGGTCAAGCAGTCGTCAGGTCTCAGTCGGCTACACGGTCTCCGTACTCCGCACGCTCATCTCTGGGAGGGTCCGCTCCACGAGCTACAGGTCGATACTTCAAGTATCTCAAGGTCCCAAGAAGAAGTATCTCAAAGGACCGCCTCGTCATAGGGGTATCAACGCAACAGACGGCGCGTCAATCGGACGCCCGGTCTGTGAGCTTCTAGCCTTTTCATCCCAGGGGCCCGGTTGGTTTTGTGAGCGAACCAATCCCGGCAGTATCTCAACTGTACCCCGAACTCTCATAGGGAATACTCATAGGGACTTTTTCTCAACGTGATCACCAACACCGCTGACGGTTCGTCAAACGGACGTCCAGTCTGAAAGATATCAGCTTTTCCGTTCCAAGGTCCTGGCTGGATTTCGGGTGCGATCCAACCCGGCCACTATCCAACTGTATCCAAAAATCGGACGAAGTATGCCAAAAGTTCCGTCTCATCAAAAGGAATTCAACGAAATAGACGACGCGACTATCGAACGCCCGGTCTGTGAGTTATTTGCTTTTTCTTCCAATGGGCCCGGTTGGGTTTTAAGGAAAAACCAACCCGACCATACTCCACCTGCATCCAAACCTCGGGCGGAGTGAGCCAAAAGATCTGTCTCACTTAGAGGAATCCACCAAAGCTGACGGCACGTCAATCAGACGTCCGTAGCTCAAGATATGAGCGTTTCCGCTCCGAGGGCCCGGTTGGTTTCGTGTACGAACCAACCCAGCCGAACCCAAAGTATTCTGAAACCTTGAGTGCGATATACCGAAACGACCGTCTCGATCCAAGGATCGCGTTTCCGCTGATGGCGCGTCGTTTGGAGGCCCATAGCTCAAGTTACAGGCAAAAAAACCAAAAACGGTCCGAAGACGGGGGGTCCGGGCCCGGGCCGACCCGGCCCGACCCCCCTGGGTCGGCCGAACCGGGTCGACCCGACCCGGTCCAACCCGGCCGGACCCGGTCTGGTCCGGCCTGGGCACGGCCCGGCCGGTCGGACCGGCCAGGCTCGGCTCGGCCGAGCGGCCGAGCGCTCGGGTGCCGCGGGGCGCTGTCCCCACGGTTTGGAGGTGCCGCGGCCCTCGAAGGGCCGCACTGTCAAGCGGACATGGCGTGTCGCTGCGTCCCGTGCAGGCGAGCTGGAACCACGTGGCCGCGGCTCCATTGGCCGCTGCCACCGCGGCTGAAGCCGCGGCGGCGCGCCTGGGCGCCGCCGGCAGCTTCCGCGGGCCACCGGAGTCGCTCCGGTGGTCCGTTTTCCTTCCCGTCTGCGCCGTTGTTCCTCCTGGGTTCCATTCTTCACCGCGGAGGCCTCAAAATTACCTTTTGGCCTCGTTTGTCATCGCCCGCCAATCCGCACGTCAAAAACGAAATGCACCGTCTTCGTGGTTCTCTGGCGCGGCGCGTTGGCACCGCACCCCTTCGCCGCGGCCCGACTCCGTCCGTGGATGTCTTCGGTTTTCTTCGACGTGGAGCGATGACATCACGTCCTTGAATTCCTTTCCACGGCACGGCGTGACGGAGCCACGCATATCTACCGCATGAAACCGCGTGGTGCGACGACACCACACTTCCTCGTACCAACCACAAAGAAAAAAGGAGGAGGGTCGGCCGTGTTCGTGCGGTCCGGCTCCCCTCACGTTATTCGTTATCATTTGGTTTCAAACCAAAAAGTTCAAATTCGATAACAAATTGTTTTTTTTAACCACGAAGATCATCAAGTTGGAAATCTTGAACAAATATAAATAATTGAATACAAACCCCTACCTTGGGTATAAGCTGATCGGAAGGAGGCGTCGTCGTTCGAGTTTCGTCGCGGTATGACATCGCGAGGATGACGACGACGAAGGGGGACGTCGGCGTTCATCCGACTAGAGGGAAGGAGAATCCGTCATCGCTTGCTACCCGATTCCGCTTCCGAGCTTGTTCGTCGATCCGAAGATGATGAAGGGGAAGAAGAAGATCCGTTGAAGAGTCTCGCCGCGGAAGGGGAGAAATTATGTGGAAGGAAAACGAGCGTTCTTCGTTAGAGGTGGCGCGTTCTTCGTTCGCGAAGATAAGCTTCTTCCCAAGTGTTGGGCGTCGCGATATTTTACCATCACTCTGTCGCTTGGTGAAGCCATCCCCAAACCCTCTCCCAAGATCCCTATATATAGGAGAGGGGGAGAGGTATGTAACCATTGTGGTTACATAACTTTTTTTTTAAAAAAAGGGGTCGGGTGAAATAAATTGCTTTGACACAATTTATGAGGTCCGTTGGCACCACTTAAGAGGGGAGGGTGCCAAAGAGTTTCTCCCCATATAATGGGGAGTTGAGGAATTAAGAGGCTCCCCCTCATTAATGAGGGAGAGTTGAGAGGTTTCCTCTCCTCCCATTAATAGGAGGTTAAGCCCCGTGTGGTCCCTACCATAATAAACCACCCACGTGAGGTTTAGTTCGGGTGGGCCCCACCACCATAACCTCTCAAGGGAGGTTACGTTGTGGTGCCCCCACCTCCAACCTCCATGAGGAGGTTTCAACCACCACACTCCCAATGGCGGCTGAAATAAAATAAAGTGCATGACACGCTATTTTATTATTACTCTTATTTAAAGAAAACCGAAAAACTAACTTCCGCTCTCGATTAAACGCCACTGCGGAAAAAGTCTCTTTAAGTAAATACCGGCGTTGCGAGTTCATCGGTGCCCTCAGAATTCGATTCCGAGCACCAGTTCAAAAGTTAGAAAAACCCACTCGTTCGTTCACTGAACGTACCCGAGTCAAACTTCTGAAATTGATTCCGGGCACACCGGGCCTCGGAATCAGGTGCCGTCATAATCTGCGTTCATGAAAAATTCCAAATAAAATTTAGGAAAAACAATTTCCCTTGAAATTTCTGGGTCTTTACAGACTTGATCTTTTGTGATCATGCCGATGTTATGTAAAAATGCACCGAATCTGGGTAATTGGGGTCGGGGTGTTATAGGTCCCACCCATCTCATAATGAAATCATTCTTACTTGTACCACAAAATAAAGATAATTCATTCATCATAACCCAAAGAATAAAATGGGTTTCATAAACATCATCCCATCATAACATAATCCATATAAAACAAATGGATATCATTTCATAATAAGAAAATTGAAACCATTTAAATCATAGAGACATTATACTTGAAACATATACATATGAAATAATGTCATCTTAGATGGAAAATGGTTTTGATAAAACACTTGAGATGAATTCTTAAGGAAAATATCCTTTCTTCTTCAAAATCAATTTCTTTTCACAAAACGTCATACAATTTTAAAAGAAAAAGATTTTTTTGAAAAATAGTCATGAAATATTGTGGAGGAATCTTCATGAAAATAAGGCTTTATAAAACCGTAAAAATCCTTTCATGCCGTATAAGTTAAAAAAACATTCTTCTAGAACTTTTTCCGAAAAAGTCAAAAAGAACCTCATACTGAAAATGACAGAAGATTCCTTTAATATCTTTACCAAAAACTCCCCAATAGGTAAAATTAGACTTAAAAAATTGTAGTAGGATAGAAATAATATTACAAATTGAAGAAACATGGATGTGGATGATAAATATACCCCAGTGAATATCGAAGTACAACCAATCTCGGATAAAAATTGAGATTGTGAAATTTTCCCTTACCTTAGGTCTGATAAGCTTTGTACATGTCTGAACCTCATATATAATGATTTAAATAATGTGATTGACTTATTAAATAATCATATTCATTGTTATTATATCATATATGGTTCACTTATGACTTTATATTACCCGTTCTTTTGTAAATTCCATGTTAAAGCAACATTTTGGGTAAAACTGTTTCATTTATCATACGTGTTTCCACGTGTTGTTCTTGATATTCTTACTTATATAATAATTTACAAAATTAAATAATGTAAAACATGATTTATATATAATATATATTAATCATATACATATATATTTGATAGATCGATAAATGGAATGAAATACACCGTTCATGGAGATGGTAGACCGTACGTACGCATGAACGCTGTTTTCGTTTCCTTGTTGAATTGAATGGAATTAAGTAGATGGAATACATATATATATATATACATAAATAAAGTATCATTATTATGTCATATATTTCATTATTATTCATTATATATACTTTATAATCATTCATGAATGGTTAACATGGAGAATGAATCTCATCGCGTCGTGGAGACGATAGTCCATACGTACGCACGAGCGATGATATCATTCCCATGACCATGGAATTGTATTGAAGTGTATGTATAATATTTTATAATCAATATAACTTTACAATAATCATATATAGTTATTTATTTACACCGTTATACCCATCCAAGTAAGGTGGTGGTTGAAAACAGATTACACCACGGCGTGGAGACAGTATTCCGTACGTACGCACGCACGATGATTTCGTTTTCCGTACGATGGATAGAAGGTGAAATAAGGTTGTTTAATATTTATAATAACATATAAATATATAATTAATACTGATGTTATTACTTCATAATGATACAACTAAAGAAGAATAAGTAGAATAAGAAAGAAACTTGAGAGAATTGGAAGAAGGGATTACCTCTTCTTCGACACACCTCCTTTAAGCTTCCTCTTAAGGAAGTAGAGTTGGTCTTTTGAGAGGACCATAACCTCAAGAATGTTTCTAGGGAAGTGGATAAGAGAAATGGTCATGGGTTGGCCGAGCTTAAATGCTCAAAAGGGTGTGAAGAGAAGAGGGAAGGGGTGCCCTTTTTATAAGGGAGGAGAGGGGTACCTTTGAAAAAACCTAAACTATTATTTTATAAAAAAGTCATATTCGGTTTTTAATAGCTTTAAATTGATTTATTTAGAAGATAATGTGGGTATGGGTATAAATACTCTCAACCAATAGATTTTAGGCAGGTTTGGGTCATTATATTAACTTTATCTTTTAGTTTTAACTCTTAGTTAATTAGATTGACATTTACCATGTCACTTTGTATTTTTATATTATATAGTTAATAAACTTACCATATACATCCAAGAGACCCCCAAGTGGTCCATTAATAATACACCTATCATGATATAAGTATATTTTCCTAACCGTAGATTTTTATGAATATAATAACAATTAATAATATAATATTTGTTTGAAAAACTATTTTATGTCAATTTTGACACTATTTGGTAATGGATTTTTTTGAAACTCATAACAGCATGATTAGTTCCAAACAATTTAATTAATTCAATAATAACATGTAATATTAACCTAGAAAAGTTGTTTAATTCATAAAAAGTCTCAAATTACATTTATTTTTGTATTTATAACATCAATTATTTTAATATTTCATTATTTAGGTAATTACTGCATCATTATTGTGTCATAAATAATATAAATTATATAATGTCAAAAAATTATAAATAAAATACCATTATGTAGGAAATATTTTTATATTTCTAATTAATATTTATAGTCGAATTTATCTTATGTATAACCCTATATTAAAAATGATTTAGTTATTAAACATTGATTTTAACTATTTTAACCCTTCTTTAAATAAATTAATAATAAATTTCCTAATCTAATCCAAGTTGACCTAAATGGTCATATTTTATTCCTAAGGTTGTTTTTGGTCGAATTAAAATTATCCAATAGAATTAGGACATGTGTTAGGGTAATAATAATATCATTTTTACCCTTATTTACCCTATTTACTTTTAACTGTGGTAAATAAAAGCAAAAAGTTACTATTCACCAACAATTATTTTCATCTCATTGAACAAAATTTTAGTCCTTGATTTTAACCGTTTCTCTCGTATTTTCGAAATTCCACTCACAGATGCGGTAAAATTATGTTTTATGTGAATTTCCAAACTCTCCTAGGAGGTGGGTAAAAGACGGTGAAAAGTTCAATAAAATTTTTATATATCTAAAATTATTATAAAATGACACCAATTAATTACATTGAAATTATATAGGTATTATGTATCAATTTTGACCTAAAATAAATTTAAATAAATTAAATAATTATTTAAATAAAAATTCGGTTTTTAAATAGTAACTTAGTGTTTTCACTATTCATCAAAAATTGAAAGTTTTCAGAAAAATACCAAAAATTCACCCTAGACTAATTTCGATATTCTGAATCCAAAAATGAAGTCCATTTTGAAAGATAAAATTTTGAAAATTTCAAAAAGTGGGTATTATTATTCATAACGGCTAGTTTATATAATATTTTAATAACATATCGTTGTTTAGTGAAAATCGATATTGCGTACAACACTCGCTATCGTGGAAGGTCGCGATTGCATGTAAATCAAGCCAAGTCACGGATGAGTGTAGTGTAAGATCCTTTTGGTGTAGCGTACAACAAAATACATCAATGAAATTAAAAATAATATTTTTCATAAAATCTCGGGGTGTTACATTCTACCCCCCTTAAAATGAATTTCACCCTTGAAATTCATCGGGGTTCTAAATGGTTTACTACTTGAAAGTTTCATTCATAGAAGACCACATCGTAAAAAGGAATACAAAAACTTTTCTTTAAAAACTAATGTATGAAACGCAACGGTTACCCAAATTAACTAATCATTGGGTTTCCACATAGGAGAACATAGGTGAAAATATGGATATGTAAGAGAAATAAAACCATCAACTTCTGATGAAGAGTGGTAGATGACATGCCTTAAAAAATACAACAATCACAAAGCCATAAATTTGTGATGATCTAAGGTACCATCCGATTCATCAGATATGAGAGCACTATGACAACATTTTTTTTGTTTTCAAGATCATTTCCCTAAAGTTGAAGAATTTGAATTAGAAGAAATACTTAATTTATTTCGGTATCATCTCACCATTGCTTGGGCCTCGAAAAATTTCCATTTCATATCTTAAATAAATGAATTTGAATTTGTCTTCTGTGAAGTGTTAGCAGATTATGCGATAGAATGATAGGTCATTCCATCTATTTCTATTGCAAAAAGTTTAGCACAATTTATTAAATATACAGAAGTCCATCTATGCTGAGATTAATAGTATATGGTTGCTAAAATGGACTTATACTTCATCTATCCAAGTGATTAATAAAATAAAACTAGTTTCTACTATCCAGAGACTTCCTATAGGCTAGTGGTAGGCGATAAAGGCCTATCACACTTTGGTTGTGGGTTCGATTCCCGCATCCTTGTCCGACGCGACAGGTTGTCGCCAATCCTACGGGTTTTCCTTTTTCTAAAACTATACTATTATAAAATTATATCAATAATATAAAAAAATAATTTCTAGCCTTAAACAATACTAACTTATGTTCAACATAATCGATTCGAATATTTAGGCTTATCCAAAATACTTTTTTCCAAACTCATAGTATAAAGAGAACAATTACTAAAAAGGTTATATAACAAGCATGTGAATACCATCATTTATCCCTCATATATCTTGTTGGTCACATTCCAATCATGTGAATACCTTAATCATGTATTCTCTTAAAAAAATGAATACACATTGAACCTTAGTGAAAACATGAATGTTGTAAAAAGTTAACTCCTTCCACATACCAAAATCCAAAAATTCTATATACACAAACCATGATATAACTTTGTCCTTATATCAGTCATGAGATCATGAATACTATCAAACATTTCATTTTATCCTTATCCATTCATTATGCACATATCATCTTCTTTCCAAAAATATCTCAATCACTTTCCATGGTTACTGGTACCAAAAAATTATTGAAAACCCCAATAGACCAATAAATAAATATTCCAATATTCCACGATACTATATACAACATTATTTTGGAATACAATTACATAAAAACTTAATCATTCCACCACATCTTTGTCATATTAAACATCACCAATAGTGATCGCATGTGACTTCCCTTTGTCCTTTTACTTAAGTGGTTGCTCATGTCGATCATCGTTAACCCTTGGATTACGACATTAATTAGAATAATTCCCAATTTCATTGCACTTGAAGCATTGAAGTGTTGGTGGTGTATTCTCTGTAGTATTTTCAATATTCACATCATTAGAAACCCTTTTTCCATTACATCAACACTCAGCTGCTCTATGACCTTCTTTTCCACACTTAAAACATTTTCTAGTCCCTTTAAGACAATCTACACCATGCTTCTTTCCACACTTTGAGCATAAAGAAACATTCATCTTCTTTTCACCATTGTTCTGAGATTTCTCCTTGAACTCCATCTTTCATTTCTTGTCCAAACCATGAGATGGATATGTAACACCAACTTCCATTTCTACCTTGATATCACAACACACAATTTCTTCATAACTACTGAAGTCTTTTATAGCTACTTAAGTCTCTTATAGCTAATTCCCTTCGAAGACTTGGTTTTAAGCCACTGAAGAATCGATCAACTTTACTTTGAGGTTGGATGATAAATCCAGATGCATACCTTAAAAGCCTTGTAAAATTTGCTTCGTATATACCAACAGATTCATCATCCTTTTGCTTAATCTCAAGGAACTCCTTTTCCATCTTTGTTTGAAGAATACGAGGGAAGTAATTAATGAAAAACATGTTCTTGAACTCATCCCATTCGATGGATTCAATTTCATCTTGGGGCCTTGTATTCTTAATTAGAGTCCACCACTGGTCTGCTTCACCTTCTAAATGGTAAACAACTAGATTGAAATTATCATGTTCCAAACAGGGAAGTATGGAAAATATCTTTTCAATGGTACTGATCCATTGTTCAAAAACAAGTGGATCAGAAGACCCATTGAAAGAATGTGGACGTTGCCTCATGAAGGACTCAATAGAATATTGTTCCCTTCTCTGCACATTTGGAAGTCTAGAACGATTCATAGCTTGTGTAAGTATAGCAAAAATATTTTTCACTCCATCTCCCATAACATTTGTTTGTTCAGGAGGACAATCATTGCATTGTCCATTACATTGATCAACATGGTTCCTTCGGGTTCTATCCATCGTCTAAAACCCAAAAAGAATAGTGTGAGAGTCAAAAATCATGCTAGGGAAAAAACATAATAAAGGGAGAGTACCTTTGATATCTAACTTCTTAGGTTTAATTCTAATATCATTACCTTAATTCTAGGACTATAAACTATACTTATAGTTAACCTTAGGGACATCCCTAGACATAACTTAGAAATATCTCAAGGGATATCACTAAATTTTTCGCATCCTAGTTTCCAAATCTTAACTAAACCTTTCCTTTGATACCAACTGTAGAGGCCCAAAGCTCGACGAACATGGACATTACATTACTTTTGTAGAATACTTAATACATAATAAAAACAGGAACACAAGGACTGTAATAGTTTACTGTCTTTGGAAACTCAGAACGTAATCTTCTAATCGTGGTGAAAGATCTTCAACATCTCCCATAAAGATCTTCCCCTTTTGGTTTTCTTACCTAAAACCTTTCTTTAAATCCTGGGGAAAAGAAAACATATAAAGGGTGAGATCAAATGCTAAGTAAGGGTAAGAATGGATAAAATAAAACAAATCATATACATTTGAACTTAAAAACATGAACATAATGTTTAAACATCAAAATCTTGGTAAATGACATAATACATGGCAGTACATAAGGAATAGATCATAAAGAAACATTAATCATGATAAAATAGCATGGGAATAAAACATGTGATTGTGGAAACCATTAATCACATGATATGATTTCCATAGTAGCGAAGACATTTCTGCTAAGACCATCTTAGTGGACAAAGTCCCTTTCTGAATCGAGTTCACTCCTCATTCCAGTCCTATATTGCTGAACCGGATTAACTTACCGTTCCATCCATGTATATCTCATGAGATATAAATCTTTACCCAATGCATTGTAGGGAGATATAGGTCCCACCCATCTCATAATGAAATCATTCTTACTTGTGCCACAAAATAAACATAATTCATTCATCATAACCCAAAGAATAAAATGGGTTTCATAAACATCATCCCATAATAACATAATCCATATAAAACAAATGGATATCATTTCATAATAAGAAAAGTGAAACCATATAAATCATAGAGAAATTATACTTGAAACATACACATATGAAATAATGTCATCTTAGATGTAAAATGGTTTTGATAAAACATTTGAGATGAATTCTTGAGGAAAATATCCTTTCTTCTTCAAAATCAATTTCTTTTCACAAAATGTCATGCAATTTAAAAGAAAAAGATTTTGTTGAAAATTATTCATGAAATATTTTGGAGGAAGCTTCCTGAAAATAAGGCTTTATAAAACCGTAAAAATCCTTTCATTCCTTATAAGTTAAAAAAACATTCTTCTCGTACTTTTGCCGAAAAAGTCAAAAAGAACCTCGTACTGAAAACGACAGAAGATTCCTTTCCTAAATTTACCAAAAACACCACAATAGGTAAAATTGGACTTAAAAAATTGTATTAGGATATAAATAATATTACACATTGAATAAACATGGATTTGGATGATAAATATGCCTCAGTGAATATCGAAGTATAAACAATCTCAGATAAAAATTGAGATTGTGAAATTTTCCCTTTCCATTGGTCCGATAAGATTTGTACGTGTCCGAACCTCCTATATAATGATTTAAATAATTTCATTGACTTACTACAGAATCATATTCATTGTTATGATATCATATACGGTTCACTTATGAATTTATATTACCCGTTCTTTTGTAAATTCCATGCTAAAGCAGCATTTTGGGTAAAATCGTTTCATTTATCATACGTGTTTCAACTTGTTGTTCTTGATATTATTACTTATATACAGATTTAAAAAATTCCAGAATGTAAAAAATGATTTATATATAATATATATTCAGCATATAAATATATATATGATAGATCGATAAATGAAATGAAATACACCGTTCATAGAGACGGTAGGCCGTACGTACGCATGAACGCTATTTTCGTTTCCTTATTGAATTGAATGGAATTAAGTAGATGACATAAATATATATATACATAAATCCAGTATCATTATTATGTCATATATTTCACTATTATTCATTATATATACTTTATAATCATTCATGAATGGCTAACATGGAGAATGAATCTCATCGCGTCGTGGAGACGGTAGTCCATACGTACACACGAGCGATGATATCATTTCCATGATCGTGGAATTGTATTGATGTGTATGCATAATATTTAAGAATCAATATAAAATTAAATTAATCATATATAGTTATTTATTTACACCATTATATCCATCCATGTAAGGTGGTTTTCGAAAACAGATTACACCACGACGTGGAGACGGTATTCCATACCGATGCACGCGCGGTGATTTCGTTTTCCGTAGGATGGATAGAAGGTGAAATAAGGTTGTTTCATATTTATAATAACATATAAGTATATATTTAATACTTATGTTATTACTTCATAATGATACAAATAAAGAAGAAGAAGTAGAAGAAGAAAGAAACTTGAGAGAATTGGAAGAAGAGATTACCTCTTCTTCGACGCACCTCCTTTAAGATTCCTCTTAAGGAAGTAGAGTTTGCCTTTTGAGAAGACAAGAAACTCCAGAATGTTTCTAGGGAAGTGTAGAAGAGAAATTGGCAGGGGTTGGCCGAGCTTGAAGGCTCAAAAGGGTGTGAAGAGAAGAGGGAAGTGGTGCCCTTTTTATAAGGGAGGAGAGGGGCACCTTTGTAAAAACTTAAAATATTATTTTATAATAAAGTCATAATCAATTTTTAATAGCTTAAAATTAATTTATTTCTAATATAAGGTGGGTATGGGTCGAAATACTCTCAAATAATAGATTTTAGATAGATTTGGGTCATTATATTAACCTTATCGTTTAGTTTTAACTCTTAGTTAATTAGATTGACATTTACGATATCACTTTCTATTTTTATATTATATAGTTAATAAATATACCATATACATCCAAGAGACCCCCAAGTGGTCCATTAATGATACACCTATCCTTATATAAGTATCTTGGACGAACATTATATTTTTAAGAATATAATAACAATTAATAATATAATATTTGTTTTGAAAACTATTTTATGTCAATTTTCACACTATTTGGTAATGGATTTTTGTGAAAATCATAACAGCATGATTAGTTCGAAACAAGTTAATTAATTCAATACTAAAATGTCATATTAACATATAAAATTTGTGTAATTCATAAAAAGTCTCAAATTACATTTATTTGGGTATTTATAACATCAATTATTTTAATATTTTATTATTTAGGTAATTACTGCATCACCATTGTGTCATAAATAACTTATATTATTTAATGTCTAAAAATTATAAATAAACTACCATTAGGTAGGAAATAGTTTTAGATTTCTAATTATTATTTATAGACTAATTTATCTTATGTTTAACCCTATATTAAAAATTATCTAGTTATTAAACTTTGATTTTAACTATTTTAACCCTTCTTTAAATAAATTAATAATAAATGTCCTAATCTAATACAAGTGGACCTAAATGGTCATATTTTATTCCTAAGGTTGTTTGTGGTCTAATTACAATTATCCAATAGAATTAGGACATGTGTTAGGGTAATAATAATATCATTTTTACCCTTATTTACCCTATTTACTTTTAACTGTGGTAAATAAAAGTAATAAGTTACTATTCACCAAAAATTATTTTCATCTCATTGAACCAAATTTTAGTCCTTGATGTTAAATGTGTTTCTCGGATTTTTGAAATTCCAGTCATAGAAGTGGTAAAATTATGTTTTATGTGAATTTCCAAATTATCCTAGGAGGTGGGTAAAAGACGGTGAAAAGTTCAATAAAATTTTTATATATCTAAAATTATTATAAAATGACTACAATTAATTACATTGAACTTATATAGGTATTATGTATCAATTTTGACCTAAAATAAATTTAAATAAAATAAATAATTATTTAAATAAAAAGTCGGTTTTTAAATAGTAACATAGTGTTTTCACTTTTCATCAAAAATTGAAAGTTTTTAGAAAAATACCAAAAATTCACCCTAGACTAATTTAGATATTCCGAATCCAAAAATGAAGTCCATTTTCAAAGATAAAATTTATAAAATTTCAAAAAGTGGGTATTACTATTCATAACGGCTAGTTTATATAATAATTTAATAACATATCGTTGTTTAGTGAAATCAATATTGCGTACAACACACACTATTGTGGAAGGTCACGATTGCGTGTAAAGCAATCCAAGTCAGGGATGCATGTAGTGAAAGCTCCTTTTGGTGTATCGTACAATACAAGACAACAATGAAATTAAAAAGAATATTTTTCATAAAATCTCGGGGTATTACAAGGTCCATCTTCAATAAAAGATCCTACTATTTATAATGATCAAACTATTACTATTCCACAAAGTTCCTAGTAACTATTGATTATAGTGATTATAAATGTTGTAAAATTCACAAATAAGTTTATAGTGGTAATATCCATTCCCTTATATAGGGGAAATGAAATTATTTATTATACTAAACATAGGTTTTCAATGAATCCTCTACACACTCTTCTGAAAAGATCTTTAATTATTTATCCCTATAGATATTGTGTGTATGTTGGGATAATATTATTTCATGTACATGAAGTATAATATTTTTATTAATCACTTCTGTCCTTTTATAATATTGTATTTTTGTATCTTTTCAAATTCTAATATCTCTGGTATCACTTAAATTATTTTACATCTAATGAATATAATTAATAACATTTAATGTATATTTATCCAGTTATCTTCAGAATATGTATAAGATGTTACACCTACTGCAACACATTATTATAATGAAATTATAAAATGAAATGTTTTCAAAATATTACATTTGGTTTTATTGTTCTTTTTTCAACTTACTAAATTATAATGAAAATATTTCTAAATGTATTTTTATCATTTCAAGCATTTAAGTTTTATTTGACTTCTCATGTTTCTAAACCCCATCACATAACCATTTAATTCTTTATTATTTATCTATGAAATTATTCAAGACTATTTAATGTTCTTGTTTTTTTAACTTTTGAATAATGTATTAAATAATTTAGGTATCCCACTTGTAGTATATGTATCAAATGATCAATGCATTCATTGTTTTCTACATCACAAAAAATTGAGAGATAATGTGAATTTTTTTTCAAGATCAACATCCCTTCTTATAAGGGTATTATGCGATCTTCCTTTTTTTCTTCATGTAAGAGTGTATTGTTTCATATTTATTCATGAACGTTTATTGTGACTTCTCCTTCACATTACACAGTGAGGTTCTATATACTACATAACGGAAACCATCTTCTTCTTTTCGTAGACAACAATTGGTACATGATTATTTTTTGATGTGATATTTGAATGGTTCTTTCCTTTTTCATGGCTCCTTGTGTCTTGTATGATTATTATTTACAAACTAAATAGATTTTTTTTGGATTTGTTCTTTGTGAAAGTGTGTGTAGTTATTTTTCTTGTAGCTGAGTGGCTCAAAAATTCTCCCTTCATGTAAGGTATACATGTGATATGTTTTTATTATAAAAAATTGCACTAAATATCTCAACTAAGAATCTTGGCTCGTGGTTCTTCAATATTTATATAAGTGTATAACTACCTCTTCCCATATTATAAATATTTCATGTCAATGTTTGAGCTTAAATTCTATGTAATTTACTATTTAAAACTATTTAATATCTCAGGGCATGTTTGATTCTTCGAAAGTAGGTTATGTGATACCAAAAAACATGTCATTAATTCCTATGAGAACAATCCAAACATGAATTTGAAAATAATCTCATTATCTATCATTTTTAGAATCTAATATTCATCCATGTATATCAAATGGTCAATATACCTATTGTAATATCATATATATTCAGGAGTGTAATCTTATTTGGGTAACCACAGGAATGCATGAAAATGATTCCATTAATGGAGGTTCTCTGTCTCCCAACCTCAACATCTTGACCTCAAAATGTTCATGGATGCCTCAAAGTTTATCTATGGAGGTTATTCCATTAAAATCAATGATACTTGAACTCTTTAGTGTTAGTAAGTTAAAGGTGATAAGATCAACTTAAAGTGGATGAATCATATTAATTTATTTATATGGGCATTTTTATATCCATATATGTTAAATATATGTAAATACTACTAACATGTTGCTATTTTTCATCATATTATCTATTGTTTGAAGGATTCAATTTATAAATCTATGTCCCATTAACCTTTTGATTCAGTATTAGTGTGGGAAGTTAGAACACTATAGACACACATTTGAGGTGGACCGCACCCACCTACCCTTCCTCTATGCCACTGTTCCCATCATATAGATTCTATACATATTTTTATCATAATGATCAATTTCTGTCCTTTTGGGAACAATGAAATACCAAATCATTCCTTCCACCCATGGATAGCTTCATTGACTCTCTCCCATGTTGTTGACCCCTTGGGTCCCACACAAGTGGTTTATGGTGTCCTAGGTTACCTATGGGATGACCCATTGTTTTATTTAATACCCACTCGAGGTACATATTATAATTACTATGTGTTTGTTTTTAATCTAAAAAATGAGTTCTTCCGAAGCATTCCTTAAAAAAAAGTATAAATGCGCTGTTTTATTTATGGATGGCCTTATAATGATTTGTAACTTATCTTTATCCACTAATGGATGGAAATTAAATAATATTCATTATTTTATTTTTGGGATTCATTTATAAATTTCAAATATACTCATCCTCACATCATAATCACATTTCACATGATGTAAACAATTCTCTCATCTCATAGTGCAATTGAAACACATATTGTTTATAAAGAATAATTATGAAATCATCTCATTTATCTTGAATAATTGACTCTTTGATTCTCATATAATGAATCCAATATTTTTTTCTAGAATCACCACTTTATCATCACTCTCTAGGCTTCTCTAACTTATTTACATCAATTAATACCACTTATTCATTGAAAATATCATTGAAAACAAATAGAACATAAACAATTGGTGTCATAATATTTCATAATGTGTCTATTCTAATTCATTTAAACAATTTAATAGCGAGGTTATAATGTTCTCTTTTAAATAATTTTTTTATAGTATAAAATAGTTCACTTAAAGCTCGGTGTTTTGTATTTCACAAGCTATCAAGCATAGTGTTATTTTAAACTAAATTTTTATGGTGTTATAGTAACAATATATAGAATCCCATCAATCTTGGTTATGTAACTAAGAATATTGGTACTACTAGTGGACAATAACCAAAATGAGTGAATCTCAACAAAATTAGATAATTTAAATGTTGATTTAACTCTACAGACTACTACATAAATATTTGTACAAACATGTTGGGATTTATCTAGATCTTTGTGATACTTTTCAATGCTAAATTTTTATTAGTAATATTGTGAGGATGATATTTTTTAAATTTTGTATTAAATATGGAGAGAAATAAAGGAAAAAAAGCCTTCCACCTTATTCCATCAACACATGTGGTGTATTAGAAAAGAAAATCTCGACCCATTTCTTATCTCCCCAAAAATCAATTAATTATGAAAAAAATATACATAACATTAATGAATTCAGAAATGAATTAATCTACGATACAAGTTTTTATTTTAATTATTTAATAAAAAACATTCACATCATGTAATTATAAGTTATAATTTTTTAAAGGGTCCCCACATGGAAAGAAGTTTACTTTTTGATTCTACAATGGTAACAACCCTGAAACCAATAACCTAGGGTCGGTGAATAATTTTTTACATTAGCATAGATAAGAATACTAAACCTGAGAAGGCCAACCAGTTTAGTAGTTTTGGAGAACTAGATACATACATGACACTAACTTTATAATTGGGAATGAAAATAAAACACAATACATAACTAAATCAAATGATTTTCACCCTAGAAAACTCATTTAATTATTTATTATTCATATATAGGGGAACGAAAAAAAAATATATGGGTGTTCAAAAATGGTTTGTGAGGGTTTAGTATAGAGGTATATGTCATGAATCAATAACCATAATCTATATGTAAAGGTAAATAATTGAACACAAATTCCATTTAAATAAATTGACTATCAAGATAAGATAATTCTTCATCAATATGTAATGATAAATAAATGAAAACACATTCCATTTAATCAATAACAATGAATGAAATGAATCCATAGATAATATGATTGTGAGTATATCAAGGATAATAATTACTTAATTTTTCATGAATCTATATTAACTGTAAAAAATAACTCTATTTTGTATATGATACATATTTATTATTATTTCCCCAATTTATGAAATAACATTAAAAGTAAGAACCATATGTTTAAATGTTTTTCAGTTTGGTATATAACAATATCATTAATATAAGAATATGTTATATTTAAGATAAATGTAAATTCTAATGAAAATTTTACACACTAATGTTATTTTTCAAGATAATGTTAACAATCACAATAAAAAGAGAGATTGTACAATAACGTTTACCACATGGTAATTTTCAAGTGCAATAACCTTGGATGAAATAATTCAATTTGACACATAAAGTAACATGATTTATTAATGAATAATTATATTATATGTAAATTATTTAGTATATACACCATATATAAGAAATTTTGTGCATAACATTACTATATGCCTCAATGAAGGGAAATTGGGATGAAGTGCCTTACCTCATGCTACCTTTTGGATCAACATAATTTAAAGTCTTTTATAGTCATTTTAATAATGATATAAAATTATACAATGAGAATATTAATATTTACAATTTCATATATTTTCCTTTTATACCATCTTATCACCCGTTCATTAATATTCTTTCATTTTTTTCAATTTTTCAATTGTTAATTGCTTTGTTTTCTCATTCATGTGTTGTAATGACTGTTTTGGTTCTTGTGAATACTGTATACATCTATAATATCTAGAATAATAATAATGAATTTATAATTATATGTATACATCAATGAAAATACTAATACCAATCCGGAAATATGGTTTTGAGAAATTATGTACCTTATGATCACGAACATGGTTGGTTGTACGTAAGAATTAGTTACGTTTCCATTTTTCAATGATAATTATGGATATGAGGTAACTGATATTTTAACATTAAATAATGATAATAATATCCTTAGAAAATATTTATTCTTAAAATATACTTATATATATCATTCATCTGGTGTGGTGATGAAAAGAGAGTCATATCGGTTTGTCAAGGTAGTTGTCCACATATACATGAACGATGTTATCATCTATCATTGAGTGAAAAGTTAATAAATTAAATGATATATATTATTGTTTTTGAATGATAAATATTTAATTAACAAAATATTTATTTCATATATATCATATATAACCATTAAATTTATCCTTATCACTTTCTATGTATATTTTGAGTGAAAGAAAAATCACATCGCTCCGCAATGTGGTAATACGTTGTACACATGAGAAAAGTTATCGTGTCTCCTACCGAATGGAAATTAAAAAGGAATTAATGATATAATGTCTAAAAAGTTATAATTATAATATAAATATTATACTTATATAACTTATATCTATCATTATACCCAACTTTTCTAGGTTTTAATGGAAAAACGAATGACATCGGTTACTGAAGCGGTAGTCCACCATACACACGAATTATGATTTTCTAACCCAATTGATGGAAGTGGGGATATTTTTAGGTAATTATATTAACATAATAAAATATAAGTATATATAAGATATCATTTTTATTATATCATATGGTTTAATAATAATTTAATTAGGTGGAGGAAAAAATAAAATTCAAATGACCTTTGAAGAACATTACCTCTTTTTCGAGTATCCACATTAGTTTTCCATCAAATCCACAATATGTTGACTTTATACCCATAAAAAGTCTAATATAATGATATTATGGAAATTTTTATAGTGATTGTTTCAGATAATGTCTGAACCAAAAGGTTTTTAATGTTTAAAGAATAGAGGATAGAGGGTGGCCTTCTATAAGTGAGTTGAGTGAAACATTTGTAATTTTTTTAAAGGAAAATAGAATACTCACATTTTTCACATGAAAAAGGGTCTATAACAGATTGTGATAGAGTATATGATATGATAGGGTTAATAAAATTCATGAAAAATATTTTAATTTTAATTTCATTTAAACCCTTATTTTTTAGTTTAATTGCCCTGTAAATCCTATTTTACATTAGTCACAATACACATTTTTTACCATTTTCACAATTCATTATGTTAAAAAATTAAGTTGATCATAGTAGAAAACTAATATCTAATATTTGTAGGGATAAAAGATATTTTTTACCATTTTCACACTTATACACACTCACAGCTAATATAATTTTTACCATTTCTGCAATTTTACAATCAATACCATTCTCAAGAAGGTTTAACATATCAGGTAAAATCCATATAATTTGTGCAACTAATTTGTATCACAAGAGTGATGAAGCATCATGGGGATTTCATTAATTGGTACCGAACATGTAGGGCACACCTTAAGTGGCACCGAACTCATATCATTCATGTCCCAATCATTCCTCATATTGAATAAACAATATGGATTATCAAATATCTATATTGAATAAAATATTTTGAGTTATCAATATTTACAGATATAATAAAATATCAATTAAATTAAACAACACATGATAAATGGTAAATAGTTTAGAAAATAATCATATCCATAAAAAATGATATGGATACATGTGGGTAATTAAATGTTAAATGATCATATGAAATTGAATATGTTTAGGGGACTAATTGAATCAAATATGTAAATATTAGTACAATCATTTTCCAAACCAATGATAAACTATCTACATGAATAATAAGTATAGTTTTAATATAATATATCCCAGGTGGAGTAAAAATAATGGTTTGATGTCATTGAAGAAAGAAAATACTATAAAATATCCTTTAAGAACAATATTTAGGAAAATTATCTTTTCTTTTGCAAAACCAGTTGAAAAAAAGTTTCTTTGAAAATAACTTCTAAAAAAATTCATTAAAAATTATATTTTTAAACATGAAACGTAATATAAAAATAAATGTTAGTGGGTTAATCCATATATGATGTACGTGGTAAAAAGAATGTTCCTTTTTCATAGTAAAAAGGTTAGAAAAATACGTTTTTCAGAAAGTGACAAGAATATTGTTTTTAAAATAATGGTAAAACATAAAAAGTGTGAAAATGTATTTAAGAAATAATTTTAAATACATTTAAGAAAAAAACTTAATAAAGAATGATATTTTTTATAAACCATGTTCTCTAAATAAAGAGTGAAATCAAGTTTTCATTTCTTAAAAACATTTTCTATACAAAAGAGTGAAAAAAGGTACTAATACTTGAAAAAGTTTATGAATAACCATTGAATATGAAATATAAAGGGTTTATTGATCATTGGATATATAATTTCTTCAAATGGAAATGAATTACCAATAAAATTATTCTTGACGAAAATAATATTTAAAAACATCAATGTGTCCCATACCGTAGTGAAAAATTAAATCATAAGCCTCATAAAAGAATAAAATTAAATGAAAGTTTTATATAACATTAATATAATTGTATTAATGATATATTATACAAAAATGGGATGTATATACCCCACAGAAAATAATTAAGTGGTGAACATGAAATTTATCTCACATAAGTAAAAAGTGAGATGAAAATACCATACCTTGATTTTGACTTGTCTCGTGTGTCTTTATATTATTGAATTAAACAATTATGTTAATTATTTATATTCATTAGAATTGTTTTCATTTTTATCATTAATTTTATGTCACTTCTTATCATTTAAAAAAATACTTAAACAATTATATTTACATGTGGTGTTTTGACTAAATTCTATTTAGGTGTTAAAAGGACTTTGTTAGGTCGACAATGGTCAAAGTGGAAATTATATAAACATATATAAAATAATAATCATGAAATAATTGTCATACTTATACTTAAATTATACTTTTAATCCCAATGATGAATTAGTTTTATGAAAAATGAACAACATTATAACCATGAAGACTATAGGTCATATGTACCCATAATTAATGTTCCCATTTTACAACGATCGTTATGGAATGATGGTTGTTAATATTATATCATTCCAGAATGATAATTTTATCAAAAAACTCATTTTATTTATTCATATATATACTTATATATTTAATTCTTATGATATAAATGTAAACACATCATGTCGATGATGTTGTAGTTCTCACGTATATGATTAGCACTTTAATGTTTTAGTTAATTAAAAGGGTAATAAAGAAAATGTTATATATTATATTTTCAGAAAAGTAATTATGTCATGAATATTATATTTTTTTAATGTTAAATATTTTTTATTAAAACGATCTTTTATATATTCCATAGTTCTTGTGAATAAATTACATCATTTTTAGGAGATGGTAGTCCACAATTCCAAAACAAGGTTATCATATTTACTCAAAATGGAAAGAATATTGCAATGTTTTATAAAAAGGATTAAAGAAGAATAAAGATATTATATATATTATATATATCATACTTAAATAGCCTATCCATCATAATTCCCAACCTTCAAATGTGGTAAATGAAAAATTAAATACTTTGTTTCGTGAGGTTGTAGTGTGCTGTACACATAAATGGTATGTTCGTTACACATTAGATGGAAGTGTGTATAATTGTAGGTAGAAAACTCAACATAATAACATATAAGTATATTTAGGATACTTGTTTTAATATTTATTCTTGAAATAAGATGATTTTATGGGAGTTGATAATGGGAATAAAACTAAATAGCTTGAGGAAATATATTACCTCTAATTCAAGTAACTCTTTTTGGTTTTTACCGAAGGGCATCCTTGGAGGGATTTTTCCAACATTTATTGTTAAATAATGATCTTAGGTATGTTGAGGATGTATTTGGGAATATATTTTTTGAGTCAAACCGTCTAGAGAGGTGTGAGGAAGTGGGAGGAGAAGATGCCTTTTTTAGTGGAAGGGTAGTGGTATTCATTTAAAATTTTGGAAAAAGGAAACCCAACCACGTTTTCTTGTTGAAAGTAGATCCCATAATGGCCATAATTTGATCCAATGGACTATAGGGTTAAAATATGTCTATAAAATGGCTTTTATAAAAGTATCTAGGTTATATTAGGCCTTATGTGTAGGGTTTACTCCTTTGTTAAGCTTAATTTCACCTTAATCATTTTAATTACATTCCCAATTTTTTTTGGAAAACATTATTGAAATTATTATAAATTATAAATTCTTCTAATTCAAAATATATAATTAATTTTTCAAAATTATAATCCTTAGTTTTGAATAAATTTATCTAAAATTTTTCCAGCGGACGGGATGACTATACAAGTTTTTAAAGTAAAAACATTCAAAAGTTTACTCTATTTTTATATATAATTTCAAAGTGAAAGTAATTCCAATGAGCTAAATTGGATTAAAAAATAAAAAAAATATTTTTATTAAGTTTTCATACCAATCAAAAATTTAATTAAACCATCTAAATATATTATAAGAAGAATCAATTTTGAAATAAAATTCATTATTTTTTACTATTTATTAAAAAATAAAACTTTATATAAATATACCAAAAATTCAACCTAAACTAATTTTTATATTTTTATTTCAAAGAGTAATTTTTTTAAAATATAATATTTATTAATGTTCCAAAAATTGTATTTGAAATAAATTTTCCAATAAAAGGAAGCAAAAGTGCCGTATTAAAAACATAAGTTCTTATGTGTATTATTTGTTTTATTATTATCTCATGCCTAAAAAATCTAATGAAAGAATATTAAAAATATTTTATTGAATAATATTTATATATATATATAACATTAATTTTACACACTAGTTGTAATTAAGTTTATATATTTGGATAAAATATCACTGTGAGCATAAAATTAGTTTTCTTTAAAAATATTCCATTTATGTTCCATTGGTTCCTATATTCATTTCTAATTAATTGGTAACCAATGAATTAATTTAATATTTTTGAGAACTATATAGGATCATAATTTAGTTAATATTATTCATAATGAATACCTAAATGACTAGGTTATTTATTATTATATTAAATTATAATATTTTAATAATATATTTTTGTTTTTTAAAACTCGGTCATGAGACTAACGCAAGCTATTGAACAAAATTGTTGTTGCATGTGACATATGAAAACATAGTGACACATGCAGTATAATATATAATATATATATATATATATATTTTAAGTAGTTATTATATTGTAATTTCTGGGGATATTATATTCTATTACGCGACTGGTGTTGCATGTCATACATGATATCAAACACAATATTCCTACTTTATATTTTGGGGCAGTAAATTTTCCTTAACGTAATAAAATTTTGTACTCTCAGTTTATACTTAATAGTGGTGATTGATTTTTTGATATTTTCTATGTTTTAAATCCATCTTCGTGATAAGGTTTCATAATAAATTCTTCATAAAAGCTAGAATGGGATGTACAATGGTTAAATGGAATTACATATGATTGGGTCGCTAAGTATGAGAACTTTTTTTGAAAGAAGAGATACACACATAGAGAAAAATAATAAAACTTTATAGGGAGTGATTAGTTCATCAATCAAAACTATTTAAATGATGAATGTAAAGTTTATGGATTAAAATTCACAAATCCATGATGATTTAGAAGACCACCCGTTCAACAAAAATAAAGAATTTGGAAAGGAAATTTGATCAATTACCCAATGTTGAGTAAATATTTTACTTTGTAACAATATAATGAAATATAAAACCTTGATATGTTTCAATTTCATAAGAAAAATTCCATATTTTGGTTGTGCTTCGATCAAATTTTAATTTATCCATAACTCTATGAAATAAATATCATAAAATGAACCCCTTTTTTAAAGCACTAACATAATCTTTTAATCGATCATAATACCCATAAAAAAGTCATTATATTGGTCTCCATCTATATTAAAAAATAGATATGTTTATTCAATTAATCTATAATCCTAAAAATAAACACTTCTGGTTCATTATAAATATATATACATCAAATTATTTATGTAAAAATAATTACACATTAATAAGGACACTGCATAAGCTAGTGGAAGGCATGAAAACCTTATCTTCCTTTAATCATGGGTTCAAGATGCATTTTCATATTGGAATTGATTCGTTCTCACCCGACATACAAGTTTTCCTTTTATAAAACCAAATTCATATATTTTCTAAAATAAATATGATTGAAATACTTGAAACACTGTTAATCACGTAATACAATTTTTAACTAAGGTTTTCAATTGAATCCTAATACATAAATACTACTATCCATTTTATTACAACATAATTTGTTCATTTTTATATGGTTTTACCTTGGTCATTTATTGTCATTATATATTAAAATACATAATAATGGATTTTAAATAAAATGTTAATAATCTTAAGAATATACCTGAGGAGTGTCAAAATAGGTGCACAGGAAGGCCCATTGCCATGTACTAGGTGACACCAAGTTAGGGACAACACACCTCATCAGAGTTGTTAATCCTCAAAAGATCTGTTCCAGAACCACGTCCACGTGTAACATCCACATATGGATGTATTTATAGTAAGACCCACATAATCTCTACTTTACCAAAGTACAAGGGTGTTCTTCTTTACTTGTCCTTAAATTACACCTATGGTTTGTGCTCTCTAATATCTGTTTTCCTTGATATAGTTTTTAAGGTTTATGCTAAAATTCCCTCGATACCAACTATAGTGTATCAACCCTATAAATCCCAAAGATTTTTTCCAATACCATTACATTGGAATGATTACAAGGAATCAAATCTCGAAGGACTAAATATTTTAGTAGTATTGGTAAAACAGATACACACATTAGTGTTTTATTAAACATTAATACACTAATTACAACATATTATTCTTTATATATAAATATTTCTTTTTATAACATTAATCCATTGATTATATCCCTAAATATATTTCATATAATGCATCTTGTATTCCTAGAGAGTGGAAATATAATATGGGTGAACTCAAATGTTCACTAGGGAAAAAGTATAGGAGAAGAAATAATGAATTAATGACAATAATAATTATGGCTGGGAAAATAACTGAACAAACATACTATGTAATCAACAAAATGAGATCTAAGTGAATAAAAAATTAATAATAGTAATTGTTGTACCTCTCGTATCCCCTCGTGGTTTAATTTTCATGATCACAATCACATTCATGTTTATCTAACATTGTTTTAAGTGTTTTTGTTTTTTAGGCAAAAGATTTCCAAGGAAATGGGCCATGAAGCACATCAAGTGGACTGAAATTCAGTCCACCGGCCAACCGGTGTGATAGCACCGGCCAGCCGGTGGAACTGGCAGAGGGATTGCCCACTGCCAGGTTCCACCGGTCGACCGGTGGCTCTGTCACCGGTCGACCTGTGGCATCCAGCTCAAACAGTGTTTGCTACTGTCTTGCCACCGGCCAGCCGGTGGCTCCTCCACCGGTCGACCGGTAGAGCCTGGATCAAGACTCTTCTTCTCTACCAAGGCACCGGCCAGCCGGTGGAGCTGTACCGGTCAGCCGGTGGCCCCTGGACAAGAATCCTATGCCTTTTTGCACACACCGGCCAGCCGGTGGGACTGTACCGGCCAGCCGGTGGAGCCAGTCAAACTAGCCGTTGCAGTTTGACCAGGCTGGCCCACTTGGCTCCCAACGGCTCTTTAAGCCTCTCCAACGGCTCCGAAGCCTCCCCAAGGGTTCCATGCCTATAAATAAAGGCCAAGGAAGCCCCGGACACCTACCAGAACATATACGAAGCCAACGGACATATTTTGGATCATTTGGCGTACCTCCGGCGGACTTCCTCAAAGGAACCCACCTAGCTCCAACAACTTCCACACCCAAGGAGCTCCTCCAAAGAAGCTTGGAAGCGGCCTTCAACATCTCCAATCAATCAAAGGCGCCCAAGACTTCTCCAATTACGGTTTTTAGTGTTTTATTCATTTTGTGCTTTAAAATTGGGTTTGTGCCTACAAACCCCAAACTCTTTTCTCATCTCCCTTTCTTTGGGTTCTCACACCACCATTAAGGTGTGAAGAGGTTTCTTCAAGCCTTCCCTTTTAAAAGGCTTGTGTCACGGTGAGCTAGCCTTCACCCGTTAAAAAGGCTAGTGGGTTCTTGCTCAACCATCAAAAGCAAGTGGGTTCTTGCTTAACCACAAAAGCAAGCTGTAATAGGAATCTCTCAACGGTTGAGTTGGGAGCGGAGACGTAGGCCGGGTTTTGGCCGAACTCCGTTATCAATTTCTTGTGTGATTGCCTCTTTATTTCCGCTGCACTTTACTTTGATTTTTAATTTGTTAATCATTTTTTTAAAAGGCAATTCACCCCCCCTCTTTCCATCTTTTCCTCGGTTTCATCCGAACCAACAGTAATAACTTTAAATGCATTCCATTCAAAGAACTATATAATGCCAATTAAATATGGAAAAGAAGATAATGGAAACACATGACATTTAATCAATGAAATTTAAATAAAACTTATATGTAGACATGTCTATGAATAATATCATGGATGAATAATGAGAGGTGATGAAAAATTAATGTTATAGTTTAATAATGGTTATATAATTTCCTCTTATTTAAATTAACTATCAATTAAATTATCTATGTGGAAGGTTATTTTTATTCATTGTAAAGTGTCCTCTACCACTTCAAAACATTTTAAATCACAAGCCTCATAAATTAATAACATAAAATGAAAATTTGAAATACCATTAACATAAAATTATTAATGATATATTATATTATAAGGGTAAGTACATACACCACCAAAAATAATTAATTGGTGATCATGAAATTTATCCCAAAGATATAAAAAGTGTGGTGAAAATATCTTACATTGATTATAACATGTCTCTTGTATATTTATATTATTGAATCATAAAATTATGTCAATTATTTAATTCCTTCATAACTATTATAATTTTTATAATTACAGATATTACCATGTTTTATACAACTAATTAAATAATTAACTGCCTGTCGAGTGTTTGGACAGAATTCAGTTCATGTGTCAAAACAAATTTGGTTGGTGGAATATGGTCTAAGGGGACATTATATAAATATATACACAATAATAATAAGGGAATAATTATCATATTTATACATAATTTATACTTTTAAAACCAATAATTAATGATGGTTATGAAATTGGAATGAACATTTCAATCATGGAGACAGTAGGCCGTACACACACATGAGTGACATTCCCATTTTCCAATGATGTTTATGGAAAGAAGGTAAGTAATGTTATATATTTCTAGAATTATTGTTTTTTAAAAATTAAAATTTAATTAATAATATATATACTTTTATATTGAATTTTATTGATGCAAAAGAAATCACAACATGTCAAGGAGGTGGTATTCCACATGTTCACGACCGACGTTATCACTTTTTAGTGTATGAAAATGGTAATAAAAAATGATATATATTATAATTCTAAAAATTTAATCATGTTAGGAATATCATATATATTTTTAATGTTTAATATGTTTAATTTAAAAAATATTTTATACATTCCATGCATCGTGTGAATAAATCACATTTCTTTTAGGAGGCACTAGTCATCTTTTCCAGAAATGATGTTTTCAAATTCACACAAAATTTTATGAATAAATGAATGGATTATAAAAGGATTAAATAAGAATAATAAAATTACATATATTATTTATATCATATATAAATACCATTTTCATCATAATTATCCACCTTTAATGGAGGTAAAAGAAAAATAATCAATTCCATTTTGTGTGGTGGTAGTTCACCGTCCACATAAACGGTATGTTCGTTAAACATTTGATGGAAGGAAGTGTAAGTGCAGGTCGAACTCTTATCTTAAATACGTCATGAATGATATTTTAATTATATATTAGTGAAATAAGATGTTTTGAGGTGGAGGATAATAACGATAAAACTAATGATCATGAGGAATGATGTTTCCTCTTATTCAGGTAACTCCTTTTGGTTTATAGCAAGGGTATTCCTTGTATTAATTTTTGAAAATGTTTAGGCATCAAGATTGAGGGCAGGGATTTTGAGGAGGTATTTTTGTAGATTTTTTTGACCAATTGTGTCTTGAGAGGTGTGATGAAGTGGGGGGAGACAAGTCATTTTTATAGTGGATAAGGAATGACATTCTTGTACAATGTTGGAAAAAGGAACACCACCCATGTTTTTCGTATTGAAAGTGGATCCAATAATGGTACAAGTATAGGAAATAAAGGATAAGGTTAAAACAAGGATAGAAAGTGGATTTTTAAAAAGTATCTTGGTCATATAAGGCCATACAATTAGATTTTAGTTACTTGTATAGCTTAATTGCACCTTAATCGGTGTAATTAACTTTAATTACATTCACTAATATTTTAGATAAAAACTAAGATGACCTTATAAGAAATTAAAAATTAATATGACTAAAAACATGGAATAAAGTTTTCAAAAATATAATCACATAAGTAGAAAAAAAATTAATTTAATCTTGTAGATGGGATAATAATGTATATTTTTAAAGTAAAAACTTTCAAATGTTTAATACGTTTTTACATGTCATTTCGAAGTGAAATTGAATACAATGACCTAAATTTTATTTATTGATAAAATATTATTATAAATAAACTTTTTGATAAATCAAAAATATGATTTATCCTTACAAATAACTTAGATTAAAATGAAGATTGGAATTACGATTCATTATTTTATACTATTTATTTAAAAAATAAAACATCATGGAAATAAAAATAACACCAACCCAATTGTTACATTAATATTTGAAATATTAGGTTTATTTTGACATATAATATTTAATAATTAAAAAAAATTATTTCAAATAGGTTTTGTGTTAAAAGGATATGAAAGTTATTTAATAAAAATATTGGTTTTTACATGTAATATTTGGTTTTTTCTTATCTCATGCATAGAAAATATATTTGAAGATTATAAAAATAATTTATTGACCATATAATATATATAATACAGTAATATCACTCAATAATTTTAATTAATTAATTATATTTGGACAAAACAGATTTATGAGCATAAAATAGTTTTCAATAAAATAAATTGATATTTTAAAAATTGTAATTATATTAGAATATATCAAGATATTATATTCCATTATGAACTTGGTGTTGCATTTCATACACAATATCAAATAGATTATTCCAAATTTATATTTTTAGGGCATTAAATTGGTTGTGCCTTAATCAATTTTCATATCATCACTTACTCCATGAAATGAATATCCAAAAATAAATTTTTTTATCCCTAAATCACTAAAATTAAATTTTAATGGATCATAATATCTATAATATAATTATATTTTCCCCATAGATCTATATTTATTACTATGAAAAAATTGTTAGTACATGTTATCCAGTATCCATAAATCTTCATATGGAGAAGTAATACATTAATCTCTGAAAAATCATCCAAAGTGAAACATTGACCATTTCATAAATGGTTATACTTATGAAATTTTAAAAATATTAATATCCAAAAAATTAGAAATAAAGTCATTATATTTATAAAATGAACTTATCATTAATAGACAAGAAAACATGAATTGTCTGTTAATCGTCATAAACCAAACATATGGATACCTTCATCTTGTATTCTCTAGAAACATTGTAATAACCTAGATTAACAAAAAAAATATAGAAAACTTTAATTAATAGTTATTAATTAAAAAAAATTATTGGATATATTAATTGAATCCAAAAATGATGTTAAATCCGAAAATGATAGCATAAACCAATTCTTCAACAATTCATTAAAAATTTCCAAGGAATTTAATACTGACAAATATACATTATCTATATCAATAATATCTTTATCCCAACATCATTATATAAATTTAAATAAAATATTAAAGGTTATATTTCCCTCAATCATGTGTTTTCTAATAAGATATAAATATCCCCAGAAATCTATTTTCTGGTTATCATTCAACACATGCTTCCAAATCATTTAAAAAATAATTTTATAGTTTAATCATTATACGATTCATGGTTACTTTAAATAGAACATCATTAGTAAAATAATCTTAAAATATATTTCTTAGATACAAATAAAAAACAACCTTTATAGTTATACTTCAGTTTTATCAAATAGCATAAGCTTGACCTTGATCCCAGAGCTTCTTCTATGGTATATTCTTTTGACGCTTGGGGAAATCATTTACATAGTGTGCTATATTCTTGTATTTTAACCCTTGGACATAAGAAATTATATTATTTCCCTTCAAATATTAATCATGGTGTACATTATCTCTATTTTAGTATCAAACTCCCATACCCATCAATAAAGTACCAGGTTGTTTCTTTATGAAATTAACACATGTGGGGAAATCCTACATTCACTTATCCCCTTTATCCATTTTTTCTCTACCGTATTATTATTATATTTTTTATATAGAATAAATAATACATGAAGATATATTTCTATGACTTGATAGAACATTAAAATATATCATCATATGAGGAATATTATTGAGAGAGAAGTGCCCTTTTGTGATATTTCTTAATCCCTTCAAATAAATCGTAAATATTAAAATCGATGTTTCTTATGTAATCTATAAAATACCTAAATAATATTGTAAAGGTAGATTCATAATACACAATAATTTCTTCTTTATTTTTTTCAATATATTGTGCTTTCTCTTAAATTCAATTTGTTTCTCACCATATAAAAAAAATCAATGAATATTTCTATAAAATATTTCCATTTCATAAGTTTTATCTTATCATCCTCCCAAATATTCTTGGTCAATGACAACCATTGATGAACATCACCTTTAATATAATAAAATATAATTTTAAACATTCATACTTCAATGTATCCCAATGTAAAAAATATATTTTATAAATATGTAATCCATTTCATGATTACCATTGGATTATTTATCCCACCAAGTTATCAAGGCTTCTATCATATAGTGAAATCCAACCAAGGATAATCTCACTGTGGAAGAATTTTATCCATCTAAGATTAGTTTTTTTTGTCATAACCTGATTATGATGAAAACATAGAGCCATAAGTTTCTCAATTCCAATACCATCTATGTTTTATTCCTTACAAAGTAAATCCATAGATTTTCCTAAGGTATTGCTACCCTTATTTCTTCCAGACACCATTTCTAAACAATGGAGTATACTGGATTAACTAATAAAATTATTAATTTAAAATCATAATATATAATTAAAAATATGGTTTAATAGATATTATAAATTAAAATGTATTCATTGTTAATCTACGAATCATAAAATTGATTTCTTGAGGAATATATGTATTTTCAAATCCTTTATAAGGTTTTTTCAAGAAAATGTAAAATATCCTAAGAATGTAACCATGTATTTCAAAAATAAGATACATGTAAGGACCATTTTCATTCACCAGGATATGAGTGGGTTAGTTCCAATGCACCCATTTTAGATTTATTACCCCTAAGTACCTCTTCTCCAGAACCATGACTACCTTTAGTATTCGAAAATGGAAGTATTTCATGAGAAAACACATAATATCTTCTTTACCAAAACATTAGATTTTCATTCTATGCCTACCAAATATTTCAATCCTATGATTATATTATATAATCTATATTTTCCCTAATCTAGTTTCTACGGTTTATACTATAAGTTATCTCATAATAATTATAACAACCCTATCTCGAGTAACCCAGAGTTGGTGTCTACATTATTACACTAGAATAGAAAGAAAGGGTTGAATCCCATATGACAAATCGGTTCAGTAGTTTGGGATAATTATATACATACTTGATACCCATTTTATATTAGGTAATTAATGTAAAACATAATACATTACAGAAAAATATACATCCTTGAAAAATCATTGAAGGATTTCTTCCTTATATCCTAAGGAAATGAAACAAAATAATTGTGATCTTAAATGCTCGGTAAGGGTTAAGTATTGTGAAATCTATCCTAAATCAGTAAGCACAGTAAACATAGAAATTTAAATAACAAAACCCAAATTTCATTTCAATGACTTTATCATCATGATATGATATGGAATAATGTACATGAAAAGGTAAATAACTGAAAGAAAATGAAATTTAATGTATAATTGAGAGTGAAACGATTGAAGAGATAATATCATTGTGAAAATATATTGGATAATAATCACTACATTATTAATGGAGGAAATGATTAATTAATGGATTCCATGATCTAAAGTATCATGATAACTATACAATCAGGACCATTCGAAAGGATGATTAAATACTATGGAAAGAAATCCATTTAATTTAGTGAACTAAGTTGACTCAAGAATACTACCGATACATCAAGGGGCTATATAGTTTTGTGACCAACCATTCAATTCAGGTCTAATTAATTCCACACATATTAAATGAGTGATTAAATTCATGAATAAATATTCCTTATCATCAAATACCCATTCTTAGTAAATGATACATATTTATCAATATTTCCCAAGTTAATCAAATCCAATTCCTAGTAAAAACTGTATATAAAAATATTATATTATTTATGAAATAATTATACGTATCATTAATTAATATGGATTTTTAATAATAAATTAATTTATAATGAAAACGAATCACATGAAAGTTATTATATCAAGATAAAGTTAACAATCACAAAATAATGCATAATGGTACAATAACATTTACCACTTGGTAATTTTCATATTGAATCCCCTTCGATAAAATAATTAAAAATGAAATATAAAATATAATGAATTGTGAAGGAATCATTATATTACATGTCAATTTTGTAGTATATATGTGATATAAAATAAATTAGGTTCCTTACATTAAAATATGCCCCAATGAAGTGAGATTTGTACAAAGCCCCTTACCCCACCCTTCTTTTGGGTTGAACGTGACTTAAAATATAATATTGATTTTTGAAAAAAGTTTTTAAATTATAATAGGACCATATTAATTTTTATAATATATTATAAAATTCTTTTATAATATCATATCACTCATTCACTGATAATACTTCATTATTTTCATTGTTTTTAGTGTTAATTTCAATATTTTATTATTCAATCGTTATGATGAAAGTTTTAGGTTCCTGTGCATATTTTAATGTTTTATAATATTATTAATAATAATCAGGAAATTATTTTAAAATTTTTAAATCAATTTTATATTTAAAACCGGTCATAAAATATGGATTTGATAAATGAATCATGTTATGATCATGGAGACGTAAAGACTTACACACACATGAGTAATGATTCACTTTTTCTATGATCATTATAGAAATAATGTATATAATATCTTATCTTTAAAAAATAATCATAATATCATAAATAAAATATTATTTCACTAAATATACTTTTATATTTCATCAATGTGGTGTGAGGATGAAATGAGAGTCACATAATTTTGTAAAGGTGGTAGTCCAAACATACACAAACGATGTTATCTTATTTTATTATGTAAAAATGTATAGAAGAAAATGATATATATTATATTTAAAAAAAGATAAATATGGAATTTATATAATTATAATTTCATCTATATCCCTTGAAATCTTTATCTTTATCATTATCACCTTTCATGTAAAGCATTAGTGAATGATGAATTTCCTTGCTTCACGAGGGGGTAGTCTGTCGTACACATGAGTAACATTGTCATATATCATACAAAATGAAAAGATAAAAGGCATAAATGATATAATATATTTATTTATATAATTATTTTATAAATATAATATATATAATTTATATAAATCATCATAATGAACCATGATATGTTGTAAAGGAAGGATAAAAGACCCATGTTCTCTAGGTGGTAGTCCGCCGTGTAGACAAAGGATGAGTTCATAACCCATTTGATATAAGTCGGTATGGTTGTAATTAGTTAACATAATATAAAAAATATTAGTATATGGAATATACTTAGTTTTTTATATTATTATTGTTTAATAAAAATTTATGGATGCAGAGGAAGGAATAAAATAAAAACTCTCATTGATTAATGCTACCTCTTCTTTGGGTATCCACCTTAGGTTTTCAACAAAGCCGTATTTGGTTGAATTTATAAACATATATTTATTTTAGGATTAGAATAATGATTTTTTTAAGTAATTTTGGTAGCTATTGGATTGACTAAAAGGGTTTTAATGTGTGAAGAATAGAGGGTAGGGGATAATAATTTACACGTGATGTCAGTGGCACACTTACAATTTTTGAAAAGAAAAAGGTGTACCAACATTTTGTTTCCATGCCAAAAGGGTCAAAAATACATTATTATCATCATTATACATTATATGGCCTCAATATGTTCATAAAAAATATTTTAGGAAAATATTTATGTAATTTTAACAATTATCTTTTTAGTTTAACAAATTGTAAAACCATTTTTACCACAAATGCTTCAAATAATTTTTACTATTTCACCAATCATTTTGGTAAAACATATAGTTTATATGATTATATGATATTAATTATTATGATTCTAAATATGTAACCCCATTTTTTAAAATTCAATTCCTAGAATCGTTGAAATTTATTTTAAAATTTTTACCATAGATACAACTCGAAAAAGGTCTTATAACGTGAAATTATTCAAAATTTATAAAGTATTGATATAAAAATTGAATATAAAAATTATTATAATGAATTAAATTGGATTGATAAAATAATTTAACTAATTTTACTTTAAAACAAATTTAATGTATAATTTATAATTGCATTATTTTTAAGAAAACAAGATATTTTCAATTAAAATTTGTTTTTATCACTATTCAATGAAAAATTCAACATTTTGAAAAAATATAAAAAATCACACTAAGATAACTTTGATATGTATAACTTTAAAAATTAAGTTATTTAATCCAATAATTATTCATAAAGTGGATAAAATTATTTAAAATGTTTTCTTCAATGTCGGAATAAACCCTCTTTCAGAAAAAATACATTTTTTTAGAAAACAATTATTTTTTTAAATAGTTATTATTTTATTTATAATCAATATATAGACTATAATTTTATTTTAAATACGTAAACCATATATTTTTTATAATTTAGACATTACTATTAATTCCATTCTGTTTAATGATTAGGTTTTAATGTTATACAATATCATAGTTCATTTAGACTTAGTATTTCATTTTCTATTTTCTATAGAATTCGATGTTCTTATGTTAGAAATATTGGCTGTCACAATATCTATAGTTTCACTAATGAAGAATTAACTTGAAGAAACTTGTAAACCATAATATATAATGGATAAGAAATAGTTTTCAATAAAAATTAAATGGATTTCCTTGGAGTTGAGTCCACATAGTTGATAATAGTGGATTCATGAGAGATAAAATGGAATCCTTGAAGAAGAGGTTTGATAACACAATGGATCAAACCCATGTTCAAGGTATGCACATTGAAGAAGTGAATTATGATGATTAAAACTATCAAAATAAATTTTAGGGGAGGTATACAGAACAACATCAATTTCCGTGATTTCAATAAAGGATAATAGTATTTCATGCACCATAAGGATATTCTATCTAATCTCAACTCCATTAAATGGAAGAGACTTTGGTCCCTTTGGTGGTCCCAACCAAGGAATCATCCAATGAACAAAAAGAGTACACCAAAGGCTAAAAGTATTCACAAGAAAAAGGTATTAAATGTGGGAAAAAGTACCAAACTAATCAAATTGCGGCTTAGAGGGGTATTGAAAGATGTTAAAGTGGTAAACCCATAAGAAAAAGTGATGTTCATAACACTGAGAAGTGATAAAATTTATAGAGACAGATTAGGAAAGAATAATTTGTTTTATAAAACTAAAAATGAAGTATAAAATTATAAAATAATCTATAAAAAGAAAGGGTATCAAATGAGTAACTAAGATAGGAAATACTGAAACCCCATAAGAAATCATTTCCATTTCATCAAAAGCTAAAGAAACTGATGATTAAATCACAAAATTGAAATCCATTGTAACAATTTAACAAAAAATATACTAATATTGTATTTTATGATACTCTATCCCTGATTAAAACATATGAAAATTCATGATATATATTGTGTTAATCAAAATGTAGCTGGAAAAAATAACAACCATCCCACTAACAAGGGTGTACTCAATTGTAGTGTCAAGGGATTTAATTATAAAGCATTAAGATCCATGAATTTTTCTCATTCCAAATAATATTTTATCAAATTAATTTGGGGAATGTTTCTGTGATTTATATTCAAGTGAAAATAGTATGTCTTATACCACATTCAAGATCCTTATATTGGAATACATGAATAAAATAAGATTTTATCTCTAATTAGGTGATTCAATGGTGACTTTTCCTTTAGTACTTATAGAATAAATCTCACTGAGAGTGAAAAATTTCATATTACCTGTGTATTTTATGGTGCTAGAAATTGATGAATAATGGAAACCTCTCACCCTCATTTAATATTATATTAAAAAAAAGTAATTGATTTCAAAAGGGGGAGTTTTTTTAGTATTTGTGCTGAGAATGTCATATTAAATATTTACTCAGATAAAAATAATTATAATTTATAAGATAAATAACTAGGAGAAGATATTAATGTATAAGGTAAGGATGTTTCTTCTATTAGATAAAAGAAATAGGCAGTTGTTTTCTAGGAAAAAAAGTTTAAACTGTTAAAAAGATGAAAATAAAGGTATGAGATATGATAGAAATGATGGACAGAAAACTACCATATTATTGTTTTGACAGGTCCAACTAGTTTGGTTAGTACACATAAAAACATATAAGTTCTCATTACTAACTAGACACTAGTGGAATGACATTATGAATTTGAAGAATGTTCTACCCACAAGAAGAGTAAAGTTACTATTTAGAAAAGGAAAAGGCCCTACCTATATAGAGAAGACCCCCTAATAGCCTTTTATGAATCTATATAATGTTATATATTTCCCAACATCAATTAAAATAGTATAAGATTGGTATGGTGTATCTACAACCTTAAAAAAATATTTTGAGATGCATACAAAGATTTTTACGTATTGTTTGGATTTATGAATATAGGATATTAACCCTTTTCCTTCACATTTACATTAATATTCAAGGTTCATTATGTTTTTACATTCATTTTTTTTATTTTTTATGTACATAATGGGGACTCAACATATGAAGATGATTGAAATATAGAATATATTCTTTGTGAAAAGTTGATTAACACATTAAGTTTAGTATTTTCAAAATAATTACATACATTCATTAAAATTTATTATAGATTTTTGAAATGAAAATATGCATGCCCTACACTAGATCATATATTAATTTCTAACATACGAGAAAAAATTTATATAGGGAAGTCATCATACCATGTTTTATATTCTTTTTTAAGGATATTTAATGACTATAATGCACGATATATCTGATAAAAAACTATTTTTTTGAATATTTTATTGATAATAAATGACATAATTTCCTCACATTTTTCTAAATATGTTCATTTATGAAATATTTGAGATTATATCATTCATTTGAAAATTTGATTAAAATTCCAATTTTACCCATTTAAAATGAACTGTAGTATTTCACACGTAAATATTTTAATATGAATTATTTGAACTTAATGTTTTGTAAAAGGATTCCTCACTTAATTTTCTACAACTTTTATTCAGGACACTAGAGCTAAAGAGTGCATTTGGTTTGTGTAAATTGGCCATGAAATCAAAGTTGGGATGGACTCGACAGAATGGACATGGGTTCGGTATTTGGGATATAAAATCTTCATCCGTTCTTGGATTAGGCCCAAATTTTGAGAGGCTCTCATGGATTAAGTTTCTCACAAATCATCCTTCTGGAAAGAGAGCTGGTTCATGCGTGTTTGAGATCAAATGGGTTGTGAAGTGTGTATTAAAATATTTGGCTGAGATTCCCCATTCACACTTGAATACTATTTAAACCTAGTCTCCCCTCCACTCTATAAATTATTGTTTCTCACATTTTTAGGGGTTGGGATGATCATTAGGATATTTGAGGTAGATGATAATTGGTTTCACCTAAACATTGTAAGAGGGGTATCTCTTGAAGCAAGGATCCCCTCATCGAAGCCTTCTTCTCTTCTTCATGTTGTAATATTTTCACTTGTGTGTTAAACTTCATTGTTCTTAATTTATTTCTTCACTTTTCTGATGTTTTATTCAAATTTATTCTTCTCTTAACCTTCCTTTATGTGCTGTAATTCTTGAATTGAAGTGTGACTGGGTTATACCCATTATAAACTGTTGCAAATGCAATTCATTTCTACGATGATTATGCCACCCATGGAAGAGTTTTCTTTTTAGTAATTGATCTATATATTACCTTATTAATTAATTTAATTTTAATAAATGTTATATTGTAATTTACTTAATATGATATATTAATTGAGTTTTCAATTTAAATGAAACTAATATATCAATTGAGCAATAAACACAAATCACAGGAGGTCGAGAATTGTGTGACTTCTGAGAGCGTGAACTTAATTAGTAATTCAAAACCAGAAGGGATCAATTTGTAGTGTTACAATATAATCCCTAAAATGAATTAATTATAATTTCCATAGAGGATATGTTCCTTAATTTACCAATGACCATAATCTAACCATATAACATCAATCAAAGCAGGGTGCGGCGATTGTTTGTTCCGAAGTTATCCCAGGGTTAAATTCACTTCATCTTTGTGGTAAAGTTAATTCTCATAGGGTTTAGGATTTAACAAATTAATGGATCATAATTAAGTGGATATTAATTTAAATTAAAATTATTAATAAATTATTAAATATGTAGAGTTATATCAATTATAATTTCTAAAAATAGTTTTAAAAAACATCTTCTCGTTGTGCTTTGTTAATCAACTTACATTTCCAAATTAAAAACAAACAAATATGAAATTTTTTTCCAGAAAACTTCTTATAGTTTTATAAATGATAATAAACCCCCATCCTTTCATGTAGTTTTATTAATTCCTTTTATTTTATTTTCAAAATACCTTAAATATGTTGTTAAATTTACTTTCTCCTTTGAGAGATGACCTTGGTTAGCTACTCTGCTGCACCGAAGTAACCCAAAAACCACTAATCATTTGAGGGTGCCCATGACAGTGCCTTTCAAATTAGAACTATTTCCGGGGAGGAGAGTAATTATTTCAACCAATTAGAGGTATTTATTTTATTTTCCATTTTATTCTCTTCCTCTCTTCATTCTTCATTCTTTACCCAATCTGATTTTTTTCTTCTTCTTTTATTTTCTTCTACTTATTTTTGGACCATCAAATCAAACCTCTAATTTTTATTTTACTATATTCCAATTCCCTTCTTTTAATTTTTATTTGATTAATTACATGAACTAATCCCAAAGATCTCTAAGATCTTGACCCTGATATTGAACGTAGCCTTAGGTCTTGAATAAGACATTCTCAGTCTATGGAAAGTTTTAACATTCAAACAGTTGGAGAATTTCTCCACTCCAAGAACATTGAAATTGGAAACAATTATAATTACAACATAAAACAGAACCAATGGCTGAAAATAATGGAAATGAACTTATTATAACTATTCGAGAAATGGCTGCAACATATATTAACTATCAACCAAATTGTATTGAATACCCGAATCTCGAATCGGACTTTGAACTGAAATTTGTGTTAATTCATATTTTCCAAAGTTTCATAGATTATCTGGTGAGGATCCAAATAAAAATTTGAAAGAATTTAATGTGGTTTTCTCAAACCTTATACCCAAAAATGTTTCTGAAGATCAATTTAAACTAAGATCATTCGCATTCTCACTTGATGGAGCTGCGAAAGACTGAATGTATTATTTACAACCTAAAGATGTAACTTATTGGAATGATTTGAAATGTATTTTCTTCTAGATATTTTTTCCACCATCAAGGACCACTTCCATTCATAAGGATATATCGGGGATTAAGAAATCCAAAGGGGAGTGAATATATGAGTACTGGGAGTGATTCAAGAAGCTGTGTGCAAGTTACCCACATCACAAAATCAGTGATCAACTCCTCATCCAATACTTCTTTGAAGGAATTACTCCTAGAGAGATTATCATGGTGTATACTGAAGTTGGAGGAGAATTGGTGGAAAAGACACCGGTAGCTGCATGTGCATTAATCGACAAAATGGACCAAAACTCCCAACAATATTCCGATGGAGTTACACCACATGTCATGGGAGTACATTAGGTAACTCCTTCTTCTCACAAGAGTAATTTGACTGATACAAAGTTAGAAGTATTGAAAACTATGGTGAGGAATATTTCCATGGCACAAAAGACATCCTAAACCCCTCCTTCAAGGCCATATAGAATTTTCACTAAGACAAGCCACCCAACTGATAGTTGCCCACAACTACAAGAGACAGAGGATTGCGCAACAATATTCCCAGGGAGACCATACAACAACAACAATAGACATACCCCCAAAAGAAATTTGATTCATTTTCTCCAACATATAACCAAGGGTGGAAGGATTAATTGGACACGAGGTATGGATATTGACAACAACAGAGGCCCCCTTTTCAACAAAACTTCTAATAGCCTTTACATTACCAGTAGGGTTTCGAACAACCCCAAAGGATATTTGAAGCCCAAGCATCAACAAGCCAGCAACAAGGGAATCCCCCACCCAAGGTAGATTCTAACACTGATGACCATTTGAAGCTAATTGTTCTTAATCAATAGAATGAGTTTAAGAGTCAAGGTTTAGAGTTGAGGGATTTGATGATTCAAATGAGCTAGATTTCCACTACCATCCTTGAAATGGTAAGTAAGAATTCAGGAAATCTACCATCCCAACCTACTCCAAATCCCCAGGGGAATTTCAGTTCCATCACATTGAGAAGTGGGAAGAAAACAACTGATACATATGCACCTATCATTATACCAGGATTCACCTCAAATCTAGAGAAGCCGCATTCCATACCAACTGATGAGCAATCCAAGGAGAAAGATAAAGGTAAGAAAGAGTTTGATTATGTTCCTCCTAAACCCCTTCCATTTCCATATAGGGTTGTACAAACCAAGAAGATGGCTAAGGAGGTGATGCAAAAAAGAAGTTTTGGATACATTCAAGCATGTGGAGATCAACATCCCTTTACTTGAAGCCATCAAGAAAATCCAAAGGTATGCGAAATTCTTAAAAGAAAATTTTACCAATCGAAGATGTCTCAAGGGAAATGAGAGGATAAATCTTGGAAGTAATGTGTCATCACTCATTACACCAACTCTAGCAATGATGACAAAGTTCAAGGATCCAGGGACATTCACTATCCCATGCACCATAAGGGATTTGCAGTTTTTTGATACACTTTGTGATTTGGGAGCTTCCATAAATGTGATGACTCACTCTGTATTCTCTTATTTGCAGGTTGGTGTTTTGAAACTGACGAGAGTAGTGGTGCAGGTGGAAAATAGGGCTACATCATATCCAGTGGGAGTCCTTGAGGATGTACTTGTCTGGGTAAGATACATGATCTTTCCAGCTTATTTCTATGTTCTTAACATAGAGGATGATCAGGTAAGTTCACATATTCCCATTATCTTAGGTAAACCCTTCCTCAAAACTACAAAAAATATCATAAATGTCAATGAGGGTACACTTTCCATGGAGTTTGGTGATGAAGTTTTGATATTTAATGTAATATATTCCATGAAATACCCCTCAGAGGATTATTCTACATTTGTTATCTCCCATTTTGAACCACCAAATAAAAACCCCATGGAATTTGATTGTCCTATGCTTAGAAAAATTATGAGTATTGGTTCTAGTTTTATGTCTCAGAGTACTTCCACACCTATTTATAATGTACAATACTCTCTTAGATTTGATTTTGAAGTGGAATTATATTCCAATTTTGATCATGTGAACTCTAATTAGGACATGGTTGTTGAGTATGATGATGGATTTGATGCTTTATTCTGTGATTTTGATGATGTATATTCTGATACTAATGCTCTTTGTGCACATATTTCTATTCCTTTTATGTCTCCATCCATACACCACCCCTACACTAGAACTCAAGCCATTGCAACTAAATATCAAATACTCATACTTGTTAAGCGGTGAGAAATTACCATTTATCATTGCTAAAAATCTCCCTTTTGAACATGAATAAGAACTTTTGAATATTTTGATGGAGAACATCAGGGAAATTGGGTGGACCTTGGCCAAAACATCAAGTATTAGCCTCTTCATTTTCATGCATAGAATTATTTTGGAGGATAGGGATAAACCGGTTAGGCAACCACAAAGGAGACTTAATCCAACACTTTTGGAGGTTTTCAAAAAATGAGGTTGAAAAATTGCTCAAGGTAGGTATAATCTACCCCATTTTATATTCCTAGTGGGTGAGTTCTATTCTGGTTGTGCCTAAGAAATGTAGTGTTACAGTTGTAAAAAATGATAAATAGGAGTTATTTTTATTGAGGATACAAAACAGTTGGCGCGTGTGTATTGATTATAGGAAACTAAACCAGTCCACTCGAAAAGACCATTTCCCCCTCCCATTTATTGATCAGATTCATGAGAGACTAGCTGGGAAGACACACTATTGTTTCTTGGATGGATTTTCTGGATATTTTCAGGTTCCTATAGCTCTGAAGGATCAGGAGAAGACTACATTCACCTGTCCCTCTGGAATGTTTTCCTACCAAAGGATTCCATTTGGACTTTGCAACACCCCAGGTACCTTCCAGAGATGCATGTCAAGTATTTTTTTCTGATTTTATTGAAACCTGCATGGAGGTATTCATTGATTATTTTATAGTGTATGGGTCTTCATTTGATGAATGTCTAAGTAGTTTGGGAAAGGTGTTGAATCAGTGTATTAAGAATAATCTGGTCTTGAACATTGAAAAGTGTCATTTCATGGTAGAGCATGGCATTGTCTTAGGGCACGTAGTGTCAAAACATGGGATAGAGGTTTATAGATCTAAGATAGAAATTATTTCATCTTTACCCTATTCTTCATGTGTGTGTGATGTTGGATCTTTCATAGGGCATGCATGATTTTATCCATGCTTTATCAAAGATTTTAGTAAGATTGCTCTTCCTATTTCATGATTACTTCAAAAGGATTCTGATTTTGTGTTTGATGATTCTTGGAGGACTTACTTTGATGAGATAAATAAGTGCCTGACCACTCCACCGATCATACAACCCCCACGGTGCGAGATTCCTTTTGAACTTATGTGTGATGCCTCCAACTTCATGGTTGGAGCTGTCTTATATCATAGGGTGGAGGGACATTCACATGTGATTTCCTATGCATCGAGGACACTGGATTTAGTCCAATCAAAATACACAACCACCAAAAATTATTTTCTTGCTGTTATATTTTCTTTAGATAAATTCCGTTCATATTTATTGGGCTCTAAAGTAGTTGTTTTTTCGGACCATGCAGCTCTAAGGTACATCTTGAAGAAGCCATACACAAAACCCAGGATAATCTAATGGATGATCCTTCTTCAAGAATTTGACATTGAGATAAAGTAAAAACTAGGGGTCGGAAAACCTAGTGTTAGACCACAAGATTAGACTCACTCAGACACTAGAGGATGACACCTTGGACCAGGTACTACTTCAGGACACTTTCCTCGATGAGCATCTTTATTCCATCTCAAGTATGCATCCTTGGTATGCAGATTTAGTGAACTACCTTGGTCCATCCGAAATCCCTAAAAATTTAAAGAAACATCAAGTCCAAAAGTTTAAGAGTGATTCTAGATTTTATGTGTGGGATTATCCCTACTTATGGCGCATGTGTAGTGACCATGTTATTAGGAGGTGTGTTCCTGATCATGAGTTTGAGTCTGTTCTACAATTTTTTCATACACTTGATTGTGGTGGACACTTTGGACCACAATGGACAACTAAGAAAGTTTTTGCCTTTGGATTATATTGGAAAAGCTTATTCCATGATGCCCATGTGTTTTGTAAGTCATGTTCTCATTTCCAACACACTGGGAACATTTCTAGGAGACCTGAGATGCCCCAACAACCCATACAATTCTGTCAGATTTTTGATGTATGGGGAATCAATTTTATGGTTCCTTTTCCTAGTTCATTTGGATTTTTATATATTTTGGTTGTTAGTGATCATGTGAGTAAATGGGTGGAGCCTAAGGCCACTAGGACTGGTAATTCTCATGTTGTCATGGAATTTGTCAAAGCACATATTTTTTTGCAGGTTTGGAGTACCAAAGGCCATCATCAGTGACCAAGGGACACACTTCTGCAATCGTAATTTTTCTTCCCTTCTTAGGAAGTATGGGGGTGACATAATAAACATCAACACCATACCACCCTCAAACAAATGTCCAGGACGAGGTTTTAAATAGGTAATTGAATTTTTTTTTGGAGAAAACTGTGCAGGCAAATAAGAAAGATTGGAGAAAGCGCTTGGATGATGCATTGTGGGATTATAAGACATTATACAAGACACCCATTGGTATGTCCCCATTTCGGATTGTTTTTGGGAAATCATGTCATCTCCCCATGAAGGTTGAGCTTTGGGCTTATTGGGATATAAAGAAATGAAACATGGATTTGACCCAAGATGGAATCCAAAGGAAGCTGCAAATTCAAGAGCTTGAGGAGATTTGATTGTGTTCATATGAGAACTCAAGGCTCTATAAGGAAAAATCGAAAGAATCTCATGATAGAATGATCCAACAAAAGGATTTTCATGTTAGAGAGAAAGTCCTTATCTACTATTCACGACTGAAGCTAATTCCTAGTAAGTTGCGTTCCAGGTGGTTTGGTCCTTATGTATTGAATAATGTTTTTCTTATGGTGTAGTAGAGATCACAAAAGAGGACACATGAAGGATCTTTACAGTCAATGGGAAACATTTGAAGAGATACATTGAGGGACTTCCTACAGATGTAGTGGATTTTATCACACTGTATGACCCCATCATCACTTGATTATATCAGGATGTTCCTAACCCTTTAACTATTTTATTCTTATTCCTATTTAAAATTATAAATTTCATATGCATATATCATCTCATGGGTTTACATTAAGGACAATTAAATATTTTAGGTGTGGGGGAGGGAACCTTTTAGTTTTGTAATTCTAATTGTTTTTCTTGTTTTTAATAAAAACAAAACAATGAAAATTGTGCTTTTTAAATTTTGTGTGTTTATTTTTCATTTTTTGGTGTGTTTTTGAAAATTTTGAGCTGAAATTATTCTCATCACCATTTTGAAATCTATATCAATAAGTGAAACAATTTATCCCATGAAACTGAGCTTAAATAAATGCTAAAAATAACATACTTTCAAGTTCAAATCTTTAGTAATTTCTTGAAAATTACTCTGAATTTTGAATCCCATGCCACATCTCACTGTCTATATATTTGAAATCACTTACATAAGATGATTGGGAACCATTCTTTTAATATTCTTCACATTCACCTCACTTCTTGAGAGAACCAAACCATGCTTGATTTAACCAGAATTTGATTTATTCCTGTCAAAACTTGAGGGTTTGAGGTACTTATGTTTAAATGATTGAGGAAATTGTTTGGTATTAAAGACCCTATTTCAAAGAATACTTTTTTATAATGTAATACCTTGAAAATTTAATCCTTGTATCCCTTAGAATCCATGAACAACCTGTTAGGTTTTCCACATTACAAGCCAATTTTCCCTATCCAACCAACTCCTAAAGTGAAATTGCATAATATAGTTGAACTTAAGTGTGGGGGAAGCAATCTTATGTTGTGCTATAACATTCTATGATACTTTGGGTGGAAATTTAAATTTTCAATATATGTTTTTTTTCTAAAAAAATCATTCTATTGAAACCTATGCCTTTTCTGGTGCTTTCATGATAATTGAAGCTGTGCCTTTCTGGAGCTTCTAAAAAGAAAGAAAGTTGTTTCTATCTATAGCTTTCAAGAAAATCATGTTTGAGAAGATTTAAATTTTTGTGGCTAAATGATGAATGGTGTAAACTTTCCATGACTTTTCTTGATGATGGAGAAGAATTTATACTATGGTGATTTAGGATGAGACCATATTTAAGTCAAAATTAGATTAATGCAATTTTGCTTTAAAAAGAGTCTAGCCATCATCATTCAGCCTCATATTTTTTCACATCTAAATCCCACCAACCAAAATCCACATAATAACACTGAAAATTCCCCATGATAAACATATTTTCTTGACTCACATCGGGTGGAGACGTAGGAATTTATCAACCCTATAGTGACCCTGGTATGAGTTTGTATGATAAAGACATTGAAAAAAAAATTGAAATTTGTGTGAAAAGAGAAAATTCATGTGAGGTAAGTATTTTTTGCCTGAGAGGATAAATGAAGTGGAAATCTATGGAATGATATAAATGGAGAACTTGAAATAATGGTTCTTATGAGGCATGATATCTTCTGTTTCTTTGTGTGGAATTTTTTGATCTCAAGGATATGTGTTTTAATTTTTTTTTGATTTAATATTGATCTTTACTTGATATGATGTTTTTCCCAAGAGTGGAAAAGCGTAAGTGTGGATGAGTTGATAAAACAATTTTTTTGAATATATTATTGATAATAAAATACATAATTTCCTCACATTGTTCTAAATATGTTCATTTATGAAATATTTGGGATTAGATCATTCATTTGAAAATTTGATTAAAATTTCAGTTTTACCCTTTTAAAATAAATAGTAGTATTTCAAACATAAATATTTTAAAATGAAATATATGAACATAAATTTGTGTAAAAGTGTTCCCCACATAATTTGATACAACTTTTATTTAGAAAACTAGAGCTAACGAGTGCATTTGTTTGGTGTCAATGGTCCCTGAAATCAATGTTGGGCTAGACTCACCAAAATGTAAATGACTTCTGTATTTCGGCCATAACTTCTTAATATGTGATTGGATTAGGCCCAAATTATGAGCGGAGCTCAGGGATTCATTTTTTCACAAATCAACCTTCTGGAAAGAGAGCTTGTTCACACGTTTTGAGGTCAAATGGGCGGTGGAAGTTGTATTAAAATATTTGGACGAAATTCCCCATTCACACTTGAAACCTCTTTAAACATAGATTCCCCTCCACTCTATAAATTAGTGTTTTTCACATTTGGATGGGTTGGGATGTGAATTATGAGATTGGAGGTAGAGTAGAATTGGTTTCACCCAAATTCTCCAACCATTGTAAGAGGGGTATCACTGGAAGCAAGGATCCCCTCATCGAATCCTTTTTCTCTTCTTCATGTTGTAATATTTACATTTGTGTATTAATCTTCATTGTTATTATTTTATTTCTTCTATTTTCTTATGTTTTATTCAAATTTATTATTCTCTTAATATTCATCTTTGGGATTTAATTCTTGAGTAGAATCGTGATTGGGTTATACCCATTATAAACTATGACAACCCTGATTTTATTACAAACTTAAACATGATTTATTACATAAAACATCACTTGATACAATAAATAAGATCGATAGGTTTAGTGTATTTGGGGATTAGGATCATTACATAAAAACTTAAAACCTTAAATACAACATCATTATTGAAAAATTCCTTTACATGACCACTACATTCCATCGTACTTAGTATTGCATGGGATAACCTGAGGACATGCATAAGAAAACGGTGAGCTATAAATCCCAGTAAGGGAGTACACGTGGAAAACATGAGGAGTACAATACATGTTATACAATAGGAATATCAATATAGGATAAAATAAACATTAACATAAAGGCATGATAAAGCATTATAATCATATCATGGAAATGTGGTAACAACACTTAACATGGAATTAGCATGAGCCACAGCTCATTGCACATAGAGCATGAGTAAATCCTCATTGAACATGAATCACAATTAAACCCTCATTTAACTTGAATTACAATGAGTCAACACTCATTGCACATGAAGTATCATGATACTATACTTTACCCAATGCATTGGAGCGCTATAAGGGCGCACCCTTCTTAAACATTTCATTTCATACATAAGTGTGCCACATGGGTCATAAAACATGGATACATAAAACATAATAATTTATTACACGATGTAGGAATGTGGAATTCATACATGAAACTTTATAATCAATATTTAAATGTGCATAAAGGTGAATACCCTTTATGGAGAAATGGGCATGGTATTCACTACACAATGGTATTGGCTTAGAAAATCGGTGCGATTTTAGTAGCGTAACAGCGTGACATAAGAATTTATAAAAACGATTGATGAGAGAGAAAGGGGTTCCTCATAATATTTAAATGTAATGGAAATTAAGGGGGTCATATAGATACATGTCCAAACAATTTTAATGGAATTTATATTCATGATACAAAATTATTTCTTGAATGTAAAAGAAGAGAGAGAAGTTCCTTTTGGAATTTCGGCATAGTAACGGGTGTACATGGGAGGAATTTAATGAGAGAGAAAGGGTTATCCCATCATTAAAACATAAATAGGGAAGTATTATTGAGGTGTGAAACCATACCCCAACATTTATAATTGAAATTAAAAGGGCAATACAACTTAAAGAAAATTGACAAAAATTTAGAAAGGAAGAAAAACTCTTACTTGGAAGTGTGCTTCCAAAGGCTAGAGAGAGGCTTTTGAGAGGCTTCTTGGGAGCATGGTGCACCTTAGGAGGATTCTAGAGAGAGTTGGGAAGAGGTTGGAAGAACTACAAAGGCTTTTAGTGAGGATGAATTGGGAGCTTGGGTGGGTTTATATAATAAAGATGAGGGAATTCTTTATTATTTAGGTTTGGGTCCCTTTACATTAAATTAATCCAAACCACAAAACATCCCATGGTTTTTGACCATGTTTTTTGGAAAAGGGAAGAGGAAAAAAATATTTTATAAGGAGAAAGTCCGAACTACTTAAAATATTAGGGTTTATTATGTGGAGGTGAGTCACACTCCCATGGAAATTAATTTAAGAAAGGCAAGGTGTTGAATAAGTCTTCAGGGGTCCATTAATGCTTTGAAAAGTAAGTCAAACAAACCCAAAATCACATTATTTTAATGGTAAAACATATATTGGCCGAACATAAATCTTACAGTATATTATTACATCACTATTGGGTCATTATGATGTCATAAAACACATTATATATTTAAACGGTATTTAATTTTTACCCAAAAATTTGACTGTCTCAGATAATTATGAAAAATTCACCGTTGGATAATTTCGACATACTGATTCCAGAAATAACATTTATTTTATCTAAATAATTTTCTAAATATGGTAATTTTCACTTTTAAAATAAAAACTGACATTTATCTAAAATTCACGGGTTTTGACAGAAATTGATTTCAAACATTAATAAAAATTATAACTGCATTCCTAAAATTATAAGATCATTTATATTTAATAAAAATTAATTTAATAATAATATTATTTTATTAAAATATTATTTAATTCAAAAATCCCTTAATTTTTTAAAATAGATTTCTTAATTAAATAATAACTAAAAACACCATTTGTACTTTAAAAACTATTTAGAAAGTATAAAAAATGACTAGAAGTTATATTCATTATTATATACAAAAAGAATGTACATGAACATATTAATACTTATTTGTTACATAACCCCTTAAAAAAAGCGCATAAGACTTAAGGGTAAGGTGTTCAATGGTGACAGACTCTTGGGGTAGCTCGGATAACATCGCTTGAGTGGTAATTTCAATCAACTTCCACTTTTCCCGTAGACGGTCACATTCGAGCTTGACATGATGAAGCTCAGTTTGGCCTTGGTCAAGAGCGAAGCCCAAATATGCCACATCTTTTCTGATCTCTCACAAATGGGCTTCGTATGGGGCAATTCTACTGGATGAGGCCATCACTTCCTTTGTCTGAGTAAATTGGATTTGTTAAAGCCCTATATTTATACTAATCATGTGATCACCATTCAATGGATATATTAAAAACGGTAAAATTCGTAACATAAAACCATGGAAGTTGACATTTTATATAAACATAAAGAGACATTTAATTAGATCAAGAGGGATTTCCATTAATGAAACTTTGGGTCGTTACAATATTCCCCCCTTAAGAAATTTCACCCTCGAAATTTTTCTTTTCCCACACTAAAACAGATGTGGGTAACTCAGCTTCATCATTTCCTCCGATTCCCAAGTCGCTTCTTCAAACTTGTGGTTTCTCCATAACACCTTGATGAGGGGAATTGTCTTATTTCGTAGAACTTTTTCTCTATGATCTATGATATTCACTGGTTGCTCCTCATAAGAATGATCATCTTCCAATTGTACCACCTCAGAAGAGAGTACATGTGAAGGGTCTGGTATGTACTTTCTTAAGAGGGATACGTGAAAGAAATCATGTACCTTGGCCATGGCAGGTGGAAGTGCTAGTCGATAGGCCACAGCCCCGACACGATCAATAATCTCGAAGGGGCCGATGTACCTTGGACTTAACTTCCCATTCCTTCCAAATCTAATGACTTTATTCCACAAAGATATGCGTAGACAAACCATGTCTCCAACTTTAAACTCAAGGTATCGTCGATGATTATCTGCATAACTCTTCTGTCGACTCTGGGCTGTGTTGATATGATGCTGAATGGTTTTCACATTCTCCACCATTTCCTCGACCATTTCTAGTCCAAGCAGCTTACGTTCACTGACCTCATCCCAACATGCTGGTGTTCTGCACCTTTTCCCATATAGGGCTTCATATGGTGCCATTTGGATTCTTGAGTGTAAATTATTGTTATAAGAGAACTCAACTAGAGGAAGCTGTTAATACCATCCTCCTTTAAAGTCCATTGAGCACGCTCTCAACATATCATCAAGTGTTTGGATAGTCTGCTCGGATTGGCCATCAGTTTGAGGATGATAGGCCATACTGAAGTTCAGTTTAGTATTCAAAGTATGTTGAAGACTCTTCCAAAACATAGAGGTGAATCTTGGATCTCGGTCAGAAAAAATAGATAGTGGTACTCCATTCAACCTTACCACTTCCCTGATATATATCTGTGCCAGTTGATCCAAATATAAATCCTCCCGAATTGCAATGAAGTGTGCAGTATTTGTAAGATGATCCACAACAACCCAGATTGCATTGTTGCATTTGGATGTCCTCGGAAGTTCGGTGACAAAGTCCATGGTGATGTTCTCCCATTTCCATTCTGGTATGGGCAATGGTTGCATCATCCCCTTAGACTTCTGCCTCTCTGCCTTCACTTGCTAACACACTAGGCACTTTGATGTATATTCAGCAATCTCCTTATTCATATTATCCCACCAAAAGTTTTCTCGGAGATCTCAATACATCTTTGTGCTCCCTAGGTAAATAGAGAAATTTTAACTATGTGCATCATCCAAAAGTTCCTTCTTCAGCTCTAGATTTGATGGAACATATAGTCTTTTCCTAAACCTCACAATTCCTTCTTCATTAACATTAAACTCTGAGGATTTCCCATTTTTGATAGCTTCCACTTTTTCTTGAATTCCCACATCATCCTTATGAGCATCCATTAACCTCTCCAAAAGAGACGGTTGAGCAATAATTTGTGAAAGGATTGATGATGTTCCCTTCTCTATGATTCCCATGTCCATCTTTATAAAGTCGAAGAAGATTGGATCCTTCTCAATTATCATCATTGAAAAAATCACTAGGTCATTTATACTTAGGGCATCTGCCACCTTGTTCGCTTTCCCAGGGTGGTAATGTATTGAACATTCATAATCCTTGATGAGCTCTATCCATCTTCTCTGGCGCATATTAATATCTTTCTATGTGAATATATATTTAAGACTCTTGTGGTCAGTATATATCTTAAATTTCTCTCCATAGAGATAATCCTCCAGATTTTCAAGGCAAATATCACAACCGCCAACTCCAGATCATGCGTTGGATAGTTTCTCTCATGGATTTTCAACTGCCTTGAGGCATAGGATATCACTTTATCATTCTACATCAGCACACAACCTAATACCTTCTTCGAAGCATCAATGAATACCACAAAAAGTTCTTCACTTGTGGGTAAAGTGAGCACTGGCGCAGTGATAAGCCTCCTTTTCAACTCCTTGAAGGTTTCTTCGCATTCATTAATCCAAGAAAACATTACTCCCTTCCGAGTTAGCTTGGTAAGAGGGTTGGACAATCGTGAGAAATTCATCACTAATCGTCGGTAATATCCAGCTAACCCCAAGAAGCTACGGATATCCGTTATCGATGTTGGCCTCGACCATCCCTCAATTGCATCTGTTTTGGAGGGGTCCATAGATATCCCATTGATTGTGATGATATGGCCCAAGAATGAGACCTCCTTCAACCAGAACTCACACTTGCTATACTTTGAATAGAGCTTCTCCTTGCGCACAGTCTCTAGTACAGTTTTTAAATGCTCCTCATGATACTCCTTGGTTTTGGAGTATATTAGAATATCATCTATAAAGACTACCACAAATTTGTCAAGGTAATCTCTGAAGACTATATTCATCAAGTCCATGAATATTATTGGATCATTGGTGAGTCCGAAAGGCATTACTATGAATTCATAGTGCCCGTATCTTGTAGGAAAATCAGTCTTGGGGACATCTTCCTTCTTCACCCTTACTTGATAATATCCCAACCACAAGTCCACCTTGCAGAAGTATTGTGCTCCACACAGCTGATCAAACAAGTCATCAATTCTTGGGAGAGGATACTTGTTCATTATCGTGATTTTGTTAAGTTCACGATAATCGATGCAAAGCCGCATTGACCCATCCTTCTTCTTGACGAAGAGGACCGGTGCACCCCATGGTGAAGCACTTGGTCATATAAACCCTTTATCTAGATTCTCCTATAGTTGTTTCTTCAGCTCTTCAAGCTCAACAACAACCATTCTATATGGATTCTTGGATATTGGTAATGCCCCGGGTATAAGTTCAATTGAGAACTCAACATCTCTTCTAGGAGGAAGATGAGGCAGTTCCTTGGAAAACACTTCAACGAATTCCCTCACAATAGGCATTTCTTCAAGGATGGTTTCTTCTTTGGACTCAATCATCTGAGCCAGATACGTGTGCTCATATGGCAGTAATATCCACACTTGAGATGATGGAGCTAAATGAGATTCATCTTCCTCCTTAAACTTGTAAAGAATCGGGGGTCGATTCTCTATATGGAGTGTGATTTCCCTTTCCCGACAATTTATGTTGGATGTATATATGGAAAGCCAATCCATTCCAAGAATTGCATCAAATTCCACTAGAGGGAGTATGACAAGGTTTGCCGGGAAATTCAATCCATGGATTATAACAGGGGAGGACTTATATTCATGGGATGCAATGATTGCCCCATTTTCCGTACTCACCGACATCTTTACTTCCATTATTTATGGTGGTGCTGGGATTGTTCTACTAAACTTTCTAGATATAAAAGAATGCATAGAACCTGAATCAAAAAGTACGTTCTCTATTCTTGAATGAATATCTAGCGTACATGTAACCACTTCGTTGTTGGGGTTCACTTCGGCAGAAGTGATGGAAAAAGATATTCCTTGCTGCCTTGGAGGTTGTTGGTTGTCTCCAAAAACCCTTGAATTAGGGCACTGATTTGCAAAATGACCCGGTTCTTTGAATTTGTAGCATTAAACAACGCATTGAGGTTCGAATGGAGCGTTCCTCTCCTCTGTCGCAGCCACGAGTCGTTCTTTCCGACAATTAATAGCTAGGTGGCCTTTCCTTCCACACTTGAAGCATTTCATCGTCCCCTTAAGGCAATTTCCAGGGTGCTTCTCTCCGCACTTTTGGAAAGTGGGGTGCTAGATCTTCTTAGCACCGTTGGATTTATCCATCAGACCGCCATCATTGAATTCCACCTTATGCTTCTTGTCCCCATGATACCCCTGTGATTCCCTGATCTCCATTTCAACCTTGAGGTCACATCGGAAAATTTCCTCATAGCTGTCGAAGTCACGGATCGCTAATGATTTCCGCAAGCTAGGATTCAGCCCACCAAAGAAGCGGTCAACTTTTAATTCAGGGGTAAAGACAAAGCCGAAAGCGTAACGTGCAAGCCTTTTGAAGTTTGCCTCATATGCTCCAACATATTCTTCATCTTTTTTCTTGAGGGAAAGGAAGTCCCTTTCCATCTTAAGCCAGAGGGTGCGTGGAAAATATTTATCGAAAAACATCTTCCGGAAATCCTTCCATTCCAACTCCTCGATCTCCTCCTCAGGCATCGTATTTTTGATCAACGTCCACCATTGATCAGCTTCACCCTCCATACGATAAGAAGCCAAGAGAACCTTCTCTTGTTCTGAACATTGAAGGATGGAGAAGATCTTTTCAATGGAGTTGATCCATTGTTCAGTGATCGTGGGATCAGATGATCCACTAAAAGTAGGAGGCCTTTGTATCATGAATATCTCTATTGTGACTTTTTATTTCTTAGGGGGGGGGGAAGTTGAACGTTCCTCTTGAACCATGTTTCTATTCAAAAGTTGATTTAGCTGAGAGAGAAGCATGACAAAGTTCGCGATTCCTGCTCCCATTAGATTGGGCATCTCATTAGTACAATCATCGCACTGATCTTCACAACGGTTGTTAGACCGAGTCCTCCTATTACCAGCCATTGGATGAAATAAAAAGAAAGTTAGGGGTAACACATAAAGGGTAATCCAAATACAAAAGTTGATGACTTATAAATAAACTTTTATTTACTTAACTCATGAGTCTATATACTTCAATCTAGGCTTTTCATGATCTACTTTCTAACATGTATTTGTAGGGGCATTTTTTAATTCCCTTAATAAGGGTTCATACTAAGATTTTGAATTTATCAAAATATATCCCCCATGAGTGTCATAACCAAGAGGGCAAAAAGGCCCGTTTTAGTGACCCAGTTCCCGTTCGAGTCTAGCTCAAAGCGGTGTTTTCAGGTTTTACCCCTAGGATACACCTGTGCCAGAGCCACCTCTACCTGCTCGTATCCAGACAGGGATGTATTTGTTTGATAAACCACTTACTCAGTACTTACAAAAACTTAGGGATGATTTTATTATACTTAGTCTTGTATCTAAGGCATTACTAGGGTTTCCTAATCCCAAAAATAACTAAACATATCCTCTGATACCAACTATGACAACCCTTCTTTTATTACAAAATTAAACATGATTTATTACATAAAACATCACTTGATACAACAAATAAGATAGAGAGGTTTAGTGTATTTGGGGCTTAGGATCATTACATAAATACTTAAAACATGAAATACAACATCATTATTGAAAACTTTTTTTACATTACCACTACATTCCCTCATACTTAGCATTACATGAGATAACCTGAGGACATGCATAAGAAAAGGGTGAGCTATAAAGCCCAGTAAGGGAGTACACGTGGAAAACATGAGGAGTACAATACATGTTATACAATAGGCATATCAATAGAGAATAAAAGAAACATGAACATAAAGGCATGATAAAGCATGATAATCATAACATGGAAATGTGGAAACAACACTTAACATGGAATTAGCATGAGCCACGACTCATTGCACATAGAGCATGAGTAAATCCTCATTACACATGAAGCACACGTAAACCCTTGATTCACTTGAATTAGCATGAGTCAACACTCATTTCACATGACGTATCATGATACTATACTTTACCCAATGCATTGGAGCACTATAAGGGCGCACTCTTCTTAAATATTTCATTTCATGCATAAGTGTTCCACATGGATCATAAAACATGGATTCATAAAACATAATAATTTATTCAACGATATAGGAATGTGGAATTCATACATGAAACTTTATAATCAACATGTAAATGTTCATAAAGGTGAATACCCTTGATGGATAAATGGGCATGGTATTCACTACACAATGGTATTGGATTAAAAAATTGGTGCGATTTCGGCAGCGTAACGGCGTGACATAAAAATTCATAAAAACGGTTGATGAGAGAGAAAGGGGTTTCTCATAATATTTACATGTAATGGACAGTAATATGGTCATATAGATACATGTCCAAAAAATTGTAACGTAATTTATATTCATGATACAAAATTATTTCTTTAATGTAAAAGAAGAGAGAGAAGTTCCTTTCAGAATTTCGGCATAGTAACGGGTGTACATGGGAGGCATTTAATGAGATAGAAAGGGGTATCCCATCATTCAAACATAAATAGGGAACTATTATGGAGGTGTGAAACCATAACCCAACATTTATAATTGAAATTAAAAGGGCAATACAACTTAAAGAAAATTGACAAAAAATGAGAAAGGAAGAAAAACCCTTACTTGGAATTGTGCTTCCAAATGCTAGAGAGAGGATTCTTGGGAGCTTGGGGCACCTTGGGAGGATTATAGAGAGAGTTGGGAAGATGTTGGACGAACTAAAAAGGCTTTGAGTGAGGAGGAAGTGGGAGCTTGGGTGGGTTTATATAGGAAAGGTGAGAGAATTCTTTATTATTTAGGTTTGGGTCCCCTTACATTAAATTAATCCAAACAACAAACCATCCCATGGTTTTTTCCCATGTTTTTTTGAAAAGGGAAGAGAAAAACAATATTTGATAAGGCCAAAGTCTGAAAATATTAAAAATTAGGGTTGCGTATGTGGAGGTGAGTCACACTCCCATGGAAATTAATTTAAGAAAGGAAAGGTGTTGAATAAGTCTTGAGGGGTCCATTAATGCTTTGAAAAGTAAGTCAAACAAACCCAAAATCACATTATTTTAATGGTAAGACATATATTCTCCTAAAATAAAGCTTATTGTATTCTATTACATCACTATTGGGTCATTATGATGTCATAAAACACCTTATATATTAAAACAGTATTTAATTTTTACCCAAAAATTTGAATGTCTTAAAAAATTATAAAAAATTCACCGTTGGATAATTTCGACGTCCTGATTCCAGAAATAAGATTTATTCTATCTAAATAATTTTCTAAATATGTTAATTTTCACTTTTAAAATAAAAACAGACATTTATTGAAAATTCACGGGTTTTGACAGAAATGGCTTTCAAACCATATTAAAAATTATAACTGCATTTATAAAATTATAAGATCATTTATATTTAATAAAAGTTAATTTAATAACAATATTATTTTATTAAAATATTATTTAATTAAAAAATCACTTAATTTAATATAATAGATTTCTTAGTTAAATAATAACTAAAAACACCATTTGTACTTTAACAACTATTTACAAAGTATCAGAAATGACTAAAAGTTATATTCATTATTATATAAAAAAATAATGTACATGGACATAGTACTACTTATTTGTTACATAACCCCTTAAAATAGCCGCATAAGACCTAAGGGTAAGGTGTGCGATGGATACAGACTCTTGGGGTGGCTCGGATAACATCGCTCGAGTGGTAATTTCAATAAACTTACACTTTTCCCGTAGACGGTCACGTTCGAGCTTGACATGATGAAGCTCAGCTTGGGCTTGGTCAAGAGCGAAGCCCAAAAATGCAACCTCTTTTCCGAGCTCTGACAAATGGGCTTCATATGGGGAAATTCTACTGGATGAGGTCATCGCTTCCTTTGTCTGAGTATGTTGGATTTGTTAAAGTCCTATATTTATACTGATCATGTGATCACTGTTCAACGACTATATTAGCAACGGTCAAAATTCTTAACATAAAACCAAGGAAGTTGACATTTTATATAAACATAAAGAGACATCTAATTAGATCAATAGGGATTTCCATTAATGAAAATTTGGGTCGTTACATAAACTGTTGCAAATGCAATTCGTTTCAATGATGATTATGCCATCCATGGAAGAGTAGTTTTTTTTAGTAATTGATCTATCTCTTACCTTATAAATTCATTTATTTTGAATAAATGTGCTATTGTAATTTGATTAATATGATATATTAATTGAGTTATCAATTTAAATGAATATAATAAATCAATTTAACAATAAACACAAGTCACGTGCGGTCGAGAATTGTGTGAATTGTGAGAGCACAAATTTAATTGGTTATTCAAAACCACATAGGATCAATTTGTTGTGTCCAAATATAATCCCTAAACTCAATTAATTCTAATTTCTAGAGATGATATGTGCCTTAATTTACCACTTATCATAATCAAACCTTAGAACATCAATCAAAGCAGGGTGCCGCGATTGCATGTTCCGAAGTTTTCCTAGAGTTTAATTTATTTAATCTTTGTGGTAAAGTTAATTCTCGTAGGTTTCAGGATTTAAAAAAATAAGGGATAAAAATTAATTGTATATTAATTTAAATGATAATGATTAATAAATTATTGAATAGGTAGAGTTATATCGATTACACTTTCTAAAAATAGTTTTCTAAAAAAACATCTTCTCGTTGTGATTTGTTAATCAACTTACATTTCAAAATTGAAAACAAAAAAATATGAAATCTTATTCCAGCAAACTTCTTCAAGTTTTATAAATGATAAAAAACCCATATACTTTAACGTAGTTTTATTAATTCCTTTTGTTTTATTTTCAAAATACCATTAATAAGTTGTTAAATTTACTTCCTCCTTTGAGAGATGACCTTGGTCAGTTACTCTGCTGCACCTAAGTAACCCAAAAACCACTAATCATTTGAGGGAATCCATGACAGCACCTTTCAATATGATTATTGATAAAACTTGGGAATAGATTTATTAAATCATGATTTTAGGTAACCATTTTTTTCTTATAAATTAAATTTCTCTTATATTATCCATTTTTTAAATTTCTAAAGTACATGATGTTTGGTATATTATTAATGTGACTTTTTATGAGTGATTTCCCCAAGAATATGTTTTTATTCCTAAAATGACTCTATGATAAGTTTTCTACATCCTTAAAAGGAATATTTATTTCTAAACTCATGTATTTGTAATTAATGAATTTTATTTTCTAATTATGAAATACATTATTTTAAAATTTTACTATTAAAACTATTGAATAATTTTAATTGTTCTTCCCTTTTCCTTGTAACTAACCATTAACATTTATCAATAATTTAGACTATATAAAATATTACTAACCTTGTAATGGAAGATCCACATTAAAATCATATATTATCCATTCCCACCATAAAAATAAAATTTTTCATGATATTAAATCGAGTATGTGTGGAGAAAAGTAGTTCATTGGGGAAAGGGATACTCAATATTAGAGAGAATATGTTGGAGTGTTTTATTTTTTCTTTAGATGTTCATGGTTATCTATTTTTTTGTATTTCATTATGAAACCCTCTTGAAAAAGCACAGAATGAAAAATGAAAAATGAAAATAGAGGTCAAAAATTGGGTTGTGTCTTAGAAAAATAAAAAATACCCTTGAATTGTGTGACACTAAAATATTTTATAATATAAAACTATGTTTTATATCATATTTGACACCCATTGCGGAACATAAATGACCCCTAAAATATATAACAATTATAAACTAACTATTTAATTTGAAGGTATGAATTGAACAAATAATTTATGAAATATATATATATATATATACTACTAAATATAAATTATTAAAAAACACATGGTAAATATCAATCAATTTTTTACTAATGTAATTTTATTCCTCAAAATATGTTTTCTTCAAAAATAATTTTTACTACATTTTATAAGAATATATTATAATTAATTATTGGATATTTTAGAAAATTTATTTGAAAAGAATAAGTTAATTATTTAAATTGGAATATAATGACTAACTTATGGTTATTTTTTTTGGTTTTTTGGAGAATATTAACTACACATTAAATTGTTAAAATAGAATTTTTTTTCTAATAATGTCATTTCTTTTTAATAACATAATTCATTTAATTATATGATTATATTTATAATATGATTTCAAGTAAAAAAAGTGGCATTTAGTTATATTTTGTACAATTTTTTATATTTTAATAATCATTATATTGGATTTTATTACAAGTAAATAATTGAGTTTAAAAATGTGTTTTCTTTAAAAACCATTTTGAAGTGCATATTGTTTCCATTTTTTTATCAATTAAAATAATCCATAATAGGGAATGTTTTAAATTAAATATATATATATATATATTATATATAAATAAATATTATTTTAAATTCATAAAATAATTATTATAAGTCTTAGAATTAATATAAAATAATATTTTTCATTAAAAAATAATCATTTTGAAAACATGTTTTTTCATCACATTTGTGGGATTAATTATTTGTTAAATTCTCCAACGTAGGTGAATAGAATCTTGAAAAATGAATTCCATATTTTTTATCATAATAATTTATATTATCTAATATGTTTAACAAAATCTATGACCATCATGAATATTGTAAAGAAAAAAAACTAATTACCATTATCAATGTGAAAATAGTTTTTTCTGGGGGTTAAACTAAAACTATAAGAGTCAAAATGAAAACAAACATTACTAAAAAATCAGTGATGTAATTATATAGACCTTATAAGTTCTATTTATTGATAATTTTATATTTTTCATGCTTTTTTAATGTGAAAAATGTTGGTTAAACTTTTTCATTCAAAAATTTACAATTGTGCCACTCACCTCACATACAAAAGGACACCCACTATCATTTATTATTTTCAATATCTAAGATCTTTTTATCAAAGAATAACTACCCAAATATCTTCCTTAATTCCCTCACCATATTCGATAACCTATATTTGTAATGAAAATTCATCCTAAGAATCCTGTTGGTGCTTTCCGAAGGAGGGTTTCTAAACAATAGGTGTCGTGCAAAACCAAACATCTTAATTTTATTTATTCTTCCAAATCCTCCAAATATTATTCAATTATTATTACATAAATAAATCATTACATACTATATAAATATATTTTATTATTTTAATGATATTACTTAAAACCATCTCCTCTTTTATCAAATGGGATACAAAACTATCATTCGTTTGTACGATGGACTATAACCTCTCGAACCGATGAAATTCATTTTCCATAATCACTTATCATGAATTGATAAAATGACAGATTAAAAGTATATATATGATATATGTAACATATTTACACTTATGGAAATATTATATCATATATCCTTTTTTTACTTTCCATTCTATGGGGGATACAATGATGTCACTCTTCCATAGAGAAGACTACAGCCTCACAATGCGATGTGAATCATTTTCACAAACATTTAACATGAAAGGATATTAGGAAAACCTAAATGAATATATTAGATATATAAAAAATAATAATTATGTTAAGGACATATTTATTATCATTAAATTAATGTATATCATTTTTATTCTTATACATAAAAATGATAATGTTGTTTATGTACGTGTGGACTACTGCCTCTATGAACTGATGTGATTATTTTTTCATAACCACATAAAATGAATGATATATATATAACTATTTTTAAAAGAAAAATATGGTATTTATGATATTATGAAATTTTTTTAAAGATAAAATATTACATATATTCTTTTTATAATGATCATTTGAAATGGAAATGTTACTCATGCATACACATGACCTACCGTCATCAAGATCGTAATATAATTAATTTTTCAGAAAAATTTACATGATTGATTTTAAAATAATAGTTTATGAATAAATATGATAATTATATGATAATTTTTATAATTTTTATGTTTAAATATGGAATTCATTGAAAGTATTCAACACACCAAAGCCATTTTGAAATTGTGAACCAAACATCCCAAAAACATACAATGTGGAATTAATATATTATATAATAAATTATTTTATTATAAATAAAAAAAAATATTATTTAAGTATAAGTTGTTAAAACTGGAACATTTTCTTTTTGAACTCAAATAATTTATAAAATATTATTATGTGGTATTTAATTGACCCACATGGGGAACCTGAACTCAAGGTAAGGTCTTTCTTGTTTTTCATTTACTTATTTTGGAAAATTTTCATATTAACACTTTTTTATTGGGTGGTGTATATAGTAAACATGAATCTTGTTTAGGATTATTTCTATTAAAATAATTTTGATTTATAAATCTATATGAGGATCTTTATTTTCATGTCGTTTTTACCCATAGATTACCAGATTTGTAAGATGTTTCATCTCAATTTCCCTTCATTGAGGAATATTGTAATATTATACACATATATTATTTTATGAGGCATATTTACTACCACTTTGGATATTTTATATCACGAGAATACTTATTTTAATGGAATTAAATATTCATTTGATGTTGTTAGTTCTTAGGGATTACAATTCAAAAGATTACAAATATAGTGAAGGATTTTTGTGACAATCTCCTTTTGTTTTTGGATTGTTTATATTGAAGGATATTTTTGAGAAAAGTATATGATATTTTTTTGAATGATATATAGTACTTCTCCACTAGTTTTTAATGTCATTAACATGGTTTATTTCTAATTTATTAATTACTAATTAGAGAAACATCAATAAAGCCATCTAAAGGTGATAATGATTTTGTATTTTCTTTTAGACCAGACATCATTCTCTTATATATCAATGTTTTCTAAAAAACTATAAAAATTTTCTATCTGAAAATTAATGATTTTATAAATCTTCTTTACTTGTTATTTGACATATTATTAAAATTTTAAGGATAAAAATTCTTAACATTTTGAAAATGAGTCACTTTTGACTCCATTATACAATATTTCATAAAAATAATTTTTTCCGACACTTTCACCGGCACTCGAGCATCCTTCTGTTTTGAGGATGATGAGGATGCGCTGGATGTTGACCCGCATTTCCACTTTCCAAAGGCAGGCGACATCCATTGCTTTTTCTGGGACATTTTCTCCTTGATCGAAATGAGATGATGGGATATCAGTTTTTCCTTCCGTGGATTACTCCTTAGAACTTGTTACCTAGTCAGGGTATCCCTTATAGATTAAAACTTTGTTCATGAAACTCTTCCTAGTGCCATATCATCATGGTTTCTGGTTAATTACGCTGCTTCTGTCAAGATATTCCAAGAGGTCCAGTTATAAAAGCAACCTTCAGTTGGGGGAGTAGTCACGATGGACATAATTGGCGTGTCTGGATGCTGTGACACTAGTGTGTTAGTGTTTCTTACCCTCATTATAGGGATTCTTGAGGGCGTGGAATCCTAAGGCATCCCGCGTTGAATGCGGGGAATTATTTGCCTTAGGCATGTCTCTAAAGTTTTCCTCAGCTTCCCATGTTTAAAACATGGTATGCCACAAATTTAACATCTAGAGGAGACAGATCAGACTGATAGGAAAACTGACTGGAGTGGACCAGATGGATCAAAACCCTGGAGGGAACACTGATTCTAGGAGGTGAATTAACATGATCTCGCCGGGAGGTGACGACTCAGGTAAGATTCAAGAGGGATAATGAGTGGTTAAGTGAAGTGGATGGAGAATGATATGGAGTCAAATTGAGGGAGACATTGATGTTTGTCTGGAGCCTCGAAGATACCTCCCACATATCCCCATGGCAGAGAATCAAAGTCCATGTAGTTCGAGGTGGGGTATAGGATCAGGGTGGGCACCGAAGATAATGACCTTATGATATACTAGGGCTTACATGTGGTTAGTAGACCAAGTCTGGTCTGTCGCCACTTGGATGGACCAAAGATATGGGTCTCAACAGAGGGGAAAAAATGTATTACCGCTGGGTTTGGGATGACAATGGCTTACCTCTGTGTGAGGTTCACAACAGATTACCATTGGGTAGGGGATCACAACGGATTACCACAAGATGGGGTCAAAAACAACTTACCACTATATGGGGGACATTTTAGCGTCATGTGGGACAAAAGGGGCATACATTTTAACATCATGCAGGATGGGGGTGGACTGACGTGGAGTGTTCGGGACCAATGGGTGTTCAGCTTGAACCTCTAGAAGTCTTCCTAAGTACCTTTCCATGGAAAGGATCAAATTACACGTAGTTTCAGATGGTGGTATCCGACGCGAAGGGGGTTTAAACCAATTGTTGTTGGGATTGAACCTCAGGGAGGCTTCCTACATACATTTCTTTGGAAAGGATCAAAGTCCATGTAGTTCTGGATGGCGGGATCCGACATGAAGGGGGTCAGAACCAATGGTTATTGGGCTTGATCTTCAAGGAGGCTTCCTACGTACCTTGCCTTAGAAAGGATCAATGTCCATGTAGTTTGGGCTGGGGGGAACTGACGTGATGATGGTCGGGACCAATAGATGGTGTTGGGATTAAACCCCTTGAAGGCTTCCTACGTACTTTCTTGGGGCATGGATCAAAGTCCACGTAGTTCCGAATGGTGTTTGGGGCTTACACTCTAGGCTGCCCAGAGAGGATGTCATGGTCAATGCATACTCTAAGCCCACGTGAGTAATGTGCGGTGTGAGAAACAAGAGGAGGAAGAGACCTGATGATCACATCATGAAACATGAATCCATGGGAAGTGGGATGGGTCTTACATGTAGTTAGCGACCCAAATGAAAACAAGGGCTTATGCGTGTTTAGAAGCCTAGGGAGATGGAGATTGGGACTTAGTCTGCGGTGGAGTCCTGATGGTGACAAATCCCAAAGGGAGAGGGATTTGGCACTGAAGAAAGGAGGGCTTCGGTTCCCATCCCCCCCCCCCCCTCTAGTCTTTAGGACCGGAGAAGAAATGAGGAATAGGGATGATGCCTCCCGTATGAAAGGCTATGGGCTTACAACCAGATGGTTTCCATTTCCTCGTAGACCGACACTGCTCCAATAAAGAGGATCTCATTCTATGTTAGGAATGATCTCACTCCCATGGAGACCTTTGGCCGTAGAGAATGTCTTAGATGGGGAACCCCACATATGATACATGGGGAAATGTCACAGTTTAATGTCATGTGCTAAAGAAGTGGGTTCTTGGTAGTTTAACATCCTAAATCTCGGGCAAGGTGGGTTCACTCCGCACCCCTAAGACTTACATGACCGATACCCACCCGCCCTTGGGGAAGGGAAGACATCAACAATGCCGTAGTGAGGGGGTTTTGTGGAGTGATCCATTGAGGGGCCTACATTATCATGGCTATACGATGAAGCAATAGTTGTTAGCATGGCCATGTGAAGAATCATGAGGCAAAGCAACATAACGGAAAGCACGACCCAAGGGACATTGAAATTACTTCATGCAAACCTGGAGGGTCGCATGGGAAAAGAGTGCATGAAACAGGTGTGTTGTGCATAAGAGGGGCTCAGACATAGTGCCTTACAGTAAGGACAACACATGGAGAACACTAGGAGGGATGCACACAAGATGAGATATTTGTGCTCAAAATGGAACGGTTGTGCGCAAATCAGAAGGATGCGCGCAAGAAATGGGTGGCTGTGCGTATGTTGGAACGTCTGCACCCAAAATATGTCAAGTGCAAGGAGAATATTGTACGCAAGAGGGATCTTTTACACGAAAATCTCTTGGGATAAAAGGAAATGGATGAGGATCACTCTCTAGAGGTCCCAGCCGAAGGAGGACCCTTAGGGTACCTGTCACGCATGATCCAATACCTTGTAGAAATAGTTTTGTTTCGCACGGTCAGGGACGAGGTGTATTTTGTGTAGCTGAGCATCACACCATCCTCTTTCACCATCCCTGAAGGGCGGGGGTACGCTAAATTTTATAGTAGAAGGGATCAGAGGCTACGTGTAAGGGGCACGTCACACAAGGGGCGCTGCACGCAAATCCTTCACTTGACATCGCGTCGAGCGCGAAGTTGTTTGCATGTAAGAGGAATTTTGGCGCGCCTTCTGGACATTGGCGTGCTATCCCCTTTGGTGGACTCTAGGGGGCTGCTGTGGAAGCCTTCCTTTGATGTCATATTGGGTATGCAAGATTTTGCGCCCGTGCCTGAATGGATTCTTGAGGGTTCCGGTGCACAAGGTCCCATTTGAAGTCGCATTGGGCGCACAAGATTTTTCATGATTCCGAGGTCCTTCGCGCTCGGGCCGCAACTGATTCTCGAGGGCGCCGGCGCGCAATGGCCCCATTGACATCGCATTAGGCGCACAATATTTTGAGCGCCGAGAGGAGTTTTGTGCAAAACCCCATATCTTTGTGTGTCCTTGACCTTGGATACTTTGGAGGGGTTGTTGTGGAAGCCTACCCATGACGTCGTATTGGGCGCTCAAGTTTTTGCTCCCAGGAGGACCTCTTGAGTGCATCCCTTGAATATTGTGCACACCTGCCGCCGGGGTCACAGAATCTTATCCCCCTCCTCCAAATAATTTTTATGCTCTTTATTATCCCAACTCTAGCCCTATCCGAAATTCATCGTCAAAAAATTCCCCCCACTAACGATCAGAGCTGAAGGGGGACCCGCGATGGTCAGATTCTGAAGGTCATGCTGAAAAGTGAGGTAGTTCCCGTTCAGGGCACACAAGAATTAGATTTCGTCATGAAAACCACTTTGGCGCATGCAGAAGACATGTTCGTGCCTATAAATAGGCTGTGGAACCCACATAGGCCCCTACTTTGACTTTTTTCTGTACAACATGCACTTTTTCTCTCATGCGTGGAAAATTTCTTCATCGTCACGTAAGTTTCCGTAGCCGACTTCGGGTTTTGCGCGCTGTCTGAACTTTTTCGCACAGATCGAAACTCTTGCATGCCATTGCATTTCTTGCATGCCTCCACATATTTTGCATGTAGAATCATCTGTCTTTCACACCCATCCCTTGAAATTTCACAAATGGATTCCCAATAGACTGATGTCGAGAGGAAGGCCGCAACAGCTATAAGAAGGTCTCAGATGATCACAAACCCTCAAATTCATCATGCGAGGAGGGTTGTTTCTAATAACCAGATGGTTTTTTACATGCTTACACAATCTCAAAAAGATTATGTCTTGAGAGATAGCCTACCGTTATGGAACTTTGGCCTTCTGGAGAAGGTGCCGATGCACGGATTTGAGACGGATACACTGCGGTCATGGGTGACAAATGAGGATAGTCTCCCACAATTCCATATTACAAAGAACAACCATCCTGCTAGGGAAACACAGAACACGACCATCTATGTCAGGAATCCAAAGACCAGGACAGTTGTGGGAAGCGATCTAGTTCCCAAGGAATCTCCTGCTCTTTATGAAAGTACATTCAGGAGCAGTATCACAGATGAGACGAAGGGATGATAGGAATGGGATTTCGGTTCCAAGGGCAATGTCACCAATGAATAGGAATGGGTGTACTGTGTATACTAGAAATGTGATGAATTTGGGCCGAAGCTGTGATCTATCTATCCTTTTGAAGCCGTTTGGATGTCCCAATTCCACTTTTACCGAGAACAGGATCTGGAAGCGGAGTTATTCAACCGTTGGTCCTGTGATTCCAAAACCATCCACCTACACCATGGGGAGGTGGGAATCAGTTTGTGGGACGTCCACTACATTGGGGGAATCCCTTTAGAGGGGTACCAGTACGACAAGTTCCTCCCGACGGGGAATGTCTAGGGGGATAGGACCTGCAAACCAACCCTATCATGGTACCTACTAAAGCTGGATAAAGAGGAGTTGAAAATAAAATATATCCTAAAGGACTTATCCTATTCAGGGTGGTACAATATTTTCCTGTAAAAATTCCAGGCCGATGGACATAATTCATGAATAGGTCTCAGAGGGGAAAGGTAGGATCGTACTGGAGGATCCTATAGGCAAGAGGGTACTGATCGTGGGGCTTTGTCATAAATGAGAGTCCAGACCCAAATGTAAGATATGATAGGTTTCTCTTTCAATTATTTAGTGGATAACTTCTTATAGTGAGGGACATAAGGATGAGGGTCTTCCTAGGGATGCTAGTGATGGTCGGGATTATGGCGGCGAAGAACAAGGTCAACCTAGGGGTGCTAGTGTTGGTGAAGTTGTACAGTATTCTGGGGCGTATTTTGAGGGGAAGTACTCCCAGGAGGATATGCGCTCCATTCCACATTATTCATGGTTGGGTTGTAGCACACTAAGGAAGGTATGACTTCTTGAATGTCGTTCGCCCCTGGTAACGGTATGCGTTCGTCCCTCTAGAACATTGCTGGAATCCGCCGACTAATTCTCAGGGAACAAGGGATAAATCTCAAGATTAGAATCCATACCCACTTCAACTTCCACCTATTCCTAACCCTGGTCGGTAAAATGGTAGATGATGGGCGGGGGCATTAGAGCAGAGGGAGTACGTGCAAAGCATTTGGGGTAGTGTACTAGTAGCTCTAATTGACGGTAAAATCTTTTACGAACCGTACATGCCGACCAGGTTTGCTAAGCAGTTTGGATGCATGGAATGGATGTTGAAGAAAGTATACACAGAGGTTTGCGAGGAATGAAATCCTTGTATTCTTTGCCAATAATGGCTTATGTTCACGACATTAGGCTTGGGTGAAATCATCACTCTTCACCCCACCGACATCAGTGCATGCCTGTTAATAGAGTTTACCGAACATTGGAAAAAAACATATCCTGAGCTGATTCATTGGAAACCTATCCGGAAAATAAAGGTGGCTAGTGCAGAGCCCGAAGAGCAGGGAGGTAGACAAGGTGCCACAATATAGGCGAGGAAATTAATGGTCCAAGAATCTATCATGGCACAGGCCGACACTTCATCCGTAGGAGCATCGAAAGCTAAGAACGCTCCCCCACATTTAGGTGAAGGGTGGTCCCACATGCAGCCTCGTGGGCCAGCTAGGGAACTTCTGAGAAAGAAGATCAGGTATCTCCTGAAGCCAACTGTTGATGCCATCTTCTCTTCTTTTTGGTCTTCTTGGAGAATACTGTTGTAGTCTATGTCTACTGAAAAAAGGTGGTGGAGTTTGGTACGCACCGAGATCAATTTTCCAGACATAGGGCACATCTAGATGAAGGATAGGGTAAATTTTCATCTCTGGTATACATACCTGATGACTATGGACATGTACGCATGCCAGCGGGGGCGGGATGAAGAACCACATGTCCTGGTGAAAATGATGCTTGGCCAAGAACATGACCCAAAGAAGCTACCATAAGAGGATTAAAGAATAGAGGAATAATAATAAAGAGAGGAAGAAGAGGAATAAGATGAAGAAGGTGAAGATGAAGAAGAGGAGGAGGACCAAGTTGATAGTCCTGGTGGTGAGGGCCCTTCAAAATCTCCCGCTCACTAGTGAAGCTCTCGGGAGAGCGAAAAAATCATAGGCTCCGACCCAAAACTCGAAGAGAAGATTAAGGTAAGCTTAAATCTTACCTTCACTGGCCTTTATCCTTTAAAAATCTCAATCTGTCAATCGAGCACCGTTCTGTTTAGGAACACATGGGTGATGGTTCCCAGGAATCCTTCCCCGCAGGGGATGAAGATGTGCCTGTGGAGGCTGGGGAGCATTCTCTAGAGCCTGTCCTCAGGATCAAGCATGGTGGGGTGCCGATTATAGATGGAGTAGATGACAATGATCCAGAAGGAAGTTATGAGACGATGACCTATGAGTCCCCCCTGCTATTCCCACTGTTCAATAGGATCCAGCGCTGGTGATCGAGTTGAAATGTGTTGAAGGATCTCTCGTGACTACGACACCCTCTATAACTTAGGCATTATACACTGCCATGATTGGATACCGTCTGTCTACTTTCATTGGATCTCACATTTTTTTGGGGAATTCAGCTAACCAAGATACTGATTCCTAATGCAGTGATCGCAAGGTTGGAGGCTCTACTGACCATCGGGTCTGGAATGTCCGAAGGAGCCGTGCAAGTGACCACATCGATTCTTTTAGAAGAAACTGTTCTAAGTTTCCCTACCCCGATACTTGATCAGATGGAGGTTTCATTAACAGGTGAAAATTCTGTTAGGGCGGGGCTCGAGCCCGATGAGTGTGAAGTCGCTGATGAAGAAGGAACTCCCGAGGCAGACCCTACTGCTGAACTCCATGCCACTTTCCCCGAATACATGCCTTCAGACCCCGAGGAAATAAACGATTCTGATTTGGATTCTATTGAGGAGAGACATATGACATGGCATAAGGCATAGAAGTGCGTCAAATGCTTTCTCAGCCAGCCACAAGTAAAATGGATAAAACCAATGGGGTCACTCCGCACCTAGTTGTGCTTTCTCTGCACCATAGGGGTTGATGCTTACAGTCTTAATCTAACAGTCCATGATTACATGGCTAAGAAGATACAAAAGTACATCCAATGATCTCACATTTCCTGATTCCATAAAGAGTCAGCGAACTCCCTGGAAATCTTGAAGGAAAAATAGAAGGTCCGACACCTCGAGGATCAGATGAAAGAGAGGGAATAAATCATCAAAAACTACTCTGAGCTCGTTGAGTAATTGAGGGACCATTTGGCGGACGCCTAGGAGCGGATAGTGGATGTGAGTCACCAAATGAATGAGATTCATACTAAATAGGTGAAATTATAAGATAGGACAAATGAGCTGTGCTCTACGACTCTAGATTAAGAGAATGATCTTAGGGGGTGGGATTAAATAATAGTGTCCACAAACCAGAGGGTAGAAACAATGGAGCAATCCATCCAAAACGCTGATCCTTAAGGTCCCTATTTTTCCCAAACTCATAAAACTTTTTGTCTTTGCTGTAGCTTGTTCAAAACTGCATGCATGGAGAAACTATCCACTTTCTTTTTTAGTTTAATGAATCCCAACCACAATCATGAAACAATTCGTAACCCATCCTTAAGGTCACGTGGGTCACACCTGATTTGAGAAACAAGGGATGGTCGTGTCGTCACTTTTTTTGACTGTGTGAATGCTGACCAATTTTTAGGTGTCTGGGGTATAAATGACCTATCTAGGCTTCCAAGAAGAAAGGGGGAGGCCTTAATGGAGAGTGAAGCTCTCTGAACAGTCAAATTATCACCTTACCAAATTCACTCTTGTGCATGGGAGAGGTAACTCCAAGGGCGTTGGGATTAATCCGAACATAAGGGAGTGGTAAGTGTGAATCAAAATAACCATGATTTAACACATTTTAGTGGTGGTGTGACAATGGAGGGTAATTGTAGATGGTGTTCTAAACACAATACCCATATTGCGTTAGCCTGAAATGGGGATAACAAATGAGGGCCGACTGCTGACCATATTCGTAAGACAGGGCCTGACTCGAAATATCATCCATTAGTCTTCCAGAACGTTGGCCCAAGATAGTAGTCAAGCCATAGGTCAAGCATCCATACTGTTAGGGGATTCTTTTAGACATGAAAGAGGACGAGGGTCTGAATAAAGGAAAAAAAGTGTGGGGTGGAGTGATGGGTTGTTCAACTGGAATCCAACACTCTTGAAATCATGCCACCATGGTGGAAACACATTAGGTTGGAATATCTATCTGATTAAGGTTCAAATATTATTCTGAATAGGAACCCTCTGGTAAGAACCTAGAATGACATTTAGTTTTATGTCATACCAATATGAATGAAAGATGCTTGGTTCAAACGTCGTACGTTAAGGGCAATGCACATATTTCAATGGTCATACTACTTGGACCAGGATCGGCCCGAAGGGGCGAGCAGGGTCAATGACCCTAAGGCTGGGCCCATGTTAAAATTCCTGGGTATCACTATTTATCCCATAAGTATGAGAATAAATCCCAACGTAGTTCTAAGAGTGCAGTTTAATGTCATGCAGGATGATGAAAGGCATGTGTGGCATGGCTGCGCCAGTACACGCCCTACCAAAACTACTAATCCCACGTGAGTCATGCTCGATGTGAAAAACAAGAAGTATTGATGGGACTTTCCTGAAACATGAAGGAACATGTTAGGGGAAATGGGACTCTAGGTGAATTAAGTCCCAATGATGTTTATCCGCCTACAGAACACACCTAGATGTGCGAAGGAGTAAAGCTGAGTATGTTAGAATTCCACTTGAACATAAGGAAGTGGAAATATGTGAATCATGATGCTCGAGATCTGGACCACAATGATTTTTATGTGACAATAGGGGATAACTATTAACCATGTTCACAACATAGTATCTATTTCACATTAGTCTATAATGGGGACAGACAAATGAGAATCGACCACTGGCCATGTTTGAAACACGGGACCTGTATAAAATGTCGTCCGAGGTTCTCAGGGATGTTATCCCTTAACGGTAGGTAAGACAACGTGGCATGAGACTAGGCCGTAACGATGGTCCCTTTAGACGTGTAAGAGGATGAGTATCCAAATAATGGGCTCACGAATCTTGTAAATGGAATGAGGGTAATGTCCCAATTGAAAATTCCACACTTCGGGCTCTTTGTCACAATGCCTCTAAGTACGATGGGAAGACATACCAGATAAAGGTAGTTGGGTCCCTTTCCAAAGACAAGGGTCCTAGGGTCTCATGCATCAATCTTATTGGTCATTGGATGATCCATAAAGAGAGCTTGATTTAATGGACTATGCACAGGGAGTGGATGTAGCCAAACCCAACGCATAGTTCCCATAGGGAGATCTTATTTTAGGGTCACATAACTCTGACCAGATTGAGAAAAGACAAGGGAGGCACAAGGTGTGGCTATTGAAAAACCCAAAATGAATGAGAAACTAAGAGGTACTCGTCACACCACATGCTCCCATTAGAGTTTGGGAATAGGGGCTAAAAGAGAGGGGACAAGATTTTAGATTCCTAGGTCTGGACCTGGAGATGAGATGTTTGGGCATTCCTACGTATCCCATGAAGATGAGAATCTAGCCGTACATAGTTCTGGGAGATGGCATGCCGTTTAAAATCTTGAAAAAAGGATGTAGAGTGGCCTTATTATATTTTCAGAGTTTAGACCATGATGTAACTGATGAAGGGAGACACATGGTGAAATAATTACTAAACCCAACGTGAGTGAGGACAGTAGGAGTTCGTATCACCACAATGTGCTCCCCGATAAACATTTAGGTCAGGGGAACAAAAGTGAGAGTTAGGATAGGCCCGAGGCAAAGTTCTTGGGCATTCCTACGTACCCCATGAGGATAGGAATCAAGCCATAAGTATTTTCAAGGGTGGAATGGTAAGATACCCATGCGAGAGATAATAAGGTCGTGTGAGTCTGGACCCCTCACTAAAAGAAGCAGCATTTGATAGATGTTGTTTTTCCTTTAGGATGAATGTGCATTTGGTTTTTGTGAAGCGACGGACCTGGGATAGAGATTCTAGGCATCACCACAAGAATCAAGATGCATGCAGGCATTGGAAAATGCTATGGTGTGTGACTGATACCCAACATGATGTCCCCCAGAGTGAGGACACCACGATGCAGTGCCAATTTTTATTGTGTGGCTAGGATGATGATGTCATAGTTTAGGGTAATGTGATGGGACCAACCATGGACTTTAACATTGTGAAATATAGATGTTATAGTTCAAAGTCATGTGGGACTAGGCATCATAGTTTGAAGTCATATGAATCAGACATATACAAGAGAGATGAGGATCAAGAGGGAATGTGTATGGTGTGAAAATGCATACTCAAGGTGAATGAGGATGAGGTCCACATCACACAATGCACGATTGCAAGAAACAAACCTGAGGCTGAGGGGCCAGAAAAGGATAGAGAATATGGGGCATGAGTGACTAGCTCATAGTTGAGCTAGACCCACAAACTAGATGTCTGGGCATTCCTACATATCCCATGAGCATGGGAATCAAGATAGACGTAGTTCTAGAAGTTGACATATAAGGATATCTTAGTTTAAGGTCTTAGAGCTCAGACCAATGGAAGCGAAACACTTCCAAGTGAGCGTAGAACTCAATCCAGTTGATAATACCACGTGAGTCAAACTCGTTGTGGGAAACAAAGTATGAAGACATATTTCCAACACATGGAATACATGTTAAGGGGAAGTCGGTGCGGGTCCCTGAATAACGCCTTACCACATATTTGTCCCCCTAATGCACCAATGCTCACTAAGGGGTAGTTCCAAGAGTGTCAAAATTTCACTTGGGACAGTTGGGGTGGAAAATGATGTGAATCATGTTACCAAAAGTTAAGGCTTGATGGTGTAGAGACCCGAAGCTTGACGTACATGGATATTACATTACTTTTGTGGAATACTTAACACATAACAAAAAAAGACACACAAGGACCATAATAGTTTGGTGTCTTTGGAAACTTGGAACGTAATCTTCTAATCATGGTGAGAGATCTTCAACATCTCCCATAAAGATATTCCACCTTTTGTTTCCTTACCTAAAAAATTTATTTTGATCCTGGGGGAAAATAAAACATAAAAAGGGTGAGCTCAAATGCTCAGTAAGGGTAAGCATGGATAAAATAAAACATACCATATACATTTTAACTTAAAAACATGAACATAATGTTTAAACATCAAAAGCTTGAGCAATGACATAAAACATGGAAGTACATAAGGCATAGATCATAAAGAAACATTAGGAATGATAAAATAGCATGGGAGTAAAACATGTAATTGTGGAAACCATTAAGCACATGATATGATTTCCATAGTAGCCAAGGCATTGCTGCCAAGACCATCTTAGTGGACAAAGTCCCTTTCTGAATCAAGTTCACTCCTCATTCCAGTCCTGTATTACTGAACCGGTTTAACTTTCCGTTCCAGCCATGTCTATCTCATGAGATATAAAATCTTTACCCAATGCATTGTAGGGAGATATAGGTACCACCCATCTCATAATGAAATCATTCTTACTTGTGCCACAAAATAAACATACATCATTCATAAAAACACAATAAATAAAATGGGATTCATAAACAACATCCCATCATCACATAATCCATATAAAAGAAATTGATATCATTTCATAATAAGAAAAGTGAAAAAATTCAAATCATAGAGACATTATACATGAAACATACATATATTAAATAATGTTATCTTAGATTAAAAATGGTTTTGATAAAACACTTGAAATGAATTCTTGAGGAAAATATCCTTTCTTCTTCAAAATCATTTTCTTTTCACAAAATGCCATGAAATTTTAAAAGAATAGAATTTTGTTTAAAATAGTCATGAAATATTTTGGAGGAAGCTTCATAAAAACAAGGCTTTATAAAACCGTAAAAATCCTTTCATGCCGTATATGTTAAAAAAAACATTCTTCTCATACTTTTGTCGGAAAAGTCAAAAAGTGTCTCGTAACGTAAACAAAGGAAAGATTCATTACATACCATGTAGTAAAATTCAAGAATGGGTAAAATGGATGGAAACACTTTTATAAAACATGAACATGGATGATAGAAATAACCCCAGTAAATACTTACGAATAAGTAATCTCCGATAAAAAAGAGATTTGCAAAATTATCCCTTACCATAGGTCCGATTTGCTTCGTAAGTGTCCAAACCTCCTGTATAATGATTTAAATAATGTTATTGACTTATTAAAGAATCATATTCATTTTAATGATATCATATATGGTTCACTTATGACTTTATATTACCCGTTCTTTTGTAAATTCCATGTTAAAGAGCGTTTTGGGTAAAATCGTTTCATTTGTCGTCCGTGTTTTGACTTGTAATTATTCATATGATTACTTAGATCATGATTACTTAAATTCATAATGTAAAACCTGATTTATATATAATATATATTCATAATATATATATATATATAATAGATCGATAAATGGAAATAAATACACCGTTCATGGAGATGGTAAGCCGTACGTACGCATGAACGTTGTTTTCGTTTCCCCATTGAATTGAATGGAATTAATTGGATGACATACATAAATATATATATAAATAAATCCAGTATCATTATTATGTCATATATTTAATTATTACTTATTATATATACTTTATAATCTTTTATGAATGGTTAATCATTGAGAATGAATCTCATCGCGTCGTGGAGACGGTATTCCGTACGTACGCACGAGCGATGATATCGTTCCCATGATCGTGGAATTTTATTGGAGTGTATGTATACTATTACAGAATCAATATCAATTTATAATAATCATATATAGTTATTATTTACACCATTATACCCATCCAAGTAAGGTGGTGGTGGAAAATAGATTACACCACGGCGTGGAGACGGTATTCCGTACGTACGCATGCGCGATGATTTCTTTTTCCGTAGGATGGATAGATGGTGAAATAGGGTTGTTTCATACATATAATAACATATCAGTATATTAGTGATACTGATGCTATTACTTTGTAATGAAACAACCTAAGAAGAATAAGTGAAGGAAGAAGTAAAGTTGAAAGAATCGGTAACGGACATTACCTCTTCTTTGAAGCGCCTCTTTGAGACCTCTTAGGGCACTAAAATTGGTCTTTGAAGAAGACGAGGACCTCTAGGATGTTTCTAGGGAAGTGGATAAGATAATTGGGCAGGGTTTGGCCGATCTTGAAGGCTCAAATTGGTGTGAGGGGGAGAGGGAGGAGGTGCCCTTTTATAAGGGAGGAGAGGGGCACCTTTGGAATTCTTAAAAATATTAATTTATAATAAGTCTAACCCCACTTAAAAACCTCCAAAAATGACTCATATACAAATATTAGATGGTATGGGGTTGTAATCTCATAAAACAATCAAATTTAGACATGTTAGGAATTTATTTTAAACATTATCAACTTGATTTATTTTTATTTAATCAATTTAATTTTATTTATGGTAATAACATTCTAAATTTTAAATTACAAAAACAAATACTTATTTGTTGTGAATTTTCCATAATTTTATACTTTATAACATTTTATACCATATAAATTTAAATTTATATATTTTAAATATTTTTGTGATTTCTAAACAATTTTATAATATGTTATTTTTATAAAATAACAATAGTGTCAATTTTGACACTATTCATTTATTTGAATTTAAATAAAATATATACAGAAGATATGTTTGAAATAAAAGTTTTAATAGATTTATAAAAGTTCATATGTATCTAGAAAATTAGTGGAGCACATTAAATAGTTCATATAATAGTTATTTTATTATTTTTAAAAACCATTTATTTGGTTTATCTCTTTATAAAATAATTACTACAACATTTTTGTATAATTATTTAATATACTTATTTGTTTCATAAAAATTAAAAATAAAATTCTATTATGAAGATAAATCTATTACATTTTACAATAATACTTTTACTCGAATTTATCATCTTAAAATAACAATATTTAATTTGTAATATTTATTAAATTATGATGGTGACAACTTGGCATCATTTAAAATAAAATAATATAAGTGACATAATTGCCTTAATAAGGATCCAATGGCCAAACATTCGTCTAGTGGATGATTCGGGTTTATATATACACTAATAATAAGTTTTGTGCAGATTTTTGGTCCTTTTGATATGTATTACTATTTCAATAAAAACTATATTTTTGATTTTTCACTAAATAAATAATTTCTGCATCATTAATGTATCACTATTAATGACAATTATTTAATCCCAAAAAATTCTAAATAAATTATCATGATGTAGATAATTTTATTATATTTCTGGATACTATTCATGTTCGAAGTTTTATGATGTTTATCACTAAATTAAAATTATTATACTTATAATATTTAAGAGAGTGACTTGTTGTCACTTTGTTTGCTTTTAATAAAAATTAACTTATTTTCATGGTAAAAAGTCCATAAAATGAATATAATCAGACCCTTAGGTGATATGGGTATACTCTTAGCCATCCAATAGAATTTTGGCATGTGTTAGGGAAATTTTATAATATTATATTTACCATTAATTACCCGATTTACCTTTAACTATGGTAAATAAAATTTCCCGTAGTTACTATTCATAATTCTCAAAAATAAAAAGTAGACTATTAACATAATTTGGACCCACTTATTCAAAATATGGAATCCATTTTTTTAAATTCAATACACAGAAGTTACAGAAATTAAATTAAAATTAATCCTGTTGTCGAATGAAAATGGGTTTTTGTTTAAAACATTGCAAAAGATTGAATTGATTTAACCTACAAATTCAATGTAAAATCAATGCTAATGACATACATTATATTAAATGGTAAAAATATATTCTATTTATACTTTAAAACCACTCAATATTAGAATTTAACCATATAAATTATTACGATGAAAAAAAGTTGTTTTTAATTAAAATATAGCGTGTTTTTACTATTCATTAAAATATGAAAGTTATCAGAAAAATATCAAAACTTTATCCAATGTAAATTTTTATATCCTGATTAAAAATAAGAATTTTATTTTTTCAGATTTAACTTATAAACATCTCAACAACTAGATTTAATGTTGGTGCGCCGTCAAAAGGCGGCAAAACTGCATTTTTTGAAAAATACATATTTTACCCAAAAAATTTATTTTGTTCTTATACCATGTTCTAGAAAATGTTTAAGATGGATAATAATGTTATAAAATTCAAAATTTAGTTAATACTATTCATAACGGCTAGTTCATAATAATATTATAATAATATATCATTGTTTAGTAAAACCCGATATTGCGTAAAACACACGCTGTCGAGGAAGGTCGCGATTGCGTGTAATGCAAGACAAGTCAAAGTTGCTTGTTGTGCAAGACTCCTTTATTATTTTGTATAACAGAATCCAACCATATTTCATTTATGCATTGAATATATATAAATATATATATATATATATACCCTCAATGTTGTGTAGAATGACTAAGGAACTTGAAATTATGTGTAACACAATCTAAGAATAGTGTTGTGTATACTTCAAGCTAATACAGTGTGGTGTATAGCACAAGATAATCTTATTGTAGCATAAAACACATGGCATCAAATAAATTAAAGAGAATACTTATCATAAAATATCGGGTTGTTATATTCTACCCCCCTTAAAATGAATTTCGCCCTCGAAATTCATCAGGGTTATAAATCATTTACTATTCATAGAATCCCATATCGTAAAAAATAATAATGAAACTTAATTTTAAAAACTAAAGTATGAAACATAATGATTACCCAAAGTAACTCATCACTGGGCTTCCATATAGGAGAACATAGGTGAAAATATGGATATGGAAGAAAAATCTAACCATCAAGTTCTGATGGAGAGTGGTAGAGAACATGGCTATGAAAAAGACATCAATCACAAAGCCATACATTTGTGATGATCTAAGGTACCATCTGATTCATCGGATATAAGAGCACTAGGACAACATTTTTGGTTTTCAATATCATTTCCCTAAAGTTGAAAATTTTGATTTAGAAGAAATACTTTCTGGATTTTGGTACAATCTCACTGTTGTTCGTGCTTTGAACAATTTCCATTTCATCTCTTAAAGAAATGAAGTTGAATTTGTTATTCGTGAAGTGTTAACAGATCATGTGATAGAATGATGGGTCATTCCATCTATTTCAAACAAAAGGTTAGGAAAAGTTATCAAATATACATAAGTCCATCTATGGTGAGATTAATCGTATATGGTTCCCAAAATGGACTTATACTTCATATATCATACTACTTAATATAATAAAACTAGTTTCTACTAAATAGTGAATTCATGTAGGCCAGTGGTAGGAGATAAAGGCTAGTCACACTTCAGTTGTGGGTTCGATTCCCACAACCTTGTCTGACGCGATGGGCTGTCACCCGTCCTACAAGTTGTCCTTTTTCTAAAACTACGTTACTATAACATCCCATCAATAATATCAAAAATGCTTCTATCCTTAATCAATAATAACTTATGTCCAACATAATCCATTCCAATCTTTAGGCTTATCCATAATACTGTAGTCCACTCTCATATTATAGTGAAAACGATTACCAGAGATTTCATATAACAAGCATGTTAATACCATCGTTGATCACCATATATCATAAGATATGTCTTGTTGGTCACATTCCAAACATTCGAAGGCCTTAATCATATATTCTCTTGAAAAAAATGAATACACATTGAACTTTAGTGAAAACAAGAATGCAATTAAAAGTTAAAACTTCCCACATACCAAAATCCTCAAAATTCTATATACTCAAACCATGATATCACTTAGTCCTTATATCAATCATGAGCTCATGAATACTGTCAAACATTTCATTTTTTCCTTATCCCTTCATTATACGCATATCATCTTTTTTCCAAAAATATCTCAATCACTTTCCATGGTTACCGGTACCATAAAATTATTGAAAACCACAATAGACCAATACATAAATATTCTAATATTCCATGATACAATATACAACATAATTTTGGAATCCCATTACATAAACACTTAATCATTCCACCACATCGTTTTCATATTCAACATCACCAATGGTGATCGCATGTGACTTCCCTTTGTCCTTTGCCTTAAGTGGTTGCTCATGTCGATCATCACTAACCCTTGGATTAGGGAATTTATTAGCATAATGCACCATTTCCTTGCACTTGAAGCATTGAAGTGTTGTAGGTTCATTCTGTGTATCCCTTCCTTTATTTGCATCATTAGACATCTTCTTCCTATCATTGCGGCATTCAAATGCCCGATGACCTTCCTTTCCACATTTGAAACATTTACTTGTCCCTTTAAGACAATCTCCACTATGATTCTTTCCACACTTTGAGCATAAGTAAACATTCATCTTCTTTTCACCATTATTCTGATATTTCTCCTTGAACTCCATCTTTCGTTTCTTGTCAAAGCTATGAGATGGATAAGTAACACCAACTTCCATTTCTACCTTGATAGCACAACACACAATTTCTTCATAGATACTGAAGTCTCTTATAGCTAATGCCCTTCAAAGATTTGGTTTTTAGGCCACTAAATAATCGATCAACTTTACTTTTAGGTTGGATGATAAATCCAGATGCATACCTTGCAAGCCTTGTAAAATTCACTTCGTATATACCAACGGATTCATCATCCTTTTGCTTTAGTTCAAGAAACTCCTTCTCCATCTTTGTTCGAAGAATACGAGGGAAGTACTTAGTGAAAAATAAGTTCTTGAACTCGTCCCATTCCATGGAATCAATTTCATCTTTTGGCCTTGTATTCTTGATAAGATTCCACCATTGATCAACATCACCTTCCAAACAATACACTGCTAAGATGACATTATCTTGTTCAGAACATTGAAGAACTAAAATTATCTTTTCAGTAGTACTGATCCATTGTTCGGAAACAAGTGGATCAGAAGACCCACTGAAAGAAGGTGAGCGTTTCCTCATGAAGGACTCAATAGAATATTGTTCCCTTCTCTTTTCATTTGGAAGTCCAGAATGATTCATAGCTTGTGTAAGTATAACAATAAGATTTTGTACTCTATCTTCCATAACATTTGTTTGTTCAGGAGGACAATCATTGCATTGTCCATTGCATTGATCAACACATTTCCTTCGGGTTCCAACCATCGTCTAAAACCCAAAAAGAATAGTGTGAGAGGCAAACATCATGATAGGGAAATCAACACAATAAAGGGGGAGTACCTTCAATATCTAACATCTTGGGTTACCGTAATTCTAGTAATATAACCTATACTTATACTTAACTTTAGGGACATTCCTAGACATAACTTAGAAATATCTCTAGGGATCTCACTAAAGTTCTCGCATCCTAGCTTCTAAATTTTGACTAAACCTTTCCTCTGATACCAACTGTAGAGACCCGAAGCTTGACGTACATGGACATTACATTACTTTTGCGGAATACTTAATACATAACAAAAACAGACCCACAAGGACCATAATAGTTTAGTGTCTTTGGAAACTTGGAACGTAATTTTCTAATCGTGGTGAAGGATCTTCAACATCTCCCATAAAGATCTTCCACTTTTTGTTTCCTTACCTAAAACCTTTCTTTTGATCCTGGGGGAAAATAAAACATAAGAAGGGTGAGCTCAAATGCTCAGTAAGGGTAATCATGGATAAAATAAAACATAACATATACATTTGAACTTAAAAACATGAACATAATGTTTGAACATCAAAAGCTTTAGCAATGACATAAAATATGGAAGTATGTAAGGCATTATTCAAAAAGAAAAATTAATAATGATTAAATATCATGGGAATAAAACATGTAATTGTGGCAACCATTAAGAACATGATATGATTTCCATAGTATCCAAGGCATTGCTGCCAAGACCATCTTAGTGGACAAAGTCCCTTTCTGAATCGAGTTCACTCCTCGTTCCAGTCCTGTATTACTGAACTAGTTTAACTTGCCGTTCCATCCATGTATATCTCATGAGATATAAAATATTTACCAAATGCATTGGAGGGAGATATAGGTACCACCCTTCTCATAATGAAATCATTCTTACTTGTTCCACAAAATAAACATACATCATTCATAAAAACCCAATAAATAAAATGGGTTTCATAAACATCATCCCATCATCACATAATCCATATAAAAGAAATTGATATCATTTCATAATAAGAAAAGTGAAACCATTTAAATCATAGAGACATTATATTTGAAACATACACATATGAAATAATGTTATCTTAGATGAAAAATGGTTTTGATAAAACACTTGAAATGAATTCTTGAGGAAAATATCCTTTCTTCTTCAAAATCATTTTATATTCACAAAATGCCATGAAATTTTAAAATAATAGAATTTTGTTTAAAATATTCATGAAATATTTTGGAGGAATCTTCATAAAAATAAGGCTTTATAAAACCGTAAAAATCATTTCATGATGTATACGTTAAAAAAACATTCTTCTCGTACTTTTGTTGGAAAAGTCAAAAAGTGACTCATAATGTAAACAAAAGAAATATTACTTACATACCATGTAGTAAAAGTCAATTATGGGTAAAAATGATGGAAACACTATTATAAAACATGGAAATGGATGATAGAAATAACCCCAGTAAATACTTACGAATAAGCAATCTCAGAGAAAAATGAGATTTGCAAGATTATCCCTTACCTTAGGTCCGATTTGCTTCGTAAGTGTCCAAAAATCCTTTATAATGATTTAAATAATGTTATTGACTTATTAAAGAATCATATTCATTGTTATGATATCATATATGGTTCACTTATGACTTTATATTACCCGTTCTTTTGTAAATTCCATGTTAAAGAGCGTTTTGGGTAAAATCGTTTCATTTGTCGTCCGTGTTTTGACTTGTAATTATTCATATGATTACTTAGATCATGATTACTTACATCCAGAATGTAAATCATGATTTATATATAATATATATTCAGAATATACATATATATAATAGATCGATAAATGGAAAGAAATACACCGTTCATGGAGACGGTAGGCCGTACGTATGCATGAACGTTGTTTTCGTTTCCTCATTGAATTGAATGGAATTAATTGGATGAAATACATATATATATATATATAAATTCAGTATCATTATTATGTCATATATTTCATGATTACTTATTATATATACTTTATAATCATTTATGAATGGTTAATCATTGAGAATGAATCTCATCGCGTCGTGGATACGGTATTCTGTACGTACGCACGAGCGATGATATCATTCCCATGATCGTGGAATTTTATTGGAGTGTATGTATAATTTTATAGAATAAATATCACTTTATAATAATCATATATATTTATTATTTACACCATTATACCCATCCAAGTAAGGTGATGGTGGAAAATAGATTACACCACTGCGTGGAGAAGGTATTCCATACGTACGCACGTGCGGTGATTTCTTTTTCCATAGGATGGATAGATGGTGAAATATGGTTGTTTAATAAATATAACAACATATCAGTATATGAGTGATACTGATGTTATTACTTTTTAATGAAACAATCTAAGAAGAATAAGTGGAAGAAGAAATAAAGTTGAAAGAATCGGTAACAGACATTACCTCTTCTTTGAAGCGCCTCTTTGAGACCTCCTCTTAGGGCACTAAAATTGGTCTTTGAAGAAGACTAGGACCTCTATGATATTTCTATGGAAGTGGAGAAGAGAATTGGGCAGCGTTTGGCCAATCCTGAAGGCTCAAATTGGTGTGAGTAGGAGAGGGAGGAGGTTCCCTTTTATAAGAGAGGAGAGGGGCACCTTTGGAATTCTTAAAAATATTAATTTATAATAAATCTAACCCCACTTAAAAACCTCCAAAAATGACTCATATAAGAATATTATATGATATGGGGTTGTAATATCATCAAACAATAAAATTTAGACATGTTAGGAATTTATTCTAAACATTATCAACTTGATTTATCCTTATTTAATGAATTTAATTTTATTTATGGTAATACCATTCTAAATTTTAAATTATAACAAAAAAATACTTATTTGTTGTGAATTTTCCATAATTGGATACTTTATAACATTTTATACCATATAAATTTAAATTTATAATTTTTAAATATTTTTGTGATTTTTAAACAATTTTATAATATGTTATTTTTATAAAATAACAATAGTGACAATTTTGACACTATTCATTTATTTGAATTTAAATAAAATATATACAGAAGATATGTTCAAAATAAAAGCTTTAATAGATTCATAAAAGGTCATATGTATCTAAAACATTAGTGGATCACATTAAATAGTTCATATAATAGTTATTTTATTATTTTTAAAAACCATTTATTTGGTTTATCTCTTTATAAAATAATTAATACAACATTTTTGTATAATTATTTAATATACTTATTTGTTGCATAAAAATTAAAAATAAAATCCAATGATGAAGATAAATCTATTACCTTTCAAAATAATACTTTTACATGAATTTATAATCTTAAAATCACAATATGTAAATTGTTATATTTATTAAATTATGAAGGTGACAACTTTGGCATCATTTAAAATAAAATAATATAAGTGTCATAATTGCCTTAATAAGGATCCCAATGGTCATAAATTCGTTAAGTGGATGATTATGGTTTATATATACACTAATAATAAGTTTTGTGCAGATTTTAGGTCCTTTTGATATGTATTACTATTTCAATAAAAACTATATTACTGATTTTTCACTAAATAAATAATTTCTGCATCATTAACGTATCACTATTAATGACAATTATTTAATCCCAAAAAATTATAAATAAACTATCATGATATAGATAATTTTATTATATTTCTGGAGACTATTCATGTTCGAAGTTTTATGATGTTTATCACCAAATTAAAATTATTATACTTATAAGATTTAAGAGAGTGACATGTTGTCACTTTCTTTGGTTTTAATAATAATTAACTTATTTTCATGGTCAAAAGTCCATAAAATGAATCTAATCCGACCCTTAGGTGATATGGGTATACTTTTACCCATCCAATAGAATTTTTTTCATGTGTTAGGGTAATTTTATAATATTATATTTACCCTTAATTACCCGATTTACCTTTAACTATGGTAAATAAAATTTACCGTAGTTACTATTCATAATTCTTAAAAATAAAAAGTAGCCTATTAACATAATTTGGACCCACTGATTCCAAATATGGAATCCATGTTTTTAAATTAATTACACAGAAGTTGCAGAAATTAAATTAAAATTAATCTCGTTGTCGAATGAAAACTGGTTTTTGTTTAAAACATTGCAAAAGATTTAATTGATTTAACACACGAATTCAATGTAAAATCAATGTTAATGACATAAATTATATTAAATGGTAAAAATATATTGTATTTATACTTTAAACCCACTCAATATTATAATTTAACCATATAAATTATTACGATGAAAAAAGTTGTTTTTAATTAAAATATAGCGTGTTTTTACTATTCATTATAATATGAAAGTTATTCGAAAAATATCAAAACATTATCCAATCTAAATTTTTATATCCTGATTCAAAAGAAGAATTATATTTTGTCAAATTGAACTTATAAACATGTCAACAACTAGATTTAATGTTGGTGCACTGTCAAAAGGCAGCAAAACTGCATTTTTTGAAAAATACATATTTTACACGAAAAATTTATTTTGTTCTTATACCATGTTCTAGAAAATGTTTAAGATGACTAATATTGTTATAAAATTCAAAATTTAGTTAATACTATTCATAACGGCTAGTTCATAATAATATTATAATAATATATCATTGTTTAGTAAAACCCGGTATTGCGTACAACACACGCTATCGAGGAAGGTCGCGATTGTGTGTAATGCAAGACAAGTCAGGGTTGCATGTTGTTCAAGACTCCTTTATTATTTCATAAAATAGAATCCAACCATATTTCATTTATACATTGAATATATATATATATATACCCTCAATGTTGCGTAGAATGACTATTATAAAACGAACTTCAAATTATGTGTAACACAATCTAAGAATAGTGTTGTGTATACTTCAAGCTAATATAGTGTGATGTATAGCACAAGATAATCTTTTTTTAGCATAAAACACATGACATCAAATAAATTAAAGAGAATACTTATCATAAAATATCGGGTTGTTACATTCTACCCCCCTTAAAATGAATTTCGCCCTCGAAATTCGTCGGGGTTATAAATCGTTTACTATTCATAGAATCCCACATCGTAAAAAGGAATACTAAAACATAATTTTTAAAAATATTGTATGAAACATAATGATTACCCAAAGTAACTCATCACTGGGTTTTCATATGGGAGAACATAGGTGAAAATATGGATATGGAAGAAAAATCTAACCATCAAGTTCTGATGGAGAGTGGTAGAGAACATGGCTATAAAAAAGCCATCAATCACAAAGCCATAAATTTGTGATGATCTAAGGTACCATCTAATTCATCGGATATAAGAGCACTAGGAAAACATTTTTGGTTTTCAATATCATTTCCCTAAATTTGAATATTTTGAATTAGAATAAATACTTTCTTGATTTTGGTACAATCTCACTATTGTTCGTGCTTTGAAAAATTTCCACTTCATCTCTTAATGAAATGAAGTTGAATTTGTTATTCGTAAAGTGTTAACAGATCATGTGATAGAATGATGGGTCATTCCATCTGTTTCAAAAAAAGGTTAGGAAAAGTTATCAAATATACATAAGTCCATCTATGGTGAGATTAATCATATATGGTTCCTAAAATGGACTTATACTTCATATATCATACTGATTAATATAATAAAACTAGTTTCTACTAAACAGTGACTTCCTGTAGGCCAGTGGTAGGCGATAAAGGCTAGTCGCACTTCAGTTGTGGGTTCGATTCCCACAGCCTTGTCCGACACGATGGGCTGTCTCCCATTATGCAGGTTGTCCTTTTTCTAAAACTACGTTACTATAACATCCCATCAATAATATCAATAAAACCTATATACTTAAAAAATACTAACTTATGTCCAACATAATCCATTCCAATCTTTAGGCTTATCCATAATACTGCAGTCCACTCTCATATTATAATGAAAACGATTACCAGAGATTTCATATAACAAGCATGTTAATACCATCATTGATCACCATATATCATAAGATATGTCTTGTTGGTAACATTCCAAACATTCGAAGGCCTTAATCATGTATTCTCTTGAAAAAAATGAATACCCAATGAACCTTAGTGAAAACATGAATGCAATTAAAAGTTAACACTTTCCACATACCAAAATCCTCAAAATTATATATACTCAAACCATGATATCACTTAGTCCTTATTTCAATCATGAGCTCATGAATACTGTCAAAAATTTCATTTTTTCCTTATCCATTCATTATGCGCATATCATCTTTTTTCCAAAAATATCTCAATCACTTTCCATGGTTACCGGTACCATAAAATTATTAAAAACCACAATAGACCAATACATAAATATTCCAATATTCCACGATACTATATACAACATTATTTTGGAATCCCATTACATAAACACTTAATCATTCCACTACGTCGTTGTCATATTCAACATCGCCAATGGTGATCGCATGTGACTTCCCTTTTTTCCTTTGCCTTAAGTGGTTGCTCATGTCGATCATCACTAACCCTTGGATTAGGGCATTTATTAAAATAATTCCCCATTTCCTTGCACTTGAAGCATTGAAGTGTTGTAGGTTCATTCTGTGTATCCCTTCCTTTGTTTTCATCATTAGACATCTTCTTCCCATCATTGCAGCATTAAAATTCCCGATGACCTTCCCTTCCACATTTGAAACATTTACTTGTCCCTTTAAGACAATCTCCACCATGCTTCTTTCCACACTTTGAGCATAAGGAAACATTCATCTTCTTTTCACCATTATTCTGAGATTTATCCTTGAACTCCATCTTTCATTTCTTGTCAAAACTATGAGATGGATAAGTAACACCAACTTCCATTTATACCTTTATAGCACAACGCACAATTTCTTCATAGCTACTGAAGACTCTTATAGCTAATGCCCTTCGAAGATTTGGTTTTTAGGCCACTGAAGAATCGATCAACTTTACTTTCAGGTTGGATGATAAATCCAGATGCATACCTTTCAAGCCTTGTAAAATTTGATTCGTATATTCCAACAGATTCATCATCCTTTTGCTTCAGTTCAAGAAACTCCTTCTCCATCTTTTTTTAAGAATACGAGGGAAGTACTTAGTGAAAAATAAGTTCTTGAACTCGTCCCATTCCATGGACTCAATTTCATCTCTTGGACTCGTATTCTTGATAAGATTCCACCATTGATCAACATCACCTTACAAACGATACACTACTAAGATGAATTTATCATTTTCAGAACATTGAAGAACTGAAAATATCTTTTTGGTAGTACTGATCCATTGTTCGGCAACAAGTGGATTAGAAGACCCACTGAAAGAAGGTGGACGTTGCCTCATGAAGGACTCAATAGAATATTGTTCCCTTCTCTGCTCATTTGGAAGTCCAGAATGATTCATAGCTTGTGTAAGTATAGCAATAATATTTTTCACTCCACCTCCCATAACATTTGTTTGTTCAAGAGGACAATCATTTCATTATCCATTGCATTGATCAACACGGTTACTTCGGGATCCAGCCATCATCTAAAACCCAAAAAGAATAGTGTGAGAGGCAAAAATCATGCTAGGGAAATCAACACAATAAAGGGGGAGTACCTTCAATATCTAACATCTTGGGTTACAGTAATTCTAGTAATATAACCTATAATTATACATAACCTTAGGGACATCCCTAGACATACCTTAGAAATATATCTAGGGATCTCACTAAAGTTCTCACATCCTAGTTTCCAAAGGTTGACTAAACCTTTCCTCTGATACCAACTGTAGAGACACGAAGCTTGATGTACATGGACATTACATTACTTATTTGAAATACTTAATACAAAACAAAAACAGACACACAAGGACCGTAATTGTTTAGTGTCTTTTGAAACTTGGAACGTAATCTTCTAATCGTGGTGAAAGATCTTCAACATCTCCCATAAAGATCTTCCACTTTTTGTTTCCTTACCTAAAACCTTTCTTTTGATCCTGGGGGAAAATAAAACATAAAAAGGGTGAGCTCAAATGCTCAGTAAGGGTAAGCATGGATAAAATAAAACATACCATATACATTTGAACCTAAAAACATGAACATAATGTTTAAACATCAAAAGCTTGAGCAAAGAAATAAAACATGGAAGTACGTAAGGAATAGATAATAAAGAAACATTAAGAATGATAAAGTAGCATGGGAATAAAACATGTAATTGTGGAAACCGTTAAGCACATGATATGATTTCCATAGTAGCCAAGGCATTGCTGCCAAGACCATCTTAGTGGACAAAGTCCCTTTCTGAATCGAGTTCACTCCTCGTTCAAGTCCTGTATTATTGAGCCGGTTTAACTTGCCGTTCCAGCCATGTCTATCTCATGAGATATAAAATCTTTACCCAATGCATTGGAGGGATATATAGGTCCCAACCATCTCATAATGAAATCATTCTTACTTGTTCCACAAAATAAACATACATCATTCATAAAAACCCAATAAATAAAATGGGTTTCATAAACATCATCCCATCATCACATAATCCATATAAAAGAAATTGATATCATTTCATAATAATAAAAGTTAAACCATGTAAATAATAGAGACATTATACTTGAAACATACACATATGAAATAATGTTATCTTAGATGAAAAATGGTTTTGATAAAACACTTGAAATGAATTCTTGAGGAAAATATCCTTTCTTCTTCAAAATAATTTTCTTTTCACAAAATGCCATGCAATTTTAAAAGAATAGAATTTTGTTTAAAATAGTCATGAAATATTTTGGAGGAAGCTTCATAAAAATAAGGCTTTATAAAATCGTAAAAATCCTTTCATGCCATGTACGTTAAAAAACATTCTTCTCGTACTTTTGTTGGAAAAGTCAAAAAGTGCCTCGTAACGTAAACAAAAGAAATATTCCTTAAATACCATGTAGTAAAAGTCCATAATGGGTAAAAATAATGGAAACAATTTTATAAAACATGGACATGGATGATAGAAATAACCCTAGTAAATACTTACGAATAAGCAATCTCGGATAAAAATGAGATTTGAAAAATTATCCCTTAACTTAGGTCCGATTTGCTTCGTAAGTGTCCGAAACTCCTTTATAATGATTTAAATAATGTTATTGACTTATTAGAGAATCATATTAATTGTTATGATATCATATATGGTTCACTTATGACTTTATATTACCCGTTCCTTTGTAAATTCCATGTTAAAGAGCGTTTTGGGTAAAATCGTTTCATTTGTCATCTGTGTTTTGACTTGTAATTATTCATATGATTACTTAGATCATGATTACATACATCCAGAATGTAAAACATGATTTATATATAATATATATTCAGAATATACATATATATAATAGATCAATAAATGGAAAGAAATACACCGTTCATGGAGACGGTAGGCCATACGTACGCATGAATGTTGTTTTCGTTTCCTCATTGAATTCAATGGAAATAATTGGATGAAATACATATATATATATATACATAAATCCAGTATCATTATTATGTCATATATTTCATGATTACTTATTATATATACTTTATAATCATTTATGAATGGTTAATCATTGAGAATGAATCTCATCGTGTTGTGGAGACGGTATTCCGTACGTACGCACGAGCGATGATATTGTTCCCATGATCGTGGAATTTTATTGGAGTGTATGTATACTATTACTGAATCCAAATAAATTTATAATAATCATATATAGTTATTATTTACACCATTATACCCATCCATGTAAGGTGGTGGTGGCAAATAGATTACACCACGACGTGGAGACGGTATTCCGTACGTACACACGCGCGGTGATTTCTTTTTCCGTAGGATGGATAGATGGTGAAATAGGGTTGTTTCATACATATAATAACATATCATTATATGAGTGATACTGACGTTATTACTTTGTAATGAAACAACCTAAGAAGAAGAAGTGGAAGAAGAAATAAAGTTGAAAGAATCGGTAACGGGCATTACCTCTTCTTTGAAGCGCCTCTTTGAGACCTCCTCTTAGGGCACTAAAATTGGTCTTTAAAGAAGACGGGGACCTCTAATATGTTTCTAGGGAAGTGGAGAAGAGAATTGGTCAGGGTTTTTCCAGGATTTAAGGCTCAAATTGGAGTGAGGAGGAGAGGGAGGAGGTTCCCTTTTATAAGGGAGGAGAGGGGCACCTTTGGAATTCTTAAAAATATTAATTTATATTAAATCTAACCCCACTTAAGAACCTCCAAAAATAAATCATATCCGAAGTTTAGATGGGATGGGGTTGTAATATCATCAACCAATCAAATTTAGACTTGTTAGGAATTTATTTTAAACATTATCAACTTGATTTATCCTTATTTAATCAATTTAAATTTATTTATGGTAATAACATTATAAATTTTAAATTATAACAAAAAATTACTTATTTGTTGTTAATTTTCCATAATTGGATACTTTATAACATTTCTACCATATAAATTAAAATTTATAATATTTAAATATTTTTGTGATTTTTAAACAATTTTATAATATGTTATTTTTATAAAATAACAATAGTGTCAATTTTGACACTATTCATTTATTTGAATTTAAATAAAATATATACAGAATATATGTTCAAAATAAAATCTTTAATAGATTAATAAAAGGTCATATGTTTCTAAAAAATTAGTGGAGCACAATAAATAGTTCATATAATAGTTATTTTATTATTTTTAAAAACCATTGTTTTGGTTTATCTCTTTATAAAATAATTACTACAACATTTTTGTATAGTTATTTAATATACTTATTTTTTGCATAAAAATTAAAAATAAAATCTTATGATGAAGATAAATCTATTAAATTTCACAATAATACTTTTACTCGAATTTAGCATCTTAAAATCACAATATTTAAATTGTTATATTTATTAAATTATGAAGGTGACAACTTTGGAATCATTTAAAATAAAATAATATAATTGTCATAATTGCATTAATAAGGATCCCAATGGTCAAAAATTCAGCCAGTGGATAATTAGGGTTTATATATACACTAATAATAAGTTTTGTGTAGATTTTTGGTCCTTTTGATATGTATTACTATTTCAATAAAAACTATATTATCGATTTTTCAATAAATAAATAATTTCTGCATCATTAATGTATCACTATTAATGACAATTATTTAATCCCCATAAATTCTAAATAAATTATAATGATGTATATAATTTTATTAGATTTCTGGAGACTATTCATGTTCGAAGTTTTATGATGTTTATCATGAAATTAAAATTATTATACTAGAGTGACATGTTGTCACTTTCTTTGGTTTTAATAATAATTAACTTATTTTCATGGTCAAAAGTCCATAAAATGAATCTAATCCGACCCTTAGGTGATATGGGTATACGTTTAGACATCCAGTAGAATTTTGGCATGTGTTAGGGTAATTTTATAATTTTATATTTACCCTTAATTACTCGATTTACCTTTAACTATGGTAAATAAAATTTACCGTAGTTGCTATTCATAATTCTCAAAAATAAAAAGTAGCCTATTAACATAATTTGGTCCCACTGATTCCAAATATGGAATCCATTTTTTTAAATTCAATACACAGAAGTTGTAGAAATTAAATTAAAATTAATCCTGTTGTCGAATGAAAACAGGTTTTTGTTTAAAACATTGCAAAAGATTGAATTGATTTAACCTACGAATTCAATGTAAAATCAATGCTAATGACATACATTATATTAAATGGTAAAAATATATTCTATTTATACTTTAAAACCACTCAATATTATAATTTAACCATATAAATTATTACGATGAAAAAAGTTGTTTTTAATTAAAATATAGCGTGTTTTTACTATTCATTAAAATATGAAAGTTATCAGAAAAATATCAAAACATTATCCAATGTAAATTTTTATATCCTGATTCAAAATAAGAATTTTATTTTGTCAAAATGAACTTATAAATATGTCAACAACTAGATTTAATGTTGGTGCGCCATCAAAAGGCGACAAAACTGCATTTTTTTAAAAATACATATTTTACCCGAAAAATTTATTTTGTTCTTATACCATGTTCTAGAAAATGTTTAAGATGAATAATAATGTTATAAAATTCAAAATTTAGTTAATAATATTCATAAAGGCAAGTTCATAATAATATTATAATAATATATCATTGTTTAGTAAAAGTCGGTATTGCGTACAACACACGCTATCGAGGAAGGTCACGATTGCATGTAATGCAAGACAAGTCAGGGTTGCGTGTTGTGAAAGACTCATTTATTATTTCTTATAATAGAATCCAAACATATTTAATTTATACATTGAATATATATATATATATATATACCCTCAATGTTGCGTAGAATGACTATTATAAAACGAACATGAAATTATGTGTAACACAATCTAAGAATAGTGTTGTGTATACTTCAAGCTAATACAGTGTGGTGTATAGCACAAGATAATTTTGTTGTAGCATAAAACACATGACATCAAATAAATTAAAGAGAATACTTATCATAAAATATCGGGTTATTACAGATGGGGTTGTCATGACGATGGAGGATAAATGTCGATAGTGTTCGAAACACAGAATCCCAATTGTGTGACCTAAATTGGAAAAAAATGATCATTGAACACTAACCATATTCACAATGTGGGACTTGTATCAATTTTTTTGTCTGAAACTCTTGAGGAAGTTGTCTCATAATGGTGGGATATCCCTTTGTCCAAGCATCCATACCATTTGGGGGTCCCTTTAGATGTGAAAGATAATGAAAGCCCAAATGAAGGGGAACACGAACCCTAAAAAAGGGTGGAAGCATATCCCTGTAGAATTCGATACTCCAGGATCTGAACCCTAAAAAAGTGTATGGAAAGAGAGCGAAGGGTGATCATGAGAGAGAGAGAGAGAGGTATGTGGTATGGTTGTTAGGAACATGACATGAATGGGTACATAATCCCATACCGCTCCATATACCCCTCTCCTGTAAGGATGTACACCATGGGGCCCAAATGATAGGGATGTTTCTAAGAGATGGGAGTGGACCCGAAGACTAGGCGTTCGTTCAGTCCTACGTATCCCATAAGAATGGGAATCAAGAAACACAGAGTTTTGAAGAATGATGACGTACATTTTATCATCATGTAGCAGGGACAGTGGCACACTTAGTTTATGGTCTTAGGTCTCAGACCATGAGATGACTAGTTTAATGTCATATGCATGAGACAAAATAATGGAGAGGGTGAATCATCATGCCTATAGAAAACTACAAAGCGGTAATGATGATAGAGGATAACTATTGACCAGGTTTGCAACACAGTATTCGTCCCTGTGTGACCAGAATCCGGGGGAAAACAATTGAGTGTCGACCATTGACATTATTCGCAACACGAGACACGTATCAATTTCTCTCTCAAAATCCTTGGGGAAGTTGGCCTGAAATGGCAGGAGGGCCCTTGGGCTGAGCACCTACACTATTCGGGAGTCCTTTTGGATATAGAAGATGATTGAAACCCAAATGATGGGGGAACACATAGCATGGTGGGGTCTGTGATTGTGGAAAGGACAATAAGTGAAGGAGGGGTGTCTCATGGGGATATGCGTGGTGTGGAAAAGTAGCCTGATGTGAATAAGGACTTGAGTCCACACTATGCTGCACAATCCGGAATGAGAACTTGGGCCAAGGGGTTGAAAGGGTCGAGGGACCTGAGGTTGGGCATCCTGGCCAACTATAGCCATATGACATCTCTTGCAGGAATTCCCTTATCGTAGCTCTTAATCCCACATAAGAAATTCTTGATGTGGGAAACAAGGAGTAGGACTAGGATCTTGCTATCACATAAGTGTATGACAGTTGGAATAACACTCCTTCCTGAGGCAGACTGAGGCATGAAGAGACAATGGGGAAGAATGAACCACCACACTCCATTTTTGGGACATATAGGGGTGGTGAAAACAAAAAAGGATATCTGTTGACCATATTCGAATCAAACCATCCGTATCATATGACCTCAAATGGGAACAACAAATGAGCGTCGACCACTGACCATATTTGCAACATGGGACCTGTAACAATTTTTTGTTTGAAATCCTCAAGGGTGTTTTCCAGAAACAATAGGAGAGACCTTCGGCTAAGTACCCATATCGTTCGGGGGCCCTTTCATATGTGAAAGATAATGGAAATCCAAATGATGGGGTTTGTGGTGCATAAATGTGCCTGTGCCACTAACGTAGAGGCGTTAGTGGTATGGGGAATTACCTGTGGGTTGTCATCAACATATGGAGTTATGGGAGCAATGACCCTCCGTTGTGCCACATGGAAAATAAGGTCATCTTGTTTGGGCTCTGTAAGTGATACAACTAGGTTGGAGAGGGTTTCAGCTCGACCGTTCTGAGATCGAGGGACATGAATAACTTCTGGCCTAGATGGGAACTAGGCCATCAACTGGAGAGTGTGTTCCAATAATGGTACGAGCTCTTGGTTTCTGAAGACATAGTCACCATTGATCTACTTGATGACTAGTTCAGAGTCCCCTTTCACATCCAAATGGGTCACGTCAATCTCGAGGGCCAGCTCGAGGCCAGTAATGAGTGCCTTAATCTCTACCATATTGTTGGTGCAGCTTTTTGACAACAGGAATGAATATAGTATAATGGCATGTGCTGGGGTAATGAAGACAATACCCAGTCTTACTCTGTTAAATCTTGGGTCATGATCCTTCTACCAGTGGGGCTCTGGGAAGCACCATCAATGTGAATTTTCCATCACGACATATCTTGGTCTACCAAGAGGATCACTTCATCAGGGAAATCAAGATCCAGGGACTGGTCCGAAGGAGCTGGATGGGCAGCAAGGAAATCTACCAACACTTTCTCCTTAATATCCTTTTAAGGCACAAACCTGATGTCACACTACTGAAGGATTACCACCCACCGAGCTAGAAGTCCGGTCAACATGGGGTGGTTTAGGATGTACTTCAGCGGGTCTACATGGGATACCAATTGCACCTCATGATGCTAGAGGTAATGCCACAATTTCTGTACTACAAATACTAGCACAAGGTATCTCTTCTTGATTGGGGAGAATCTGGTCTCTTCATCAAGGAGCATGCGTCTAGGATAGTAGAGACTATTCTCTGTTCCCTCATTTTTCTTCTAGAAGAGAAGGGAACCATGAGACCATTCTAGGTAAGTCACATAAAGGACCAATGGTTTGCCCGATATGGGTGGCATTAAGACTGGAGGCTAGAGCAGATACTACCTTATTTCCTTGAAAGCAGTCTTACATTCTTCATCCCACTCATAGAAAATGCCTTTATTCATGATCTAGGAAAAGGGATTACACTTTCCGGACGAATTCGTGATGAATCAACATATGTAGGCCAAGTGTCCTTGGAAACCTCAAAGGTCCATGAGGTTTCTTGGATGAGAAATCTGGCTAATGGTCTTCAGCTTTTTAGGGTCGATCTTGATGCCCATGTGTCTAACAATGAAGCCGAGAAACATTCCAGAGCTGACCCTGAAGGCGCAATTCAATGAATTCATCTTTAGGTGGCATGGATAGAGGTGGATGAACACATTCCCAAGGTCTTTGAGATGGTACTGACACTGGCAAGATTTGATGACTAGATCATCCAAGAAACATTCCACCAATGTTCTGAGGATCACCTTAAATATGTAATACATAGCCCACTGATAGGTGGCATCGACATTCATCAAAGCGAAGGGAATGAATTTGTAACATAAATTACCTTTTTGTGCCTTGAATTTCATATACTCCTCATCCTAGGGGTCCATTTAGATCAAGTTATACCTGGAGTACCCATCCATGAAAGAGAGGGCTTGGAACCCAGTTTTAGCATCAATCAATAATTCTGTCACATGAAGTGGAAAATAATCCTTCTGACATTGACGGTTTATATCCTGGAAGTCGATGCAAACTATAATCTGTCTGTTCTTTTTTATGATTGATAAAATGTTTTCTAGTCATTTGGGTTACTGGACCTCCTTAACAAAATTGGATATGATGATCTTATCGACATCTTCCTCTACCATGGCACCACGAGAAGGGTGCATCTTTATGGGAGGCTGCTTGATCCCCCGATGATTTTCTGGGAGTCCGAGGTTGTAGACAGATGCCTAATGATCTAATCCTGGAATCTCTTCATAACTCTAGGAGAACACATCACCATGTTGTTTAAGGAAGTCTACATACTGATATTTCTCCTCGAGGGGCATAACGACCCTGATCAATGTGGGTCTTGGGTCTGCCTCGCTCCCGATATTCACCTGCACCAATTCGTCGACCGTGGCAGAGACTCCCTCTTCATAGACAGGGGGAGAATCCTATAAATCCTCTTCTCCACTTATGGAGGAGGGATCCCCAGTAGGAGGAGTTTCTTCTAAATTGACAGATCCCGATGGGAGGCTGGTACCCGCCTGAGCGGCCGTGGACACTACATCGGTGAACTCCTTTGGTACCGTAACCATAGTGATGAAGGCTGTTGATCTGATCCCATCTGGTCTTCAGCCCAAGGGGCTACACATGATGATATCGAGGAAATAATGGTGCTTCATATTGATCCAGTTAATTCTAGCCCTGAAAAACAAGCAAGTATGACGTATTTTCATTATCATGTGGTGGACATCCCGATACATTATGGGATGATGAGGATCCGGGATCACCAGATCCCAATTTGTTTAGGAGTAAGAGGTGATCATCCAGAGTCGCATAGACATGGGAATGTGTTCCCCCTCATTCTAGAAACAACTAAGCATTGTACCATGTCTGGATTTTTACCCTCCAATTTATGGATTGGAAAGATGTAGGCATCATCTAGATCTATCCACAGGCTAGTCGCAACCATGAAATGCTCAACCCCATTAGACTGAATCTATTTGTATTTTCTCTTATGGTAGTCGACATCCAAATAGCGGATTTCATAGGAGGAAAACGGAGACACGCCACCTTGGAGAATTCCCACCTGACCATTAAGGGAGTACTTGAGGCACTTGTGATATGATGAAGGAACATACACATGCTTGTGGATCCATGGCCTTCCCATAAATGCATTATAGTTGGTGTCCTGGAATACAACCATAAATTCGGTGCTAGAAACTAGGCCACAAAATTGGGTCTTTAATCAGATCTTTCTAACCAGTTTTTATTACATCCTATCATAAATATGGATTCTTAGGTCAGAGGGGATCATATCATCCTCAGACAACCCTAATTTTCACAGTGTCCGAGTCGGGATTAGGTTGATCCTAGAGCCTGTGTCGACAAGACAGTGATGAAAATCAACATCATTGAACTGGAAGGCGATGTAGAGTTGGAGAATGTGCCCCTGTATGGGAGATCCTTCATCTTTTCTAGTGGATGAGATAATGTCCTGGCATTCAACATGCTCAACCACCTCAGCATGGAAGGCTTTTGCGGCTGCTACATCTATCTCAAACTGGAGGGGGCTTCTTAAAGCCTCTGTAAGGGACTCACACATATCCGATGATAGGAGAAGGGCTTCACAGATATAGATATTTGATGGAATATTAGCAAGATGCAAGAGGACATCATAATCCAATGCCAGGCATAAACTCTTTCTAACAAGAGGTCTCTCGATGACAAGAGGTATAGTGGGCCCTTCCGGCTGGACCGATGACTAAATGGTGTTAGGAACATCCTTATCCTCACTAGTTAAAGCCTATGGAGTGACTAACATATAAACGCTCGATGATTAAGGCCAGTCCAGAGTAGAGCGTGGCTGGTCACGATGCAGTCGAGGTGGCTCTGCCTAATCCAACAACATGAACGACGGTGAAGGCAGACCTAATGTCACTAGATGAGAAGGTTGTGTGTGCTGAGGTCTGGACTGGGCCTACTTCCTGGTTTTGGTAGCAAGCACAACCTGGCTGGAAGTACTGATTGAGGCACTCCAACAACACATATATCCAATACTCCATCAATGCTAGAGACGGTTGGGGATGTTGGGAGGATCTTCCTGGCTCTCCTCATCATCATGAATAATGTATGATTTTACCAGCTCTACGGTATTAACTGAAGTTTCCCCTGGACTATCACTCAATGATTCATACAATACTTGAAGGATTTTGGGAGGAATAATGATTCACTCTCAAATTTACCAAAGAGAAGAGGGTAGAATGGTCCTCGTAGTCTAGCTGGGGTTGTCGAATCCTCATAGACCTAAGAAGCAACCTACAGACACGTACATTCTATGGGTTGCTTTTGGCTATGAAGTGGCCAACATGGGATGAATTAAGATGGTTTTAGATGAACTCTAAGAGACTTAACTGAATTCAATTTAAAATAATGAGTTTATTTTAGGTTATCACTTGGGGTGGATTGGATGTATTCACTTTTCAATTATTTCAATTTCTTATATTTGAGATGAGTTCATTTAAGGAGATCAAAAAACTTCATCACTTAATGATTTTATACCAAAACACCATAACAATAAAAACCTATACACTTGGAGGATTAAATTTATTAGCACTCCAAGGTAAAGGTTTGTATTAGCACTTAAATTATGTGTCCTTAAAATTCAACAAGGACGGAGAAGTTTTAAAATCATGAAATAAAAATTTCAATTAAATGAAGTGATTATACATTAATGAGGTGATAAATAAAATCCAATCCATCCCCTTGATAATCCCTTGGATGAACCCATAAGGGGGTTATCCTTCCATTGATTCTATCATTTCAATGGAAGCGGGAAGTAGACTCATGAGGGAGAAAATGGAGAAGAAAAAAAACCATGAAATAACGATCACTCCACCATTGTTTGATAATTTCACAAGGTTTGGTGTGAATAAATTCACACCTTGAAAAAATTGTATCAAAGTGATATTAAGAATAATATAATAATATTATAATAAGAACTTTTATTAAGAAACTAATGTGAATTGAACAACTTACATATGAAAGACAAACTTGAGAGAAAAAAATCACAGCATAACATTACAATGAAAGGATGCTCAAAATATGACAAAATACTCCACAAAAAATTCCTTAAATAGGAATTTAAAGAGGCTTGGGTCAAGATCCAAACAGTACAAATGATCCCACTTTATAATGGTAGTCCAAGGGCGGTGGAATGTAAGGGAGAGGAGACTTTTCCACCCTTCACCCGAAGTTACAACCAACTTGCTTCCACCGAATAGAGGCACATAGAATACCTTCTAGATGGCCAAATTAGAGTGGGTCATACAAAAATACAATGGCTCCCCGGATGTATCCTAACCACCTATAAACTTTGGGTGCATTTGGAGTTGTGGATGCCGAGATATGATAAAATTTGAAGGCTGTTTTCTAGGCTGCAGAATCTGGCCCATAATTTTATCTCCAAATTGGGCCACCATAATAACCACCATAGAAAACTAATGAGAACTTTATTATGAATAATTATTTGTTTCTATATATTTATTTTATAATACCATGAAATTTGGGCTTCATTAGGCTTGTATGTGGGGCCCCACATTCTCATCAGGGGGTTGGTGTTCAATCAGCCTTCTCCGGAATTGTTTTCATGAAATACCATTTTGGGGGTCTTCCAATGTAAATATTCCAACACTCCACAAGTATTAATTGTTCCCAATATAATTGGAAACCTGAAAATTAAATATGAAAAAAAATCAAGATCATTGGGTACTTTAAATGTTGTTAAAAAATGTACCACATAATAGTGCATTTTAAGAAGGAATTACAATCTTAATGAGAAATGAGGTTCAAAGTGCAAAATGATATAAAATGGTGTTTGTGAATAATAAATCACATGAATATTATATACATTAACAATTAATATTATCCTAATTTAGTGGCTAATAAAATCACCATACCCGAGGACATGAAGTCGCCAAGAGTATGGGATGCCGATGGAATTGGCGGGGGACTTTGTTCTCCCTTGCGCACGAGTGTTTTCTCTTCTGGGAAGAGGACGACTGAGAAGGCGATTTAGAAGTAGTATCTACGTCTAATGAAGGTTCTGGACAATTTATTCATGCAAAGATGACACCATGGGCACAAGCGACTGTTTTATGATCCATCCAGTCGTCATACTTCTGGGACTCACTATTAGAGACCTGACGCCAGTCGCCTTCATTGTCCCTGCTATAATCGGGCCTGACGAAGGGACATTCCACCTGTTCTAGAGTTGGGCCTAACCGGACTATGTTTTTGTCCACATGGTCTTGAAGCTAGTCTTTAAACACATAGCATTGTTTGAGGGTGGGCCCCAGGATCCGGTGATAGGGGAATTAATCAGGGCAATCAATGAGGTTGGCCTCTTCATGCCTCTTTTACTCAAGAAAATATACAATCCCCTCCTCCAAGGCACTACAGAAGTTGTCGGGGACATGTGCCTCATTGAATTAGTAGGTCTGATTCCTCTTGTCCAGAAAGGGGGCCCTTGTAACTTGACCGAGACGAGGGGCTGGAGGATCCTGTCGAGGAGGTGGAACCTGGTTATCTCGCCTAGGTGTTGGAGGTGAATTGCGTGGGGGAACCTATCAGTTCTGAGGTAGGACCTATTGGGCCGGCGGCTGTGCCTGTGGTGGAGGGCCTCTGTGAGGCTGTGGAGGAGGCTCCGGTGGTATCAACTCTAGTAGCATGGGGGCCTCTTTTTATCCACTACGGTGGGCTTGGCCCTGGCATCCCTTCTTGTGGGGATTGCATGAGGCAATGGACGTTCCTTATTTGCCTACTATAAGGATTCCTCTAGGCACTGGGCTTTATCATAGAAGTCTCAAAATCCCTAGGGGTAGTAAATGGTGATCAAAGTGGGGACCAGTTCTATCTTGACATTCTCTACGCACATCGTCAGATGTTGCTCCGAATTCAGTGGCATGTCAAGGGAGTATGTGTGCCCCTTCCACCGACCGAGAAAGTCTGAAACGTGCTTATCATGGCTCTTATTAAACTTAAAGAGGTCTAAAATATAACATCCCATATTTTTATAACATAAAATTTCATTTCATTACACGGAAGTAAGGATCTTTAAGGTTTAGTGTCTTAGAAACAAGGAACATAATACATGAAAACAACATAAAATATTCTTATTAAACACTTTAAAGGTTTCTCCTTAAGTTCATCCTAGGTTCATTATTACATCTCATAACCTGGGGAAATACATCAAAAGAAAGGGTGTGCAGAAGGCCCAGTAAGGGAAACAAGAGAAACATTTTACATGTGAACTTGAGATACTTCAATAAGGACATGAAAAGAACTTTAAGGTATGAGAAAGTAAACATGAGATACATCATAATAAAAATAAAATTTTTCATAACTTGAATATGTGGATGCAGCATTTAATATTGACAATCATTTCGTTTCACCAAGGTCCATCCCCAAGGTGTCATTAAAAATTACCAAGGTTATTCACCAAGGTATCAGTCTAAAAAGTCATCTCTAGAGATTAAGCCTTTACCCAATACATTGGAGCGCTATCTAGGCGCACCATTTAAATGTATTTATTATCATGTTAGCCACATATAACACCATCAATTATTTCATAAAAAACCCATATAGCATAAAGGAAATGGGTTTCATTTCATAATCATAACGTTTTAAAACTGCTTTAATGACATGATCTTTATGTTACTTTAAACCCACGGAAAGGGAAAGAGGGTTTCATGTATGTAAATCCCAGAATTTAAAATATAACATTTTGATATATATATGTGAATACCCCTATAGAAATAAGATCTTTGAGTATTCACTTTATAACATAAAATAATTTTGAGAAAAGAGAGAGAGGCACTTTGAGACGAAAAATTCTGCAGCATAACGGCTATGTTTCGGGGTTTTAGAAAACATTGAGAAGAGAGGGGACATGGGTAAAACATTCATAAATGACACATAAAACAGTAGAGGGATAAAATATAAGTGATTTAAGAACATGGTAATAAAATTTGAAAATATACCATATGAAATGAAGAACATGAAAGGAAGAAAAAATAAGATTTCTCTTATGAAAATTCTGCAGCCTAACGACGTCACATAAACTTCAACGAAAATGAATTGATGAGATCAAATAGGGTCTCTCATCATATGAACATAAAATATCAGTATTATATATATAGAGATCACACCCCAACATAATAAAAAGGAACTTGAAATACTTGACATGGAATTAGAACTTTGAAAAGGGAGAAAGGTGCAAGGACCACTTAAAAATTCAGCAGGCTAACGACGCCACTTAAATTTCAAAATACTGAATTGAAGAGATCAAATGGGGTCTCTCATAATATGGTAATAAAAGATCAGTATGATAGATATAGAGATAATACCCCAACATAACAAAAAGGAACTTGAAAGAATTTACATGAAAGTAGAACTTCAAAACGAGAAGGGTGAAGAACCACTTAAAAATTCGGCAGCCTAACAGCGCCACTTACAACTTCAAAATACTGAATTGAAGAGATAAAATGGGGTCTCTCATCATATGGTCATAAAATATCAGTATGACAGATATAGAGATCATACCCCAACATAATAAAAAGGAACTTTAAATAATTGACATGAAAGTAGAACTTCAAAATGAGAAGGGTGAAGAACCACTGAAAAATTAGGCAGCCTAACAACGCCACTTAAAACTTCAAAATACTTAGTTGAAGAGATCAAATGGGGTCTCTCATCATATGATCATAAAAGATCAGTATGATAAAATTTAGAGATCATACCCCAACATAATAAAAAGGAACTTGAAATACTTTACATGATAATAGATCTTAAAAAATGAGAAGGGAGAAAGAATCTGTTACAAATATTTCGGCAGCCTAACGACACCACTTAAAACTTCATAAAACGAAATAATGAGAGTAAGAGGGGATCTCTCATTATGTGAACATGAAAAGGGAAGTAAGAGTAGTATAAAAGAACACCCTTTAACATAAGAACATGGATTATAAAAGAAATTAGATAAAATAGATTTCTTGAAAAGAAAGAGAGAGATCAGATCCCTTACCTTAAAACGTAACTCTTAAAACTCAATGGTTGGGACCTTGAGGGCATGGGGGCACCATGGGAGGGCTCCTTGGGAGGTAATGAGACCAGAAATTCGTTGGGGGAGAGTGGGGAGTCGAATGGATGTGAGGATGGCTTGGTATTTATAGGGAAAGAGAGGGGACAAGGCATTAATGGCCAAGGGACACCTCACATATGCTTTTCTCAAACCCATGTGCTCTCCCTTGATATTTCCCAGTAAGTTAGGCCACATGGGGCCCCCAATACAATAATTCATCACCCTTGGCCGGACAACCCTTAAAATATCTCATGACATCATCATGACACTGCTATGATGTCATTAAACATACCGAAACCCTAAAACTGCATTTTTACTATTCGATGAAAATTCAACTTTCTCAGAAAAATCCAAAAATTTCACCCTAACCAAATATCAATGCTCTGATTTCGAAAATGAAATCCATTTTATAAAAATAATTTTCTAAATATTTTTAAATTTATTTTTAAATAAATACACTATTCACCGAAAATTAATTTTTTCAGAAAAAACCCCAAAAATTACCATAACATAATATTGGTGCTCTGAGTTCAAAAATGAAATCCATTTTATAAAAATAATTTTCTAAATATTTTTAATTTAATTTTTAATTAAAAAACACTATTCACCCGAAAAACTTAATACTTGAATAATAATTTATGAAACCTTTATTTAACCATTTTATTGAATCACATTACTTAATCAAGGTGCCTAGATTATTTTAAAACTTTCTTTAAGCGAGATTACTAATCCATTTGGTCATATTACTAATCCTAATCATAAAATCACTATTCATAATTTACTATTCATCGAAAATCAAGTTGATCTTATTAGACTCCAAATTTTGTACTGAACATAATTGTAGAAGACCATTTATTGAAAATCATTACACATTTTTAATTATTTAAGGTTTACATAAAATTTTTTAAAATATCCTTTTTCTAAAATTCATCAAAAATATGCATACTATATTTATTCGGTCATTTGAAAATTCATAAACATCATCATAAGAAGAAATCCCAATTTTTATTTAAAACAAAGGATTACACAAGGCAGTTACTGTCTTGTTACATATCCCCTTATAATACCAGCATAGGACCTAAGAGTAAGGTGTGCTAGGGTGATAGAATCTTGGGGCGGCTTGGTCAACATTGCCCGAGTAGTAATTTCTATCAGTTTGAACTTCTCGCAAAGACGATTCCGTTCTAGCTTCACATGATGAAGTTTGGATTGGGTTTGGTCCAGAGAAAAGCCCAATGGTGCTACCTCCTTCCCAAGTTCTGTTAGATGGGCTTCGATCAGTCAAAGACTACTAGGTGAGGCCATCGAATCTTGTTTCTATAATAATTAACCAAGATTACTTGTATTTAGAGACAATAATCAAAAGATTTTGTTCACAGTGGTCATATTGACCGATGGTCATATAACAATCAAAACCCAATGGTCTCATTTTAATTATAATCATGTTTATCAAATAAAACATTTTTGTTGGGTATAAAAATAAAATAAAATAACACATGAAATTAGGAAACAAGATTTATTCAAAATTTCGGGCCGTTACAATCTTCCCCCTTAAGAAATTGCGTCCTTGCAATTTTTAAAATTGGGTTTTGAAATTTCATTGAATGTCCCACATCGGAAAAGGAATCAGAAAAACTATTACTTTAAAATAAAGAAAGGGAAGTACAAAGGTCACCTGAGTTAACCCGTACTAGGATTCCATGGAGGAAAACATGGACATGGAAGAAAAACAAAGGGTCAAGTTCTGGGGGAGAGTGATAGGGAACATGATTAGGAGAAAGTTAACCATAAGAAAATCCCAAACTTATGATGTGTGTAAACGGTCTTTGATTACCTAGTAGGAAACGTAAACTAACAACGTTTTTGTTTTACGTTCCTTTTCATAATTTTGAGGAATTCATTTACAACATAAAACAAAAACATAAGAAAATATACCTATCTTCAGGTATAGTTTCATCCTTTAATAAGTTTTTACCCAAAACTAATATTTTCTCCAAACTATGAGCATTCAAAACTACTTGGTCTCATCAAAACACAAGAATCATCTTCATAATCCACAAAAGATTAACTATCTATTTCTTCTATCTTTAAACATTATCCCAAAAACAGAAAGGGTAAGGTAAAACAACTCTTCAAAAAGAAATAATCCCATAGGAATGGAAACTACTTTTAAATATTCAAAGTTCCATGGTACTACCCAAAGTTCATCATAGTCCATTACATAAGTAACGGTCCTTAAAATTCCTCAAAATAAACCAAACTAAGATTGAAACCCAAATACAAGAAGGATTTGATAACATAATCTTCGAAAATAAACTTCATTGTTCATCTCCAAACAACATAAACCACTCCTAACATCTTATAAAAAAAGTATCTAACCTAATCATATTTTACCCAAGATAGGTTAATCATTCCCATAAGTAACATAAATTACTATAAGTCCACCTTAAATTCATCGATTCTTCAAAATATAAGTCAACCTTACTCCTTAATGAAAATACCATAGTAATCTATTTACCTCGATCAAATACGGTTCCCAAATTAATGAATGTCTTCCAAAATAATAATCATCTTTTAATCCCCTAATCATCTCTTTCATATTAATATGGAAATCATTGCATTTCCTATCACATTGGTTATTGGGACGTGTTCTTCCATCTCCCACCATGAACTAAGAAGAGAAATTATAATTAGAGGCTTAAAAACTTGACCAATAAACATGAAAGGATGCTTAAATCATATAAGGATAACTTGTAGAAGAAAAGTATACCCTAAATTGTTATCCCCTAGGTTCCAACCTAGGCTATCCATGATCATATATTCTTATGTGAATCTTTGTTTCTTTAACAATGGTTCATACTAAGCTTATGAATTTACCAAAGCATATCCCCCAGGAGTGTCGTAACCAAGAGTGTAGCAAGACCCGTTGATGTGTACCAGTTCCCGTTCGATTCTAACTCAAAGCAGTGTTTTTAGGTTTTACCCCTATGTACATCTGTGCTAGAGCCACCTCTACCTGCTCGTATCCAGACAGGGATGTATTTGCTTGCAACCCCTTCCTCAATACTCACCAAAATACCAGGAAGATTTCCTATATTTAGAATTTTCTATAGGGTTCTTCCTAATGTTTTCATATCCTAATTTCCACAAATAACTAAACTATCCTTTGATACCAACTATAACATCCCGTCTTTTTATAACATAAACTTTCATTTCATTACACGGAACTGAGGATCTTTAAGGTTTAGTGTCTTGGAAACAAGGAACATAATACATGAAAACAACATAAAAAATTCTTCTTAAACACTTGAAAGGATTCTCCTTAAGTTCATCCTAGGTTCATTACTACATCTCATAACCTGGGGACATAGATCAAAAGAAAGGGTGAGCAGAAGGCCCAGTAAGGGAAACAAGAGAAACATTTTACATGTGAACTTGAGATACTTCAATAAGGACATGAAAAGAACTTTAAGGCATGAGAAAGTAATAATGAGATACATCATAATAAAAATAACATTTTTCATAACTTGAAGATGTGGCTGCAACATTTAATATTGACAATCATTTCATTTCATCAAGGTCCATCCCCAAGGTGTCTTTAAAAATTACCAAGGTTATTCACCAAGGTATCAGTTTGAAAAGTCATCTCTAGAGATTAAGCCTTTACCCAATGCATTGGAGAACTATCTGGGCGCACCCTTGACATGTATTTATTATCATGTGAGACACATATACCATCATCAATCATTTCATAAACAACCCATATAGCATAAAAAAATGGGTTTCATTTCATAATCATAACGTTTTAAAACAGCTTTAAAGACATGATCTTTATGTTACTTTAAACCCACGGAAAGGGAAAGAGGGTTTCATGTATGTAAATCCCAGAATTTAAAATAGAACATTTTGATATATATGTGAATACCCCTATAGAAATAAGAGATTTGAGTATTCAATTTATAACATAAAATAATTTTGAGAAAAGAGAGAGAGGCACTTTGAGACGAAAAATTCTGCAGTATAACGGCTATGTTTTGGGGTTTTAGAAAACATTGAGAAGAGAGGGGACATGGGTCAAACATTCATAAATGTCCCATCAAATAGTATAGGGACAAAATATAAGGGATTTAAGAACATGGAAATGATATTTGAAAATATACCATATGAAATGAAGAACATGAAAGGAACAAAAAATAAGATTTCTCTTATGAAAATTCTGCAGCCTAACGACATCACATAAACTTCAACCGAAAATGAATTGATGAGATCAAATAGGGTATCTAATCATATGAACATAAAAGATCAGTATGATAGATATAGAGATCATAACCCATCATAATTAAAAGTAACTTGCAAGACTTGACATGGAATTAGAACTTTGAAAAGGGAGAAAGTTGCAAGGACCACTTAAAAATTCAGCAGCCTAACGACACCACTTAAACTTCAAAATACTGAATTGAAGAGATCAGATGGGGTCTCTCATCATATTGTCATAAAAGATCAGTATGATAGATATAGATATCATACCCAAACATAACAAAAAGGAACTTGAAATAATTTACATGAAAGTAGAACTTCAAAATGAGAAGGGTGAAGAACCACTTAAAAATTCGGCAGCCTAACGGCGCCACTTAAAACTTCAAAATACTGAATTGAAGAGATCAAATTGGGTCTCTCATCATATGGTCATAAAAGATCTGTATGAAAGATATAGATATCATACCCAAACCTAATAAAAAGGAACTTGAAATAATTGACATGAAAGTAGAACTTCAAAATGAGAAGGGTGAAGAACCACTTAAAAATTCGGCAGCCTAACAGCGCCACTTAAAACTTCAAAATACTGAGTTGAAGAGATAAAATGGGGTATCTCATCATATGATCATAAAATATCAGTATGATAAAATTTATAGATCATACCCCAACATAATAAAAAGGAACTTGAAATACTTAAATGATAATAGATCTTGAAAAATGAGAAGGGAGAAAGAATCCGTTACAAAAATTTTGGCAGCCTAACGGCGCCACTTAAAACTTCATAAAACGAAATATTTAGAGTAAGAGGGGATCTCTCATTATGTGAACATGAAAAGGGAATTAAGAGGAGTATAAAAGAACACCCTTAAACATAATAACATGAAGCATAAAAGAAATTACATAAAAGAGATTTCTTGAAAAGAAAGAGAGAGATCAGATCCCTTACCATAAAACATAACTCTTAAAACTCAATGGTTGGGACCTTGAGGGCATGGGGGCACCATGGGAGGACTACTTGGGAGGTAATGAGACCAGAACGTCGTTGGGGGAGAGTGGGGAGTCGAATGGATGTGAGGATGGCTTGGTATTTATAGGGAAAGTGAGGGGACAAGGCATTAATGGCCAAGGGACACCTCACATGTGCTTTTCTCAAACCCATGTGCTCTCCCTTGATATTTCCCATTAAGTTAGACCGCATGGGGCCCCCAATACAATATTTCATCACCCTTGGACGGACAACCCTTAAAATATCTCATGAAAGCATCATGACACATCTATGATGTCATTAAACATACCGAAACCCTAAAAGTGCATTTTTACTATTCACTGAAAATTCAACTTTCTCAGAAAAATCCCAAAATTTCCCAGTAACCAAATATCAATGCCCTGATTTCAAAAATGAACTCCATTTTATAAAAATAATTTTCTAAATATTTTTAAATTTATTTTTAAATAAATACACTATTCACCAAAAATTCATTTTTTCAGAAAAAACCCGAAAAATTACCATAACATAATATTGGTGCTCTGAGTTCAAAAATGAAATCCATTTTATAAAAATAATTTTCTAAATATTTTTAGTTTAATTCTTAATAAAAAAACACTATTCACCCGAAAAAAACTAATACTTGAATAATAATTAATGAAACCGTTATTTAACAATTTTATTGAATCACATTACTTAATCAAGGTGCCTAGATTATTTTAAAACTTTCTTTAAGTGAGATTACTAATCCATTTGGTGATATTACTAATCCTAATCATAAAATCACTATTCATAATTTACTATTAATCAAAAATCAAGTTGATCTTATTAGACTCCAAATTTTGTACTGAACATAATTGTAGAAGACCATTTTTTGAAAATCATTACACATTTTTAATTATTTAAGGTTTACATAAACATTTTTAAAATATCCTTTTTCTAAAATTCATCAAAAATATGCATACTATATTTATCCGGTCATTTGAAAATTCATAAACATCATCATAAGAAGAAATCCCAGTTTTTATTTAAAACAAAGGATTACCCAAGGCAGTTACGGTCTTGTTACATATCCCCTTATAATACCAGCATAGGACCTAAGAGTAAGGTGTGCTAGGGTGATAGAATCTTGGGGCGACTCGGTCAACATTTCCCGAGTAGTAATTTCTATCAGTTTGAACTTCTCACGAAGGCGATTCCGTTCTAGCTTCACATGATGAAGTTTGGATTGGGTTTGGTCCAGAGCAAATCCCAATGGTGCTACCTCCTTCTCAATTTCTATTAGATGGGCTTCGATCAGTCCAAGACTACTAGATGAGGCCATCGAATCTTCTTTCTATAATAATTAACCAAGATTACTTGTATTTAGAGACAATAATCAAAACATTTTGTTCACAGTGGTCATATTGACCGATGGTCATATAACAATCAAAACCCAATGGTCTCATTTTAATTATAATCATGTTTATCAAATAAAACATTTTTGTTGAGTATAAAAATAAAATAAAATAACACATAAAATTAGGAAACAAGATTTATTCAAAATTTCGGGCCGTTACATGAAATACTCTAATTTCGAGTGGTGGAACTAAACTGGTAGAGAAATTGCCTATAGAGGTCTTCTCAGCAGGCTACAGATCAGATGGGGAGCAAGATTTACCAACCGAATGCTGGTCCATCCAATCTCTCCACAAAACACCAGATTTAGGTGGCTTCCTGCTGCGATGGAGTTCCCAACATGGGCCCAAACCATGAGATAAAGTGGGGAAGTGCTACGGTGGGTCCCCTGTCCCGTTGAAGGGGAAAACGTGGGATTTCCGAAACCCGGGAGAGCTAGAATAACCGCCACCCACGCCAGATAAGGCTTTATATTAGGAGGGATTTCCACCTGTCAAGTCTCTATAACATCTTGGTGGGAAATGAGTGCCCCCATTGGATAATTTAGGTGGGGGTTCCTATCTTGATAGTGATCCTTGACCACCAGCGCGTTGGAAGGTTCTTCAACATGATAAGTACGCCCAGAGGCTTGTGGAGATACTGGTGGGATGAACTGTGGAGCAAATAGGGGAACCTAAGCTGGGTCCCAGAGACTGCCTTTTCGCTCAGGTGGATTTGGCTATACATATTGCACCCTCTTGCCGTGAGTTCTGACCTCAAGTTTGTTTGCATGGGCAGGATGGTCAGGATTGTCAGGGTCACTCGGAGGTAGTTCGTTGAGGGGAAGTTGTTCCTTCCCCTACTGCTTCACCCGATGATCATCATTGTCTGGACGTTTCTCTGCAGCACGTTCAATAAGGAGGTCTTCAATCATGTTCTTGTGTTTGGAAAGTTTTTGACACAACACGGCGTTTTTGGGATTATCTTTCGCCTTCTACACTAAGCCAGATGGGTCAGACGGTTTGATAGCTCTGAGGTGTTTCTTACCCTTGTTAAGATATTAGATGAGTACCAACGCCTCAGTGGGCATAAGAAGAAAAATTAGATTCCATTGTTGATGAGTAATTCTTCCCAATGGATACAAGAGGTGTGAAACTCCCTCGTGGGGTAGGTCCTCTTTAAGAAGCTGTAGCTCATTCTAACCCCTTGGTAGGTCAGCTAAGTTAATCGCGACCATACCTGGAGGAATATACTATATATCGCACAATAAATTGGGCTGGCTCTATATGGAACAAAAATGGTAGGCCCCGTACTTCCCCCAACCATGGATTTTCTGGTGGAGAGATTCCGCCTTGATAATCCTATGGAGCACTTTAATGCTCTGGACACATCACTGTTGGAGGTTCCTATGGAGGCCTAGTGACTAAGGGCGCTGGGCCATGGGAGAGTGGCCAAATCCACTAAATAACATCGTTGGACGATGCCTTCAAAGTGTGCCTGACTCTTGGGGTAGGCCACTCGTTGATGACGAAGACGAAAATGAGTTTCCCAGAGTGTCTTGCAAAATCACCCAACATCCTCCTGCGTGAGTTCTTTTGGTGCCCTAAAATTTCGCGTTGCAGTTGGACAAAACATATCTAGGAAATGGTCCACTGTGAGAATATCCCACAAGATCCTTTTTTCCAAATTCGGGGTCTGGCCCTTCATTGCCCCACCCCTCATCTAGTGGTGGCTAGGGAACCAGTATTGGTACTGAGGAAGACCGATGAGATGGCAGGATGGACATGGGAGAATATGGAGAATGAGATGAAAAACTACCGTACCTCGGGCTATCCTCTGAAGAGTGTAGTGACTTAGCCACTACATCATGGTAAGACGGGATGATGATCGGAGTTCCCGACACAGGGACTATGGCTACTGGTGATGGACTGCACCGCTACTCATCCTCCACTGGTCCCTAGAATAGATCTCTCTGACCTCATATTGAGGTAGAGAGTGCTTTTTGTGATGATGGTGGAGATTTCATGACCGTAACCTAGGTATTTTCCAAATTTTCATCCTCCTGGATGTACTTGCGGTGGGAGGAAGGAATCTGTTGGACCTCACATTCTGGAATTATGAGGATGATGTGCCTTGTTCCTGCCCCATCCATTGAGAAGGAGGATTTAGGAGAGGGTTCCATCACTAAGTCTTATTCCGCCTCAGAATCTGAGAAGCAGACTGGTTTGATCTCAGTCTGAATCGTCTTGTCATTCTTTTTACGGCTGTGACGACCTGCCATCTTGGCCTGGGATGGTTCTTCAGGACATGGTATATTTTCGGCATGAAGAGGTCCTCTGGCCATACTGGGGCTCGGGAAGAGAGGATATTTTCTTGAGTGAGCTGGGGTATGAGGATCACCTGGATAGATATCAAATGAAACATGGGGAGGACCACCGTGCCCACTGACTATGGTGCGGACAGAATCTCTACGGGAAACGCTGGAGCGGGTAGGAACTCCACTGGAGCTAATATGATCATGGGCAGGACCTCCATCCTTGTTTCCCTTGACAATGTTAGTGTGATGAGGGTCCTTGTACTGGTCAAGCTGAACTCAGGTAGGAACTTCATTCTTAGTGATGGTGAAGCGAAGCTGGCCTTCATTCCTCTGATTATTGAGGCGATTAGGACCTTCGCCAGCAGCTGTATGGACATGGGGAGGCCCCCCATGCTGGAGATTTACCAGATGTGAAAAATACCCACACTGTTGGTTTGTGGTTGGAGGAATGACTCCATACCTGATGTAATAAGCACGAGAGAGGCTTATGTATTGAGTGTGACCATCATGGGGAGGTCCCTCATTCAAACTAAAGGTAGCACGGGGTGAACATCCATGTCGAGCATGGAAGTGAGGAGAAACCTCATTCTCCATGGTGGTGGTACGAGGAGGACCTCTATACTGGGTGTCGTTGCTGCATGTCATCCCACGGCAGGCACTTTCTGCACCGATGACTAAGAGAGTAGACCCAGCCTACTCGTGTGGAGGTTGGGGCCTCGATTTGGGTCAATTATATAAGTGCCACTACTCAGAATACATAGGGGGCTGATGATATATGTCTTCAGTGGCCAAATCCACAGTAGTTGCTGATGTTGACACCCCTTGGTGGGCATCCTCCTCGGCCTATGCCCGATGCTAGAGTTGGGTCAAATGGACTGAGACCAGTGGCGCAAGAGCATATCTTACCTGCTCCTCGACTCTTCAGACAAAGTTGCAGTGCAGGCACAACATAGTGGGATCCCTCCTTGGGAGCCCTAAAAACAGGATCCCGACAGGGATGGCCCACACATCCCCTAACTCATCGGCATAGGGGAGGGAGTCATCGAGGCGTTCTTGGGATAGGCTCCCGAAACAATTGTTTGTTGGAGTTCAGAGGAGTGGATCCCTGCATGGCCCTTAGGGGCGGCGGTAGTGACGAGTCAGAGACACCTTTAAATCTTGGCGGGCTATGTCCCACGTCGGGATAATCCCATCCTCCTCGTATCGGCGTACAAGGTCGTTTATCACCCTTCATTGAACGGATTCCGAAGGGGAGATGGGGCATGGGATCCCAATAAATTTGGATGTTGAACTTGTCACCGAAGTGGTGGAGCCACGTCTGATTGCTGCGTCGGCGTTTCCCCTGCCCTTGCATTGGTGGGTGGGTGGTGATCAGATTTTGGATTTAGTAGCTTAGTTCATGGAAAGCAAGGAGATTAAGCTGTTTGTGAAGAAACAAAGAAATGAATGTCTAGTTCCCCAAAACCATTCAATATTACTTGGTTTTCAATAGGGATCCACGCTGATAATGTCACAGACCTAGATGCCCAACATTTTTACTGCCTCGACTTCTGGTGAATTTCACGCCATGCCCACAATTTTCATGGCGGGACCCAGCACCGGATAACTAGATCTGGTGACATGCTAATCCACTGATGTATCAAATTCTACTAATCTGCACACTGAGGAGAAGAGATTCACGTTGGGTTCTCCATTTCTATTTCCAACACATTCACCAGGGCGTGCACATCCATCTATTTTGAGGATGAAGAGGACGTGCTGCCTGTTGCCCCACATTCCTTCTTTTGAAAGGTGGGTGCCATCCATCGACTGTTCAGGGACATTTTCTCCTTGATCTAAACAGGATGATTGGATGTCAGTTCTTCCATCCATGGATTCCTTCTCAGAACTTGTTACCTAGTCTGGGTCTCCCTTATAGACTAAAACATTGTTTGTGAAAATCTTCCCAGTGCTATATCTTCTTGGACGTTGGTTAATTACACTACTTCTATCGGAAAATTCTAAGGGGTTCGGTCAAAGCAACAACCTTCGGTCAGGGGAGTAGTCATGTTGGACATCACTGGCATGTCTGGAAGCTGGACCACTAGCACGTCTGGGGTTATTCTCCTTATTATATGGCTTATCGAGGGTGTGGAAGCCCGAGGCATTCCTTGTCGAATGCGGGGAATTATATGAAATGGACAAGTTTATATGGTTTTCCTCAGCTTCCCATGTTTAACACAAGATATTCCACAAGTTTAACGTCAATCAGAGACATATTGGACTGATCAAAACACTGACTAGAGTAAATCAGATTAGAGAAACCCATAGAGGGAACACTGGTGCTAGGAGGTGGATTGGCACGATCTCACCGGAAGGTGGCATCCCGGGTAAAAATCAAGATGGATAATGGTGTTTATGTGAAGTGGATGGAGAATGTGATGGAGTTGACCTGTGGGGACAATGATGTTGGGATTGAGACTCAAAGAGGCCTCTTACGTATCCCCGTGGTAGGAAATCAAAGTCCACGTAGTTCTGGGTGGGGTATAAGATATGGGTGTGCACAGAAGACAACAAACCAATGATATATTGGGGCTTACGCATGGTTAGCATCTTGAGGATGGTCTGACGCCATTGGGACGGACCCGAGATATGGGTCCCAACAGAGGGGATGACAATGACATAATGCCAGGTTTGGGCTGATAATGACTTACTACTACATGAGGTTCACAGTGACTTACCATTGGGTATGGGATCAAAACATCTTACCCCTGGTTGGGGTCACGATGGCTACCACTGAATGGGGTACAATTTAGTGTCATGTGGGACAAAAGGGGCATATATTTTAACATCATACAGGATAGGGGTGGACCGACGTGGAGTGGTCATGAGTAATGATTACTGGGCTTGAACCTATGGGAGGCTTCTTACGTACCTTTCCTTGGGAAGGATCGAATTCCATGTAGTTCTGGATGGTGGGATCTGACGTGATGGGGGTTGGAACCAATGGTTGTTGGGATTGAATCTCAGGGAGGCTTTCTACATACCTTTCCTTGGCAAGGATCAAAGTCCACATAGTTCTGGATGGTGGGATCCTAAGTGAAGGGGGTTGGAACCAATGGTTCTGGGGATTGAACCTCAACGAGGCTTCCTACATACCTTGCCTTGTCAAGGATCAAAGTACACATAGTTCAGCCTGGGGGGAAGTGACATGAATATGGTCAAGACCAATGGATGGTGTTAGTATTTAACATCTAGGAAGCTTCCTACTTACCTTACCTTGGCAAGGATCAAAGTCCATGTAGTTCTGGATGGTTTAAGTGGATTACACTCTAGGCTACCCAGAGAGGATGTCATTGTCGATGCTTACTCTAACCCCACATGAGTCATTATTTATGTGATAAACAAAAGGTGGCAGAGACCTGGAGATCACGTTGCGAAAGGTGCATCCGTGGGAAGTGGGATGGGGCTTACACGTAGATAGCGGCTCAAAATGAAAAAATGGGCATACATGTGGTTAGTATCCCATGGAGATGGAAATTGGGACTTACTTCAGGGTGGAGGCCCAAAGGGGACAAAGCCCAAAGGGAGAGGGATTTGGCACTGAAGAAAGGAGGGCCCCAGTGCCCATCCCCCCTCACTGGTCTTTGGGATCGGAGAAGAAATGGGGAGAAGGGATGATGACTCCCATAAAAAAGTCTAGGGACTTACACCAATATGGTTTCAATTTCCTCGTGGATAGATCCACTCTGATAAAAAGGATCTTATTCTATTTGAGGAATGATCTCACTCCTATGGAGACCATTGTGTGTAGAGAATGTCCAAGATGGGGCACCCCACATATGATTCATAGGGTGAGACCATAGTTTAACGTCATGTGATGACGAAGAGGGTGATTGGAAGTTTAAGGTCCTACAGCTCAGATATGGTGGGTTTACTCCGCACCTCTAAGACATACATGACCAATACCCACCCACCCTTGGAAAAGAAAAGGAATCAACAATGCTGTAGTGAGGGGGTTTTGTGGAGTGATCCATTGAGGAGCCCACGGTTTCATGGCTATGAGAAGAAGCAATAACTATTAGAGTTCCTACGTGATGAAGCATGAGGCGAACCAATGCAACGGGAAGCACCACCCAAAGGACATTGAAATTACTCTTTGAAAACCTAGATGGTCGCATGGGAAAAGGGTTCACGACATCGGAGTGTTGCACGTAAGAGGGGCTCAGACATGGTGACTTATAGTAAGGACGACACATGGAGCACACAAAAAGGGACTCACACAATATGAGCGCTTTTCAGGAAGAAAAGAAACGGCTCTGCACAAACTAGAAGGATACGTGCAAAAAAATGAGAGGCTGCGTGCAGGTTGGAATGACTACACGCAAAATAGATTTGGTGTAGGGAAAATATTGCATGCAATAGGGATATTTTCACACAAACTACGTGGGGTAAAAGAAAACAGATGAGGATCACTCCCAAGAGGGCCCAACCAAAGGAGGACCCTTAGGGTACCTATCGTGCAAGATCTAATACCTTGACGCCATTATGTTTTTTGCATGGTCGCGGAAGAGGTTTCTTTCGCACAGCAGAGCATTGCTGTGTCTTCTGTCACCATCCTCGAAGGGCGGGGGTGCGCTTCCATTTTTAGTCGAAGGGCTCAGAGGCTGCGTGTAAGGGGTGATACACACAAGGGGAGATGCATGAAAATCTTTCTCTTGACGTTGCGTTGAGAGTGCAAGCATTTTCACACCAGAAGAATGTTGGTGTGCCTTTCAGACTTTGGCGCTCCAACCCATTTTTCAGTCTCTAGGGGTCTACCACAGAAGCCTGCCTTTGATTTCGTATTGGCTGTGCAAGATTTTGCGTGCCGGCGGGGGCCTTCGTTCTTGGGATTGAACAGATTCTCGAGGGTGCCGGCGTGCTAGGGCCGCTTTGAAGTCGCTTTGGGAGCGCAATATTTTGTGCACAGCCGGGTTCCTTCACACTCGAGCCTCAACCAATTCTCTGGGGCGCCGACGTGCAAGGGCCTCTTTGATGTCATAATGGGTGTGCAAGATTTTTCAAGCTGGGAGGGGTGTTGCGCACAACCTCACCTCCTAGAGCATCATGGGCTTTGGTGGTTTCAAAGGGGTTGTCGTGGAAGCCTACCCATGACATCGTATTGGGCACACATTTTTTTTTCATGCCAGAGGACCTCTTGCTCAGATCCCTTGAATTATGTGCGCACCTTTCTCTGGGTTCTGGGAATATCATCCTCCTCTTCCAAATACATTTTATGCTCTTTATTATCTCAACTTCGGCCCTATCCAAAATTCGTTATCAACAATTATATTTGTTTTTTCACATTTAAAATGTGAATAAATTTTCCCACCACCATGAATATTATTTTCCTTAAACACACTTTTATAAAATTACAAGGTTTTTTTCAAATAGAATTATTTTCATAATATTTTTGGGAAATTTTAGTTTTTTAAAAGTTATTTTTCTGAATGAAAATGTCATTTTAATAAAGATGTATTTAATGATCATTTAATAGTATCAACATTCGTCAGCACCAAAAAAACTTTTTCTTACTTATAACCAAATGTGGATATTTCATAATGATACCATCCTCATTATTTCTCTATATGGATTCGTATTATTTCAAATAGTTTATTATGGAACTTGTTTATTTTACATATGTTAATCATGTTTCAAAGGGATTTTTATGGATACCGATTCTATTCCATGGGTTAACTATGTTTCAAATATATTTTTAGGGAACCCGTTTCTTTTCCTCAGGGTATTCATATTTCAAATAGATTGTTATGGTACCTATTTATTTTCCAGGGGTTAATCATTTTTAAATTTATTAATATGAAACCTATTTCATTTCCATTGGTTAATTAAGTTTTAAAAGATACAAAGAGTTTTTATTTGAGTTTTATAATGAAATTTATGATCTTTCTAATTTATTTATGGTTCTTGGACACATTTATATGATGGGAGAACCCAGATATTTCCTGGTGAGCCTGATATAATCTATATGATGCGTATTTCTAGACAGTGCTTGAATGTGTTGGGAAATGATTCTGTTCCCCCAAGATTTTTTTTGAAGTCACCCATATGATTATTATAATTATAATGGTATTGTAGGGGTCCTTAGATGATGATATCCAAAGAGACCAATAGTTTTCCATTATGTTACTTATGGGTTTATAGTGTTTCATTTGACCAAGATTTATGTCACATGGATCATGATTATTGATTCATATGAAATTTTTCTTTATGAATGACATACACTATATTTTATAACTCAAGATTTTGATATTGATTGGTATTAGTGCTTTTATGGTTTTCTCATGCACTCTGATTATGCCGACATACCCTTATGCACTTCTTATGCTCAGTGGTGACATCAAATTGTAAATGCTCATGTTTACCCATAATGATCATTTTATATATCCCTTTCTATAGGTTATCAATAATTATATTGAATGAGTTATTTCTATATGGGTTTCATATGGGTGATTATGATGACATAATGAAAAATATTAAAGGTTGGGTATTGTGGGACGTGTTGTTCATATTTATGAACTAGTTGTTTATTAATCTATGATGTTAAGAGTTTTTCCTCAGTATCTAAAACTAATAACAAAAAAGATACTTGAAAATTTAAGTGATCAAATATTTTATTCAGATGTTGTATGGTGTGGATGTTGAAAATTGGGTCACCTTCATCGATATCAAATCCAAGAATGTAATGTTTAGGATTTATGCAGCAGGTCTGGGTGTGGGTTCAGGGATGTTATAGTTGGTATGAGAGGATGGTTTAAATATCTTTTGGGATTAAAATATATTCATGTGATGTTATATTTATTGTTATGGATAACATCATAAATTTATAATATTAATGTTAATCATACGTTAAAAACCTCACACACCCCATTTGTGGTGTTAAATAGTGATATTTTAAAGCGATTGATGATAAATTTGGACATTTTTTACTGGGTTGAAGCGTATTTAAGTAATTATTTTATTGTGAAGTCCCCATTTCTATTTTATGGACGTACGATTTAAGGTATTGAAATCCTTTTTGGGATCATATAATACTATATATTGAGTTTATTATTGGAATAAAAGTTTTATCATATAGGTTACCATGTGATTGTTAAATGATTTGGTGACTAAGTATCTAATGTTATTTCAGAATAAATTTTTTTTGGATTCTAAGATGAAATTTATGATATACCCTTTTAATTTAAAATACTATTTCATATTTAGTTTATTATATTTAGTTGGTATATATTGTAAATTATATATGGAATAATTTAGTTCTAACATGGGTATTACTATTAAATTTTAGATATTAATGTATTATTTAACAATAAAAATATTTATTAATTTTGGGAATTATCTTACAATATTCTAATAATTTTAGTTTTTTATAATCTCTAATGTTAATTGGATTTTATGTTTTATCCATTTTATGGTTATGTGGTCCTTAAAAATCTATTTTTATTAATTTTTCAAGAGAGAAATTCATTATGCATAGTCATTATTTAGAGAAAGATTTAAGTTTGTGTTGGACATTGATTAATCGATGAAATTAAACATATCAAGTATGTATATTTCTATACTCTCTTATTATAGATGGTAATGTAATTCCTCAACTCTATAAAAACAATCTAGGAACAAAATGGTGTCGTATTACTATCATTTCTAAAGAAATAAATTCTCTATTTAACCATCACATATTTAGGGGTCTAATTTCCTTAACTTTCCCTTGATCATTCACTTTTCTATGATCTATGATATATATACCTCTCCATACTTTTTTAATCTTTTCTTCTAGGTCGAGATATTTATTTTCCACCAATTTTTTATTACTTGGAATCTTAGATATGCTTTATTCTAGATGAACTTTATACTTTCATTTTTATTTTATCATGTTAATGTTTTGATAACACTTTTTACATTGTTGGTTTACACAAAATGTATTTTCAAATATCAAAAATCTGATTACAATAAAAAAGATGGAAGTATGAGGATAAAATATATTGTGGGGTCGATGTAACACAAATTTATTTTAGAAAATAAAATAATTTTTGATAGCATATTTGACACCCAACACCGATCTTAAATGAACCAAAAAATATATTAATGTTATGGCCATGTCGTTATATTGGATGATATGAATAATAACAGCTACTTTATTAAACACACACACACACACACACACACACACACATATATTACTCAATTTAAATTAATGTCAAAGTCCTAGTAAATAATCAATCAATTTTTTAGTAAATTAATTTTAGTTTTCAAAATATATGTTTTCTAGGAAATTGATTTTTATTTATTTATATTGAAAAAAATTATTTTTAATTATTGGATCTCTTAGAAAATGTATTTGAAAAAACTAAATTCATTTTTCTAATTTGGAATATCAAAATAAACTTGGGGTGAAATTTAGGTTTTTCTTTAAATATTGATTTTTCATTGAATAGTTAAAAATAACTTTTTTTTGTAAAAACATCCTTTCTTTTCAATAATTAAATTAATTAAAAATTTACATTACGTGTTGAATATAATTTCTGGTAGATAAATTATTCTTTTTTAATATTTAATTCGCATAATTACATTTTAATAATCATTATATTGCATTTTATTGTAAGTAAATATTTGGGTTTAAAAACTTGTTTTTACTAAAAGCTATTTTAAATTTCATAAAGATTTTCATTTTTAATTAATTAAAATATCCAAAGTGAGGAATATTTTAAATTAAATTGATATTTTGTATTTAAATTAAAAATTAATTTATATTTAATAAATAATTATTATTACTTATATTGTTAATATGAAATCATTCTTTTCTTGAAAAAAATACACTTATTCAAAAACCATTTATTCATCTCGTCCACATTTTCAATTTCAAATTAAAATTTACCACTTATGTAAATTTAATTTTTAAAAATGGATTAAATATTTAGAATAATAATTTATTATATAATCTAATAATGTATGCTTAATTATTGACCATAATGAATAGTAGAAATTGTAAATATTAATTTATAGAGATAATGTGAAAATGGGTTTACCTGGAATTAAATAAAAAACATAATGTAAAACATGTCCTAATCACCTATATGAAAAATATTTTATGGTCATATATAGATATTATCATGTATTATTCTTTATTATGGTATATTTTCGATTCATTTGGGATGCGGAAAACACTGGAACACCTTTTTTTATTTTAAGAAACAACAATTGTGCCACTCACCTCATTTATAAATGGACACCCATATCCTCTCTTAGTCATACGTAAAATGAAATTTGGATTAGCCAATACATAGAAACATTTCCAACTTAATCCCCCCAACATCTTAGAGACCTTATTTTGATCGTAAATCTGTCCTATAAATCATTTTCTTTTAACCTATTGTGGTTTTTTGAAGAAGAGGTATCGTGCATAACCACACATCATTATTTTATTTCTTCCTCCACCTCACTAAAATTGTCACTTATATGATATTTTTTCCATGTTTTATAATTTATTTTAGGCCTATCTTTTTTCCTCATTTTCATATTGAAATATTTGAGAAAAATGAAGGATCTTGGGAGGATATTCCCCATGGTCATGGTTGGCGCATAGTTAGTAGTAACCATGAAGTTAAAGACATAAAATAACACACAACATCATCACTATCATGCACCTCGGCCTAGGTTACCATGAAGCGGGTCATTCCTCATATATAATTCTTTACACGATTACCACATGGTTTATTAAACCTTGCGAACTAACCGTGAAAGATATCCATGTCACTAAATGTTTCTCTATCCTCTTAAGTTGTCCCATAACACACCTCATTTATCTCATCCTTCAGGATTCCTCACCCAAGGAACACCTCTACTTCCTTCAACCACCATTGGAGCTTTAACATTGTGGAATATATTTGGTCAATTCCCGCTTGAATCATCAAGTAATCCTTATTTTCTTCTCTAAATCACCCACTATTCAAGGGTTTACTCCCATCTTTTAGGGGTTTCCTCTTCTCTAGCCACATGGTTCTAATTTAAGGGTTTTATTTTGATATTATTTTTTTAATCCTTTGGATTAGTGTTTGATATTTCCTTATTCTAGTGTGTTCAACTTGTGGTAGGGTTTTCACTATGATTTCTAGAACATTTTCCACCTGAGGGAGGTGATTATATTCTTAAACGTTACTTGATCAATTTAATAGGATTTCTTGTGTTCATAATCATGTTTATGTGCTATAAATGTGGTCGAAATGTAGTTTTTGAAGATATTTGATATGGTATGGGGTTTAAAATATAATTTACATGTGAAATTGGTGTATTCTTGAATTGGGACCCTGTTGTGTTGTTTGGAAATGTTTTATTAATTGATTATATGATTTATTAAGTTGTGTATTTAATTCAAATCATAGTTGTAAAGGTTTCTGTGGGATTTTTTTTGAAAGAGGGTTTATGTGTGAAAATGGTGGATTTTGGTGTGTGTAGTTCCTAGTTTGGCTTGTGTGTGTGAACATGGTTTATCTTGTGGAAAATAAAACATGATTGAGAACACTAAGGGAAACTCTCATAGCTAGGAGGGTAAACTAGGAATAATGTTATAGTGACATGAAGTTGGCTTTGACCTAGTTTCACATAGAAGGATTAATAATGACAACCCTAACTAAATATTGATGATGATAAGAGACCAATAGAATTTTGGAAGTTTCTTTTCTCAAGGGGATCATGCATATGAACATAGATGATTGTGGTTCTTATACTAATTTACACCAACATGTGAGGTTCTAGGGTTATTTTTACAAGATATTACTCATAGGTACTCCCTTATGTATAGTTCTCTTGACTAAGTTATGCTCACCAATGACATACATTGTGGAATTTGAGTTACCTCAATTGAATAGTTGTTATTATTTAATGTTTCACTCTTTTAAAAGTCATTTTCATTAAAGATGATTTGTCTTAAATTTAAATAGAATTTCCTTTCATTTATTAAACCTGAATATCTATTTTTTATTTAATTTTTAGACAATGTAATCCTTTTGGGTGGTATCCTACTGGGAAATAGCTCACACCACACATACAGTATTTGGTGTAAGAATACTTGGTCATGTTTTATATAGGTAAGGGTAAAAATTTTCGTGATGGTGGTTCAGGATTCTTGTGAGCCTCTTGGGAAGTGTTGTAGTGATTCATTGAGGGGATGCTCCCCTTGGCTTGTGCTGGTTTTTGGAGATGGTTTTTTATTCCTTTTTGTAGTATCTCTCTTTCAGGTTTGAGTAAACTTGTAGACTTAAATTCGAGACCTTATAAAGTCTTGTTTGGTTTGGTTTTATAGATTTGTTTTATATTATATTGATGAATGTTTTGAAATTGAATATTTTAGTAAATCTTTCCCACTTTCTTGTCTTGAAACAAGGGAACTTGTTCCGGCACATGGATCAGGAACACTCTTCGGTCATTTCTATGGACCGTGTCGAGTGCTGGTTCTAATGGTGACTTGTATTGGTTAATGAAAAGTGGAATTAGAGAAGGTTTTGGTTTATCCCTTTGTTCATGTTATTCGGGTTCTGTATTGATAAACAAGAGATAGTATTGTTGGGGTGTTGATTTCTAGTTGGAGTAGGGTGCCTGACCATCACAACTCGTGACAGAACTCGAGTTAGCATGGGATTTCAAGATTCTTGTTTTCCTTCTCTCCAAGGTGGGACATGAAGGATGCATACTGTAAATGGATTTGAAGAGGGGGTGAAGTGGTTTAGTCATTATTTTCAATTGGAATTTTTATTTATTAGTTATCTTCTTATTGATAATATTTTTCAAGACCAATGATTTAACGATTATTTTATGTGACAATTAACATGTGACTATTTATTTTTTAGCAACATGCCTCCCCTAGGAGTTCCGCTACAACTGCTAGAAGAAGAAAGAGAGAGTTTTCCCTAATCACTTGATCAAAGGTTGGATGATGTTGTGGTTTGATCTGTTTAGGCCCTTGGATAGGGAGAGGGTCTTGCTCCTACTCGAGTCAGGGAAGATGTTCCAAGCTCTCAGAAGGATAAAACATAGGAGTTACTTATGAATAAAACTACATCATTAGGAGCTATCTCATAACATCATGATTAAGAGGAATATATTAATAATATATAGTGATTATTAGAGTTATTGAAAACTCTTAAAGAGTTCAGGGTGATGTGTGCTTCATTTCTGATTGTGGGTCCCAGTCAAAGGGGGTGGGACTTAGTGATTCATGATGGGAAGCATGAGAAGATGAGATAAATTTAAATTAAGACTGTCTTCAATGACCAATATTGCCTTAGAGTCTTGGCATATGAGAGATCCTAGGAAATCATGGATCTCGTCCCAGGGGAATTTAGTGATGGAGTATACTAACCACTTTGTTGGGATGGTTCGATATTCCCCCAAAATAGTCTCTAATGAGTTGCCGAAGGATCAAAGGTTTGAGAAAGGGTTGTATCTAGAGATATATTCTCAGGTTCTTCTATTTAATATGAATACTTATGATGAATTGGTTGAATAAGATTTTATGGTAGAGAGTTACTGTATGGTAATGTTGGAAACCATTGGGACTATGTTAGCAATATGTTGTGGATGTTCATTAGAGAGTAAGAGAGAGATAGTGAGGAGCAAGGGAATAAGGGTGGTGGAAACTCAAGCCAAATCTACAGGAAGCTTTCATTAGTGGATTTCAATGTAGGGTCCATCATGTGAAACTAGTTTAGGAAGGTGGGTAACACTCAGACCATTTTTATGTATCCTCCCAAATATTATCTTTGATGTGGAGTGTTGGGACAATTACATCGATTCTGCCGAGATACACATTTTTAATAGGGAGGTGTAGGATCATTGGCTTCTAGAGGCATGATAGCTAATTCGGAACCATCCAGGACAGTGGTATCCTAGTTTAGTGGTTGATTTGGTTAGGCTAGATCATGTTTTGGAATGATTAATCCTAGAGGAGAGCTATAGAGTAGTGGTCATGTTTTGACTCAGGAAGAGACCAAAATCTTCATGTAGTGGATCACGAACCAGTGGGACATGATATAGGGCCCTAGACTGTTTGAGTTACCTTCATTATTGCATCATGTTTTTGTTATTGTATTTTATATTGGTGTATCTATTTATTTTTTATCTTCTCATCTTATGATCCTTTTGAATTTTCTAGTTCAGATGTTTTCTTTTACAATGGAGTTGGTGCCATCGTTAGGTTATAAGAAGGAGTAGGGCCTCCGGTGCCCATCATTTGTGATTTATATGGAAGGGGTTGACATGTAATGGTACTTCATATTCTTGGATATTGAACTCTTTTATATGATCCTTTCCATGAGAATAATGGTGTTCTTTCAAGTTCACTTTGATTGTTATCGGTGACGAGTTAGTTTCATGTCACCTGATGGATGTGCTTAGGGTTTCCTCAGAGAATGGGATCCTCAGTTAGGTTGTCTCGGACCTACACTTATGGTGTTGGGTAATCTGGATATTCAATTATCTTCACCCGTGTTGGATGATGGTGGTGGTGCTCCCAAGGGAGGACTACCACATGTGGTGGATGAGTTCCCAAAGGTATTTCCTTATGATATTTCTTGTTTTCCCTAGGATTAGGATGCAGAGTTCTTAGTTGATTTGGTTCTAGGAAAAAATCCAATATCTCTTGACTCATATCATATGTACTTCACAAAATTTATGGAATTAAAGATAAAAATAGATGATTTTGAATCAAAAGGGTTCATTCACCCGAGTGTCTCGCCTTGGGAGGACCCTATTTTGTTCACAAATAAGTCCGACAGGTCTCTTTGGTTATGCATTGAATATTGTAAGCTCAATAATTTAACCATCAATAATATGCACACTTCCACACAATTGATGATTTTTTTGACCATATGAAATGGGAAAAGTGGTTACCTAGGATTTATTTGTGTTTGAGTTACCACCATGTAAGGGTAAAAGAGGTGGATATCTTGAAAATGGATTTCTGAAGCAGGTATAACCACTTTGAGTGTTTAGTCATGTATATTGGACTCAAAAACATTCTATAAGCCTTTATGGAATTCATGAATTTGGTGTTCCACCTTTGTCTCGACTCCTTCATTGTGGTATTTTTGGATGACATCCTAGTGTAAGTCATATCTTAATGAGAGTTTGAGAATCATTTGCGAATTGTGTGGGGAACATTGTGGTATCATCTCCTTTATGCTAAGATCTCGAAGTTTACTTTTTGGACTAAGGATGTGAGGTTTCTGGGCCATGCCATCTCGGAGCACGAGGTCTCTGTGGACCCAGAGAAGTTACGTGCAGTTATGTCATGGGTGGTACCAAAGAATATGTTTGAGATTTGGAGCTTGGCCTAGTGTGGCATTACAGATGGTTCCTTTTGGATTTATCATGAAAAGATTCATCCTTGAACACACTCACCTGAAAATGGGTGAAGTTTGAATAGATACAGGAATGTAAATAATCCTTTGAGTTTCTGAAGTCGAAGTTGACCACCACACCATTTTTTATGATTCCAAAATCAGGAAAGGGGTATGTGGTTTATGGCTACATTTCATTTATGGGTCTCGAGCGTCTACTTATTCTTGATGATCATGTGGTGGTGTATGATTCTCACTATCTCTAACCACATGAGAAGAATTTCCCAACCCATGACTTAGAGTTATTAGTGGTAATGCATGATTTGAAGTCATGGAATCACTACCTATATGGGGAGAAGTTTGTGGTCTACTTTAATAATACGATCTTAGCCTATATCTTCTCACAGATGAATCTTAATTTGAGGTAGTGTTGTTCGATCGAATATCTCTAGGGGGCTGACTTTGATATTATCTATACCCCTATAAAGTGTAAAGAGTTGGGTGACACCTTGAGAATGGATGTTTTAGTGGAATAATTGAGGATGTCAAACGATAAGTGGACTTCAATGGGGATCTTTGCCCAACTACACATAGACACCAAGGAGCATAGTGGAGGTACATTCATGGTTTGTTTTTAGATAGTTCAATCTCTTCTAGAGTTGGTTCAATGGGAGTAGACAGGTGATGAGCTATGTCAGTGGTATATGAAATTTATTCTTGATGGGGAGATGACATCTAATTGGTTATTTTCTCTTGAGGGAATTCTATGTTTCAAGGTCCATTCTATGGTGCCATTTTTTTGTGGGAGCTAGTGATGCATGAAACACACAATTCATAGTGGTCCATTCATTCTAGTTAGAACAAGATGTAGTAGGATGCTCATTTATAGTTTATGTGGCCATTTATGAGATTAGACATAGATGAATTCATATCAAGATGCTTACAAGTCAGTAGGTGAAGGAAGAGCAACAAAGGCCTTCTGGATAGAGGAATCCATTACCCAATCCAACCTGGAAGTGTGATGAGGTCTCCTTGGACATCATCATTGGCTTACCATAGACACCTTGAGGAAGGAAAACTATTTGGGTAGTGTTTGACCACATGACCAAATTAACCAACTTCATTTCAATCAAATATTATGTGAAGGTGGATGATCTGGGACAGTTGCATGTTCTTGATGTGGTCAAACTACATGGTGTGCCATCAACAATTGTTTATAATATAGATTTTCATTTCACCTCTTAGTTTAGGAAAGTCTTTCAACTGGTATTGGGGTCGTAGATTAAAATGAGCATGGCATAATATCCTCAAATGGATGGCAGACGGAATGGGAAAATTCCGTTCTAGAGAAAATGATACATTCATGTGTTTTTGACACCAGAGGTTTATGGTATAGCCATTTAGGATTGGTGGAATTTTATTATAATAATAGTTACCAGTACACTATTCTAATGGCTCCCATTGAGGCACTCTATGCTCGACCTTGTCAGTCTCTATTTTGTTTGGATGAGGTTGGTGAGTTCTCACTTTTGGGATCATGCTTTTTATTGGAGATGTTTGAGAAATTCACTTGAATCAGAAATTAGTTATTCATAGCTTAGAGTCACCACAAATACTTTGCTGATCAGAGGCATCGAGATCATGGGTTTTCTGTGGATGATCCAGTGTTCATGAAGGTGGCCCCTCTATTGGGATATCATATTTTGGGGAAGCAAGGAAAGATAACACCAAGGTATGTTAGCCATTTCAAAATCATTCGACTGATTGTAAAGGAGGAATATAGGATATCATTTCCTTCTTAGTTGACAGTAATTCCTGATGTATTCCATTTCTCCAAATGAAAGAAGTATAATCTAAACCACCCATGTGTTTAATTGGGAAGAATTATAGTTGGAGCCTAATTTATTAGTGTATAAATGGACAATATTGAAAGTGGATTCCCAAGAGTAGGTGCTTCATTGGAAGTCTATTCTATTGGTACTTTTTCTTTGGCATCATGGGAATGATACACATGAGACGTGGGAGTGGAAGTCTTGGATCAAGAATGAGTACCTATTTTTGATTTCCGATCAAGTTCCCAATCGACTTTCTAAGCATGGAATGATTTCATGATGGTGAGAATTATCACATCCTTGATATAATTTTCCGTTATTTTTATATTTTATGTTTGAACTATATTTTTTACCATGGTTTCAATATGAAATTTCAGATAAAAATGGGAGATTTTGGGGGGATAGTCCCCTGCGCAAGGTTAGTGTAGAGTTAGTATTAACCATGTGCCCAACCCAGCAAACTATGTGGAAAGATTCATAAAGTACCACACGACCTCATCACGATTATGCATCTCGAACCAGGTAACCATGAAGTTTCTCGTTCCTTGAACTAAAAACTCCACATGATTACCACACGGTTTACAAAACCATGTAGAATAACCGTGCATGGAATCCATGTCATAAAAATATTTACTATCTTCTCTTGTTTAATCACTAACACACTAATTTCTCCCCTTTTTCAGGATCCCTCACCCTAGATACACCTCTCTATCCTTAAAAATCCCTCAGAGATTCGATTTTGTGGTGGATTCAGGGAAATTTCTCCTTGAATCACCAATTAAGACTTCTTTCTTCTCCCAACCTCCCTCTATTCTATGATTTCCTCAATTATTTTTATGGGTTCCACTTTTCCATCCCTAAGGATCTGATTTTGGGGTTTTATTTTGATATTCTTTGTTCCATGACTTTGATTAGAATTTGATATTTTCTTTCTGTGGTGCGGTCGAGCTGTGGTTAGATTTTTTCACCGATTTCAAGATCTTCCTCCACCTGAGGTAAGAGATTTTGTGCTTAAACATTTATTGATATATTTATTAGGCTTTCATGGGTTCTTTAGAATTATTAAGATCTATAATTATTGTGATAATGTTGTTTTTGAAGATATTTGATATTCCATTGGTTTTAAAATGGACATTACATGTGAAATTGGTGTATTCTTGAAGTAATTACATGATGAATTATTTTTAATTGTTTTATTAATTTAGAACATGACTTATTACGTTGTGTTTGTAATTATATTCACGGTTGGAAAGGTTTTCGTGTGTGTTTTATTTTTGAAAGAGGATTTTGGTGTAGAAATGGTAGATTTTGGTGTCTGTAGTTTTATGTTTAGAATGTGTTTGTGAATGTGAAGTATCATTCAAAAAATTAAACTTGATTGGGCACACTAAGGAAAGACTAGCTATCTTGGTGGGTAGACTAGGAATAGAGTGCTAGTGATTTGGAGGTGGCCACGACCTGGTTTCACATAGTGGGATTGAATACGACAAAACTAACCCAATATTGATAATGATCAAAGACCCCTTGAATATTGGATGTCGCTTATCTATAGTAGCTCATGCATGGGAACATATAGGATTTTGGACCCAATACCACTTTACACTGACACATGTGGTTCTAGGGTCCATTTTACTAGCTAGTACCCATAGGGCCTCTCCCATATATAGTGGTCTTGACTATGTTACACTCACCATCAGCATACAATGTGGTATTTGAGTTACTTCAATGGTAAATGTGTTTTTGTTAAATGTTTCACCTTTTTAAAAGTTGTTTTCATTAAATATTTTTTCTCTTAAAATGTTATATCTTTTCCTTTTATTTATTGAACCTGTATGTTTATTTTTTTTTAATGTTGAAAGCATGGAATCTTTTTAGGTGGAATCCTCTTTGGAAATAGCTCACACCCTGTATACTCCTTTAGGTATAATAATACTTGACCATGTTTGATATAGGTAAGGTTAAAAATATTGGTGATGGTGGTTTGGGATGCTATTTATCCTCTTGGGTTTTGTTGTAGAGATGCATTGAAAGAGATATTCCGCTAGACTTGTGGTAGTTTTGGGATATGGTTTTGGTTCCATTTTTGTATTATCTCCCCTTTGGATTTTTATACAATTTTAGAGTTAATTATAAAAACTTATAAAGTATTGTTTGGTTTGGTTTTCTTGATTTGGTTTATTTTAAATTATTGGTTATGTAAAATGATATGTCGAGGTAAATCATTTTGACTTACAAGTAATTATTCCTGATCACTTGTTCCAGCCCTTAGGGATTGGTAACATGCTTTGGGACTTACTAGAGATAGGTTCAGGTTCTTGTTAAAAATAAGTGGCTATTGGTTCATGAATAAATGGTATCAAAACAGGATTTTTTTGATCACTTTGGTTCATGTTTGTTGGGTTGAGTCTGGATAGACAGGGTCTAGGATATTCAGGGCTTAGAGTTCAGATAGCATGCATGTTTTCTTGTTAGGACACCTTGTAACATACCTCAAGTGACTGTGGGACATATGGATTCTTGTTTGGTATCTTCCCCAAGTGGGACGTGTAGGATACAGACTCTACATGGACTTCGGTTTGGGGAGAAGTGGTTAGGTCATTGTGTTGCCTTGGTATTTTTAATTTGTTGGTTTTGTGATTATTGATATGATTTTTATGACATAATGTATAATTATTATCTTATGGTAAAATTGTTATATGACCATTGATTTATTATAAAAATGAATCCATAGAGAGTTCCCCTACAACCACCAGAAGAATTTTCATAGTGTTCTCCCACACAACAATGTCATAGGTTGGTAGATGTTGTGGTTCAAGCTGTTTAGGCTCTAGGACCTGGAGCAGGGCCTGCTCTTGTTCTAGTCAGGGAAGCTGAGCCTGGCTCTTAGAAGGATAAATCCCATTATTTATTTAATAATAAACCACTTTTTTCTATGGTATCTTAGAACCACATGAAGTAGGGGAATGATTCCAGAACATAGAGAACATGTTCAAGTTCCTTGACACTCGCGAAGAGGTCAGGGTGAAGTGTGCTTCGTTTCAACTAGCGGTTCCCAGTTTTAGGCAGTGGGACTTAGTGATTCAATCTGGAAAGAATGAGAAGATGAGATGAAAATACCTCAAGGAGGTCTTCAATAACCAATTATTCCCCAATTTCTTAGCATATGTGATATCCTGGGAGGTCATGGATCTCGTTTAGGGGGCCCATTCAGGGATGGATTTTGCCAACTGATTTGCTGAGATGGTTTGGTATTCCCCCCAAATAGTATACAATGAGAAGAATAATTATTAGAGGTTTGTGAATGTTTTGCGGCCAATGATTTATTATTTGGTTTTTCTGTTCAAGATAAAGATTTATGATAATGTAGTTTAATGATCTTGTATGGTATAGATTGAATGTAAGGGTTGGTTAGGAACCTCTGGGACTATGTCTGTAATGGACAGTGGAAATTTATCAGAGAGGAAGTGGAAGCATGAAAATCTAGGGAATAAGGGTTGTAGTATCTCATGACAACCTTTCTGGTAGCCTTCATCCATGGATTTTGATGTAGGGTCCTTCGTGTACCACTAGTGTGGGATGGTTTGACACAATAAGACCACTTGTAGGTCTCCTCAGAAATCCTATCATCAATATAGATAATTGGAGAACTTGAATTGATTCTATAGAGCTTCATGTTCTTCTCATGGATGTGAAGGATTAGTGGCTTCTAGATGCATGACAACTTAGTCAGAACCATCCAGGACAGTGGGATCTTGGTTTGGTGATCGAGGTGGTAGGACCAGATCTTTATCTAGTCAGAGCTATAATAGATCAGATACATAGAACAATGATCATGTTTTGAATCATGAAGAGACTAGACATCTTCAAGTTGTGGTCCATGTACCCATAGGAAACAATATAGGGCCCTCGAATGTTTAAGGTACAATTCTAATTTCATCATCTTTATCTCATGTTCTATTTTCTTCGGGTGCATCTTTTTCTTTTATATCTACCCATCTTGCGAACATTTGTAATTTTCCAATCATTTTGTTGAATTTTTTAGATGTAGTTGGTGATGACGATGGGTAAGAAGAAGGATTAGGGCCTCAAGTTCACATTTTATGCACTTTTAATGTTAGGGGTTGAGATGGATTTGGAATTATAGGTCCTAGACATGGAAATATTTTATGTGATCCTTGGAATGAACTAGATAATATGATTTTAAGTGAAAATTGATTATTATTAGCAGAGAGTTAGTTTCATGAAACCTAATGGAAGTGCTTAGGTCTTCTATTGAGAATTTGATCCTTGATCATGACATGATGTACCTCCACTCCCAATTTTTATTTAATATTTATTTTCAATTATCATCACTCTTGTTGGAGGATAATGGTGGTCCTCTATAGGGAGTACTACCTTATGGGGTAGATGAGTTCTTAGAAGTATTTTATGTTGGTTTTTCAGGTTTTACCCTTGAGCGGGATGTAGAGTTATCTATCTATTTTGTGTTGAGAACATATCCAATAGCTATTCCCTCTTATTGTATATCCCCTCCAATCTACAGTAATTAATGATATAACTAGACGATTCATAATCCATATGGTTAAATCTCCCGAGCAGCTCACCTTGGTCTGCCTCAATAAATTTCAAAAGAAGTCTTAGGGATCTCTCATGTTGTGCATTGAATACTAGAATCACAATAAGGTATACATTAATAATAAGTACCCATTACTCTAAATTGATGATTTTTTGGATCATATTAAAGGGGAAAAGTGGTTCTCCATGTTCGATTTTCATTTGGGTTACCACCAAGTTAGGGTAAAAAAGCTGGATATCCCAAAAATGTCTTTCCATTGAAGGTGCGGCCACTTCGAGTATTTGTTCATGCCTTTAAGATTGAAAAATTCTCCAGTGGACTTTATAATGATCATGAATAGGGTGTTCCACCAGGGTCTTCACTCCAACATTGTGGTATTTTTCATTGAAATCCTATTCTAGTCATGATCTGAAAGAGGGCATGAGCATCATTTTGAGGATTTTGTTTGGAACCTTTTGGGATCATCACCATTATTCTAAGATCACGAAGTGCACTTTCTGGAATAGGATAGATTAGTTTCTATGCCACATCATCTTAGAGAACATGGTCTCTAAGGACCCCAAGATTATTAATATTGTTATGTCATCGGAGGATCCAAAGAAACTGTTTGAGATCAGAAGAATGCTTGCCTTAGAGGGGTATTACAGATGGTTCATTAGGTATTTTTCATGACTAGATTTATCCAAGACCAAAATCACCCAGAAAGGTGCGATGTTGAATGGATCATGGAATTTCAAGTGTCCTTTGAGGAGTTGAAATGACATTTGAATACTACACCTATGTTGATCTTTTCAAAATCAGGAAATGAGTATGTGGTTTATTACAACCAATCCGGTATGAGTCTCAGGTGCGTGCATATGCAAGATGATCACGTGGTAGAATATGGTTCTGTCCAAATTTTACCACATGAGAACAATTACCCAACCCATTACTTGGAGTTAGAAACATTAATGCACGCTTTGAATGAATGGAATTACTACCTCTTTGGGGGTAAGTTTGTGGTCTACTTTGATCATAAGAGCTTAGCCTACATCTTATCCCAGAAGGATCTTCATCTGAGGTAGCACCATTTAAATTGAAAATATGTAGGGGTTTGACATTGATATTATCAATTCCCCACTCAAGGTCAATGTTGTTTATGATTACTTGAGATGCAAAGCTCCAGTGTAGACATTAAGGAACTCTAGGGATGTGTGGAATTTGATGCTACTATTTTCCTAGATGCTCTTAGAGACCCAGAAGTACAATAGAGGTGAATTCCTAGAGAGTGTGTAGTTAGATCCACCTTTTCTAGAACTGGTTTAGTGTGAGTAGCTTAGTGATGAGATGTTTCTACAATATATGTAGTTTCTTCACAGTGGGGAGATGAACATTGTTTGGTTTTTGTTTCATGAGGGAATTACATGTTTAAAGAGACATTTTTTGGTGCTGTTATTTATGAGGAAGGTGGTGATGTAGGATAACCAAAAGTATATATGGGATATTCATCCTGGTGTCCCCATGATGAATTACGATTTTCATTGATAACTTTGATGTCCTGGTATGATACAAGACATAGCTATATTTGTATCAAGATACTGTATTTGTCAGCAGGTGAAAGTAGAGAACCAAAGGACCTCTGGTTCCTGCATCCATTACCAATTCCTACTTGGAAGTGAGATTAGGTCACCATGGACTTCATCATTGTATTACCTTATAAACCGGAAGAAAGAAATTTTATTTGTGTAGTGATTGACCGCTTGAACAAATCAGGACACTTCATTTAAATCATTGATTTAGCAAATACAGATGAGCTAGGATCATTGTATGTTCAGGAAGTGGTCATACTTCATGGTGTGCCATCAACAATGGTTTCTGATAGAGACCCCTATTTTACCTCTTAGTTTTGGTAATACATTCAAGGGGATTTCGGGAAGTAGATTAAAATGAGCCCAACAAACCATCCCTAAACGGATGGTTAGAATCATATTTTGGAGGACGTGCTCTAGGCATGTGTTTTGGATTTTGGAGTTTAATGGGATACCTATTCGAGATTGGTTTAATATTATTATAATAAAATTTACCAATCCTCTATTTTAATTTCTCCCTTTGAGGTGCTCTATGGTCATCCTTTTCAATGTCCGTTTTGTTGGGATGAGGTATCTGAGACCACACTTTTGGTACTAATCCTTGTGTAAGAGATTCCTGAGAAAGTAATGTTGATCAAACATCGGTTATTGAAAGCTCAAAGTATCCAAAAATACTATTCCTATCACAAGCATCAAGATCTTGAGTTTTATGTGGGTTATTGGGTGTTCTTAATGGTGTCCCCTAATTTGGGACATCGTCGTGTGGGGTAGCATAGAAGGCTAATGTCGTGGAATGTGAGACCTTTAAAAATATCTAATTATATTTTAAAGGTGGTATACATGTTATCCTCGACTTCTTAGTTGACATCAAGAATTATAATCTGAACCAATATCATGTGTTGAATTGGGAATAATTGGAGTTGGAGCCGAATTTATCAGGGTGTGAATGACCAATATGGATAGTGGATTCACAATAGAATATGATTCATAGGGGGTATATTCCCTTGGATTGTGTCCTTTGGCATCATGGAAATGATACACATGAGACTTGTGAGAGGATTTCATAGTTCAAGAAAGAGTAACCATTTTTTTCGATCATATTTCTAGTTGACTTTCTAAGGGTGGAATTTTTCAATGGTGCGGGGAATTATCACATCAGGGATCTCATTTTCAATTATTTTTCTATTTTATTATTTTCCTACATTTTACCATTGATTTAACCTTGAAATTTTGGTGAAATGGAGGATTTTGGGAGGATATTCCTCTGCGCACAGTTGGCAGATGATTAGTAGTAACAATTTTACCAACCCAACAAATAATGTAGTAGGAGATAGAACCTACTGTAAGGTCACTGCACAACTGTGCACTTTATCCCAGGTTACCATGTGGTGGATCATTCCTCAGATAGAGCATTCTGCATCATTATCGCATAGTTTGTTGAATTGTGCGGACTAACAATGCATGACATCCAGATCATTAAACTTTTCTCTCTCCTATTGTCTCTAACACCTAACCAAACTCATTTCTCCAATCCTTTGGGATTACTCACCCTAATCACACCTATCCCATTTTCCACCCCCTTGGTGATTCTAATTTTTTGGGGATTTAGGGCGGTTTCCCCTCCAATAATTAATTCTGTATTCTTTATTCTCCCTATATATCTTTATTATATGATTCCCTCTCTTCTTTCAGGGGTTTCCTCTTCTCCTTACAAATGGTTCAATTTTTAGGGCTTTATTTTGAAATTCTTGGTTTGATCCCTTGGATTAGGAATTGATCTTGCCTTCTTGTGGTCCAGTCGAGGTGTGGATGGAGTTTCACACCGATTTCCAAAATTTATCCACTCAATGTAGGTGATTCTGTGCATAAAAATTTCTTTATAAATTTATTAGGATTTATTTTTCTCTTTAGCATGTTTATGAGCTATAAATGTGGTTTGAATGTAGTTTTCGAAGAAATTTGATATGCCATTGGTTTTAAAATAGACATTACATGTGAAATTTTTGTATTCTTGAAGTGTGCCCATGTTGTGTTCATTAGAAATGTTTTATTAATCGAGTAAATGATTTATTAATCTGTATTTGGAATGCGACTCATGTACTTAATGTTTTTTATGTGAGCTGTTTTGTAAAAAGTGGATTTGGTTGTGAAACTATTGGCATTTGGTGTGAGTAGTTCCTTGTTTGGATTTTGTGTATGAATGTGGTGTATCTTGTGGAAAATTAAACATGATTTAGAAGACCCAAGAAATCATGGGTATCATTAAGGTTAGACTAGGAATATCATACTATGATACATAGGTGGATATGACCAAATTTCACTTATCAGAATTGATGATTAGAACACTGACTAAATATTGATAAGGATTAAAGACCACTAGAATTTGGATGTTTCTCTACTATATTGTCATGCACATGGGACAGTAGATGATTGTGGTTACTATAAAACTTTACACTAAGATGCATGGTTATTAGGTACCATATTCTATATAGTACCCATAGGGCCTTTCCTTTGTCTAGTTATCTGGACTATGTTGAACTCACTATTGGCATATTGTGTGCCATTTGAATTACATAAAGCGTAAAAGTGTTTTAATTTTAATTTGATTTATTTTAAAAGTCATTTTAATTAAATCAAATTTCTCATAAAGTGTTATAGAATTTCATTTAATTTATAAAACCAGAAATTTTATTTGTCATTTAATGTTTAGTGCAAGGAATCCTTTTGGGTGGCATCCTACTGGGAAATAGCTTACAACCTAATCACACCTTTGGGTGTAAGCGGACGTAGTCATTATTGATACGGGTAAGGGTAAATCTTTTGGGGAACATGGTTCAAGATGATAGGGATACTTTTTGGAGGAATTTAGGTGATGGATCAAGGAAGATGCACCCCTTGTCGTATGGTGGTGTTTGGAGATGGGTTTCGGTTCCCTTTTTGAAGTATCTCTATTTTAGTTTTGTATATACATGTAGTCATAAGTATAAAACCTTGTAATGGATTTTTTTTGGTATTCCTATATTGGTGTATTTTATATTGTGGGTTTTTTGAAATTGGTATGTTTGACTGAACCATTCCCCCTAGATATTATTGAATCCTGGGAATTTTCTCAACCCATGGGGATTGGAAATACCCTTCAGGCCTTACCACATATTGGGTTGGGTGTCGGTTTGGATGGAGTCCTAGATTTCTTTGTGAAAAAAATATTATTAAATTATGATTATATAAAAACATAAGTAGATTACACATAATAATTTGTAATTCATTTAAAGTAATAAACTAAATACATCACCTATTCCATCAAATAGAATAGGAAATCATCATTTGTGTAGCGTACTACCGCATCATGAACCAATGTTATTCGTTTTATATATTCATGTCCCACAAATCAATATAATTATGGATTAAAAGTATATATATTATTTTTGTAATATATTTATACTTCTGGAATTATTATATCATATATACCGCTTTTACTTTCCATTTCATGGGGGATTCGATAATGTCACTCATGTGTATGGTGAACTACCACCTTGTGATGCGATACAATTAGTTTTTAATGAATACATTAAATGGAAGTTAATAAGGATAAATATAATGAAATTAGGTGATATAAATGACATAATTATTTAGTCATATAATATTTATCATTCCTAAAATATTATACATCATTTTATTTCTTACACTAAAAATGGTTACGTCGTCGGGTTATTTGTGGACCACCACCTCCGTGAAGCGATGCGATACTTTTTTTAACACCAAATCACAATAATGATGTATATTGGTATATTAAGAGAAACAAAATTTTATTTTTAATAATATTATAATCCAATACTTATTAAATAAAACAAGACTTATTTCAATAATGATCATTGAAAATGAAAACATTACTCATGTGTATGTGTGGCCTTTTGTCTCTACGATCTTAACGTAGTTCATTTTCAAAAAATATATTTCATGTTTGGTTGTAAAAGAATAATTAATGATTATGTTTGATAATTATTTAATTATTATTAATCTTAATATGTTGAAAAAATGACCCCTTTGACTATGGTCAATACACTCAAGTCATTTTTAAACTAGAACTGAACTTCCTCAAAAACACCTGTTGTGGTCTTAACAGATTATATATTGAAAAATTTAATTATAAAGAAATAAAACAAATTATTTAAGAATTTTTTTTTGTATATAGAAAAGTTTATTAATAAATCAACTAATTGATATAAGCTTGTTATATCAGATTTAAAGGACACATATTGAAAGTCTAAACTTGAGGTAGGGGTTTTCTCATCTTGTTTTTTCTTTTGTAAGAAATATTCCATATTCACAAAATATTTTTAGATAATGGTTTATATACTTCCCATGAATATATTTTATTACTATATTAAATAATTATATTTTTATTTTAAAATATATATTAGTTTTTTTTATTTTCATGTGTTTTTATCGAGTCTTTACCGAATTCGTAAGGTACTTCATCTCAATTTTCATTCATTAAGGCATATTGTATTGTTAAAAATTATTATTATTGTATGTGGTGTAAATACTAACCCTTATGAACTGTTATATCATATAATTCCTTATGATTATGATATTAAATGTTTCATTTGACCTTATTCGTTAACAATGCATACAATTGAAAATATTTCAAAAGATGCAAAGGGTTTATGTTCTAATCTACTTTATTTTTAAGAATTATCTATGATGAAAGTTTTTTTGATGAAATGATATCATTATATTTTCATGAACCACATACAATTATTCCCCAATGATTATAAATGTGTTTTTCATGTTTTATTTTAAATTAATTACTTATCAATTTAAGAAACATAGAGAAAATATTTTTTAAATTATACCAATAATGTATTTTTTTTTGAGATTGGGTATTATTTTCTTTGGTATCCATTTTTTCTAAAATGTTTTTGAAAATTATTCTCTCTAAACAATAATGATTTCTTAATGTGATTTTAAATTTTATTTGGAATTATTTTAAATATTTTTAATGGAAATTTGTTAATGTTTTCAAAATGATTCACTTTTGACTCCCTTTTACAATTTTTTTTGAAAATAATGTTTATATTTTAACATTTACAACATGAAGGGATTTTCTCACTAACATGACAATTATATTATTTGAAATTTTCTTTATATGTTTCATATTTTATTTTTCATTTAATGTATTTTCTTATATATATTTTTTAGTTTTTTTAAAATCTATTTTGAAAAAAAAAATTTATTTTCCTCAAAATTATATTAATGATATTTAAAAAGCATATCCATTCATCAACATAAATTATCATTTTTTTATTTATGACCAAATCATTGTATTTTATAATGATAAAATTATCAATATTTATATATATGTTTTAATGGTGGTTCAAAGAGATTGTAATAAAAATCTTTTTTTCCATGCGATTATTAGTTTTCAAATAAAATTTTATTAGACCTATTACTTTTCCACTATATGATCATATTTTAAAAATATTTTTTTGGAACCCATTTATTTTACATTGGTTAATTATGTTTCAATGAAAGTTTGATGGAACATTTTTTTTAAAAGTTTAATCATGTTATAATTATTTTGAAACGGTACCCCTTTTTCCCAAGGGTTTAATCAATTAAAAAAAGGAATAATGATTATTTATATGAGTTTTACGTTGAAATGAAATGTTTATATAAATTATTTATGGTTATTAGACATTGATATATTATATGTGTTAGTAGATAGAAATAGGTATTCATAATATATATTATATGATGGGTGTTCATAGTTAACACCGGGTGAGACCAATATAGCTTATTGGAATAGTTCACTTAAATACATCTCAAATGCCTTGGGTAGTGATTATGATTTTTTTGAGAATTATATATGAAGTTTATTATATGGTTATTCAAATTGTAAAGGTTCTATAAGGGTTATATAATGATGATTACCTAAGAAACTAACATATTTTTATTATGCTACTTATGAGTTTATAATATTTTCTTTGATCAATATTGATATCCCGTGGCCCATGATTATTGATTTTTAGGACTATATAATTTGGTAATGATTATGAAATATTACATAATAGATGATTTTAGTATTGATGGGTATGAGATATTTTATTAATTTATCATTCAGTCTTTCATTTTTGTTATACCTTTATAGAATTATTATTCTCACCGATGACTTTCCATTATTAAAGCATATGTTTACCCTCACATGGAATTTTAGATCATCCATATTATGTTTCATTTTCAACATGTTAGAAAGAATTAAATTAAATGAGTCATTTATAGAATTTTTCATATGGATGATGATGATGAACTAATTTGGAATATAAAAATACTGGTATTATGGTAGACAATGACCATATTTATGAACTATCTCTTTAGGAATCCATGATATTATGAGATTATCTTAATTTTGTTAAAATCTTCCTCTTAAAGGTCCTTGAGAAAGTCAGTGAGCCAATTTTTTATTTTGATGTTTTATATTATGGAGACTAAAAATTTGGATACCTTCATCTGTATCAAATCCAGAAATCTAATGTTTACGATTTATATACCAAATCTAGGAGTGCGGGTTTGGAATATTACAATTAACTTTGATCTTGTTATATGTATTTCAACTAGATTCATTTGGAGATAAAAAATGGTTAATTAGGGGTGTGGAAATTTTCTAAATTGAAACTTTTGAAATAGAAAATAAGACTGAATAAATAATATATTTAGTATATTCATTGAGGTATTTTTTATCATATAATTTTCTTTATCAGATACCATATTTTTTGATCCTTATATTTTTTGCACATTCACTCCTTCCAATCCAACAAAATATATCCATTTAAAACAAACTGGGAATACCTAATTATTATTATTGATATTTTTCATCATGGTGTGGATATTTGAGATGTCCTACAAGACCCTAGTAATGAGTATGATTTGAGACATGATCATATCTCAATTTATATTTTTTCACTTAGTGTAATGAGAGAAAAAAATAAATTCATGTAGATTACGATTGGAATGATTATTAATAATGAATTGAAAAATATAAATTTATTAATATTTATTCATTGTAATTTTAAATATTGGATAGAAAAATTCATATTTGGATTTGTTAATTTAAAATGTGAAAATTTAAATAAATTTTATTTGTGGTGATTTGAAAATTTTCTTCCATTAATATCCATTTTATTTTATATACGTTTGTGTTTACATATTTTTTGGGATCATGCTTTTTTTATAATACATATTGAGACTAAATATGTAGAAATCAACTATTATAAAAATATAACATCATATTCGATAATGTATGTAACACACATCATCGAACGTAACGAGCATACTTGAAGAACAGGTAAGGTTTTTCAACGTACATTTTTATTTTATTTCATTCTCCAAATCCTTCAATTATTATTAAATCATGTTGATATAATAAAAACTTATATTAATAGTAATTTTATAATGATATTTTATTTTAATGACCTAACACCATCCTGACTTCCATAAAATGGGTTATGACCTTGCGAACTGATGTCACTTGTTTTTCTATTTCCAAATCTCAATGATGGATATGATGATGTATATAATGTTTATAGATGAAATTTATACCATAATTATATATATTCATTTATTATATCATATATATTTTTTAAATATCCATTCCATAGAGGACACGATAACGTCGTCTATGGGTATATCGAACTACCAACTCACAAAGTGATATAATTCATCTTCCACTAATGCTTAACATTAAAATATATAATAACAAATTTGATGAATATATTTGATATAAATAAAATAATTATTATATTAATTACATATTTATCAATTTAAAAATTAAATATTTATTTTTTACTTCTTACACTGAAAGATGATTAGATCGTTCTTGTATGTGTTGACTACTTCCTTCACAAAGCGATATGAATCTATTTTCGACACCACAACAAATGGATGATATATATAATTATATTTAATAAAATATTATGAAATATATTATATTATTATTATCCTGTGAAGGTAAAATATTTTTATCCACCATTCTATAATGATCATTGGAAAATGGAAACGTTACCCACACATACATACGACCTACCATCTCATTGATCATAACATACATTATTTCAAAAAACCATCTTTCATGATTGGTATTAAAAATATAATTGATTTATAAATATGATAATTATTTCATAAATATTAATATATATAATATAGAATTATATATAATATTCAAAAAACTCAAACACTCATAATGAAACAGACATGAGAAAACAAGATAATTGCAACCTGAAATAGTGAAAACAATTAAGGATGATTAACAAAAAGTGATAAGATTTTATAAAATAATAATATAATGTATTATAAATATTAATAAGCTTTTATAATAATTTAATAAATTATGTTACACTATTATATATGTGGTTGAAAGTATTCACCCAAAATTAAATGTGTGTAAAGGGACTTCATCTTAATTGACCTTTATTGAGTAATATTGTACTTTTATTAACCTAATTTCATTTATATGGTGTATAAAATAACCATTTTACATTTAGTATCATGAATAATTAATTATTCATGGTATTTTATGTTACAATTTGAATTATTTCATCCATGTGGATTTTAAATAAGAGTGATCAAGTGGTAATGAATTTCATAACTCAAAGTCGTTTGATTATGTTATATTACTTCTTCTTCATCTTTGATATTATATGATTATGTGTCTAATGAATTTTTTTTATCTTATATTGTATTGGAAAATATTTTATTTGGATTTACAGTTGATATACATAATAAATTCACTTAATAATTCTCATTTAAATGTTACACTCGATGTAGTAGTTTATTTCAGTATCCAATTCTAATCGATATTGTTTATTCAAGAATTTTAGTTGAATGAAATTATTTAAAATTTTTATAAAAAAAGAAATTAATTTTATTATACTATGGTTATTATCGACATGTTAAATTAATAGTACAATTTTCCACTCTCTGATTATTAATATTATTGATTATCTATTTTTATAAAATTTGAATAATTTTAACTCCTTAGTGGAAAATTTATTTTCTTCAAAAGAAATATTTTCTAAAAATGTTTTCAAATTTTTTTAATGATTTTTCTAATGATTTATTTTAAAAATATTTAATTTTTTTGTTTTTACAAATGGCTTTCTAAGAATTTATTATCTCATTTTTATAACAATCCCATTTTTTATTTTACCAAAAAAGTGAATGGAATTTCAATTTTAATATGCACAACATGAATGGATTCCAAAACCGTTTTGAATTGTCATATGTTTTAAGTATTTTTTTAATTTTAAAAAGTTATTTTCAATGATAATAACATCCATAATTGAATATTCAATATCAGTGTAAGGACACTGATATGGGGAGGGGATGAATTAGTGGTCCATTTTTTATTTTATTAATTGTCTCTTTCTAATTCAAACACTATAACTATTTAAAACCCTGATCCACTCTTCCTGTGTCTGTTAACCTTACATAAAATAAATATGTAAATTAAAGGGACAAAACATAATTATTTACCTGGTTTATTGAAAATACTATCTCCTTACCATGTTTGGTTTTCCCCCCAACATAGATTCTACCCTATTATTGATTGTAATTACAATCAATAATTTGTTATACCCCCCATTATAATATGGTTATACCCCTAGATCCAATCCACCTTCACCAATTAGTTAAACCCCCCAAATGACCTTCTTATTCAGTGATTGGATATCCACTAAAATCATAATCTTCCAGCAACTGATTATAACCAACAATTGAAACATCTCTCTTTAAACGAATCAATCCACTATAGAATGATATTTGTATGATCGTAATCCATGATCTTTGTGAATGAAACTTCTCTGAATATAATTTAGGAACCATTACAATGCTGGTATACATTACTAAAAAACTTTAGTCACCTGTTTCTGATCAGTTCCTCTAGTGAAACTATGCCCAGGAAATTCTTCATTCTATATAAGGTCCCCGCCTCAATCATGAGTTCAAGAAGTGCGCAAAAATTATTTTTTGACATTTTATAATAATACATTTAACATTATCAACTCAATTAAAATCCAATTCTGGCATGGATTATGTGGAATCCAAAAATATAGTAGCTACATTTATTTCCGTTATTATTATATTTTATAAAGTATTATTTTGAGTATCTCAAGTAGTTCTTCACATACTAATTACTTTGTACATGCATGTATGAAAGCATATAGCACTTCCACTATATTGTGCATAGATGTGAATGGGTGCACACTATTCTGGTCACACGCCTAAATAATTATTCATGAATACAATATCCACACACACACTTATGTTTTTTAATTTTTATTCAATGCATTTGTTTCAGGAACGAGTGTCTTGGATGTGCATTGCGTGAACCTGAATATTTTTTTGGATCCTACTATATCATACATTTTTCTTCTTCTTGAAATAGAATAACATTAACTTTATTATTCTCATAATACTACCACATCATTTACGCAATGTTCTCTCAAATATGTGATATCTTATACCCTTTACGTGAGTTAAAAACTTGGTGTCTGTAGATCATTGACAAAAAGTAATATATTTATGTGTATATGTATCACAAAATCACAGTTTCTTCTTGCAACATTGTCATTCATGAATCGAAATTAAAATTTTATGAACATGTTTTACACATTAGGATTCCTCCCTCTCCTTCATAAAATATAATTCTTTGTGAAGCCTCCTCTTCATGAAATAGTTTTTTAAGGATTCTATATTTTGTAGAAAAGATAAGATATCAAAATTCTTCGGCAACACCTATTTGTTAAGAAGATTTTAATTTTATTTTTGATGAGAACCACCTTGTCTCTAAAATTCTTGACACGTCATGGAATCCTTCAATGATTGTATTTTTATTCCGTATCTCAGATACTCTTAAAACACCTTAGTCATTCGGGGTATCCCTATTATACATCCAATTTCCTGATATATAGTATTTTAATAATTGAGATATACTCTATAATGGCGATTTACTCTTGTAAATGTGATGAGGATTACATGATCCTCATTTAACCAAGATCAAACTCCCTTATTCCCGTTTGGCCTCCTGTAACAATCATTTTTTGTTTGGTCGATAGTCATACCTAGAATTATACACATGCATGTGAGATGCCAGAATAAATGAATGGTTTAGTTTCTATCCAAATAAATCATTCCTTCATAATGATCTTCAATGATAAACCACATCAATCAGTTGTCGGATCAACTTGTGCTATTACATACTAGAGTTATCAGATAGAGGTCAATGTTATAGATGATTAGAAATATTGATCAGATAGCTATGATTAGCTACATCATGCAAACCTAGTTATGTCTGTCATTTAAGTGATGGACTTCAATTACCTATATGTCTTCACATTCTAGATAGAAACAATTAAGAACACTCATTGTGTCTTTATCATACTAGAATTGAAGATAGAACCTCAAGATGGATGCTAGGGATGAACACTGGTTTCACCTTCCACACACGCCACCATTACCATGATTCTGCATGGCCACTGGCACCTTGTGGGCGTGCTTAATGAAGAAATCTGCTATAGTGGCCCTAATATTGGTGCCAATTATGGGATTATAAATGGACCAACCATCCTTTAGCTAGGCCAAGATGGATCCCACTGGGTGTGGTAGAACATGGTCCCACATGAGCCTATAGTTCAGCCTTGGCCTTGGCTGGTCACTTGGATAGACCTCCTTTTTAAGTAATTCATCCTTAAATAAAAAGAAATAACTGGCGTATTATAATTTAAATTCCAAGACTTATTTATAATAATGAAAATCTAAATCCCCCTAAAAAATACCATCCAACTCAAACACTCTACATTTATTATATTATTTATCTTCAAAAAAATGTATATATTTTTTGAATTTACTTCACCAATAAAACACGATAATGAATATTTCAATGGTTATAAAATTTAATAACATTTTGAAATACACCGTAGAACTTGTCATTGGGAATTTAAGACCAGTACAATCAATCGTTGGATTTTTCCAAGGAGAATTGTTGAATCATGAAATTCAACTATATTAGATGAATCCATAACAATTATCTAAAATCACCACTTCATCCAAACTCTTCAAACACATATTGACACATCATTGACAAAAAATGCATCATTATTTCAAAAATCAGTGCCTCGTGAAATTTTAATTTTAAAAGGTGATTTTTAAAATGAAAAAGATATTTTTCTTAAGAATATTTTAAATATATTTATATGGTATTATTATTCATCAATAAAATAACCCATTATTATTTCTTCAATGGTAATATGTTTATGTTATATAATCAATATTTTTCCCATCAACGATGTTGATCATTTTTTCCAAGGAAATTATTGACATGAACTTCCTTGATTCATTTTTTAGTAATTAAATTTCACTAGAATTATTCAATTTCTAGTGGATAATAAATTACCACTAAATATCCACATTATTCATTATGGATAAGTTTAATATTAAACTATATATAAATATTAAATTTGATGTTATACATTGTAATTTAATTTCATCAAGGGAAATATTGATAAATACATAATCTAAATTCAATATGGATTTGTGACTATAAGGAATATTGGTCATGAAATAAATTATTATTCGATATGTGAGTAATTCCTTGGACCTGTAGTGAAATTTGAGGCCCGATATAATATAGCCCCTCCATGCATCAATAGGTCTCATGGGAAAAATAATTAAGATATTATTAAATCAGTTTCCACCTTTAGTTTAAACCCATATTATGAGAGGTTTTGACGGTAGAAGTATCATAATGACTATGTTCATCACATCCAATAATTAGGAATTTTATTCATTAAGAATTAATTTTTTTATCCATGATATTTTGAAAATTTTATTATATCTGTATGCATTTAATTCATAGTTTATTTTTTAAATGCCATGTGTTTTCAGTTATTTAACAAACAATATTAATTATTCCATATCTCATTACCCATGAGATTTTCTCCAAGATATTATCTATGAATTAATTTCATTATCATATTATTTATTAAATGGAACTTTTATTTATAAATTTACCTTACCATGTTGACTATGCTTGTTGATTCATGATTCCTATAATGTGCTGAACCCTTTCGGAGCATTTGAACTCTTCCTTATTTTGTTTCTTTTCTCCATAAATTAATAAATTGTACTATGATTGTTATCAAAGGATGTTATAGGGATAATAATGTTATTTTTGAATAAAATTATTTTTATATTATGTTTTTAAATTTAATGTATAAATCAAATATGTATCTAGTTAACCAATAATACTTCAATATTAGGTCATTTAGGATGTAATTCTTTATGTCTAATGCAATTGTGAGAAAAAAAACACAGGCTTTAGTCTACAGGTGGCGGGGTTTCATCAGTCGGTATCATATGATGTTTAGTGAATTATTAGGGAACATGATTTATAAAAAAAATAGATACGTAAAAATAACACTATGATATACATTGATGATAAGTATAGAGGAACATATTAATGTTTTGGAAAGGTATATATTATGTTGTTTTTTAGGAATACATCCATGTATTGATACTGCAAGTGTATGTGGACCTATAATATATGTATATTGGGGAGATTATTTTGAAAAATGAGAATTAGGCTTGGACCGATCATTACCTTGTTCCAGAGAACATGCCTTATTGTGAACCTAGTTTGACACACCCAGGGGGGATATTATTAGTATTACTCACATTTTATATAAAAATATTATGAATTATTTTAATATATAATGATCTTGAATGACTTAGGTTAAACATAACGAGTCATACATTGAAAAAATGAACTCTAAAAGGAATGATAAAATGTTTTATGCATGAAAAGGAATGACATAAAGAAAAGAATTTCCAATGAAAAATGAAGTGTTTGATAGATGGAAATAAATATGATCCCAAGGATCCATTTTTAGTTCATTATCTTAATTTTTCTGAACCTAGTCATTATATTGGTTAATATGTCATTATTTTTAGTGAAAATACTAAATGAATAAATATTAATTATGAAATAGTGGTGTTACTTTGGAAGTTAAGAGATTAATTTATGATATTTGATAACTAGGGCTGACCATATTGGTTTATGAATATAGAAAAATATATATATAGAGACATTGAAATCATTTATAGATAATAAAATATGTTAATAGTTATTTTTACTACTTCAAGAATAATAAATTCATTATTAGATATTCTTCTAATCGAGTAAGTGATGAATTCAATGTTGATTGAATCATAACCAAAAGATAAATTTTTTCTTATGGAATAGAAACTGAAAAGGTAAATATATTTAATAATATTCATAAATAATCAAATAATATCTAATATTTAGGAAAATTATTTATAAAAAACTTTATCTTATTACATTCATATTTTATGTATCCAATAATATTTTAAATCATCACTGTTTATAGTTTTGATGTTCCCAACTATCCAGTAATTAATTTTTTTCTTATAATAAATCACATTAGTCACTCCCTATAATTATTTACGCTTTTCTTCCAAGTCTATATATTCAATTCCCACCAATTTGATCGTACATGAGCGCATGTTAATGTGTAATTCTAGATGATATTTTTACTTAATTTTCTATCTTATTTATTAAAATTTATATTAACCCTTTTTATGATGTGCATTTTTCGATAATGGTATTTCTTAATATCAAACCATTGATTGTAGAGAGAATTTTTAAATTACGCTGATGATATTTATTTAAGGTGGGGAGAATGTAACACCCAAGAATTATAAGATAATAAAATTGTATTTTACATCATATCCGACATGAACCAAAATGCATAAATTACCCACAAAATATACTTCTTTAAATTTAACAACTTTAATATATGGTAGAACACACAAACCAGAGTTGAAAAAAACATTATTATATTAGAAAATTGTAACTAGAAATATAATTTGTGAGTATAAATAGTACTAAATAAATTATAAAAATATTGTTTATCTATTTAGTATAAATAAAGTAATAATCATTTCAGAGAAAATGAAATGTTTTATAAAAAACATTAATTTTTTTCTAATAGTATGTTAATCCACCCATTAGACACACAATTTAAGATTATTTTTTACAAATTTTTGATAAATTAATTTATAAAATTATCTTTATTTTTTAATTAATAATATAAAAATTAGTTTAGGGTGAATTTTTGAATTTTTATGGAATGGTTCATTTTTTGTTGAATAATGAAAAATATGGAATATTAATTAAAAACATATTTGTTATTAAAATTATTTATAATGATAAATTATATATACATAATTGGTTTAAAAGTATATTTTTTAAATAAAATTTCATTTTATCCAATTAGGTTATTGGACTCATTTTAATTTTGAATTTTGATATAAAATCATAAAAAAATGTTAATAATTTTATCTTTGAAAGATTTCTTTCTCATCGTGTTTGTGTGAATAATTTTAAATTTAAAGTTTCAACTTATGGGAATAGAGTTTTGAAAAATGGATTGAATATTTGGAATAAGAATAATTAATGTTATCTAATGATATAAAATTAATTTTTGACCATAATAAACAGTAAAAATAAAAAAAATTATTTACCGCAGTTAAAGTAAAAACTGATTTACCTCAGGGTTAAAATAAATAGATAAAGATTAAAAAGACCTAATAACTATACTAAAACCTATTTTATAGCCATATATACTCCATATAATTACTAAGTTTCAATAATAATCCATTATGGACAATTTTATCTATGAAGTACATGGGTAATGCTTTTTCACAAATTTATAAGTGTGCCACTCACCTCACAAATAAAAGGCTTGCCACTCTCATCTCTTATTCCCACCAAAAAAACAATTTTTATATATAAATTAACTATGAGAAAAACATTACAAATTCACTAATGTAACTATAGAATAATTTTTGGGATGTAATTTATCCTTGGATAGCATTTGGTGAGAACCTAAGTATGATTACCGAAGAATAGGTAACTTTCTTCAATGAGAATTTTTTTTCTTATTTATTCATACAGCTAATTAAATTACTAATAAATCATTATGAAAAAATAAACTCAATACCTTAAATATGTTAATATGTTTTTATGCTATTTCCTTCACCTAAAACCATCTATATGTCCCTAACATTTTTATAAATATCCATTCTTATATAAGGAGGACTACAACCTCGCGAACAGAAGTCATTCATTCATCCATTACTATAGAGACCCGAAGCTTGACGTACATGGAAATTACATTAATTTTGTGGATTACATAACAAAAACACACACACAAGGATCGTAATAGTTTAGTGTCTTTGGAAACTCAGAATATAATCTTCTAATCGTGGTGAAAGATCTTCCACATCTCCCATAAAGATCTTCCTTTTTTTTACCTAAAACCTTTCTTTATATCCTAGGGAAATGAAAACATAAAAGGGTGAGCTCAAATGATCAGTAAGGGTAAACAAAAGAAATATCAATCACATCATATTCATAAGAACATAACATTTTGGAAATCATAACCTGCAAAAAAGAGCATAATTTCATAACATGGGTTAAATCATAGTAGAGAAATGAAATCCCAATAATCATAACTTAAAACATGAAACTTTGTGGAATACACACATAATAATAGAGAATCATATCTTATTAGTCAAGACTCATTTCCAAGACTATCTTAGTAGACAAAGTCCATTTCTGAACCGAGTCACCCTCATTTCAGTCCTGTTTCACTGAACCGGTTTAAACTACCGTTACAGACATGTCTATCTCATGAGATATAAAATCTTTACCCAATGCATTGGAGGGAGATATAGGTCCCACCCATCTCATAGTGAAATCATTATTACTTGTGCCACAAAATAAACTTAAAACATTCATCATAACCCAATGAATAAAATGGGTTTCATAAACATCATCCCATCATCACATAATCCATATAAAACAAATGGATATTTCATCATAAGAATATTTAAAACATGTAAATCATAGAGAAATAATACTTGAAACATACACATATGAAATAATTTCATCTTAGATGGAAAATGGTTTTGATAAAACACTTGAAATGAATTCTTGAGGAAAATATCCTTTCTTCTTCAAAATCAATTTCTTTTCACAAAACGTCATGAAATTTTAAAAGAAAGAGATTTTTTTGAAAATAGTCATGAAATCTTTTGGAGTAAACTTCATTAAAATAAGGCTTTATAAAACCGTAAAAATTCGTTCGTGCCGTATGAGTTAAAAAAAACATTCTTTTCGTACTTTTGCCGAAAAAAGTCAAAAAGTACCTCGTAACGTAAACAAAAGAAACATTCCTTACATACCATGTAGTAAAAGTCCAAAATGGGTAAAAAGGACTCTAAACATACATGAAAACACTTTTATAAAACATGGAAATGGATGATAGAAATAACCGCAGTAAATACTTACAAATATGCAATCTCGGATAAAAATGAGATTTGCAAAATTATCCCTTACCATAGGTCCGATTTGCTTCGTAATTGTCTGAACCTCATGTATAATGATTTAAATAATTTTATTGACTTATTATAGTATCATATTCACTTTTATTATATCATATATGGTCCACTTATGACTTTATATCACCCGTTCATTTTTAAATTCATGTTAAAGTAGCGTTTTGGGTAAATTCGTCTCATTTGTCATTCGTGTTTTAACTTGTAATTATTCATATGATTAATTAGATCATGATTACTTAATTCAGAATATAAAAAATTATTTATATATAATATATATTCAGAATATACATATATATAATGGATCGATAAATGGAAAGAAATACACCGTTCATGGAGACGGTAGGCCGTACGTACGCATGAACACTGTTTTCGTTTCCTTATTAAATTAAGTGGAATTAAGTAGATGACATAAATATATATATACATAAATCCAGTAGATTAATAATGTCATATATTTAATTATTATTGCTTATATATACTTTGTAATCATTCTTAAATGGTTAACATGGAGAATGAATCTCATCGCGTCGTGGAGACGGTAGTCCGAATGTACGCACGAGCGATGATATCGTTCTCATGATCGTGGGATTTTATTGGAGTGTATTTATACTATTACAGAATCAATATCACTTTACAATAATTATATATAGTTATTATTTACACCATTATACCCATCCAAGTAAGGTTGTGGTGGAAAATAGATTACACCACGGTGTGGAGATGGTATTCCGTACGTACGCACGCACGGTGATTTCGTTTTCAGTAGGATGGATAGATGGTGAAATAGGATTGTTTAATACTTATAATAACATATAAGTATATGAGTGATACTTATGTTATTACATCATAATGAAAAATCTAAAGAATAAGAAGTGGAAGAAGAAATAAAGATGAAAGAATCAGTAACGGACATTACCTCTTCTTTGAAGCGCCTCTTTGAGATCTCCTTTTAGGGCAATAAAATTGGTCTTTGAGGAAGACCAGAACCTCTAGGAGGTTTTTAGGGAAGTGGAGAATATAATTTGGCAGGGGTTGGATGATCTTTAAGGCTCAATGTGGTTTGAGTAAGAGAGGGAGGGGGTGCCCTTTTATAAGGGAGGAGAGGGGCACCTTTGGAATAACTAAAATACTATTTTATTATAAAGCCAAATTCAGTTTTAAATAGCTCCAAATTGATTTATTTCTAATATAAGGTGGGGATGGGTCGAAATAATCTCATCCAATAGAATTTATACAAGTTTAGGTTCCTATTTTATCCTTATCATTTATATTTAACTTTAAGTTAGATAATTTTACTTTTACCGTGTCTTCTTGTTTTCTTACTCTATAAGGTTAATAAACATACTATATCAAGCCAAACGAACCCCAAGTTGTTTATTATTAATATATATAACCTTATATAAGTAATTTGGCGGAACCATGGATTTTTAGGAATAAAATATCAATTAATAATATAATATTTGTTTTAAAAACTATTTTATGTCAATTTTGACACTATTTAGTAATTGATTTTTGTGAAAATCATAACAGAATTATTAGTTCGAAAAGAGTAACTTAAATCAATTCTAACATGTCATATTAACCTAGAAAAGTAGTGGAATTCATAAAAAGTCTTAAATTACATTTATTTGGGTTTTTATAACATCAATTATGTCAACATTTCATTAATAAGACAATTATTGCATCATATTTGTGTCATAAATAAATTAAATTATTTAATCCCTAAAAATTATAAATAAATTCCTATGATGTATATAATTGTATTATATTTCTGGAGACTATTCATGTTCTAAGTTTCATGAAGTGTATCACTAATTTAAAATTATTATACTTATAAGGTTTATGAAAGTGACATGTTGTCACATTCTTTGATTTTAATAATAATTAAATTATTTTCATGGAAAAAAGTCCATTAAATGAATCTAATCCTACCCTTAGGTGATATGGGTCATCTTGTAGTCATCCAATAGGATTTTGACATGTTTTAGGGTTATTTTATAATATTATATTTACCCTTAATTACCCAATTTACCTTTAACTATGGTAAATAAAATTTACCGTAGTTAATATTCATAATTCCCAAAAATAAAAAGTAGCTTATTAACATAATTTGGATCCACTGATTCCAAATATGGAATCAATTTTTCCAAATTCAATACAAAAAATTTGCAGAAATTAAATTAAAATTAATCCCATTGTCGAAAGAAAATGGGTTTTTCTTTAAAACACTCCAAAAGATTGAATTGATTTATCCTACGAATTCAAGGTAGAATCAATGCTAATGACATAAATTATATTAAATGGTAAAAATATATTCTATTTATACTTTAAAACCATTCAATATTATTATTTAACCATATAAATTATTACGACGAAAAAAGTTGTTTTTAATTAAAATATAGCGTGTTTTTACTATTCATCAAAATATGAAAGTTACCAGAATAATATGAAACATTTATCCAAAGTAAATTTTTATTTCATGATTCCAAAGAAGAATTTTATTTTGTCAAATTGAACTTATAAACATGTCAAAAACTAGATTTAAAGTGGGTGCACCATCAAAAGGTGGCAAAACTGCATTTTTTGAAAAATACTTATTTTACCAGAAATATTTATTTTGTTCTTATACCATGTTTTAGAAAATGTTTAATATGAATAATAATGTTATAAGATTCAAAATTTAGTTAATACTATTCATAACGGCTAGTTCATAATAATATTATAATAATATATCGTTGTTTAGTAAAACCCGATATTGCATACAACACATACTATCGAGGAAGGTCGCGATTGCATGTAATGCAAGCAAAGTCAGGGTTGTGTGCTGTGAAATAATCCTTCGTTGTTTTGTATATCATAATCCAAACATATTTCATTTATGCATTGAATATATATATATATATATATATATATATACTCAATGTTGCGTAGAATAACTATTATCAAAATTGTGTGTAACACAATCCAAGAATAGTGTTGCGTATACTGCAAGCTAATACGGTGTTGCGTATAGCGCAAGGTAATATTGGTGTAGAATACAACAAAAGACATTAATGAAATTAAAAGAATATTTTTCATAAAATCTCGGGGTGTTACATTCTACCCCCCTTAAAATGAATTTCGCCCTCGAAATTCGTCGGGGTTATAAATGGTTTACTATTTGAAAATTTCTTTAATAGAAACCCACATCGTAAAAAGGAATACCAAAACCAATCTTTAAAAACAAAAGTATGAAACTTAACTGTTACCCAAATAAAATAATCATCGGGTTTCCACATAGGTGAAAATATGTATATGGAAGAGAAATCTAACAATCATGTACTGATGGAGAGTGGTAGAGAACATGGCTTTGGAAAATCCAGTAATCACAAAGCCATAAATTTTTGATGATCTAAGGTACCATCTGATTCATCAGATATAAGAGCACTGGAACAACATTTTTGGTTTTCAAGATCATTTCCCTAAAGTTGATGAAATTGGAATTAGAAGAAATACTTTCGTGATTTTGGTATAGTCTCACCGCTTGTCGTTCTTTGGACAATTTCCACTTCATCTCTTAAAGAAATGAAGTTGAATTTTTTATTCATGATGTGTTAGAAGATCATGTGATAGAATGATGTGTCATTCCATCTGTCTCAAACAAAAGGTTAGAAAAGTTGTCAAAAAATATATAAGTCTATCTATAGTGAGATTAATCATATATGGTTCCTAAAATGAACTTATACTTTATATATCATACCTCTTAATAAAATACAACTAGTTTCTACTAACCAGGGACTTCTTGTGGGCCAGTGGTAGGCGATAAAGGCCAGTCACACTTCGGTTGTGGGTTCGATTCCTACAACCTTGTCCGACGCGATGGGCTGTCGCCCGTCCTTCAGGTTGTCCTTTTTCTAAAACTATATTACTATAACATCCCATCAATAATATCGAAAAAAACTTCTATCATTAAACAATGCTAACTTATGTCCAACATAATCCATTCCAATCTTTAGGATTATCCATAATACTACAGTCCATTCTCATAATACAGTGAAAACGATTACCAGAGATTTAATACCATCGTTGATCCCCATATATCATAAGATATGTCTTGTTGGTCACATTCCAAACATTCAAAGGCCTTAATCATGTATTCTCTTGAATACCCATTTAACCTTAGTGAAAACATGAATGTAGTTAAAAGTTAACACTTTACCCATACCAAAATCCTCAAAATTCTATAGACTCAAACCATGATATCACTTAGTCCTTATATCAATCATGAGATCATGAATACTATCAAACATATTAGATTCTCTTTATCCCTTCATTATGTGCATATCATCTTCTTTCCAAAAATATTTCAATCACTTTTCATTGTTACCGATGCCATAAAATTATTGAAAACCACAATAGACCAAAACATAAATATTCCAATATTCCACGATATTATATACAACATTATTTTGGAATCCCATTACATAAACACTTAATCATTTCACCACATCATTGTCATATTCAACATCACCAATGGTGATCGCATGTGACTTCCCTTTGTCCTTTGCCTTAATTGGTTGCTCATGTCGATCATCACTAACCCTTGGATTAGGGAATTTATTAGCATAATGCCCCATTTCCTTGCACTTGAAGCATTGAAGTGTAGTAGGTTCATTCTGTGTATCCCTTCCTTTGTTTGCATCATTAGACATCTTCTTCCCATCATTGCGGCATTCAAATGCCTGATGAACTTCCTTTCCACATTTGAAACATTTACTTGTCTCTTTAAGACAATCTCCACTATGATTCTTTCCACACTTTGAGCATAAGGAAACATTCATCTTCTTTTCACCATTATTCGGAGATTTCTCCTTGAACTCCATCTTTCGTTTCTTGTCGAAACTATGAGATGGATAAGTAACACCAACTTCCATTTCTACCTTGATATCACAACGCACAATTTCTTCATAGCTACTGAAGTCTCTTTTAGCTAATGCCCTTCGAAGATTTGGTTTTAAGCCACTGAAGAATTGATCAACATTACTTTCAGGTTGGATGATAAATCCAGATGCATACCTTGCAAGCCTTGTAAAATTCGCTTCGTATATACCAACAGATTCATCATCCTTTTTCTTTAATTCAAGAAACTCCTTCTCCATATTTGTTCAAAGAATACGAGGGAAGTACTTATTGAAAAATAAGTTCTTGAACTCGTCCCATTCCATGGACTCAATTTCATCTCTTTGCCTCGTATTCTTGATAAGATTCCACCATTTATCAGCTTCACCTTCCAAAATATATACTACTAAGATTACTTTATCATGTTCTGAACATTGAAGAACTGAAAATATCTTTTCAGTGGTACTGATCCATTGTTCAGCAACAAGTGGATCAGAAGACCCACTGAAAGAAGGTGGACGTTGCCTCATGAAGGACTCAATAGAATATTGTTCCCTTCTCTGCTCATTTAGAAGTACAGAATGATTCATAGCTTGTGTAAGTATAACAATAAGATTTTTCACTCCATCTCCCATAACATTTGTTTGTTCAGGAGGACAATCATTGCATTGTCCATTGCATTGATCAACACGGTTCCTTCGGGTTCCAGCCATCGTCTAAAACCCAAAAAGAATAGTGTGAGAGGAAAAAATCATTCTAGGGAAAACAACATAATAAAGGGGGAGTACCTTCAATATCTAACATATTAGGTTTAATTCTATGATCGTTAGAGTAATTCTAGTACTATAACCTCTACATATAATTAACCTTAGGGACATACCTAGACACACCTTAGAAATATCTCTAGGGATCTCACTAACGTTTTCGCATCCTAGTTTCCAAAAGTTGACTAAACTTTTCCTCTGATACCAACTATAGAGACCCAAAGCTTGACGTACATGGACATTACATTACTTTTGCATAGTAAATAACAAAAACACACACACAAGGATCATAATAGTTTAGTGTCTTTGGAAACTTGGAATATAATCTTCTAATCGTGGTGAAAGATCTTAAACATCTCCCATAAAGATGTTCATTTTTTTACCTAAAACCTTTCTTTATATCCTGGGGAAAAGAAAACATAAAAGGGTGAGCTCAAATGCTCAGTAAGGGTAAACAATAGAAATATCAATCGCATCATATTCATAAGAACATAACATTTTGGAAATCTTAACCTGCAAAAGAGAGCATAATTTCATAACATGGGATAAATCATAGTAGATAAATGAAATCCCGATAATCATAACTTAAAAAATGAAACTTTTTGGCATACACACATAATCATAGAAAATCATATCTTATTAGTCAAGACTCATTTCCAAGACTATCTTAGTGGACAAAGTCCATTACTGAACCGAGTCACCCTCGTTTCAGTCCTGTTTCACTGAACCGGTGTAACCTACCGTTCCAGCCATGTCTATCTCATGAGATATAAAATCTTCACCCAATGAATTGGGGAGAGATATAGGTCCCACCCATCTCATAGTGAAATCATTCTTACTTGTGCCACAAAATAAACTTAAAACATTCATCATAACCCAATGAATAAAATGGGTTTCATAAACATCATCCCATCATCACATAATCCATATAAAACAAATGTATATTTCCTCATAAGAAAATTGAAACCATGTAAATCATAGAGGCATTATACTTGAAACATACACATATGAAAAAATTTCATCTTAGATGGAAAATGGTTTTGATAAAATAGTTGAAATGAATTATTGAGGAAAATATCCTTTCTTCTTCAAAATCAATTTGTTTTCACAAAACGTCATGAAATTTTAAAAGAAAGATATTTTCTTGAAAATAGTCATGAAATCTTTTGGAGTAAACTTCATGAAAATAAGGCTTTATAAAACCGTAAAAATTCGTTCGTGCCGTATGAGTTAAAAAAACATTCTTTTCGTACTTTTGCTGGAAAAAAGTCAAAAAGTACCTCGTAACGTAAACAAAAGAAATATTCCTTACATACCATGTAGTAAAAGTAAAAAATGGGTTAAAATGACTTTAAACATACATGAAAACACTTTTATAAAACATAGACATGGATGATAGAAATAACCCCAGTAAATACTTACAAATATGCAATCTCGGATAAAAATGAGATTTGAAAAATTATCCCTTACCTTAGGTCTGATTTGCTTCGTAAGTGTCCGAACCTCCTGTATAATGATTTAAATAATGTCATTGACTTATTACAGAATCATATTCACTTTTATTATATCATATATGGTTCACTTATGACTTTATATTACCCGTTCTTTTGTAAATTCATGTTAAAGTAGAGTTTTGGGTAAAATCGTCTCATTTGTCGTTCGTGTTTTAAATTGTAATTATTCATATGATTACTTAGATCATGATTACTTAATTCCAGAATATAAAACATGATTTATATATAATATATATTCATAATATACATATATATAATGGATTGATAAATGGAAAGAAATACACCGTTCACAGAGACGGTAGGCCGTACGTACGCATGAACGCTGTTTTCGTTTCCTTATTGAATTGAGTGGAATCAAGTATATGACATAAATATATATATACATAAATATAGTAGCTTTATAATGTCATATATTTCATTATTATTTCTTATATATACTTTTTAATCATTCTTAAATGGTTAAGATGGAGAATGAATCTCATCGCGTCGTGGAGACGGTAGTCCGTACGTACGCACGAGCGATGATATCATTCTCATGATCGTGAGATTATATTGGTGTGTGTTTATTCTATTACAGAATCAATATCAATTTACAATTATTATATATAGTTATTATTTACACCATTATACCCATCCACGTAAGGTGGTGGTGGAAAATAGATTTCACCACGGAGTGGAGACGGTATTCGGTACGTACGCACGCGCGGTGATTTCGTTTTCCGTAGGATGGATAGATGGTGAAATAGGGTTGATTAATACTTATAATAACATATCAGTACATGAGTGATACTTATTTTGTTACATCACTATGAAACATATAAAGAATAAGAAGTGGAAGAAGAAATAAAGATGAAAGAATCGGTAACGGACATTACCTCTTCTTTGAAGCGCCCCTTTGAGATCTCCTTTTAGGGCACTAAACCTGGTCTTTGAGGAAGACCAGAACCTCTAGGATGTTTCTAGGGAAGTGGATAATAGAATGTGGCAGTGTTCGGCCGAGCTTGAAGGCTCATAGTGGTGTGAGGAAGAGAGGGATGGGGTGCCCTTTTATAAGGGAGGAGAGGGGCACCTTTGGAATAACTAAAATAATATTTTATTATAAAGCCAAATTCGGTTTTAAATAGCTCCAAAATGATTTATTTAGAAGCTAAAGTGGGAATGGGTCGCAATCCTTTCATCCAATAGAATTTAAACAAGTTTAGGTTCCTATTTTATCCTTATCATTTATATTTAACTTTAAGTTAGATAATTTTACTTTTACCGTGTCTTCTTGTTTTCTTACACTATAAGGTTAATAGACTTTCTATATCAAGCCAAAAGAACCCCAAGTTGTTTATTATTAATATATATAACCTTATCTAAGTCATTTGGCCAATCCTTAGATTTTTAGGAATAAAATAACAATTAATAATATAATATTTGTTTTAAAAACTATTTTATGTCAATTTTGACACTATTTAGTAATTTATTTTTGTGAAAATCATAACAGAGTGATTAGTTCTAAAAAAGTAAATTATATCAATAATAACATGTCCTATTAACCTAAAAAAGTATTTTAATTCATAAAAAGTCTTAAATGACATTTATTTGGATTTTTATAACATCAATTATGTCAATATTTTATTAATAAGACAATTACTGCATCATCTTTGTGTCATAAATAAATTAAATTATTTTATACCTAAAAATTCTAAATAAATTCCTATGATGTATATAATTGTACTATATATCTGGAGACTCTTCATGTTCGAAGTTTCATGAAGTGTATCACTAAATTAAAATTATTATACTTATAATATTTATGAAAGTGACATGTTGTCATATTCTTTGATTTTAATAATAATTAAATTATTTTCATGGACAAAAGTCCATTAAATGAATCTAATACGACCCTTATGTGATATGGGTCTACTTTTAGTCATAAAATAGGTTTTTGACATGTGTTAGGCTAATTTTATAATATTATATTTACCCTTAATTACCCGATTTACATTTAACTATGGTAAATAAAATTTACCATAGTTAATATTCATAATTCCTAAAAATAAAAAGTAGCTTATTAAAATAATTTGGATCTACTGATTCCAAATATGGAATCCATTTTTCCAAATTCAGTAGACAAAAGTTTCAGAAATTAAATTAAAATTAATTCCGTTGTCGAAAGAAAACAGGTTTTTCTTTAAAACACTGCAAAAGATTGAATTGATTTATCCTACGAATTCAAGGTAGAATCAATGCTAATGACATAAATTATATTAAATGGTAAAAATATATTATATTTATTCTTTAAAACCATTAAATATTATAATTTAACCATATAAATTATTACGATGAAAAAAAGTTGTTTTTAATTAAAATATAGCGTGTTTTTACTATTCATCAAAATATGAAAGTTACCCGAATAATATGAAAAATTTATCCAAAGTAATTTTTTATTTCGTGATTCCAAAGAAGAATTTTATTTTGTAAAATTTAACATATAAACATGTCAAAAACTAGATTTAAAGTGGGTGCGCCATCAAAAGGCAGCAAAACTGCATTTTTTAAAAAATACTTATTTTACACGAAAAATTTATTTTGTTCTTATACCATGTTTTAGAAAATGTGTAAGACGAATAATAATTTTATAAGATTAAAAATTTAGTTAATACTATTCATAATGGCCAGTTCATCATAATATTATAATAATATATCGTTGTTTAGTAAAACGCGGTATTGCGTACAACACACGCTATCGAGGAAGGTCACGATTGCGTGTAATGCAAGTCAAGTCAGGGTTACGTGCTGTGCAAGAATCCTTCGTTTTTTCGTATATCATAATCCAAACATATTTCATTTATACATTGAATATATATATATACTCAATGTTGCGTAGAATAACTATTATCAAAATTGTGTGAAACACGATCCAAGAATAGTGTTGCATATACTACAAGCTAATACGGTGTTGCGTATAGAGCAAGGTAATCTTGGTGTAGCATACAACACAAGACATTAATGAAATTAAAAGAATATTTTTCATACAATCTCGGGGTGTTACAATTACCACCTCTCTCAGTTTGGTATGATGGTGGATATAAGTTTTATAAATTATATTTAAATCAAAAGTTTACATATGGAATAAATATATTATATAAAACTATTTATTTTCCATTTTGTAGGGGATACAATAACAACAATTGTGTGTATGTCTTACTACCACCTTACGAAGTGATGTCATTCGTATATTAGAAATGCTTATCTTGTAAAGTTATAAGGATATATTAAATGAATATATGTGATATAAATGAAATAATTATGACATTTATTACATATTTATTATTATAAAAATATAAAATATCCTTTTATTTTCTTACACTAATACATGATAACATTATTCACATAAATGTGGACTACCACTTTTACAAAGCGATGAGATTCTTTTTTCATCACCATACCGCATGGTTGATATATATAAGTACATTTGAAAAATAAATATGATAAATATGATATTATGATAATTATTTAAATATAAAATAATACTTTCCTCCATTTCATAATGGTTAATGGGAAATGGAAATGTTTGTCATGTGTGTGTAAGACGTACCGTCTCTAAGATTGCAACAAAAATCATTTATCAAAACCAAGTTTCATGAATGGTCATATAATTACAATTCATCTATAAACATTATAATGGTGTCCTGATTATTATTATTTTCAAGGTATTACTATATAATATAAATGTGAACTAGAAATTTCATAAAGAAACACATGTGAGGAAACCAAGCAATTGACACGAGAAATAATGAAAATATTGAATGATAATTATTTAATAATTGATAATATGTAATAAAATGATCATATATGATATTATAAATATTAATATTATTCTATAATAAGTAAATAATTTATTTTAATCCAATATAAAATAGTTTAAAGAACTTTTGACCAAAACAGTGTGTGAGGTATGTGACCTTGTATCAATATACCTTCATTAAGGCATATTGTATTGTTATTCACCTAATTAGTTTTATTTTGTATTTATAATTCACCAAGAAATTTAATATCATGATTCTTAAATAATTTATTATTTTTAGGTTTCAATTTTTATTATTTAATCCAAGGGCATTTTAGATACCTTTTACCAAGAATTAAGGAATTTCATTACCCAATTTTTTCCACTAGGATATATTACTTCTTAGCCGTCTCCTATATTCTATGATTATTGATTAAATTACATTTTATTAGATTATGTTTTATTTACACTTATTTTATGGGCATTTAAATTTTAATCACATAATCATTTAATCCACTAATTCTAACTTTTTTATTATTAGGGATTATTTCACAATCTCATTCTAACCAAGAAGGTATATTCTTGAATTTTAATAGAAGTAAATTATTTAAAATTTTCATAATAAACTCATTTAATATTCCCCTCATCACTTTACTTATTATATTTTAAATTAATAGTACAATTTTTATACTATTTGGTTCTTAAAATTATTGGGTAAATATTTTTATGAAAATGTATCTCCGTTTCTCTCCTCAAATAGAAATTTATTTTCCCAAAAAACAACATTTTCAAAAATATATATTGAAAACCCTTTTATTTTATTTTAAAATTATTTTTCAAATAAATATTTACCCATTTTTTACAAATTTTGTTTAAATTAATATTTAAATCATTTTTAAATAATTCTTATTTTTCTTTTTTATAAAAATTGAATGGAATATTTTTTTATATGAATCAAATGAATAGAATTTATATCCATAAAGAAAAATTAAATGTTTTATATATTATATTATATGTTTCCGATGTGATGTTAAATTATTATTTTTTATTTTTTTGAGTCAAATTTTAGTTTTTAATGGTGAATTTCAAAATGAAATGTTTCATTTTCAAGATCTTTTTAAAGACATTTTTATTTAATTTATATTAAAAAATGAAAATCACACTTTATTATTACTTAAATAGGTATATGTTGTATTAATTCCATCATTACTATTTATCCTTTTGGTTTATGATCATTTTAAACTAGGAGAATATTGAAAGTCACTTAATTTATTTATTTTTATTCATTAACATTCCATTGAATTAATAACCTTCTAATAGATAGTAAAATTTTCCTAAATATCCATATTATTTTTTATGGATATAATTATTTTTTAAATCGTATATCATTTCTACATACAGTGTTGTACGCTGAATGTTATTTTCTTATTTGGGGAAAAATTTCTAAATATGTATTTCTTACTCAATAAAGATATGTCATGATAAGAAAAATTATTCCTGAATTTAATCAATTACTCAATATATGAGGAATTATTTGGACCTAATGTAATGGCTGGGTCTCTATATAATATAATCCCTCAATGAATTCCTATGTCTCGTGTGAAAAATAATTAAGTTATCATTAAACCGGTTTGTACAAGTAGTTTTAATAAATCATTTGAAATGTCTTGATGGTAGAGGTATCATGATGTCTGAGATCAAGGAGTCAAATATTTAAGCATAACCATCATTTGGAATTAATTTTTTATTATCCATGAGATAATCAGAATTATAATATCTCTAGATTCATTTCATTATCAGTTTACTGATCAAATGGAATGTGATTTAATTTTTTTACCTTACCATATCATCAATTATTTACCTCACTATAACAATTATGGATTATATTATTATCATTGAGATATTATCCATGACATTGTCTTTAAATTCATTTAATTCACATCTTATTAGTTAAATGGAATGTGCATTCAGATATATACACTTCGTTATTGATTATGATTATTGATTTATGATAGTTTCCATTTCACTCAACCCAAACAATGAATTTTATCTCACCCATATTTTTTACCTTTTCCTAAGAATCCATAAAGTTTACTATGATCATAATGCAAGGATATATTATAGGAAATAATGTCATTCTCAAAAAAATTATATTGTAACTTTTTAAATTGTAATGAAATACTAAATTATGTATGAAACTTACCAATACTAATAATATATTCAGTCCTTTGGTATGAAATTCCTTGTATATTGTCCCATTGTAATAAAGCGGACATCAAATTTGGGAAACTGTGGTCAGAGCCTCTATTAGATGCTTGAAAACTAGAAAGAATTATAGTTTGTGGAGGATTTGATATGTATATTTCATGAATATTTTTTGGAAAATAATTTCATTAATTTTTTTAATTTAGTAGTTAATCCACGTCTTATTCTAGTTTTGTGAAATTTATTTTTGGATGGTAGTAATTTAGATTTTTTTGGGAGAAAAATAAATATAAATAATTATGGATGAATTTTTAATTAAGATTTTTTCTATTTCTAAATGGAAAAATCGGGCCCACCAACCTGAGAAAATGAGAGAAGGAAAAACATTTAGTGGCTATAAAATTATCACAATGCAATAATAAGGTATCAGGTGTACATGTGCGTATGTGAGAAGGCATGTTCGATGCCAAGAATGGGTAAATGTATTGCCAAAGGAGAATATAATGTCATGTGGTGCAAAAAAAGTGAGTCAGGTGTGGGGTGGCCCTGAGGCTATTATTCTAAGTGTCCAACCCCACATGATAATATTTAAAAGATTTCTCAAATTCACTATAAACATATGTGGGACACATGGTGGATGAACATTTTTTATCAAAATGAAATGTTTCAACTTGGTGTTGAACTTGCACCTCCTTTAATGTAAAATCTCACCATTACATGCCACTTGTCTCACCAACCATCATAATTTATATTCCACATTAATCCATTATGAACTTTATTGTTGGATCTTGATGCAAATATTGTAAATGATGGGACTCTATTAATACCACTAGAAGATTGATTGAGTTTGTGCTAATTCATTTGTTAATTCCACAGGGGTAGAAAGAAAATGGTCTCTAATAAATGAATGTAAAGGTTTGATAATGGGTTATTAAAGGTTACAATTTGTATGTAAGCCACATAATGTTCCCAATGATAGATATATCTGTGTAATGGAGAGATGTGTAAGTTTTGTCATCTAATAATGTAATCGATTATTACTACATAAAGAGAATTCCTTCATATCACAAAGTACCAAGTTAATTCAACATACAAGATAAAAATGACAATATATTTTTAATACTTTTCTTCATAGTGAAAATTTTATGTCATCACACCATAAGAGGGGAGATAAAAATGGTGGAGGTACATATGGTTGAGGTTTGTTGCACAATAACCATTTATGTCAGGTACTATGTGGAAACATAAAAAGTTTACACAATATAACTAATGGTCAAGTCCCTAACATCATTTTTAACTTGATTTCATGAACCAAAGTCTGTATGAGATTAATGGAAGAATTAAAAGAAAATTTACCACAATTATCTCACATGACTTTTATGAAGATAAATTGATTTTTTAAATGATTTTTAGAATCCATAAAAAAAATATTCTTATAAATAGAATTTTATAGCTTCTATAGGAGAAGGATTTAACTGATCTAGTGTGTATTTCACTAAAAGAATTTATTTACAGTGAATTATTGTAAGGATACTATTTTTCTTACATTTAGGTTTATTTATTTTTATTTCCCTCTCATGATTAACCCAATGGTATGGTTCTCTTGTTCATTGTACTGTAAATGATGGGGTGTGTGGTAGTGAAGTGTTATTTTACATTAATTCCATGGTTGGGAAATATATTCAAAAATAATTCTCAAAAATAATCTCTATTTATATTTCATGACCATTGGGATCTGAATTTTGGAAGTTATTTTGAGTATAAAACTAATAAACGTGGATTATAAAAGTCTATTTCATGATTATTGATAATTATAACTAAATATCATATCATGTAACCTAACACATTCATAACCTGGAGTAATTTTTCTTATTGAAGGTGAAATTATTAATTCAGATAGGTTATACCAAGACCTATGATTCTTTTAGGTTTGACTCTAGAAAAAGACGAGAATAATTAAACAATTCATCACCTCACTTCACAAGAAAATAAATCTATAACTGATGAACTCGGGACATCTTGTCCAATTTATTTAATCATTTTATTCTTTCCTTATTAACAATTACACTTATGTTCCTTAATTTTATTAAAACCATATTGAGGTTTATACCTTAAACATAAAATATGATATACCATTGGTGGCCGTTTTGTCTGGGAATTTTATAAATTTATAAATTTTATTACCTATTAGAACTAATGACTCCCTTAAGGCCTTCTTCTTTCATCAAAAATATAAATACTTTCAATATTAAATAGTATAATTGAGAAAGAATATTTTATATCAATATGATAGACTTGTGGATGTGAGTTATCAAGTAAATCATAATTCATAACCAATTTTTTATAGTGTGGTACGTGGCACACACCTATCATGTGGTGTGTAAAAAAATTTATGTATCAGTGGTTGAATATATTTATAGTGTTAACCCTAGGTTGTGTCCTTATAGGAGTGTACAAGATCATGTTTGTATTAAAATTTTAATTAGACAAAGGGTTTTTTTTAAATTGATTGATTTTTTAAAAAATAATTAAATAAACCAAGTGACTAAAAATATGTATATGAAATGGTAGATTAAGTTAGTTTTTATTTTATAATTCCAATGCAGTTGTAGTCTATAATTTATCTAATGGTTTCCCATATAAACTGTTATGTGAAATGATCTATTATTACTTTTCCTATCACCCTTGTCTGAATGGTTTGGGTGATGATATTATTTCTGAAATGTTATATTGGTCTACCCTCCATCTAATGTGTGAGAGAATTGCTGGAAATTCCCACATTTGATATAATCTATACTCGATTAGGTATTACTCTATCTAAACAATTATGAGTGTCGACTTTCCCTCCCATAAATATCAATAATAATTGAATAATTCAACACTAAGATATCATTTATTCTATCATATATGAACTAGATCCTTGTTGAGGTAGAGGATGAAAAATTAACCAATGTAGTAATCGATAGATTGAATGAAAACAAAACACAATCTCATATGATAATAATAATAACTATAAATTATTAAAACATTTTGGTAAATTAAATGTAATATTTTTTATCAAGGTTGAAAAAAAATCATAATAATAAAAAAATCCACCTTCCTTAGTCAATTAAATGCTTGTCATTCTATATTATGGGTATAGAGAATATTTAGGAAGAAAATAGCATCATTGAACAATGAAAACTAAAAAGTAAAATTATAGGAGACCTAGAAAATTTCCTCTCCACAATTTATCAATTTAAATATCATGTATTTTTTCCTTTAATATCATAGAATATTTATTATTTTTCAGCAAAATATTTTTTATTTTTATTTTATATATTCCCTAAATATTATATTTCATTCGGGCATGTGTATGTTAGGTTAATCCAAAATTACTAAATATCAAATTTTCTGGATGAAAATTAACATCACATTGTTCCACATAGATAAAAGATATAGTTTAATTAATAAAACATTATTCCCATAAAATTTAATGTGAACATGATCCACATAGTTCTATTTCATTAACATCTAGAATTACCTCATTTGGAGTACTGTAGATTGATTTATGACTCATTTAATAATGGTGTTTCAAAACTATCAAACCAATTATATTATAATTTAGAATGATTTTATTTATCCCTTAGTACCATAATATGAAATTAATATAGTAAAAGAAAACGGATCCTAAATAAAATATCAGTCTAAAAAATGAATTTCAACATTTTGATTAGTTTTGAAAAAGTTATGGCTAAAATATCAATGTGATATTATTTTATAATGTTATATAATTAATTAATTAATATAATTTAGCCAAAAATTAATTCAAACTCCAAAAATATAATCTATTTAACTATATATTAACAAATGTTGTTGATTAAATATTTGTAATGATGTAAACTATATTTAAAATATCATATCTATAAATTCAACTACACCTATCAGTTTGACTCCTTGTAATGTTGTAAACTATATTTAAAATATCATATCTATAAATTCAACTACACTTATCAGTTTGACTCCTTGATAATTTATCCTAAAAATCAAATCCCAAAAACATTATACTGCATACCCATCATATACACTAATTTAACAAAAATAAAAAAATATCATGGATCATATTTTTTTTTCAAGTAACCCATTTAGTTCGTGCAATTAATTTCCACTTCATTTCTCGTCTCATGCACACATTACAATTAGATCACTAAAATTTCCACCCATCGCATAAATGAAAATATTCAAATAACCATTTTTCATAAAAAACATTAATTGGTCCCCATCGAATTGATATATAATAATATATCCCCCTTCAATGTGATAAGGATGAATTTTTCTCATGATTACTTGTCATATTTGTTCCCTGGAATTCAGTTGGTAGGTTTTAGATGTCAAAAATTATAAGGTAGAATAAGAGGGTTTAACTATTTTTTAAATCAAAACTTTGTGATCTAAATACAATAAAGAATTAGATCCTCATCACTACCCCTAGTATAAAATTACCTCAAAAACACTGAAAAATTCAAGGAAAGTGCACAAAATTTATAATTTTACCCATAAATTATATCCACTCAACTACCTTTAGTGGAATTATAAATTTTTACTAATATTTTCAAATTCGTTACATCATGATTTCTGAAGTAAGGATTATATAAATTTTACACAATTGGTGTTACTTTCTATCCATTATCTCTAATGAAATTACATCATTGAAATTTAAAAAAGATGACTATTTCTAGTATTTTTTATAGTTACATACTAATATGTTTTTATAATTATACTCTTGAATATATAATAAGGCATAAAGTTTAGTAGATGAAATAAATTTTTTGACATATGATCTTCCTCATAATGTAGCCAAATAGTATGATTTTTCACACAACAAGGAATCTACACAAAAAATGAATTAATATGGATCATGGAATTTTACTTCCTAGAGTATGGTATATATGGAAAATGGAATAAAATGTGGAAAACTAATTGTTTTTTATGGTTAATGAGGGAAAAGGGGATTAAAGGTACATGTAAGAAAAATAAAAAGGATTTTATTGAAAAGTTTTATTTTAATAACACTAACATTTCCCAATAAATTTAAATACAGAAAACCTCAATATAAAAGGTTTTGATATAATTAAATCAAGTTTTAGTTAAATTATTCCTGGATTGGTCCTCTAAAAATGAGTTTAATGTAAAGAATATATAAAAATGTGTTCAGAAGCCCGAAAACAAGAAGGTTTTAAATATAAAGATAGTGATACGCTAAATGTGACTCTAAATTTAGTACTATTTTAAGGGAATTATCAATGTTATGAATAAGAAAAAAATTCATTTTCAATATTCACATATTCTCACTTTTATGGAATAAATTATCCCACTCATTAACATATGTTTGATAAATTATAAATACAATAATTTATGTTCACAAGATTCAAAATCAGACAAAAAATTTAAAAATGTTTTTTTGAAAATAGAAATGTAAAAATTCATGACTACATAGATTCCATCCCAAATACTAAATCGATTTACTATAATAAATTTTGGTTAAATTATATCAATAGATCCCTTCAAATACATCATTTACTTGGATGTAAATAAAATTGGGAAAAGTAGATACGCATCAACATCTTAATATCATAGATACCACTCACTGAAAACCTGCAATCCAAATTACAAAGGAAAATATACTAAATTTATTTATAGAAACGAAAATAGAAATAGAATGAGAAAGAAAAAGAAAATACTGATTGATATTTATTTAATCAGCAATTGGGACTCGTGTTTAGATTTACTACACATGGATAGTTTAGATGTTAACCATATATTGATAGTTTCTAGAGTGTCTTTGAGGTGAGCCATATATATTTTCTTCTTTCTTGATTTATATTTCCTTTTTCCATAAGATACTAATGAATAGAGTGTGTCAAATTCAAAATCTTGGAAATGAGATATTTCATTAATGTATGAGGTAGTATAAATATATTTCTCCCACAATTTGTTCATCTTCTTCTTGTACATCCTCTTATTTATCTTGTTGGTTATCCTTTTTAATAATTTTCATCACCCTATAATCTTCAATGGTGCCTACCTCAAGTTAATCTACAATGTAATTTTCCAAATAACGATCGAATAATGTTTATTAATCAACATATAAGAATTTAGTTTGAATGTAATGTATTGATAAATCCAAATAAATGAATCTAGGGAAATGTTTACTCCCTTGATTGTCACAACCAAGAGATTTTGTTTTTTAGTCATGTACATGGAAATGTTTCTTTGGGTTAGGGAAGTGGATCTATCTAAATATATTTAAATCCAAGAATATACCATTAATTTTATTCTTCGAAGTAGTACTCTAAAATTTCTGATTCTAAATTTTCATAAAAATTGGGTGTTTGTTTAGATAAGTTTCAGAATTAATAAAAACCAGTGAATTTAGGGTTTGATCACCCAATTAAGTAGTTTTTTCAGTAACATGTGTTTCTCTATGAGTGGATTTGGTATTATCTATGATATTTGAGGGAGATAAATTTATTTAAGTTGTCATTCCACTTATTTTATGTCCTATTAATAGGTTTAAGGGTTATAATATTTTTACGCCTCATCCACAAATTGATTGAAATTTTCAAGTATTATTAAATCTTGATGATATCCTTGAGAACGGTATCTATAATTGATGGTTTAAGGTCTTTATTATGATACATGATGGTATACCTAAATTACTCTCTAATATTTTCAACTATGGATCCTCATATCTGAATAACAAATCTAGAAAAATCTTCAAAATATTTTAGGGGTGATTCAAAGAGAAACTATTTTATTTATTTCAAATTTTAGTTTTAAAATTGATAAATTATATACAAGATAAATTTCCTCAAATTTAGATTTAACATTAAGGTTTATAAGTGTATTCAATATGTTTCATTCAATTTTAGTATATGGTGGGTTAATAGTTTTGTTATTGGTTCTAGACATGTAATTTACGTATTGTATTTTTTCGAACGACCTCCACAGAATTGGTACCTTGTTTTGGCGTACACCGATCTTAGTGTATGAGAAAATTCTTTATTTTCCATATATTAATTGTAATTTAAATTTTAACAAAATATTGGATATAGAGAATAATACATAGAATAAATTTTCAGATATATTTTATGTAAGAGACAGGGGTGTTTTGAAATTGATAGATTTTGGAAGAAAGAAAAGAAATTAAATAAGAGATTAAAAATAACGATAAGAGAAGGGTGTTTAAGTGAGGGTTAGTTTTAAAAATTTAATATTATCATATTCCCTAAATTATTCAACCCTTTATCTTAGTTTATTATAACTGCGATGATCAATGATTACTTCCACTATCATCCTTTGATGAATGGTTTGGGTGATGATATTTATTACTAAAATCTCATCTAGGTGAACCAACTATCCAATGTTTGAGAGAGTTATATATAAAACGCTCAAATTGACTTAGGAAATAATAAATCAATTCTTGTTCTCAATAAATAATTAATATTTTAAAATTCCCTTCCCACACATAATTTAAAAAACTCAGTAATTCTCCACCAATACTGGTATATTCTATCCTATATAAACCAGAAACTAGTAGATTGAGGTGATGGATAGTTATCCTATGTAATTATCAATAAAAAATTAAAACCAAACACAGTTTAATTTTATTGTAAGAACATCCATGGATTATTTAGTACATTTAATAATATAGAGATAATTTTATTCATTAAGATTAATAACATCAAGAATTAAAAAAGGAAAAAATCAATTCCATAATCTCTTGAAATAATACCCCTCTATGTGAGGGGAAACAAAGAAGAATGAAGAAGAAAATTACTTCACAGAACCATGAAAACCTTAAATGATATTCAGAGGAGATATTAAATTTTTTCCCTTTGGGATATGTTATTTTAATGTATCAGTATTGTTATCCCTGAATAACTCTAAATTTAGATATGTTTTATTCTTAAAAGTTGTTTTATTTCTCTTATCTTTCATCCCTAACAATTTCATGTAATGTTGACACTTGTATAAAAATTTATTCTCAAATTATGTAAGATTACTTTTTATGGATGATATATCTCTTTATCTTCATCCAATTTAAAATGTACATATTATAAATTAAGGTGTGAATATTTCGGTTAAGTTTAATTTAAGGAAAAGACAGAATTTCCACTTTCGATTACAATTGGAATCAACAATTTTTTAATTCTATTTCTCTAGGTATTTTTATTTTAGTGAAAGTAGGTCAATTATTTTTGGACATTAATTCTCAAAATTTGGATGATTTTTTGGGGTCTCTTAGTATGTAAATATTCTCTTGTTCCAATTAAAGGAAATTAATCCCACAAACCATATCACCCAAAAAAATATTTTGTAAATTTAGATCAATTTTTTAAAAAGTAATGTCTAAGATATCAATGTGATAAAAAATTATTAAAATTGTAAAATTAATAAAGTTTCATAATTTAGATCAAAATTCATGAAAAATTAAAACTATATGAAATTTAACTTTATAAGAAAAAATTGCAAGTATAAAGTCATCAAAATACTTATTAAAAGAATATAAAATATTAGATTTGTCATTATGTGATGGTTAGTGTCTTAGAATGAGGTCATATTCTATAATGGTCCTTTCCAAATAATATGAATGTGTCGATATTTTTCAAGATGCATTACTTTATTTTACATCATTTTATATGAAACTATATTTCATTATTTGATAGTTGAATATGATAGAATATGGATCATAACAATTTAGCTGATATTTTTATTTTAATATGAGAGTTTCAACACTAATATTTATCCTAACTCCTTTATACACACTAATTTGGCCTATAATATTAATTTAATAACTAATGAAATCCAAAAAAATAAACACATAAATATTTAATCAAATTTTATTGGAAAACCATTCAAATATCTCTTGATGTTTGGGGATATTAATGGGCCCTAAGTAACTAAATTAAAAAAATAATATCCATGAGAGAATCAAAATTGTGATATGGTGAATACAATATTGATCGTTATAGTAAGGGTTAGATAAATCATAAAACAATAGTTATATGTAATGGTGTGGTGTTTACATAAACCTCAAATTTTTAATATATTATTAATTGTTTTTTTATATTATTCATTTATGAGTTATACTCATTATTTCTTATTGTATTAATTATCAACATTCTTTATAATGTTTTTGAGGAAAATTTGTGAAAATTTATATGAAATGGAAAGACAAAATTATAAGATGTAACTAGGAACATCATAGTGATAGAAAAGTCACAATGTAATGAGTGGGATTAAAATATAAAATGTATAATGTAATATGAAAAAAAAATTTAATGGTTGTAGTGGCATAACAGTATAGTGGATAACCATAGGCATGATTAAAATAGTAGTGATAATGATGAATAATAATATTATTTATGTTATAAACACTAATAGAATATGTATTGATAGTTTTGTATAACAATTATAGGAAATAAAATCCAAAACACTTGTAAATGTTGTAAAACTATGCATGTTCATTCCTATAGTGAGAAGAGTAATCATAGTACAAAACATCTCATAGGAATACACACATAAAATTTACTCAATGTACTTTTGGGAATATAATCACTTTGACATGGAAAAAATAATTCGTCTAATTTTTTTAAGAATGATATATTCGAGGAAAAATATATATTGTGTAATATATAAATAGAACAATGATATATAGCAATGAATTATATATTTTTTGAAAACTATCCTGATCATTATATGGCCAACTCTAAAAAACTATGGTCATGTTATTCCATGAAGTAAATAAGGTGTCTTCAATAATTCATTAAAAAATTAACATATTTAACCACAAATTATATATAATATTCTAGAATGGATATTAATATGTTTCATGAGAAGAAAAAAAGTAAAAATCATGATCTAAAATGTATTGGTAATATAAGAGACTAAAAAATATTGGTCAATTAATTTTCACTTATTTAGATCCTTCTTGAAATTAGATTTCTTTTCCATATTCTAACATTTTAATATTTATGATCATATATAATAACATTATAAAATTTGAAATGTGATTGTAACTATTTTTCAGTAATGAGTAACCACATGAAAAAAGCATCAGTATACCCATACAATATATATTATTGTATGTATCCAAACTCAGCCAATCTCACATTATCATTTCCAAGATTAATTTATTGAAGAAAAATTTAATATTAATGGGAATCATTTATTCTAGATATAATATTTTTTAACCACTATTTCACACACTAATTCAACCCCAATTTGTGGTTATATATATTTTTACCATGTTCCCATATAATTTCACTATATCATGGATGTTTATGAATATATTATTCTCTACTCTTTAGTTTGTATTTGATGTAGGATACCATAAAGAGTATTAATTACAATTATTTCTCAAAATATTATTTTTTTAATTATTAATATCATCCTTTGATCAAATATGTATATGAAGTGTAACAATTCCATCAAAAATAAACTTTTTATGTTGTTTAATGTAAAATTATTCAGTCTGTGGAAAGAATCAATGGTTCCATATCTTTTAATTCTCATATTCAAAATTCATGAACTAATGAAGGATATTTTTAGTATTCTAAAAATTTAGGAAATTTTATATTTGGTGGAAACTAATTTTTTAGATGTTGGGAATTCATACAAAGCATCATTTTCATCCCTCTATAAGAATGATTTAAAATGAGTGATAGACAGGTATACAATAAATGACGTTTTTAAAAAGATCCAGGATATTCATGGGTGATTATAAATCTAAATAGAAATGATTAAAAACACATCATTACTATTTTCATGAAATTACTTTACTAGATTATGAATCAATGGATGAGTAATATTTATTTTTGAAAAAATTTATTTTTATAATTTGATGTTACTATAATTTCTTGATGATTCTATTATGGTGAATAAATTGAAGATAATTTTTATGATAAGTTTGATACATACTTTTCTGCACCTTAATGTACATACTTAGATAATTGGACCATTATTAAAATAAAAAAATGTCTCCACATCCTAGGAGAGGAGTGTGGAACTTCTTGAAGGATGAGTATAACATTAAACAAGAGACACCACTTACCACCTAAACACGTTCAAAAAATATTGATCCTAATATATTTATTGATGATAAATAAGAAGATAAAGGTATTACCATTTATTCTAGGAAATTAATTTAATTCTATTCTAATTTAATGGAAGGTACAAAAGGTAAGTACAATGGAAAACATCCTTCTTATTATTTCATGTATGGAAATATTATACATTATTCATTTTTTTTCTTTGGGAAGGAAGAAAGAGATATAGAATATGATCACCCCTAAATAATATCTTATAGAGACAAGTTGAATTTTTTTAATGGAGGAAGTTTCTTTTATGGAAAATATAAAGGCAATATAATAAAAATAAGAAAATTACTCTTAGGACATGAAGTTATGTCTTGGTATGTAGAGAGTATAATAAGAGAAGAGGACTTAAAGAATGAAGGTCCCTAAGATATTTAAGATATATCAAATCAACCCAATAATCCTTGAAATAAAGAATAATGAAATTGTACTAACAGATATAGTGTTTAGGAGACTCCAAAAAAGTTTAAATAAAAATGTAGATCTTGGTGTTTTTGAAAAAAAAAATATTTTAAAAGAGAAATGAATTCATTTAAGAGTAAAAATGATTCATTAAATGAATCTCTTAAAAAATTATATAGAAATTTTTTTTTGATATAATTTGTGTTCACAGATCATATGGTTGATAAAAATACGTTCCATAAAGTGAGAGGTCGGAAATATTATATTACTATAATATAATTAATTTCTAAGAAAAATGAGGTAACGGATCTTGAGGTGAAGTTGTGTAAAACTGAAAATTATTTGAAATAATTTAAAAAAGGTGTAGTTTATAAAAACTATAAATAAAGTTGTGTATAGTTTTAAATGAACAATGAATTTTATTAATGCTTCCAATAATCAAAGATATTTTTCGATATTTAAATGAAAAATTTTCGTGGACACTCAAAGTGAAAAATAATAAAACTAAAATGGTGTCAAAAAGTGGATCAAGAAAATTACATCACTAAATAAGGAATTAATAACCATAAAACCTCAAATGGTTGGTACTAAAACTTTGATGAAAATTACATCAAAAGGAATAATGTTTTTGAGGAAAAGACTAAAGGAAAATGAAAATTAAGGTTGACTTATTATAGCATTTGGAGTTGAAATAATGCAGTTGAGTTAGAATCAGAAAGAAAACGGATGATCATATATTGATAAAATAAATTTTCAACTATGATGGATCTATTTTGATATAAAATGTCAGTTTTGTGGTGAATATAGACATGGAGACTATATGTGATTTTAAAATATGATACTCTCTAAATAAAATAGGGTCCATGAATTGAGAAATTGACACATTGATGTTTGTAAAGTATAACTAAAAATAATCTAAATATTAAAGTGATATTTTATAACCTTTTTATTATCTTGAGGGAACTTTTATGTAGTGAGAGTAATTAATAAAGAATTCCATAAATGTGTCCAATGATACTTACAGAGAAAGTAATATATAATTGAATCATTAAATATGTAAAGATGATATGTAATAAGAAAAAATAAATGATGGTTCTAGTAGATAATAAATAACAAGAAGTGTGAAATAATTGGATACTTGATAGTGGTTCATTCTCACACATGACCAAAAATTAAAATATCTCGAAAGAGATATTAATGTTTGGTGGTGGTGATTTCACTTTCTAGAGAGATGTATAACTCAATAAGGAAGGAGCTAGTGAGACTTTTATTAGTGAAAACATGTACGAATAGAGGGATGTTTGATTTTTAGAAGGGAGAAGGAACAACAACATGAGTTTCTATTAACTATTTAAAAATATGAATGAAGTGATATTTTATAATAATAATTATTTCATAAGAATGATAATAGATAAAATATCATTATCATCAAAAATAAAAAAGTAGTTATTTATTAAATATTTTTAATGAATTAATAACTATCTACATGGGATAAAATTTGGGGAATGTACATTTTAAAAAACGACATGGATATTGGGTCATAAAAAATGGATGATATTGTGAAATATAAATATTTTACAAATCAACCAATGAAAAATTGTGAATGACTGAATACTTGTGATGTGTTCCAAAATGGAAAGATTCTAAAAATGGGTCCCAAGAAATTAGAGATCAAAAGTAAAAATCTTCTTAATATGATGCACTCGATTGTATGCTGTTTTATGAAATTTAAATTAACTGAAAATTACATTTATTTCATTAATTAGATTTATCATTTTACTTAAATAAATTATATTTATTTTATAATTAGTAATGAAAAATCATTTGATATACATTTTGAATATTTAGAGGTGTGATGAAAATCACATAGGATATTTTCTTATAGTTTTTCAATATAAAACTGGATTTAAATACCATAATTAATAGTTTTAGGCATATATTGAAGACTATATGATAAGGAATAAAAATAATACACCATATACAACAAAAAAAATATGGAATTGAAAAACTATATTTTGATGGACATGTGAAGCACAATGTTTAACGGAACATTGAACATAAAAATACATTTAAAGAAATGCCATAAAAATAAATATATACAGTTTCAATCAGTGTCTCACATGAATAAATATCATTTATATACCTCAATATACATTGTGTTTGAAGAAACACAAAATAAAAAATCATAATTATCTTCAAAAACCCATGTTTTTATAAAATCTAATGATGATATTTGATAATTTTTTTATTAGTGATCTAATGAGGTAAAATTTATATGGTAAACACATTGTATAATGAGTTACTAGTGTTATAATAAGAATATATAGAATAAAATAAAAAGATATGATGTTATTTTATTGTAATGATAAAATAAATTTAATTTCTTTCCCTTTATATGAAGATATTGTAGAAGATCTAGTAGAAAGGGTTAGACAACATGAGATTGATTTAGTCACAAAAGAATATTTTGAAAATTAATATATATATAGTAAAATATTAAATGAAGAATATGTATTCAATAATGGACAATTTAAGTAAATTTTTAACACCCAAATTATTCAAATTAATTTTTTAATGTAAATGGTAATTTTTTTAGAAAATTGTTTGGATTATGATAGAGATTTCAAGTATGAATCATACTGGTGATTAGTTTAATATATATTTTTTTGTCATTCCCTCATTTCTTAGAAAATAAATTTATTTTTTGACATGGAAGTGAATCTTACACTATTTCCATTAATGCTATTGGATTTTGAAAATATGGGGATCACTTTTGCAGAACTGTAGAGAAATAAGTCATGATAGCTTGTAGTATTGATTTAAAACACACAGGGTTTCAATATTATAATATCTAAGGATACAAAATTTATGATTAATTTAAAAAAAAACTTAATGATAGGTTGGATGAATATTTATTTATTTTTAGGATGGTTAATTCATGAAAAAGGAAACAAACCCTTTAACATAGTGCTGTTTAAATAGAAGCTATAATGAATCTCGGGATTTAAAAATGAGATAATCATTATAATTCTGAATGTCTATTACAACATGGAGTTATAATATGATATTTATAACTATTGGGGATGAAACACTAGTAATTATAAAATTTTTTTTGATACAAAAGGATCTTGTTATAAGACATCAATTAATACCTTTATAATCTAATGCATGATAACACCCAAAATAAGTTAGAAATGAAGGAATAAGTTGGGAGTTTTGGAATCCATAGATCATTAAAGATATAATATCTAAAATTGGGTATCTTATTTAGCTAATTTATATTGTAATTGAATGTGTGATCATGTATTATTATAGGGTTTTTTGGATAATTACCTTAAAAACTCTCTGTTTTATAATTACAAGTTAGTTGTTAATGGAAATTGGTTTGAGGTGAACATAGAATATGAATTTATTACAGCCTTCTAAAATGTTTCAAAATTAGGTGGACATAATATTTCTAGTTGAAGGAATTTTAAAAGTTTGTAATTGAATAAAATTAGGCCATATTTTCATCTATATTAGAAAATACATATACTAAAAAAGAAATCATCAGATCTCAATGGAACATTAAAATTTCAAGGGATTACTTATATGGGAATTGTTCCTCAATGAATATCTTTTTAAAGAGGGTGGAAAATCTTACATTTCAATGTATATAACTAGGTTAAGGGTAATATTGAAAAGAAATTTCCTACCAAGAATAAGGAAATATTATGTAGTAAATTGGGAGATATTCTGGAGGAGGAGGAACAAGGGATTCTGTCCCTACTAAAATATATAGGGGTTCATCCCAATTCTAGTGAAATACTCTCAACTAATAGGGATTGTTCTATAAAAGAAGATAAATATTTGTAGTTTTATTATTTGGTTTTCCATGTACATTTTTATCTTATTTCCATGAACATAATTCATGCTAATCATGATCCCTCAGTGAAACCATATGATTTACCAAAAATGAGTGTTTCATACAATGGAGTTAAATACTTATTGACTGATTCTCAATCCGGATTCAAAGGATTTGGTATCTTCACCAATAAATCATAAAGAAAAAATAAGATCAAAGGTTAACCAACTAGAAAATATTCACACTCAATTACTGAAAAAAATATTAAAAAAATAATGTTTTATATTAGAATTTTCATGGGTTATCCAAAAATTATATAACTTACACCCTTTAAAATTTCATTAGAATCATTAACCTCAAAAAATTTCTATTTCTAATAATATGGTACTTATATTATAATTAAAAATTATTAATTTAAAACCGTTGTGATATGATATTGTGGGTTTCAATCAGAACTTATTTAATATTGGAAACCATTAGGTATTTGTATCAATAATATCCTCCAACTACGACGTTATATATAAATGTCAAAAATATTTTTACCACCTTGGTTTCCATTGAATTTATTCCTTTTTTACCCTGAAATTATTCCCCTAATAATTTTATGAGAAGAATATTGGTAAATAATAATATTATTATTCTTATGTAGAACATCCAAGGGACATGGTTTCTTACTAATTAATTTAATTTCTCTATAGGAATTCTTGAATATTGAGAAAAAATACAATAACCATTTTTAGTCGAGAATTTATAGAGTTTATTGATGTTAATAAACTAGTATAGGTATCATTAAAAGGTGATGGATTTTACAGGTACAAGAACTATACAAAAAAATATTGGCATGCACTTTGTAATGCCCCGACCCCAGAATCCCGATGTCGGTTCATTATTTTAATACATTGGCATGATTACAAAGAATTAGGTCCCAAAGGACCTATCAGTTTAGTAGTCTTGGAAAATAGATTACATACATGAATGTTAAATTACACATTATTACCTATAACACTATTTAAATAATCTTTTGAGAATGCAATTATTCTCTTAGATTATCCCTTCATATCAATCACAATGCACTTCTTAGAATCCTGGGAAAATAAAACCTAAGAAAGGGGTGAGCTCAGATTCTCAGTATGGGTAAATAATTTAGAAACTGTTATAAAATTTTAAGGAATGTTCTGTAATTTAAAAACAACCTTTTAAACAAAATCTTGAACATAATATGGAAAAAATAAATCAAACATCACCATATCAATATGGATAAGGATATTCTATTAGTTGAATAATAACATGTAATAACTAATTTCATATTGAGGGAATTCTTAATGCCAGATATCATTACCACATATTCAAGGCCTCGTACCAAGACTATAAATAATTTTTTTTTCAAGGCCTTGTCCCGAGACACTAATTTTTCTTAAGAGACCTAACGATGCATCAAGGAGTTATAGAGGGCACCACTCATCACTTACTAAATTAACTTCATTCCTCACATGAATATGTTAAAACATAACATAAACATTCATATTAAAACTAGAATAAAAAATGTAAATACATTAACTATAAACCATTAATAGTATAAAGAATAGAACATTTAGAGTTAAACATATCATAACTCATTAAATACAACACTAAAGATTATATTTATAATAAACCAACTTCAATCAAGAACATTATCCAAAAAGTATGTTTACATAGTTGAAAATGATTAGTAAAACTCTTTGAGAGAAATATAACTTTATCATGAATACATTTAAAATTCACACAATTTAGAAAGGAATAAATTTAACGAATTTTTGGAATTAAAGTGTCCCATACCACTTTGTAACTTTTTAATGGAATTATCATTTTAAAAAATTTATGTCCATATAAATAAATCCATAAAAACATTTTGAAAACATGGACATTAATGAGAATTATTTAGAAGAATACATATTTAAACCATTTAAAATGATGTATTAGTTAAAGAGTCACTTAAAAAGAATCGTTTTGAATAATATTTTATAAAACATGGACATTGATAACAAATATTTCTTAGTAAATATTTAAACATAAACAATGTCGGATAATAATGAGATCAAGGAATTAACCCTTACCTTGTACTTTATTTTATTCAAGGATAAGTTTAACCTCCAGTATAATGACAATAATATGTTATAAAATTGCAAAATAACAATAATAATATTTATTATATAATACATGATTTATTTATGAGTTTATACTACCAATTTGATAATAATTTCCATGTTAAATTAACATTTTGGGTAATGATCACCTTCTTTATCGTACTTGTTTTAACTTGTTATTCTTGATCGTATCACTTAGATAATGATATTAATACTTACCGAATATAAAACATGATTTATATATCATATATATTTAGAATATAAATATGTATAATATATAGATATATGAAATGGAAAACATAGTTTATAGAGACGGTAGGTCGCACGTACGCATAAATGCTATTTTTATTTTCATATCTTATTGAACGAATGTAAGTGAATAAGATATATGTAAATATGTATATATATATTTCCAGTATAATTATTATTTAATATATCACATACTTATTAATAATATATATTTTTATAATCATCTTTTAATAGTGAATGTGGAAGTGAATCTGATCGCGTTGTGGAGACGGTAATCCGTATATACGCACGAGCGACAATATCATTCTATAGATGGTTAAATCGTATATAATTGGAATTTATATTACATATACATAATAATTATAATTTTATATTTATTATTTAAATCAATTATACATCATTATTATACCCATCCAAATAATGAAGTGTTGAATAACCAACTACACCACGATGTGGAGACGGTAACCCGTACGTACACATGTATGGTGAATTTTTCATTAATAGGATGGATAGAATAAGGAGTATTGTTGTACCATTTTTAAAACAACATCATAGTATGTATAAGGTTCTGGAGTTATTATTTTGGTATGAAAACATCAAATAAAGATGAAGTGGAAGAAGAAATGAACTTTGAAAGAGGTGATGAAATTATTACATCTTTTTCGGGTCCTTTCTTTTGATTTGAACAAAAGGGATACATAGATTGGATTTATGATCATGTGAAGGCCTATAGATTGAATTTAGGGATGTTGGGAGGAGATTTGTGGTGGGTATGGTCGAGCCAAAAGGCATTGGAGGTGTGAATGTAAGAAAAGGGGAAGTACCCTCTTTTAAGAGAGATGATGGGCACTTTAGGAAAAGCTTGAAATATTATTTTATTATAAAATTATTTTCTTTTTCTAATAGAAAAAAATGATTTATTTTGATAATAAGGCTGGAATGGGTCTAAATATATTCAACCAATAGAGTTTATACAAGTTTAGGTCAGTATATTAACCTTATCATTTAGATTTAACCCTGAGTTAAATAGTTTAACTTTTACCATGTCTACTTGTATTTTTATATTACATGGATAATAAAATTACTATAAAATTCCAAGAGAACATAAAGTGGATAATTAATTACATATATAACTTTATATGAGTCATTTTTCTGATCTATATATTTTTTGGGATATTATATCATTTAATAATATAGTATTTTTTTTAAAAACCCATTTATGTCAATTTTGACACTATTTAGTATTTTGTTTTTATAAAGGTCATAACATCTTGATTACTTCATGAAAAAATACATTTAATAAACCCTAAAATGTAATATTCAACTCTAAAATAAGTGGATGGAATAAAAATCTTTAATTTACATTTATTGAAATATTTATAATATCAATTATTTTAATCATTCATTAATAAGATAATTACAACATCATCATTCTGTCATATATAAATTTAATTAATAAATTTATAAATTTATAAATAAAATACCATGATGTAGGAAATACTTTTAAATTTCTAATTAATAATTATAGTTGAATTTATCTTATGTATAACTCAATATTAAAAATGGTCTTGTTAATAAAATTTGAATTCAAAACTTTTAACATTTCTTAAAATAAAATATAATAAATTTATTAATGTAAACCAAATGGATAAAAAAGGATATTAATTATTCCCTAAGGTTTTTTCATTCTTAATACACTTCTAAAATATAATTTTGACATGTTTTGGGGTAATTTTATATTATTATAATATTATTTTTACCTTTAACTACCCTATTTACCTTTATCCACGGTAAATAGAATTCGAAAGTTACAATTAAAAAAAAAATATTTTAATACTATTGAACCAAATTATACTTACTGATTTCAACCATATTTATATAATTTTTGAAATTCAATTCACAGAGGCAGTAAAATTACATTTTATGAAAATTTGCAAATGTTCCAAGAAGGTAGAAAAAAGACGGTAAAAAGTTCAATAAAATTTTATACATATAATAATGTTATAAAATTACTCCAATAAATTAAATTGAACTTATATAAGTATGATGTATTTATTTTGAATTAAAATAAATTAAAATAATATACATAATTATTTAAATAAAATAGTTAGTTTTAAACAGTATGGTAATGTTTTTCACTACTAATAAAAAATTGAACGTTTTCAGAAAAATACAAAAATTTCACCTTAAGATAATTTTTATATTATGAATTCAAAAATGAATTATATTTTACCAAATTGAAAACAGAAAAGTTTTATTAATCAATTTAAAACTAATTTCCATTATCAAAACTATAAATCGGGTTTTTGAGAAGTAAAAACTACCAAAAGATTAATATGTGTTTATGTCAAATTTAAATGTAAAATTACTTCCAATGACAAAAAATTGATTAAATAATAAATATCTAAAAAAAATTATACTTTAAAACCTTCCAAATTTATAATTTAACATTTTAAATTATTTTTATCAAAAAAGTTGTTTCAAATTAAAATTTTGTATTTTTCACTATTCATCATAATATTAATGTTACCAAAAAAACACAAAAAATTTATCCAAACTAAATTTTTTATGTCCCTTTATTAAATAAGTTTATTATGTAAAATTTAACATATAAAAGTATCAAATATTTGATTTAAAAAAGGAATCTCCATTAAAAGGTGGTAAAATTATATTTTTTTGAAAAATATTTCTTTTATCTCAAAAATTGAATTTTTCCTTATATTATGTCTAAGAAACACAAAATATGATTCTTAAAATTATATAAGATATATATAAATTTCAAAATTCATTTAATACTAATCATAACCTCTTTTTTAACGGATATTTTGGAATTTCGTGGTGTGCTTGAACATGGTGTTGCGTGTAAACAAAGCTATTTTATCACTTTAACGAGATAACGTACTATGAAATCTTGGCTTTTTTCATTCTCTCCTCCTTCAATAAATTTCTTCCTCACTATTTGAAATTGTTCTTTGAAAATAAATGGTTTTAAATAGAAAATACCTTTGTGGAAAACCTACATTGAAAATAGGGCTAATAAAATTTATTCTTAATAAGAGGGAAAGGGAAAGTAAAAAGTCACCACCAAATTAAGATTTCTAATCATAGAACAATGTAGGTAATTTGAGACCCAAAATTGAATGAAAAATGTAAACATTTATAGGTAGTTATTGAGGTCATAAATCACAAACAATTGAACAATAAATATAAAATTGAGGGCCTCAAAGCCATAAATCTATGATGACTTAAAATATCTTTGGTTCATCAAAACATATGTTATTAGGATAACACATTTTTTATTTTAAGATATTTTCCTTTAGATTTAAGAATTAATTTCTTCATAGAATAAGAAAAAAAATACTTGAAAAGTATAGTTCCGTTATTTATCTAATTTCTACCACTAACTTATCTTTCACTCCAAAAGATAACAGAACTAAAAAATATTCTATTTGTACTAATCATATAGGGTTTCAATAAAATGAATTTTTAATTATTATATTAGATTATTTAAGACAAACTACATTATAGAAACTAGGACATCATGTAAGACCATGTTAGGTGATGTACCCTTGCCGCCATTTGGTTGCGGGTTCAAGTCTCGCAGCCTTTCCAGACACGACGGGTTGTCGCCTAAACTTCAAGTTATCCTTTTTATAATAAATCAATGAATAATATTATTAAATGATTTAATATTAGACAATAGTATCTGATTTCCAATGTAATCCATTCCAATATTTAGACTTATCCAAAATACTTTTGTCAAATCTCATAGTCCAAAAATCTATAAGTAAGGTCAACATGACCTAATTAAGAACTCTTTTTTCCATATAATAACATGTGAGTACCATTATAATTTATTGTCTTAAAACATGATAACACCATAAATTACCATGAAACCTTATTTATTACATTCATGCTCCCTTATTCCTTATATAATACTAGATATATTCCTTATATGAATTTTTTTAATACTCCAACAATGATGGAATAAACAAACCATTAATCAGTTCCGAGTTAGTCAACAATATCAAATAAAATTTATCCAAATCAACCATCTCTTACACTAAAATCAATAACTCAGTATCAGGAACATATTATCGTTTAACTTTCTATCAACCATGCATTTTCCAAAAAAATTAATTTCTGTTGAGTCACTTTTCTTAGTACAATATAATCTCAAATCCTAAATGAAATAGTACTGCAATACAATCCTGATTAATTTCTATAATTCATATAACTCGTACATCATCGATACAAAACCAAAATTACATAATTATTTAATAACAACATAATAACACTAGTCATTCGTCTTCATCTGTGATAGTCTCATAACTTGATTATTATCCAATAGCATCATTTGGGCATACTTTGATGATTGGGACATTAATTCACATAGTGTCCCAACTCCTTGCAGATGAAGAATTGTACATTTTAAACCTTTTTTATCCCTTGAAATCATGTACACGGTATCCTTTTTCTCCACACTTATAAAAAACTCCCATTTACTTCAATCATTTACCGTGGTGATTATTTCCATAGTTATCACATATGGGAAAATTCTTCTTTACCTTCTTCCCTTTATCCATCTTTCTGTCTACAATATTTTTCTTCTCTAACTTCCCTTCAATTACATAGGACTCAAATAATTTGTTACTTATCTTATTAATACATGATACTATTTCTTCGTATGATGAGAATACGTTGGAGACTATTTCACTTCTAAATGATGTCTTAAGACCAAGAAAGATATTATCCTTCTTAATATTTGGATCATGCGTATTGCTGGAGTTCTCATTCCATCTTACTAGGAACCATTTTTAACTAATGCATACTTTATGTTAGTTTGGGAATAACAATTCCCAATTATAGACATGTAAAATACCTAAGGTAAATTGAAAGGATTGTTCATATAATGCATATTTATAAAAAAAATTCCTTGAAGAAGTATTTACTCATAAATTCTTCGTAATTGTTTGTAATGAAAATGTGAATTATACTAAGCATATCCCCTGAGAGTGTCATAAACAAATGTGCAGTAAGGACCACTGTCATGTACCAGGATACCCCGAGTCAAGCCCAAAACTCCTTGTCAGTGTTTTCACTACTAGGTACTTCTGTGCCATAGCCTGCTATACCAACTCATATCTAGATAGGGATGTATTGCTTGGAAAACTCACAAAATCTCTACATTACCAAAATTCTAGGATGTTCTTCTGTACCAATCCTCAAAGTTTATCTTAGGGTAATTCTCTCTAATCATAGTTTATCTAAATTTATTTTCAAAGGTTTTTGCTAAACTTTTTCTGATACCAAATATAACACCCGACCCCAGAAGCCCGATGTCGGTGCATTATTTTAATACATTGGCATGATTACAAGGAATAAAGTACAAAAAACCGACCAGTTTAGAAGTCTTAAAAAATATATTACATACATGAATATTAAATTACCCTTTATAACATAAAACATAACATAAATAATACTTTTATAATTCCATTATTCACTTATATTAACCTAGCATATCAATCATAATACACTTCTTGGAATCATGGGAAAATAAAACATAAGAAAAGGGTGAGCTCAGATGCTCAGTAAAGGTAAATAATTTAGTAGAAGATATATATTATTAATGAATGATTTGTAATAAAAAACAACATTTTAAAGATAAAATTGATCAAAATTTGGAAAAAATAAATAAAAAATCACCTTATATTCATGAACATGGATATTCTACTATTCGAATAATCACATTTAATAATTAATTTCATATTGATGGAATGCCTAATGCTGGACATCATTACCACATAGTCAAGGACTCTTGCTAAGACTATAAATAAAACATTTGTCAAGGCCTTATTCAAAGACACTAATTTGTCTCATAAGACCTACCAATGCATCGATGAGATTTAGTGGGATCCACCCATAACTTAATAAGTCCACTGCATTCCTCATAGTAAAATTTTGAAACATAACATAAACATTCATTTTAAAACTATCATACGAAATGTCAAAACATTACCCATAAACCATGAATGGTAAAAAAAGTAGCACATTCATAGTCAAACATATCATAACTCATTCAACACAATATTGAATATGTTTTTTATAATAAATCAACCTCAATCAAAGATTAATACTCAAAAAGGATATTGACATAGTTGAAATTGATTAGTAAAACTCTTTGAGAGAAATATCCCTTTCTCATGAAAACATTTAAAGTAACAAAATTTATAAATGAAGACATTTTAAGAAATTTTATAATCAAATCATCCAATACCAGTTTGAAACTTTCGAAAGGAATTAACATTTTAAAATACTCATGTGCATATAAATAAATCCTTAAAAAACATTTTGAAAACATGGACATTAATGAGAATGATTTGGAAGAATAAATGTTCAAACCATTTAAAAATATGTTTTAGTTAAATATTCACTTAAGAAGAATACTTTTGAAAACTATTTTAAGAAACATGTACTTGGATAATAAATATTTCCCACTAAATATTTACACATAAACAATCTCGGATAACAATGAGATTGAAGAATTAACCCTTACCTAGTACTTCCGTTTAGTTTAGTGTACGTTTAACCTCTATTACAATGAAAATATTATGTTATTAAATTTTTCAGGAACTATATTAATATTTATGATATCATACATGATTAATTTATGAGTTTATACTATCCATTTAATAATAATTTCCATGTTAAATTAACATTTTGGGTAATAATTGCTTTCTTTATCATACGTGTTTTTACTCGTTATTACTCATCGTATCACATAGATCATGATTTAAATACATCCAGAATATAAAAAATGATTTATATATCATATATATTTAGAATATAAATATGTATACTAGATAGATATATAAAATGGAAGACACCTTTTATGTATAAGGTAGGCCATACATACATATAAATGATGTTTCAGTTTTCATATCATATTGAATGGAAGTAATTGAATAAAATATATGTAAATAAATTCATATATATATATATATTTAAAGTATCATTATTATTTCATATATTACATAATTATTAATAATATATATTTTTATAATCATCTTTAAATGGTGAATGTAGAAATAATTCTCATTGCGTCGTGGAGACGGTAATCCCTACGTATGCACGTGGGACAATATGATTCTATCGACGATTAAATTATATGTAATTGGATGTTATATTATATATAGATAATAATTAATATGTTATATTTATTATTTAAATCAATTATGAAAAATTATTATACCCATCCAAATAATGAAGTGTTGAATAACCAACTACACCATGACATGGAGACGGTAAGCCGTACACAAACACGTATGGTGAATTTGCCATTCATAGGATGGATAGAATAATAAGTATTGTTGTAACATATTTATAATGAAATAACAGTATGTATAAGTTACTGTAGTTATTATTTGGTTATGGAATCCACAAAGAATGATGAAGTGGAAGAAGAAAAGAACTTTTAAAGAGGTGATGAAATTATTACCTCTTCTTCGGGTGCTCCCATTTGATTTGAACAAAAGATCTAAATAGAATGGATTGTTTCTCATGTGAAGTCATCTAGGTTGAATTTAGAGAATATGTGAGGAGATTTTGTTAAGGTTTCTACAAGAAAAAAGGCTTTGGAGGTGTAAATTTAAGATAAGGGAAAGTACCCTTTTATAAGAGAGGTGAGGGGCACTTTTGAAAAATCTTGAAATAGTATCTTTTTATGAAATAATTTTCGGTTTTTAATAGATAAAAATGGATTTAATTTGAGTATAATGTGGTAATTGGTTGAAATTATTTCAACCAATAGGTTTTAGACATGTTTAGGTCACTATATTATCCTTATCTTTTAGATTTAACCCTTAGTTAAATAGTTTAACTTTTACCATGTCTTCCTGTATTTTTATATTACATGGATAACACACTCCAAATTAAATTTTTATTAATAAAAACCATTTTAAGGAAAAATGGTCAACCAATATTCATCAACAAAAACCACTACGTGCTGAAAGAACTAAAAAAATTATTAAACACCAGGCTGAGATTACTTGACTCAAAAACTCTACAAAGTTCCCAGTGTAGCGTGCTAACCTGGGTTTCTGGGTCCTCTCTGATTAGATCTTCAAAGTGAGTGAGCATCCTTTCCATTGTATGAATAAATTACTTGGTGTTGATTTTCCTCTGGTTGAATCCCCGAGCCAGTATGTGGTCTTGTTCATCTATCCACACTTATTTCTCCTCATTAGCATCAAATTGCAACCGACAATCATAAATTATTTTAATCTTCTATTTTGAGACATTTGGTCAGAGTCTAGTTTCAGTCATTTCTTCCTCAGAGAGCGAGATAAGTTTCAAGCACTCCCCATATTCTTCTTGCCTATTTCTTGAATTCATGCACAATTTTTCAATTTCCCCTTTCTGAACATATTTACCTTCCTTTTTTCTACCCTTCCTGGATGTCCGAGTCTCCATTGGTTTTGGAAAGTTTGATTAGTTCTTGCATCCCTTTGGTTTTTCCCCTGAGCCACAATGCATTTCCCTGAGTCACATATACCATTCTCCCCTTCTTCCTTCTAGGATTGTGGGGGCCTTTCCCTTGAATTCGGTGCAAGATATCCATTGAGGGGTGACTGAAACTGTCATCATCAGAAGGATCCTCCTCAAGAGATACTGGAGGATTCTGGTCTTCCAGACCTTGAAAGCGGTTCCCCAACTATATTACCTCTCCGACATTCTGGGACATCTGCATACTCAGAGAAACCTTCCCTGGTTTATTCCCAAAACCGGATCCCTTCTCCCCATATCCAGCCTTCCCAAGACCTACGGGTTTGGTTCCAATGGTGTTTGGGTATAGGGGTCTCAAGGAATTCACTTCATCCAGCCTTACCTGTCCACTTTGTGATCCGATTACAACGAACATGAAGGATTTTTCCAGCATTACCTCCAGTCCTGTGGGTTGTTCATATCCTCTTCCCAAAAACTGAGACTCTAGGTTCGTGTCCTCCCAATCCTGAGCCCCCGGACTTTGAACAACACCCACCGACAAGTTCACATCACTGATAACATCCATGGATGTATCATGAATTCCCAAGTCATTCTTTAGACGGGAAAACACCTCCTCAACCCGCGGCTCAACTTCCTTTTCCTTCACATGTTCCACTATCACTGGAGGGGCCAAGGAGTGCTTATCCTCCTTAACATTATCCTCTGCACCTGGTATAGTGAGAGCCCGCGCCTCTAGAATAGCCCCGTGCTCCTCCACTTGCTCGACCCTGCTATCAATACCTCACACCCACATGTTCGTAACAGGGGCAATCTACACCTCATTCCCCTCAAAACCACTAGGCTCAGCCTGCCAAACCATATGCCCGTGACTACAAATAGGGGCCAAATGACCAAATCGATGGCACCCCAGGTAGAATGCAGGCCACGATTAAAACACTAACCTTTGTTTCCAGCGGAACCCTTCTCCAACTGAAATCCATAGTCACTCTGTGGGATCCTTTGAAACAACAACCACGACACATACAAGAGGAGAGATAGGTTGACAAACCACTGTTGTCCGGCTATCTGAACACAGGTATCGGCCAACCATGTTTCCTAGCATTCAGATAATTGATGGATTTTGGAAAGGGAGAGGTAGGTCTGGAAAGCTTACCCAGACTACGGACGAGTAAGCATTATGATTCCAGTTGAGATCAAAGGATCATCACAGAAGGAAGAAGCTGCATCTGTTGATTGCAAAAGGGGCCCAGGACCAGGAGGTATTCAAATCATCCACTAAGGAGAAACAGATTAACATTTGACACTGATCAAATAGACCCACCACCACGCGATCTTAAAGATCGCATGAATCAAATACAAAATGATCAAAATCATCAACAAAAGGATGACGACCCTTGAAACGGGCTATCATCGTCAGCCGGTGGAGGTCTAAGGCCTCGTTGAACTCCTTTGAAGATAACACAAGCTGAGGCGCGCAGAGGTGAAGATTTGGGACCTTTGGGCAAAGCAGGATCGAAGGAAAGGGGGGAAGGAAATCCAGATTTTTGAAAGGGAAGAAAGGTCTCGTCGATAAGGGGAAAGGAAGGACTTTCCTCCCTCCCCCCACCAGGGAGGAGGGATCCAGATCCATGGGCATCGCACTAGGTCATCGTTGTCGCATGCATCACGCTAGGTTTATCACCAATATATTACATGGTTAATAAAATTACTATAAAATTCCAATAAAACTTAAAGGGGATCATTAATTACATATATAACATTATCTATGTCATTTTCCAAACTATATATTTTTAGGGATATTATATCATTCAATAATATAGTATTATTTTTAAAAACTCATTTTTTTTCAATTTTGACACTATTTAGTATTTCATTTTTTTGAAAGGCATAACATCTTGATTACTTTGAAAAAAATAAATTAAATCTACCCTAACATGTCATATTCACCTATAAAATTCATTTAAGGCATAAAAAGTTTCAATTTAGATTTAGTTTAATATTTATAATTTCAATTATTCTAATCATTCATTAATAAGGTAATTACTATGTCATCATTGTATCATTTATAAATTTAATTATTAAATGAAAAAAATTATAAATAAAATACTATGATGTAGGAATTAATTTATTATTTCAAATGAGTATTTATAGTATAATTTATCTTATGTATAACTCTATATTAAAAATGGTATAATAACATTTGAATTTAACACTTTTGACACTTTGTTAAATAAAATATAATAAATGTATTAATCTAACACAAATGGATGTAAAAGGATCTTAATTTTTCCTAAGGTTTATTCTGGTCAAAATAAACTTATACAATAGAATTAGGACATGTTTCAGGCTAATTTAAAAATATTTTAATAATAGTTTTACCTTTAATTACACTATTTACCTTTAACCACGGTAAATAAAATTCAAAAGTTACTATTCACCAAAAATTATTTTCATCATATTGAACCAAATTTTACATACTGATGTCAACCATATCTCTCAGATTTTTTAAATTCAATTCACATAAGTGGTAAAATTAGGTTATATGCTAATTTTCCAATGTGCCTATAAGGTAGGTAAAAGACGATAAAAAGTTCAAGAAAATTGTATACATCTAATCATATTATAAAATTACTACAATGAATTAGATTTAAGATATATAGGTATTATATATCTATTTTGGCTTAATATAAATTGAAGTAAAATAAATAATTATTTAAATAAAAAATCAGTTTTAAACAACAACGCAATGGTTTTCAATATTCAACAAAAATTGATCATTTTCAGAAAAATCCAAAAATTCACCTTAAACTAATTTTGATATTATGAATTAAAAAATGAAGTCTATTTTACCAAATTAAAGGCATTGAAGTTTCATTAATTAATTTAAAATTAATTCTCATTTTCAAAACCAGAAAGTGGGGTTTTGAGAAGTAAAAACTATCAAGAGATTGATATGTGTTTATGTCCAATTTAAATGTTAAATTACTTCCAATGACCAAAAAATGGATTAAATGATAAAAATATATTCTAATTATACTTCAAAACCATTAAAATGTATAATTTAACACTATAAATTATTTTTAATAAAAAAGTAGTTTTCAATTAAAATTTAGTATTATTCACTATTCATCAAAATATTAATGTTATCAGAAAAACACCACAAATTTATCCAAACTACATTATTAAGATCGAATTATAAAAAAGAACTTTATTTTTTCAAATTGAATATATAAAAGTGTCAAATATTGGATTTAAAAAGCGTTCTCTATTAAAAGGTGGTAATATTACTTTTTTTGGAAATATTCTTCTTTTATCTAGAAAAATGAATTTTTCCTAATATTATTTCTAAGAAACACAAAATATTAAGATTAAAATTATATAAGGTATATATAATATTAAAAATGCAGTAAATACAATTCATAACCACCTTTCTAATGGTTTGTATGGTATATTGTGGTGCGCTCGAAATTGGTGTTGTGTGTAGTACAAACTATTTAAATACTTTAATGAGATAACGTACTATGAGATATTGGGGTGTTACACACTTGGATAGAAGTGGGGTTAATTTTAGTTCCCTAGGGAAAATGGAGTAAGTTTAATAAATAACCATGATAAAGATCACCTTAGATCATCATCCTATACTTACTTTCTTAAAAATAAAAAATTAATGTATAGCTACTCACTCAAAAGTTTCTTTTTATTTCAAAAAAATGAGACCAAGAATTGTATAAATAGGAGAATTACATGGAAATCACCCCTGAAAATATGGTAACAATTATTATAAGGAGAACATATGCAATGAAAAGGAATAAGAAATTCACCTAGAAAACTCTTTCATTCTAGATTATAACCAGAAATATTTACCATTTTCAGTCTATGAGAGATCTCTATGTTAATGCTAATGAGAGACCTATATTTCTTGATATTATACACAATATGAAATAAAAAATTTTTGTTTTCAAACATGAAACTAACTTGAAACATGGAAAATGACTCAACGATGGAAGTTTGAAAGTTTTACAACTTGAAAAGTGAGAGACCTCTAAGAAAGGATATCACTTCCGCATCCATGGAGTTTCCTGAACCATAATAATCACTGAATTTGAACACCATAGAACCCCTAGGATATATCACAATTCTTAATCATCTCATGAAACACTAAGATAAAAGGCCATAAACATTTATCTTGAGATTAGAACTAGGAGGATTCCACTAAACCCACGTTCCTTGTGAAATATCACTTTTTCTTGCAAGATAACGAGACACCATAGGGAGAATCCCATAGTGATAATCAAATTTTTACATATACGGAGATAAAGAAAAATATCCCCAATGATTGAAAATATACACATTATGATATATAATAGATATAATCTTTCTTCATGATGATTCCTCGATGCAACCTAAATCACCCAACGCACAGAAAAAAACACCATACTTCGAAACTATACCTATTTGGGTCATTTGTTAGCCCCAAAAAACAAAAAACACAAGATGTCACAAAATATACCACCCTACACTAAAAAAACCAACCTCTAGAAAATAAGGATATATAAATATTTCTCCAAGTCACCTTAATAAAATCATTACCACATCGTTTCAATATTAAGTCTCTCACAACACAGATAAGAATAATACAATTTAATACGAATCTTATGAGTATTATCCATTATAGTGAGACATCTCTTACAAATCCTCTAGATCATAATGTTAATCTTCCAAATTATATTCATTCACCAGAACCTGTTTTCTCACTCATCACTCTTCCTCTCTCCATACATTTGAGAATTATACCACTAAGAACCCAATACGTTAAACATAAATATAAAAAAAACACATATCAGGATTATCAAATAGAATACATATATCATGAAAGTACCTTATATTCACATCAATATTGAATGAAATAAATCTATTATCAGAGACCACCTATTTAAATGAGATTTATGGAAGAAGAAATCTAGTAAAGAAGAGATTCAAGCCTAACCAATTATCTTTCTAGTAACTAATATCCCCTCCAAAAATCCCATTTCACTATATCCATCAAGGTGTATAAATGAATGAGCAGGCACTGAGATATAATTGATAATATTGTAAAATTATAAATACATCTACACCATCTAGTATTATATATATTATTCATGAAATTTACCTATGTATAATTACTTTGAAAACATATCATGCCAACTATCCTTGCATGCCATGCTTGTTCCTCCCCACACTCCTCTTATTGGAACATCTTTCTTCAAAGTCAGAGAAAACCTAACCTATATATTACAGAGCAATTGTCTAATATTATTACATTTTCATGACTACAAGGAATAAAATCATGAATGCATGAAGAGTTTTGTAGTCTCGGTACCCTATATACTTACATGAGTCTTGTATAACAAACGGTTTCACTAATTAAAACTTGTTTTTTTTTCAAATTTATAAATAAATAACATTGAAAATAACCTTATTCTATCTAGTATATCCATCTATATATTTCAATATAAACTTCCTTAATTACTATGGTATAAAAAAATAAGGGTGACAAAAAATGTTCAGTAACGGTAAAATATAACCGAAGAAATACTGAATGAATGAGAGTAATAAATATGGAATGGTAAATAACTGATCACACATACCATGTAATCACGAAACCGTGATGGATTCATATAAAAAATATGGAAATTTTATAACTATAAACACATTCTATTCAAATAAGTAGATAAGTAAAATCAAATATCTAATGGTATGAAATTTATATATATTCCATTTAATCAAGGATTTGGAATTTTATTTTATCAAAAGATATGTCGATGAAAAATATCATGGATGACTAATAACTGAATCAAAATGAGGGAAATGACTAATTATTGGATTTCATGTATAAGGCACATGAAATCCTATATTGATATGAAATTTCACAACAGATTTCTTAACTATGGGTAGAAACCCACATATTCAAATTAGAAACAAACTTTTAAGGGTTTTGTGCAAATTAATTTCACCTCATGAGACTAAAAATGAATTAAGGGGCTCATATTAGCCGGTTCCCACCAATGGGGAATTACTTAAATGGTACCTATCATTTTTTTCAGGTACTAATAATTCATCATATGAAATAAACAATATTATTTATCAAATAACTTTATTGAATAGAAGATACAAAAGTATCAATAATTCTAATAATAACTAAATAACATTAAAAGTAAAAAAAATGAAAAATGGTATATAGTTTATGAAAAAATAATATCCAAAAAAAATGATGTGGAAATTTTGAGGAAATTTTATTTTCAAATAATTACAGGGAATTGAATATTTCAAGCGGACTGAAAGGAATAAATGAAGTGAATTTGAATACAATCCTCAACCAAATCAATATAAACCATGATGAAGAATATTATGGATGGAATAAATAAATAATATACCAAGTGGATTAAAATAATGTTTCATTTTCATTAGTGATTAGAGATATTTAAAAAAACATTTAAGAACATTTTGGAGGAAAATATCCTTTTGTTTTGAAAAAGTATTTAAAAGTGATTTTATTTTAATATCACTTTTGAAAATATTTTCCTAAAAAATTAACCTTTTAAATATGAAAATGATCCTTAAATGAAATGATTGTGGGTAAATATGTAAAATCTATACGAGGTAAAAAGATCATTCTTTTTTTATTGTAAAATGTTAGAAACATGCCATGTTCAGAAATCCATAGGAATATTAAATTGAAAACATTAGTATAATGGAAAACGGTTAATTTTTTAACAAAAAATTTTAATATTTTATTTTAATTTTTTATAGCAAATGTTTAAGAAGAAAATAGCGTATCTGACTAAAGCATTAATCAAATTCTGTTTTTATGAAAAAAATTACTTAAACATTTTGAGTATCAATGATTGAAAAAATGGGACTAATACTTATAAAGATCATAAATAACTAGAAGATAGAAAAATTAATGGTTTTGTTGAAAAATGTTTTTATAATATAAATCTATAGAAATACCATTTAATGTTAATTAATGTTATTTTTGAGAAAAATTAATATTAAACAATTCAAATTGTCCCATACCAATTTGAATAATTTTACAACATAATCATCATAAAGGAATAATACTAAATTAATTTTTTAAATAAAATGAAGATAAAATAATTAATTATATAATATATGTATAAATAGGTATTAGATGATCTAGAAATAATATATACATGGGGAAATTGACATTTCTCTCACATAAGTAATATTTGAGATGAAAATCCTCTACCTTGAGTTTCCATTCGGGTGAACATAATTTAACATCCTATATAATAAAATTATGTTAATCTACTAATTTCTTCAGAACCTTTTTCTTGTTTATAATTAATTTTATTTCACTTTTTATTTTGTGGTACCCAACTACTTAAAAAATCAGTTTTATGTCGGGTGTTTTGACCAAATTTAGTATATGTGTCAAAAATAACTTTTCTAGGCCAAAATTGTAAAAGGGGTTATTTTATAACATCTCAAAAATAGTAATAATTTCATAATTATCATATTTATAAATTAATTTTTTCAAAATTATTTAACTAAATATGGTTTTGAATAATGAAACTATGTTACAGTCAATGAGATGGTAGTCCATATTTATGCACGAGTAACGTTCCCTATTTTAAATGGTTATTATAGAATGAAGGTAAGTAATAATATATCTTTACATAATGATAGGTATATCCTAAATTCCATGTTATGTAATAATATATACTTATTTATATAATTATTGTGACATAAATAGAATCACATCATGTTCTGGAGGTGGTAGTCCACACATCCATGAATGACGTTACAACATTTTTAGTGTGTCAGAAAGTGTAAAAAAGAAAATGATATATATATATATATATATATAATATTTATAGACAGATAATTATTTTATTATTATTATATACCGGTTTTTTTTATAAAAAATATTAATTTAAAACATCCAGTATACTCTGCATGTAAAGTGTTAATGAACTACATTGCTTTGAGGGGGTGGTAGTCCAAACTTCCACAAACGATGTTATCATATTTATAGAAAAATTTAAAGTATTATGGTATGCATTATAAAATAATTATATAAAATAGAATTCATAAAAAAATCATATATAACATATATAAACAGAGTATCCATCATAATATTCATTAATATATGGGTTAAAGGAAGAAAGAACAATCGTCATTTAGTTAGGTGGTAGTTCCCCGTATACATAAACAGTTTGTTGGCTACCAATTTGATAGATGTGTGTGTAATTGTAGATAGAAATAATAGAATAAATAAAATATAAGTATATTGAAAATTATTTTGTTGTTATATAAGAATGGAATAATGATAATTAAATGAGTGGACAAAAGAAATATAACTGGATATTATGAGGAAAGATGTTACATCTTAATCGGGTAACACCTTTTTTATTTCTCCAAAGTGATTCATTGGATTTGTTCCTTCAAAATTTGTGGCTTCTAGGATTATTGGAGGTATTTTTAGGATATATTTTGGAATATATTGGTCAATCCAAAGTGTATAGAGAGGTTTGACAATGTAATTCCAAACACATTTATCATATTGAATGCGGCTCCAATAATGGTCAAATTTAATGATATGAGAGGTTTGGGTATAAATAGGACTATATAATGTATTTTGTAAAATTTTATAGGTCATTTGGACCCTGATGATAAAGATTTATTAGCGTGTTATTCTTAATTTTACCTTAATCATTGTCAATAATTTTAATTACATTCACTATTATTTTTGGTTAATTTTTTTTGATATTATTAGACATTAAAAATAATTATGATTCCAAATATGAAATACATTTCTAATAATTCTAATTATCTAAGTGGAAGAAATTAATTTAAATTAAATCCCATAGGGGAGACGACAATACTAGTTTTCAATGTAAAAACATATGAAATTGTGCTATGTATTTAAAGTTAATTTCAAATTAAAATTGATTCCAATGACCTAAATGGGAATAATAGGTAATAATTTATTATTTTATAATATTAAAAGAAATGAAAAATATAATTTATGATTACAAATAAATTATATTAAAAAATAGCTCTGAATTAAAATTTAGTATTTTCACTATTCTTTAAAAATGAAAGTTCATAGGAAAATACTAAAGAAACCCTATCCAAATTTTTATAATTGTGACATCATAGATATTTATAGAAATTTTTTTCTTATATATTAATTTTTTAAATAAAATATTAATTTTAAATTAATGGGTTTCTTTGTCTAATAGCGTACTCAATACGCAATAACAGTTTTCCCCAAAATCTTACATTTCCCACAATGTTGAGTTATACAGAAAAATAAGACTATAATATTTTTAATTCAAATGGTAGTTAAATCCTTGTTACTTTATTGGAAGGAATGAACATAACTAACTAAAATGTGATTAATTTTTTTTAAATGCTTTTAAATTTATATAATAAATTTTATAGTTATAAAATGAGAATGAATCCATTTTTAAGTATAAAATATTCTAATATTTTCAAAAGATCATTTTACCGACTTTTGATGGTGAAATTTTTTTAAATATTCTTATTGTTCATTTTATATATCTTATTTGACTGAATAAACTTATTCTTGGAAATCATAATGTCAAAATTCACTTTGGTAGAAATTTTGGTATTTTTCTGATAAAATTCATATTTTAATGAATTGTGAGAAATTCAACATTTTAAATTAAAACCTCTTTTTCATGTAATTTATTTATATAGATAGATTTAAATTTTAATTGTTTTTAAATTGTAATTGGATTATGTTTTTATCATTTAATCCAATAATGGTCATTTTAAGTAATTTCACATTGAAATTGGACATAAAGTCGTTTCAATTTTTGATAGTTTTTACTTCTTAAAAGCTCAATTTCTGGTTTTTGACATCGAAAATTAATTTTAAATTACTTTTTACAAAATATGTCTTTTGAATTTATAAAAAAGGATTCTGTATTTTGATTTAGAAGGTCTAAATTTTTTAAATCGGTACCTTTTGTTATTTGAAATTATGAATAGTTAGTTTAATAATTATTTTTATTTACCCTGACTAATGGGTAAATAAGGTAAATAAGGGTAAAAACTAATATCCAAATATTATAAAACTACCCTAACACATTTTATAAAACTATTGGATTTGATATAGCCAACCAAGATCATCCATGTGTCAATTTTAGGACCCAATGGAGGCACATGGGTGTGATAATGACATGTTATAATAATTAAATTAATGTAAAGAGAAATATAAATAAACATGTATATTTTTAATAAATTTTTTTAAGGTGGGGTTATATAATTGATCTCATTAACTATAAATATTAATTAGAAAAAAAAACAGATTTCCTGTATCATGGTATTTTGCATAGAATTTTTAGACATTAAATAAATAAATTTATTTATGACAAAATGATGATGTAGTTATTGCCTTATTAATGAAATATTTAAATAAATGATATTATAAATATTTAAATAAATGTATTTTAAACAATTTTATTAATAAAATAATTTTATGGATGATTTTGAAATATTATCTTGTATATAAGTATTTTTTTCAAATTAATCATGTCTTTATGGATTTAACAAAATTGAAATACTAAATAGTGTCAAAATTGACATAAACGAGTTTTTAAAACAAATGATATTTTTCTAAATGATATAATAGTCATACAAATTTGGTATTTTGGACAAATTTCTTAGATAATGATAAAAATTTATTTATTTTTCGACTTTAGGTTCTATTTTTATTTTATAGTAACTATATAAATAGTATAGTTAAAAAATACAAGAAATCATGGTAAGAGTTAATTTATTTAACTATGGGTTAAATTGTACTGATAAGTTTAAATTTGGTTTTATAAACTCGGGTAAAATCTATTTATTGAGAGTATTTAGACCCATCCTCATCTTATCCAAGACATATTCCACTTTTGAAATATTAGAAATAGAAAATAAATTTATAATAAAATTATATTTCAAGACATTTCTAATGTGACACTCCTCCCAATTATAAAAGGCCACCACCTCTACCCACATAATAACACCTCTCAAGACCATTTTATTTACAATATTATGATAAAATAATCTCCAAACATCCATCCCTTTCTCCTATAACCCTTACCTCATGAATAAGGTAACTCATGGAATCCTTTTGGCTCAAATAAAATGGAGTTACTCGATTTAGTGGTAACGTCTTCCCTCAATATCCTTTCATTTATTTTTCTTATCCAACAACGAAACCTCGATTTATTCCATTATTTTATAACAAAACCAATATAATAAACTGAATCTTCGCAATAAGTACGCCAAGATTCTTAAGCATTATGAAAGCTCAGAGTGGGAGTCAGCTACGGCAGAGGATGTCTATCCTGGGGGCGGGAATGAGTATGATATGTTTGATATGTAACTGATCTTTGCTTTGTGTTGCGCATTTCTTGCACTTTTCTTTATTTTAATAAATATTCAGGGGCTTGCCTCTGACCACCTTCCTTGGTAGTATGTTGCTAAGATAATAATTAGTCCTACTCTTACAGACACCTCCATCTAATGGATACAGAACATACTATTTCTGTGTATGGTGAACTACGATCTCACAAAATAACGATTGTTCAATTTTTTTGTACAACCTTTTATGGTGGACATTATGATGACACTACATTTACATATAATATATATTATATTAATATTGTATCTATGATTTTTTAATTTATATTTAGAATATATTTTTATACTTTCAATGTTTTTCATATTCCATAATTTCTTTTGAGGAAGTGTGGACTATCGGCCCCTCAAAGTGATGTGACTCATTCCCGCTATACATAGAAAATTTAAATGATATTTTTATTAAGACTATGATACATACATGAATTAAATATAATATTACTATTATAATATACACTTAAATCATTTTATTTTTATTCTTTTTATATAAAAAAGAAATGAATGTTGTGTTCATGCGTACATACAACCTACCGTCTCCATGAATTGTTCATTTCATTTCTTATTTCCAAATATTATGGATATTATAAATACATATATTAATTAAATATATGATATTTAGAGAATTAATAATATTATTTATATTATGTTCTTTTTACTACATGGACAATTTACATCAAAATAAGTTCATTTTAGCTCATGTACTGAATATCGATTAGACATATGATATGAACTAAAATAATAAAGTAATTTCCATAACATGGTAAAAAGTGAAATAAAAAGAATAATAAACTAGAAAAAGGTTCTCCAAAAATTATAAATTGACCTAATTTTATTATTTAGGAACATAACTATTTTTCGTGACGAGTTGGACTCAAGGTAATGGATTTCATCTAAATCTCTTTTCCATGAGGCATATCTTGTTGTTATGCACATTTGTTATCCTATACTGTACATATACAACCTTTTTCACTATTTATATAATGAATTAGTATATTCTCATGATATTTAATGTTCTTTCTAATTTTATTCATTAATTATTTTTATTGAATATTGTCTCAAGTGGTAAGGGAATCTTTAACTGAAACATCATTTTAAATGTTTTAAAAATTTATTCATTTAAAAACATTTATATGATGTAAATCTTTATGAAAATGGTTTTAATGAATTTATTTATATGGAAATGAGTGTTTTATTATGATTATTTATTTATAATGTTTCAAATTTTTATAGGACAACTTAATTAAATATTATATTCATTAAATAATTTAAGTGGCTTTGGAAATTGGTTGAATATTTCTATATCTTAAAATGATCTGTAGTAGTTGCAATGTGGAAATGTTTTTTCCTCAATTATTGTTTTATGTGTCATAATTATATTATGGTACTTTTACATTTAGTCGGTGGTTATGTGATAAACCAAATATGTGTGGTTACGTGATAAACCAATGATGGGTGGTTTTCTGATAAACCAAGGAAAGTCATTTACATTAAAACAACCAATGCATTGGGTATGGAAGTCAGTTGTATGGGTTTTCCATTTAATGATATGTGTGGAAGCCGACCATATGGTTATTCCATTTAAGTATTTTTATTTCCTAATTTACCATTATATGTTATATATTCTATTTGATAGGAATTATGGTAATTTTTTTGGATATGAAAATGTTAAACAAGGATCTTATAATCTGAAAAGTGTTTTTTATACTTCTTAATTGTGAAAGGTATTACTTTATGATAAAGTATTCATAGTTTACATGTTTTTTCAAGACTAACCATTTTCATTATTTATGAATCCCTTACTAATCTTTTTATTCACATCCCATGTTTTGAAATTTTTTTCATAGGACATGAGGAAGAATATAGTCAAGGATGAGGTCAAAGAAAATATATGTTGTTTAACAATGAACAAAACCATGTTTCTTTTTAAAAGGTTTATTTTTTATGAAAACAATGGCTAATGAGTATAAGTGTCTACTTGTTGTATTTAAGTTATTATGTATGAGATATGACACAATTATCTATTGATATAAACTGGAAAATATTATTGATGTGATTAAACATAAAATTATAGACTTAACTCACGATAATGTGATGTTTAATGGTGGGGACTAAAAGTTGGTATCAATGGACGGTTTAGATATGTTTTGAGTTTAGGATGTTATCTGGGTGAGGTTTATGGATGCCATATAACCTAGAGGGTTATTATCATAAGGAAATATTCTAGGGATTTTGGTAAATTAGGTTTATTTTATAAATACATGAACAATAGTGATATAAGGAGGTTAATGGATTAGAGTAAAATAATAGTTTTTATCTTATATTTACCCTATAATGGATTATTTAATTTAATAATTCATTTCATGATTAACTAATGATTCTTTTCAGCAGATAAAGGACCATTTTTCAAGATGGAAGGAAAGATATATTTCACAACCTTCTAATCCCACCCCAACAATTTGATCATCACAATTGTGAAAAAATCATTTTCAAATGATTTTGTAAGCTTATTGAGTATTCAAATCACCCACATTAAATGTTTTGAGTTATCTCAAACCTACTCATTTGTAAAAAAATTTATCGCTCATGGTATCGTTTTAATATAATTTCAAGATCTCAACTATTACAACTATATAGAGATGTGAAATTGTAGAAGTGAAGTGAATGTTTACTTTTTAAAAGTAGGACAACATGCTGAAAGTGGAATGGAGAATCGTGAAGATCATGATATATGGTTTCAAGATATGATTTATTTTCTTATCCATAAAGAATGAAGAAACTTTTGATTAACATTTAAATATAATGAGGATATTTGATCTAAAATAATGATTTATTAATAAATTAGGGTTAAATTCATATTTTATGGATTATGAATAATTATGAATGACTAAAAAAATATTCATAAAAGGGATTAAGGAGTTATGGTAGATTAAAGTATGATGAAATGTTTAAATGTTTTTAATTCTCTTTTGATGATGGGATTACATTGGAAGGCTTTTCTTATTATGTGCATCCCTAAATATTGATATATTGAAATGTTATTCTAGTAATAATTATCTATTATTGTGTGAACATAATAGATAACCATTAGGGTTCATATGATATTTTGTTGTTGTGGTGATTAATGGATATTACATTTTGGAATGCAAAATGAAAGGTATTAGATATCCTTTAAGGTTAAAGAAGATTATGGTTATCTATGAGGACATTATCTTATTTTTGAGAATGTTATAATAATTATATGGTTTTAGAAAAAGGACAATGGTCATGATGGTTGAAACCCTATCACATCTGTCAAGGATTTGGAAATCGAACCCACAACAGAAGGGAAACAAGGGCGCATCGCCTACCATACGCCTACATGAAGACCCTGGTTATTATGAAATTTTTTTTAGTTAAATGATCTTATGGATTAAGAATAAGTTTATTTTAGAGATATAAATTTTATCGAATGTATATCCTTAGATTTGGAAATAGATTTGGGGATTACATGATAAATATTATTTTGGAAGACAATCATTCTTCGAGGTACATTATATGGTTAAGGTAAATAAAATAATATTGAAGTTTATTTGGGGAGTAATTGTTCAATTAGTTTTGGATAAATATGTTATTTAATTGTGGACTTATGAGAGTTATGTTATTTATGGGAGTTATTAACCTATCTTGGAGAAAATGTGACTAGGTTAATTAATTTTGGGTATGAGACATTAAGAGCGGTTAATGAGTATATTAGGAAACAATGTGATCAAATCATTCTGAGTTTTGGGTGTCAATCTTAGTTGGATTGTTTTTAGGAATTTTAAATAATTTTTCTTGTTGAATGGTCTATATGGAATATGGGTATTTCTGTTGAATTTTGGAGATTAAAAGTATTCCTTTGCCATATAAAGTATTATTATTTTTGGGTAATTTTCTGATCTTGCAGTATACATTTTTTTGTTTTGGTTAACATATAAATATTGGTAAAATACATAGTTCATATTTTGTGGATTTTTTTATTCTCTATAAGGTTATTCTAGTGTTTCAGGTGTGACCAATTCATCTTGGATACTAATTTTTTGGAGAAAACATTAGTATTTGGTATAAATTTATTAAATGATGAAACTCTACTTGTGAAGTAAGTATATTTCCTTATGTTATTATTCTATTTAGTAAAATAATTCACCAACATTATGAAATAGATCGTAAAAAAATGTTTTACATTTACTTTTCCTTATGGGAAATAATTGACCATTTAACCCATCACTTGTTAGCAGTTTTCTGGTTGTTAACATTATCCTGGTCATAAATTCTATCACTCTCTATCAGAACTTGGACCTCAGTTTTTCAGCCATATCTTTGTTTACCTATATGAAATCTTAGAATATATTATTTGGGGAGACCATTATATATATATATATATTTATTAAAATTGAAGTTTTATAAATCCTTTTTCTGGTATTCGATATCAATAAATTTATGTCTAAAAGTCATACATTAGTTACCAACCCAAAATTTTAATTGTGAGGATGAAATTTACGAAAGGGGGGAAGGACGTAAAATCCTAGTTATTTTTAGAATAATACATTTTCATATCAATTATTTTTTATGAATAAGATATTGATTTTACATTAAGGGGATTCTTTGTTTGATAGCATACTCGACACACAAAAATAGGTTTCTCCAAAATCTTACGTTGCACACAACGATGTGTTATAGCGAAAAATAATACAATAATAATATTATTATTTTAAATGGTTGTTAACAAAAAGTCATTGTGTTGGTGCTAATGAATAGAAAAAATGAAAATATTATTTCACATGTTTGATAATTTTTTTACATCAACCCAATATGTTTTAGATGCATACAATGAGAATGAATCCATTTTTAAGAATAAAACACACTAATATATTTAAAAGGTCGTTTTACACCCTTATGATGGTGAAACAGTTTTAAATATAGTTTTTTTACTCTAATATGTTATTTTTGACAAAATAAACCTCTTCTTTGAAATAAAAACATGAAAATTTATTTTGGTTGAAATTTTGGTATTTTTCTGATAAAATTTCTATATTAAAGATTAGTGAGAAATACAGTATTTTAATTCAAATCATCATTTTTATGTAATTTATTTATATATTTACATTTTAATTTTAATTGTTTTTAATGTCTAATTGAATTATGTTTCTATCATTTATTCCAATTTTGGTCATTGAATGTTATTTCACAATGAAAGTGGGCATAAACACATATCAATCTTTTGATAGTTTTTACTTATTAAAAACTTGCTTTCGAGTTTTGACATCAAGAATTAATTATTATAATTATGTGTTTTGAATTTTTAGAAATGGATTCCATATTTTTAGTCATATATTCCAAATTTTGTAAATATTTAGATTTATTTTTGGACATTATGAATAGTAACTTTAGTAATTGTTTTTTGTACCTTGGTAAGAGGGTAAATTAGGTAAATAGTGATAAAAAATAATATCATAATAATATAAACATACCCTAAAACATGCCTTAATACTGTTATATTAGATATGAAAGACTCTGAGCATACTTGGGTCATTTTTAATCACCCATGGAGCCACTTGTGTGTGATAATGACATGTTATAATAGTTAAATCAAAGTGATGAGAAATATAAGACAAACATGTATCTTTTCAGTAAAAACATTTTCTTGGGGTAATATAATTGATCAATTTGACTATAAATATTAATTATATATATAAAAATTGTTCCAAAATCATGGTAGTTTTTTATATTATTTACAAATTAAATTAATAAATTTATTTATGACACAATAATGATGTAGTGATTACCTAATTAAGGAAGGATTCAAATAAATGACATCATAATAATTTCAATAAGATAAATTTTAGAATTTTTATTCAATATAATAATTTTGAATATGATTTTAATATTTTATCATTAAATTAATTTTTTTCTGGATAAACCAAGTTGTTATAACTTTAATTAAAATCAATTACAAAATAGTGTTAAAATTGATATAAATGATCTTTTAAAACAAACTCTATTTTTTAAAATGATATAATATTCATAAAACCTTGATTTGGTAAAAATGACTTATATAATTTCAAAAAGGACATTAATGATCCACTATAGTTTCTATTGTCATCTTATAGTAACCCTCTTAACTATAGAGTATAAAAATACAAGAAGACGTGGGAAGAGTTTATTTATTTAACTAAGGGTTAAAGAAAAAAGATAAGGTTGAAATTGTGACCTAAACTTGTATAAAATTGATTGGTTGAAAATATTTAGACCTAGACACATCTTATACTCAAAATATATTACTTTGGAACAATTATATTTAGAAAATAAATTTATAATAAAATAATATTTCAAGACTTTCCTGAAGGGCTATTCCTCATTCTTATAAAAGGCCACCACCTCTACCCACGTACTCACACCACAAAATCCCCTTGTCTAACCGAAATTTCAACATGATTAATCTCCCAATATACTTCTCTTACTTTTGGAATCCTTACATGTAGAATAACGAAACTCATGGAATCCTTTACGGTTCAATCAAAAGGAGTTACACGATTTAGAGGTAACATCTTCTCACAAGATCCTTTCATTTATTTTCCTTCTCCAAACACCAAACCTCTCTTTATTTCCTTTTTTTAAAACAAAAAGTATCCTAAATACACTATTATTTTTATATGCTTATTTTTTTATATATACTTACACACAACTCAATCTAATTGATATTGAACAAATTGTTTCTGTGTACAGTTAACCACAACCCCACAAAATAATGATTGTTCAATTTTATCCTACCACTTCTCATGGTGGAAATTATGATGGAACATTATTTATATGTGATATATATTATATTTTTTTTATTATTTGGTAAATTTTATTTTGAACATACCTTTATGCATTCCAAGTTGTGTAAAAAAGATAATTTTGTTTGAGGAAGTGTGGACGACCACCCCCTCAAAGAGATGTGGCTTGTTCCCTCTATACATGGAAAATATAAAGGATGGTTTTATTAGTAATAAAATACATACATGAAATAAACATAATACTTTTATTATAATATACATTGATTTATTTTTATTATTTTTCTTTTAATATGACAATAAAATGAAAGTAGCGTTCACACGTTCATACGGCCTACTGTCTCAATGAATAGTGCATTTCATTTCTTATCTACAAATATTATTGATATTATAAATACATATATAATAGATATATATTATTTTTAAATAAATAATAATATTATGGAGATTATTTACTTTTGACTACATGGATAATTTTCATCAAAACGATCTCATTTTTGACTCATGTACTAAAAATCGACACAACGTCTGATATGAACATAAAACATTATGTATTTTTTATATAATGGTAATAAGTGACATAAAAGGAATATTAAAATTTAAAATGGTTTTCAATAAAGAAAAAATTAAACTATGTTTATTATTCCTGAGCATAACAATTGTATGTGATGAGTCGAACTTAAGGTACGAGATTTTGTCTCAATCTCCTTTTATTGAGGAATATATTATTGTTACGAACATTTATTGTTCTATAATGTGTATATACAACCATTTTGACTCTTTATATCATGAGGTATTATATTCTAATTACATTTAAAGTTTTTTTCATTTTATTACTTAAGGATTTTTATTTTTGTTTTTCTCAAGTAGTATGGGACTCTTTAACCAAAACATTATTTTAAATGTATTAATAATTTATTCCTTTAAATCCTTCTTTTTCATGTCCATGATTTTGAAAATGGTTTTTAAGAATTTATTTATATGGCCATGAAATATTTATAATGACAATTTATTTCAAAAGTTTCAAAGTGGAATGTGACACATTGTTTCAAAATCCTCTTCATTGATTTTTAAATGGTTTTAGAAATGGGTTGAATATTTATATATCTTAAAATGATATATGGTGGTTTCCATGTGGAAATGTTATTTTTTTACTTTATGACTGATTGATTTGTAAGGATTATATTATGTTACTTGTACATTTTATGGGTGGTTACATGATAAACCATAGACTTGTGGTTACATGATAAAACAAAAATAGGGGGTTTCATGATAAACTTGGGATGAGTGATCATGTTACAACCTTTAATGGATTGGATATGGAAGTCATCCATATAGACATTCCATTAAGTGACATGTGTGGAAGTTGACTATATGGTTATTCTATTTGTGTATGTTTATTTCCCATGTTACCTTTATATGTTATATTTTTTTTCTATGGGATTTATGTTATTCTTTTGGTTTCAAAATGGGTAATGAACTTATATTTAGTGAAGTGTTTTTTCTACCATGTAAAGGTAAAATGTATTACATTTTGATAATGTATTAATGGTTAACATGTTTTCACATGACTAACATTTTTCATTCCTTGTGTATCTCTTGTTGATGTTTTTATGCTCCTCCAAAGTTTTAAAATGTTTTTCACATGACTTAAATAAGAATAGAGCCAATGATGGGATCATGGAAATGAAATTTTGTTTAACCATGAAATGAACCATGTTCATTTTGAAAATGTTTATATTTTAGAAAAAATAGGATATTGAGTAGAAGTTTCTACTTGTAAAATTTATGTTTTTATGTATGAGATATGACCTAATTTTCTAAATATCTTATCCTAAAAAGATCCTCTATGTGAATAAAATTTAAATTTTTGACTTCACTTAAGATTATGTAATTTTTATGGTTAAGGCCTTATAATGATTATTTTTTAAATATGAATTTTATTTTGACATATTAAATTTATAAAAGGTTAAAAATTTGTATTTAAAATGGTGTCTCCATTAAAAGTTAGTAAATGTTCCTTAATAAAAATATATGTTTTTATGTGTAAAACTAGGGTTCTTATTATCTTATGCATATCAAATATATTGGATGAATATAAATAGAATTTGATTGAATATATAATATATATTAAATTAGTATAACTCAATCATTGTCAGATAGTTATTAATATTCATAAATACTAATTTAATGACTATTTTAAATATATTAATCTTATAAAAATATATTATTATCTGGAGAGTATTAGTCTTTAATGTAATATATTTCGTTGAAGAAAATCCTTATTGCGTAAAACATATACTAGCTCAATGTGGCAAGAATTAATATATATCAAATATATTTAATTCTCAAAAATATTAAATATATTATACATTCTCGAGATATTATGTTCCCTTATGTGATTGGTGTTTCATTTCATATACGCTATTTGATACAATTTTCAAACAATAGATTTTAAGGGTGTTACATTCTATACAATTTAATTAAATTACATCCTTATAATTTAAACATGATATTGAGGAGATATTGATTGATATTTTCTATGTATAGATCACAAACAATGGTAAGGGTTCTTAAAACATATTTTATAAAAAAGAGAATGGTAATTACAAAGGTTACATGGACTAACATGTAACCATGTATCTAAATTGGAGAACATTAATGGAAATTAATGATACATGATTTGATAAAAATCATTAATATTTATAGGAGGGAGTGAAGTAATAAATCAAAAACAATTGAATAATAAATGGAATTTTTATGGATTTAAATCCATAAATATTAGATGATTTAGAAAACCCTCATTTGAATGCAACAAAATTTATTAGGGATGTAATAATTTCTACATCATTTTCCATATTCTAGTTAATTATATTACATCCTAGGATTATATAGAAACTTGCCTACAATATATATTCAAATAAAAACTATTACATCTATTGGTTGTTCTTTAATAAATTTTCAAATTCATTTAACAATTACTTTTGATGTGTGAAGTATGAATGTACATTTTAAAATAGTCTTAAGGGTAATATAAGAGTGAAAAAAATATGTATTTGTCTCTAACTATTTTATAATGTTAATACAGTTAATATTTTAATCTCTAAACCAATTTGTTTTCACTATTATTTAATCAATTATATATTTTTTTCAAAATTATCAACTAAGAACAATGAAATATTAACCAAGAAATTGCATAGGTTCGTGGTTGGTGTGAGACCCTTAGCATCCTTTTGTAATGGTTTAAAGACCGACATCATTTCTATATTTGATTGGTCGTTACTTGGCATACATGTTAACCTTTTCTAGACCCATATTAATATCATTTTAAAATTAAATATAATGGAAATACTTTAATTAAGGTTAATAACTAAATATTAATTTAACTAATGTTTTCAATACAACCCTAATACACAAATAATTCATCCATCTATTTCCACTTAGGTCTTTCCTTGGTATAGGTTTTACACAAAATATCATTTTCAGGATTTCTAAATCCGGAAACTAAGTCTGTAATAGAAAACACCTTATGTTTAACCTAGGTAATTCATTATCGTTATCTATTCAATACACCATAAGAGTTTGTAAATACAATGTGAATTAACTTAAGTGTATCCCCCAAGAGTGTTAACCCATGTGAATTGTAATGCACGTCATTGTGTAACTGGTTTTAGTAAGTCAAGCCTGACACAACTTGTCAAAGTTTTCACTCATAGGTACATATGTTCTAAAACCACATCCTCTTTGGGTTTTCATATATCGATGTATTTCTCGAAATAACCAAAAAATATATACTTTACTAAAAATATAGGGTGTTATTTTACATGTATCCACAAAATCTACCTTAGGGATATGTTATTTAATCTATTTTTTCCAAAATTTAGTTTTAAAGGATGCTACTCAACTTATTATAATACCGAATGTGGCAACCCAATCTTATTAAGATCATATCTAGTGTATAATACTATTACATTAGCATGATACAAGGAATCAATTCTCAATGTACCAAATAGTTTAGTAATATTGTTAAACCAACTACACACATGCGTCTAGTATTAAAAATTATTGCACTATTTATAGAATAATTTTTTTTTCTTTCTAAATAAACAATATTGAGGATAAATATATTACACCAAGTATATCATTGAATATCATTCATTGTATGGGTAAAATATAGTGGATAAAATAACGAATACATGATATTATTAATTATGGAATGATAAATAATTAAAGACACATACCCTGAAATCAAAAAACTATGAGGGAAGTGTATAAATAATACAGAAATATAATTGCTGGAAACAAATTCCATTAAAATAATTAGAAAATGAAAAATCAATATAAAAATATATGAAATTGCAACAATAAACAACAAATCATTGAACCTAAAATAAAATGATTCCATAAATATGTTGACGCGAAATCTAATGGAGGAGTAATACCTATAACTACATAAGGGAGATTTAAAATTATTGGAAATCATGTCAAAGGAACCTGAAAAACTATACCATCAAGATCATTCACAATAATGTTCAAAAGTATAGGTAGAAACCCATCTATTCTACTTGGAAACAAACATAAAGGGTTTAACAGAAATTAATTTCACCTCATGAGACCCATGCATCTAGGGGCTTATATTAACCGATCCCCACCCTCAGGGAATTCCATAAATGGTCCCCAACCCATATCATTATTCTCATAAACATTCCTCATATCGAATAATCAACACCCTATATCAAATATACATATTGAATAGAATATAATGATTTATAAATAATTCCCAAAGTAATGAAATAATGGTTAATGTAAATGGTGTATGAAAAATTGTATACAATTTATGAAATAATCATATCCATGAAAAATGATATGGGTATTTAAGATAATATTAATGATAAATGATCATAATAAATTGAATATTTCAAGGGGAATAAAATGAATCAAGGAAGTGATTGTTGATACATTCCTCATCGAAAACAATAATAAGCCATCCAGATGAATACTAAGGATAATATCCACAAAACATATTCCACTTGAAGTAAATTAAATGTTTGTTTTTGTTTATGAATGAAGATATTATAAAAATATAATTTAAAAACATTCCTGAGAAAAATATACATTTTTTTAAAAAAATTATTTGAAACTTAATTCTGAATATTATTTCTGTAAAATATATCCTTTTAAACATTCAAATGAATTGTTAATGAAATTATGATGGGTAAATCCATAAATGTTATACAAGGTAAAATGTATAATTATTTTTCACATTAAAAGGTTATAAAAATTCCTTATTCCAATTTAAAAAAGAAGATTCCTTTTAAATCATCAGTAAATGGAAAAAGGGTAAAAATTTATTTATCAAATCATTTTCAAAAACTTTTATTAAAACATGTGGTTTAGAAGAAAATTGGTTCTCTGACTAAAGATATAAATAATGTGGGGTTTTATGAAAAAAATCATTCTATAATAAATTTTGATTACCAAAGAGTGGAAAAATTGTACAAACACTAGAAAAATTTCACGAATAACTAGAAGGGTGAAAATGATTTTTTATTGAAATATGGTTATATAATTTCCTTAAATAGAAGTACAATTGAAAGATAATTAAATTTACTATTGAGTAATAAACCTTATAAAGGAATAATATTAATTGCATGTTTAAAATAATATTAATATAAAGGAAATCATTTTATAGTATATATAAATATGGTTATTAGGTACACCACACAAAATAATTAAGTGGTGAACATAAAATTTACCTCACATATGTAAAAAGTGATATGAATGTCCCTTACCCTAAGTTTCGTTTCTTGTGAACGTCATTGAACATCCTTGATAATAATCATATGTAAATTTTCTACTTTATTATGAACCGTTTTCATCTTTATTATTAACTTTATTACACTTATTATTATGTGTTATGCAACTACTTAAATAGTTAAGTCTATGTCGGGTGTTTTGACCAAATTCTGTTTATGTATAAAAAACGACATTGGTAGGTCAACTATAGTCAAGGGGAAAATATATAACTTCTCCAAAAAAATAAAAAAGAAATAATTGTCATATTTATACACCAATTAAATGTGGTTATAAAAAAAATTAACCTATGTTCCAATAATATAGATGATTGGCCATACATACGCATGAGTAGTGTTCTCATTTTTAAATGATCATTAATAAAGAAGGTAAGTAAAAATATATCATTAAAAAATGAAAATTATATAATAAATATTATTTTATTTATCATATATCATTATATATATATAATTATTGTTATGTAAAAGGAATCACATCATGTCAATGAGGTGGTAGACTATACGTCCAAGAATGACATTAATACTTTTTTAAGTGTGTGTGAAAGGTTAATAAAGTAAATTATATACATATATATATAGTGTTTATAAAAATGTAATTATGTAATTGGTAAAATATATTGGTTTTTTAGGTCAAATATTCTTAATTGAAACAATAATTGGTACATTCCATGTATAATGTGAACAAATCACATACATTTCAGGGGGAAGTAGTCCACACTTCCCAAAACAATGTTATCATGATATCACAAAATGTAACGTACATGGGTATGTATTATAATAGAATTAAAAACTGTTAAATACATAATAAATATCTTCTATAACATATATAAATTTATTTATAATCATAATTGATTTTATGATAGGTGGTTTAGAAAAAAATGAACTATCATCATTTCGTGAGGTGGTAGTTCATCATACACATAAACAGTATGTTCATTATGCATTTGATGGATGTGTGTATAAGTGTATATAGAAACCATTGAATAAAAAATATTAGGATATTTAGGATACAATTTTTTTTATAATCATGGAATAAAGATAATTGATGGAGTGGAGAAGGGAAATAAAACTAGATATCAAAAGGAATGATGTTACCTCTTAATAGCGTAACTCATTTTGGGTTGCACCAAAGGGGGTACTCAGGTTTCTTCCCACTGAAGGTAATGATTCTAAGATTAGGGGAGGTTTTTTTTGGATAAATTTTGGAATATATTGGCCGAGTAAATGTGGATTTATATGTGTGATGAAGTTGGAGGATATGAGGCCTTTTTATAGTGAATGAGGAGTGGCACTCCTATAGTATTTTAGAAAAAGAAACTCTATACACGTTTTCACACTAAATATGGCTCCAATAATTGTACTATATTTATCCAATAGAGTTATGATATGAAATGGGACCATAAAACGTCTTTTTCAAAAGTTTTTACATGATTTAGACCCTTAATATTATGGTTTAGTCCCTTATTATGCTTAATTTTACCATAATCATTGTATACGAATTTAATTTCATTCACTACTATTTTTGGAAAAAATAATTTGAAATTACGAAACATTATAAATTATTCTAATTAAAAACATTTAATATATATTTCAAAATTCCAATCACAGAACTAGAAAAAAATAATTTAAATTTTATCCTATAGACAGAAAGATAATGTTGGTTTTTTAAATAAAAACATCCGAAAGTTTTCTATGTTTTTATATTCAATATCAAAGTAAAATTGAATCAAATAAACATAATTTAAATAATTTAAAATAATTAATTCTAATTAATCATTATAAATAATTGAAAATGTAATTTAAATTTATAAATTAATTAGATGAAAAATAAATTTTGAATTAAAATATATTATTTTCACTAGTCGTCAAAAAATTAAAACAACATAGAAAAATACGAAAACATTTATTATAACCTAAATATTTAATTTATATTTAAAATATTAAGATTATTTTTATGTATTATATTTAATTAAGGGTAAATTTTTTTATTTAAAATGGGTTCTCCATTAATAGATAAAAAAGTTGATTAATAAAAATATTGTTTTTTACTGGTAAAATTGAGTTTGTTCTTAACTTAGGCCTATCAAATCTATTGGATGAATATAAAAAATATTTTATTGAATATTTAATAAATATACTAAATTAATATCAATAAGTAATTGTAAATAATTTAAGGTATTTTTGTAAAACAACTTTTGGAGTATTAAAATACTTTTCTACAAAAATATTCATTTTATAATAAATTTATTCTTATATTCATTTCTTAATAATTTGTATCCCATTAATACATTTTATATTGTAATAAACCATAATTTTATTGGGTTAATTATTATATTTCTGAACTACTAATTTTATATATGTGTAATATATAAATATATTTTTATAATATATTGTTTTTTGATGAATCTCGTTCTTATATGTAATATAGGGTATTGAAAAAAATTAGTGCTTAATAAAGCATAGGCTAATTCAGTGTCACATGCATTAAAAGCTATAAAATATATTCAATTTAATTAAAATTGTCATTTTCTATAAATTATTGGGGTATTATGTTCCCTTACGTGTTTGGTGTTTTGTGTCATACACGCAATGATATAAAATGTTCCTACATTATAATTTCATGGAGTTACAAAAGGGACATTCCATTCTTTACTAAGATGTCCAGTGGCATATCCACAATTATTTTAAATCCCATATTAAGGAATTCATCATTTTTCCAACAATGAAATAATTAATTTTTGGGATTCAATGAAAGAAAAATGTTAATTTTCATTAATTTAAGGACATTGTTTACTAATGTGATCATGCCCCCAAAAGAAAGAAACATATTTTTCCAATTTTAAATTCATGTATAAACATGATAAAAAGGATCCTAAAACATCATTTTCATAATTTTACTATCCAAAATTGGATCCCCTAAATAAACCATTAGGTGTTTTTTAATATTAAGGGACAAGTTCTCATAAATCATCCTTCCACGCAGATTCGAACATGTTTTCAAGAAGAATATGTTGCTATTTTAAAGTTCCATCCTATTCACACTCTAGGAACCATATATTTGAATTATATTATCTAATAATTCTATGTATTTTTTACTACAATTTATAATGAATGAAATTTAATCAGGAAACATTAAGTGAGAAATAATGCTTGATCCAAACATCTTCTTAAATGGGAAAATATTACTTCTGTCCTATTCATATTTAAAGTTCCTTAATAGCGCTCATGTTCCCAGATAAATAAACTAAGTGAGACTATATCTACCTTTCATAGACCCCAAAAATATTAAAATAACAGAAATCTTATTCCCTTAATAGAGATGGAAAACTATGGATATTCATGGAATATTAATAGATGATCTCCCTTCTTATATTTTATAACTCAGAAGTTTAAAATTCAATTTTATTGAATAGAACATAAAATTATACTCTTCTATAGTAGGGGAGATTATTAGGATATATAGGAATTTGTTTGTTCTTATAAATAGTCATGATGATACCCTTAAAATATATATCTTCAATAATGATGTGGCATTATCATCAAATTTAAATTTAAAAGTTAGTAAAAAGGAGGATATTATGAATGATAATATCCTGGATAAATTGAAAAAATAATATGATATGAACCCTTATTTCATAAATAATATTAAAAATTATAGGAAAACATAAAATATAATTACATATTTAAATATTAAGGGTTATATAATTACTATTAAGAATGAAATTCGGGAGATTATGTTTAAATATTTTTAAGAGATCATCAAAATTGGTCAATTTTTTGACCTAGTGAAATGAAATATTTTCAATCTTATAATTAGTAATATCCTTGAAATTGGGATTATTATAAGGACACTAAATATGGTGAATGTTAAGAATGATATTTTCATTCTCATTCCATGTAGTTATTCTGGTCTAAAAGTCTTAAAAAACATATAATTCCATGAATTTTGGTATGTTGTTCTTCTAGACATGATGAAGATTATTATTATTTTATTTAGGAATCATATTCTCCTAAAGGGAACTAATTCTAAATTTCTATTACTCTGTCATAATATTTTTTTATTCACTCTCTCTATTTAGAACATATTCTTCAGAAAATACAACCTATAACATCGTGAGTAAATATTATTCATAAGACTATCTAACATCATCATTAAGGTGGTTTATAGAATTTAGTAATAATTTATCAGTGGAATAAATATTCAACATTTTTCATTGACTATATTAAAAAACGTAAATCTATTAAGTAATACTAGATCAATTTTTAACATATCCCATAAATTGGTTGTTAGGAAATATTTTTACAATATTAACTATTAATACATGGCAGAAGTTTTAAACAAGTTTGGTTCAATTGATATTTCAATAATATAAATCTATTATTATATACTTCTTTCAGGATTTTTAATCTAGTAAATAGATAACCCGGAGGATTTTTCTCATGCTCATATGGTATTAGACATGTGATACCTTATTTTATATTTTCTCTACATTTCAAAGGAAATCCTTTAGATATTCTTAATAGATATTGTGAATTAGGTTATAATTAATACCACACAACCAATGAAAGGAATTAAAGGACAATGAAAACATCTTTATATTTTTGAACAAAATCTATTTTCACTTGGCGGGTTTTAGATTATTGAATCCATTAAGGATATTTTTTAGTAACATGGTGTAATATCATAATTTCATATCAGCTAGAATAATTTTTCCTTTTTTTTCTCCCATAATTTCAATTCCCAATGAATATTATGTATTAAAATAATTCTTAGAAATATTGAGGTAATTCTACCTTTAACATTCATAGAAATTTATTTATTATATATGAAGGCCTAAGGATTCTAATTATAGGGTCATGGAAGATATCCTAAAAGAGGTACTTATCCAAATGTAATGAAAGTCTCTCTAACTTTATGGATGGATTTATCTCATAGTCATTCCAAAAATTATTTAGACTTTTATGGATTTTTTTTCAAATAATATAAATTATGATCCTCAATCGTTTTGTTTGAAAATTCATTTTTCAGGGATGCATTTATGAGAGGAAATATATAACTATTATGTGTAATGAAATCATTAAGACTATAATGGAGTAATGAATGATAATAAAATATTTGGCTATGTTCAATGATTCTTTAGAGCCTGAAATATTTTGGTGAATCTTGAATGAGATGAAAACCAGTAATAATGTTTTTAAACCTTTTCCTTAATATGCAATAATTTTGGAAAAACATGGTTTCCTCTTATCTGTTGATCCCTACAAAAAAATGATTTATTCTATTATGATAAAGTATAGTGTATGTCTAGCCATTACCAGTTATTACATAAGTTTATGGTATAATTATATGAATATATAACCATGAATGAAATGATATCTATCATGAGTTGATTAATGACCATAAATCTAAAATCATTGTAAAAAATTATATCTACTTTAAAAAATTTACACAATAATATCAAAGATGGGATTTATTCATACTGCTTTATACTTAGTAGGAATATTCTTTTTTGGAAAACAGTGAAACATTGTTCTCTTAATTAAAAATTATTATATAATTTCAAAAATTAGGGTCCCTTGTAGTTCTCTAATAATCTTAAATATTTTTATAAACATCGAGTTTTCCATTCTATATATTATATGCTCTAGAGATCATCTCCTAATAGTATTCCTATAGATAAAACACTGAAGAGGTCTACCCTTCCACTATATGTAATATACAACACCGGTAGATCTACTAATGATTCCATTGAACATCTATTCCTTCAATATGGCTATAGGAAATAATTTTGGGGTATGGTTTCCAACATATTTGAAGTCAATGGAATAAATATTGATAATATGAAAAGCATGTTCTCTGGATATAGAAATTTAAATTACTCAAGAAAATACCAGAACACTTTTGAGGTCATTGGAGAAAAAGTACACCACTTTATTTGGGGTAATATGAACTCTATTAGGCAAGAGCAGTATGATAATGCTACAGAAATGGAGTTGAAGTGAATCATTTCATAAGTTTATATGATTTTAGGAATTATTATAGGGCTAGAAGGGAATTATATATTGAAATAATAATATTTTAAAGGTTGTGAGTAAGTGATATAAGATGATATATGATGGATATATATATATTTTTTCAAAATTTTGTATTTTAGGCCAGATAAATATCAACATAGATGGATCTTCTAATAGAAATCTCGGACATTTTTTTGGGTGAAATTGTTAGGGTCTATTTTGTAGGTGTTCTATCATGCTTCTTTATAGATTATGGGGTAACTACAATTTATTAATATATGATGGAGGGAGTTATATCAGTGATATATATTAGAATATTTTGCTTTTGGGGAAATATCTCTGTTGAGATAAAATCCTACTTCACATTATAATCCATTGTGATCAAAATATCCTCTCCCTCTTTGAGGTTGGTAGTGGATTTGGAGGTTTTTACAGAGTAATGTAAGTATATTAATTTTTCGGTGACTTATATTTATAGGGAGTGATGTAGAATATCACTTTTACTTTCCAAAATAGGATTTGGGTTGAGGGTATGCTGATATTCTTGGTCATTTAAAGAATCTGTTGGAGATATTTTTTCCCTTGAAGCTTTTAAAACCCTGTATAATAAATTTTTAAAATATTTCTTGGCCCTAGATATCTTCTCTAGGGTGATCTTATTATATAGGGGATCTAAATTTGTTTAATAAACATATGGTGTTTCATACTCTACATTATTTGTCTCAGTAAACTAGTAACATGATTGTTCATATCTCAAATTCCATACAATACATAAAATTTCATTTCAGAATCTAATGAGACATGTTATAATTATGTAGTAGAATATTATTTCATTAGCCTGTTTATATATTAGTTAATAGTATTTTAAAATTTTAATTTTTTACTAACTATAAAATATATATGCTTATGGTGAAATTCAAATTTTGGTCATGAAAAAAATTATATAAATGATTATTTAAGTCTTCAATATTGTGAAGTAATCATATTAATATGATATGTTGGCTTATTGAAGAGGATGATGAAATATTTATAATATATATTTTAAGAGATATTTTAAAATATTATCTTAATTTTATAATTATAATAATATTTACATGAAAATTAATTTTAAATTAAAAAATGTTGGGAAAACCTCTTATTATCCTCATGTCACTTGATATGTGTGATGGGTGGGGTGGATTATCACTCTCTCATTTGAAGATCACATCCTCTCTTTTTTCATTAAGTAACCATGGTATACACATGCCTCCTATATTTTTATTACTTCAATTTTCTTCTTCTTTTAATATCTCTCCCTATTCAATATAAAATTCCCTATGTGTAGGGTTCATTAAATTATTTGGTTACACTATGTTAATGAAAAGATACCTAATATAATGGAAATTTTCTCTTAGGAGTAAGAGTAGAAATTTCAATGTCTACGTCACCAATAATGAGGCTATAGTTTTCAATGAGATTAGTTCTAATATATTTTTTCTTTTGAAATCACAATATTATTCTTCATATGTTTTTAAATAAAAATGTTTTATTGTAGTTATTTTGTTATGACAGATGAAAATATAGTAAAAAAAATTTTACACATAGATTTGATTTTACTAGATGTTCAAGTGCTATAGAATCACAAAATAAATTTCACATAAAGTTATACTGTTACATTGAATTCTTCAAGAGTTAATGAATTTTATTCTAAAGTGATTATAAGTGACTCAAAAGGATGCAGAATCAGATCATTGAAAGTTTTTATAAGAAAATATTACAACTGTATAGATAACAATATACATATATATGAGTTACAACAATAATAAGAATTTTGGAAGGAGATGCTATGTTTTTTTGAAATATTGAAACATCATATTTCTGATTTTGATTCTAATAGTTTCAGCATTAATTTTTTAGAGTTCTATCTAGAACACATGTTAGAGATATTTCTATTATAAATGTCATAACATAAATTTCTATAATCATTGTGTTTTTAATCTAGTATGATTTAGTTATTTTGGTGATATTATGAAAGATCAAGGTCTGATCCTATACGATTAAGTAATTTCATGGATGGGAATATTGAGTTTTTTCTGAAGTGATTGAGGTATTTCATAGATAGGATTACATAACACATATTAAAGGGATTAAGTTGATGTATTATTGGGATATAAAGAAAAATACTTTGAAAAAGTTTTATAGTTTCTCCTTAAAATTTAAATAATAGTTTGTTTTTATAATATCCATTAAAAAATATTTTGGATTGTAATCAAACACTAAATTGTTTTTTAAAAATTTCTCCAATGCTTATATTTTTTACTTCAACTTTTTGTTGGATTTTACTAAAGTTACAAAAAAATAAATTTACACTATGATTAAAAAATATATATGTTTATACACTAATTTTACATTATTTTTTATGATTCCTAAACTTTTATAATGTCTAATTACTCAGATTTTTTAGTTTATCAAATGTTTATAACAACTTATAAACTAAAAAATTAAGAGGTTTTGAGAATTATAACTCTATTTTGAGATTATATTTTACCACCATATTATATATTTCCTTCCATATATCACCGGGACAACACATTGTATTATATAAGGTATCATTACTAGAAATAGAGACAAGTTTTATAATTTAAATAGTTTTATAATAATTCTATATCTTGGTTTCCTTACAAAAATCAGGTTGTAGAAAAATGGTGTTTTTTAATGACATGAATGCATTTTTGATAAATGGAATATAAAAATTTGAATCTTTATCTGATCAGTGATGAAAATTATTATGAGTTTTGGGGCGGTCATATGAAGTGTTTTGAATTTATACTAGATCTAAAAAAATTTGTATAATTGTAAGGTATGCGATTCAGGAGAAAAAAATTAATTATTTTGGATAGATTAAAAACATGAATTTTTGGCTAAGTAAAATTTTTAGAACACTGTTATTTTCAATGATGGTAAATATAAACTATTAGATATTCAATTGTGGAAATATTAATATAATATGTAATAATCTATTGGTTACTCATTTTATAAATTTTTCCTTTCGTGAAACCAAAATAATTGTGTTGTGTACAATCATTCGACATTTTTTTTCCAGTTTAGAGAGTTTGTTTCTTAGATTTTTAAACGCATCATTACTGTTGTAAATATTTTTCATTCACATTGTGAGATGAGTGTAGTGGATGATAAATTAATGAAAAAGTTATAGATATACTTCCAAATGAGTGGGATTGTGAACAAACTGTTATTGATGGAACAATTCACCCAACTAAGCCATGCCTAAAGGATCTAATTGGAATAATAATATAATATGAGAATATTTTGAATGCATTTTTTCAAAAGGTAAAGGTTGAATATGTAGGAACCATTTAATTTACATAAAATAATATTAATTTAAGATTATGAATCCATGAGAAAATATTAAGAATAAAAAACTAAATATTTTTCATATGTTAGTAGTGATTAGACTAGTGATGTTCAATTTTCCCAATTATTGAGAATGATGAATAATATAATTGAAAAAAATTAAGATATGTTCTTAAAATAAGAAAATGTGATAAAAAATAAAAAATAAAAAATAAAAAATAAAAAATAAAAAATAAAAAATAAATTGTTTAGCTTTTAGTTGTTATGAATATAGGAAAACTATTCATTTATAACTAAATTACTTGATATTGAATAGAAGAGAAATAAATTCTAACAGAACATCTAATAGTATATGTATGAATTCACTTAAATCCATGAACTGTTGAAGGGAAATTATAGGTGAAACTAGTTTTTATTGTTTATCAATAGAAATCATAAGTGATAATTGTAATAATTTTTTGATTCTATTGAATTGTTACCAAATATGAGAAATGTATCACTAAGAGGGTAAATACTGAATCACATAATAATTTAACTTTTTGTTATTAAATTCCTCATATTTATAGTGACGATTATCGATATTTATAAGATGAAAATACATATAGTTCATGAAAATATGAACAATTAAATTAATCGGATGATGAGGATAAATTTTTCTACTTGTGAAGAAACATTATGATAGGAAAATAAAATCGTAAAATAGAATAAATATAATAAGAATAAATATGATATTTCTCAATATGATTTTGGTAAATCTAATAAATGAATTTATATTTTTAATACTATAATATCAATATTTTCATCTTAATTAGTGTCTGCGCCTATTTTGAGATCAATATCAAATGATAATAATTTAATGGAAAACATAATATGGAAATTAGTTTATTTAATGAAACTATTTTTATGTTTAATTTAAAAATATATATAAACTAATATATGATAACAAATATCTTTAATAGACCTTTATTATTAATTTATTAAATTAATATAAAAGTAATAATTTACCAAAAGATCATTAGGCCTAGTGTATTTGGGTAAATAGTCACATGGAACCATTACATGAAATAGGGATACAACAAAATTATTTAATACTCTATAAAATATCTAAAAACCCATGACTCTTTTTATACGTCCCGAGATAACATGGGGAGGTACACAAGAAATTAGGGATCTATAAAGATGTGTAACATAATAATCAATGATTAAGAAGATAAATCTAATACATGGTATCCACGAGGAATATCTGTGTCACATAAATGTGATGAGAATAATAAACATGAAAACCCATGCAAGATATAAGATGATAATATCAAGGGGACATAATAACAAGGAAATGAAAAAACATGACACAATCAGAGTAAGTCAATTAACCACCAAGAAATCATAACATTTATTTATTAGAATAACCTCTTTATCAACCTACATGAAATCTCATGACATAAAAATGTTATCCAATGCATTGGATATCTATATAATTTTGGGACCACCAGTCACAATTATATTTTTTACATGCAATTTTGTACAACAGAAATCATAAAACATAAGGAAGTGTCACATCACATTGTATCTTATAATTATGGAGTGTCGGTTAAATAAATGGGATTCTTAAATCAATTAAAGGTAGGTTTATCTTAGTGAATACCCATGATTGGGAATGGGGATGATTATACACAATAGAATTTTTTGGCATGGAATACCATGGGATAATTTCAACAGTATAACATGTGTACATAAATGTTAAGGGACATTTTTAATCAGAGTGAATAGTGGTATCCCAATAATTGAGAATCATATATACAATATATGGTTGATTAAAAATATTTACCTACCTGAAAAATTGTGAATAATATGGCATAAGTCAATTAAATTAATTGAATAAAGAAGAGTAGAAGATCCCTTACTTTGGGTGGGTGCTTCTAAAAGAATGGTATGAGTATCATAACAGTCTTAGAACACCGTTGGAGTTAATTATAGATTTAGAGGGAGATAAAATTAATTATAAATGGGGATTGAGTGAATACGAGTTGGAGTTTGTGTTGTTATTTATATAAAAATATATGATAATTCTAAATTAATTTCTAAATATAGGTTATGCACTCTATATGATAAAATAATAAAAACACAAAAACATCCCATGGGGTTTCCCATGTTTTTTTACAAAGGGGAGTGGTATTCCAACTATCATAAGTCCATGAACAGAACATATTATAATAATTTTGTTGGTGATGTGGAAATGAGTCATGTCCCCAAAGAATTTTTTTTAAAACCATAAAATACAATACAAGTTTTGGGTAATTCATTTAGCATCGATAAAAGTTATCAAATAACACAAAAAATAATTTTAAAGCATTGTAAATATTTTTTCATTTATTAATTTTATTGAATTTATGAAATCATTTTTAGTTAATATGATTTCATAATAGAGACCTTATATTTATACCATATTTATTTTCTACAAAAAATATTAACTATATCATAAAATCAGGAAAAATTCACCATTGGATAACTTCAATGCGATGATTCCAAAAAAAATATTTATATTTCTCAAATATTATTCTAAATAGGATAATTTACACTTTTAAATAAAAAACCATATTTTCTGAAAAATACAGGTTTTTTTGATATTAACAACTTTTTGACTCTTATAAAAATTATTTTGGAAAGTGTTAAATTATATATATTTTATATTTAATAAATTATTATTTAATTATAATTATTTAATAAAACAAAATTTATTTCAAGAATTCAGAAATTTATCAATATAGTTCCTTAAAAGAGACTTTTTATTTCACAAAAATACAGTTTTGATGTTTTAAAATCAATCTATATGTTTTTATAAAAAATATTATCTAAAAATTAATAAAGTAATAACAAAAATATATAAATATAATAATATTTTTATTTAATTAAAAAAATATAATATTAATAGGGTCTATAAAAATAATACCTTATTATAGTAGTGTACAACAAAAGTGTAAGATATATGATGGTTGTTCTTTCTTGGGATGATTTGTCAAACATGGGTTGGGTTGTGATCTAAATAAGATTTGAAAAATATTATTAATGGTTTCTCAGAAGTTATAGTTATTCAATATCATCTTTGGATAGGTCATGGGAAAATCCCAGTTAGGCAATTTCCCTTAGAATCTCTAAAAAATGGGATTCATAAGGCAGAAGCATATTTGTCGAGGCCATTACATATTTGCTTCTATTAACTGTAATTTATCATTACCATTAATTTATACTAATCTTAATGTGTACAATATAGTTTCTATATTTTATGAGATAATATTATTAATTATCTTCTTAATCCACTAGTCTATTTTTATAATGATCCAAATGACCCCAAAAGTGCATGTGTTTTATGTAAATATAATGCATTTATTCATTCAAAGATAATTTTATATTTAAAATTTTGGTTCATTACATTCACCTCATAATGTTTTTCACCCCTGATTTTTTAATTTCTACTATAAAACATATGATACTACTTCTATTTCATCGCATCTTCTGGTTCTAATGTTTCTTACTCAAACTTGTGGTTCCACTATATAAAATTAACCAGGTGATTTGTCTCATATCATAAAAACTTGTATTTATGATCTATGATCTTAACTTGATGCAAATTTTATGTAAGATTATTCTCTATGGATATCACCTTTATATTCAATACATGAAAATGGTATAATATTTACTTCTTCAAGAGGGATAATGGAACACATCGTGTAGTTTCAATATATTAGGTGTGAGTGATAGTCATTAAAACAAATCTGTAATGAAATCAAGGATCTCAAAGTTGTTACATATATTTGACTAAGATTTCGATTATTTCTAAACCTCATGAATTAATTTTTTGAAGATATATATAGTAACTTATATGTGACATCTATATTTATTCCTCATTCATAATTGTTCATATATTTTTTGTTTAATTTTCTCGGATTTGATATAACATTTAATTGATTGAACCATATATTTTATCTAATGTATATGATCAGGTCTCATAATATAATTCTCTCCAACATTATCACAACATGTTGGAGTCCAAAAAATCATCCCTTATAGAGCCTCATAAAGCGTTGTTTGAATGCAATAATGGAAAATATTTTTACATGATTAATCTTATATGGAACGGTTTTGATCACAACATCCTTTTAAATCTATTAAAACTGAGTATATCGTATGGTATTTTAATGGTTATCTTAGACCGATCATAGTTCTGATGTTCATAAAAAGAAATAATACAAATCCTTATATCTAATTCTTTCAAAATAATTCCCCATAAACTTATGGTAAAAATTTGATCATGAATAAATAGAATTTAGTGCGGAACTTTGTGAATCTTTTCCACTTTCCATATGTATTTCTAGGTGATTTAGTCAAGAGACAAATATTCCCTGGTTAAAGTGAAATGTTCTAACTTTAAAAGGGTATTTAAGACCATGTAGATAGAATTATAAAATTTAGACGTATCATTAGTCTTATGATTAAATGAGGTATTTTGTTTTCCCATTTCCATACGAGTGTGGGAAATGGTTTCCTCTTTCTATTAGAATTCTATCATTTATCATTGAATTATTAGCGTATTATGAATTGATATAGAAATTTTAAAATCAAGAACTTCGTTCCATTCTACAAAATTTATTACATTAGATCTCTTTAAATCTTGGTGATTCGTGGATAAATATTGAATTATGATCTATTGTAATCATCCATAACTTCCCTCTCTTTCTCTGGATTTTATGGGGAACATACCCATGTTATGGACCTCCAAAATCTATATTTAAAAAAAATTAACTCCAAAATAGTTTCTACATATCTATGTAGTTCCTCATGATTTTTTAGGTCTTCTTGATCATGTCAAGAGTGGATGGTAGAGAAAATATTTGGGAAATATTGGAAGAAAATCCTTTTATTATTCCCATTTCCAACCTTTTCATTTGACTTATATCGATCATCATCATGGATAGGGTTGCATGATCTATTCTATTAAGAGAATGTGCCACTTTGTTGCACTTTCTATGATGGAAATGGATTAATCAATCATAATCCTTGATTAAATATAACAACCTTTATTGTTTCATAATGATCTTTTTTTTGTGTGAACATATAGTTGAGGAACTTATTATATAGATACATATAACACTTCTACTATAGAGAAAATTTCACCAAAACATCAATAAAAGGATCACTACCGCAAATTCCTTTTCGTGGTTTGGATAGTTTTCCCCATGAATATTTAATTATAAAGATTCATATTCAATCACCATATCAAATTCCATGAGTATAAAACCTATGGCCTTTTTTGTACACATCACCATAGTTAAGAAACCCAACACCACTAGTCGGTGATGTCAGTATTGTTGTGGAGAATATCCTATTATTTAAGTATTTAAATCTAACCTAGAATTCAATAGTCCATAAAAAATCACTCCTTTCAATGTTATCTTGGTTAGTGGGATTGGAAAGCATGATTATTTTCTAAAATGTTGATGTTAATATCCAAGAAGTCTAATGAAAATTTATATATTTATCTTATATTTTTGTCTAGTTCATTGATTAATTGCCTATATTTTGGTAAGATCCATAGAAATTACTTTCAAAAGAAAACATTCCCCAATAATGAAACACTATCCATCCAAAGCTTGAATTTAATATAATTTTATTATAACATTTCCTTTCTCATTTTAGTTTGTAAAACATATAAATTCCTCTCATATTCTTCCCTTCTTTTGGGGTAGGTAATAATATTATCTATAAATAATACCATAATTTTATTGATCTAATCCCTAAATACTATATTCATTAAAGAAATAATGCTTATTGGAGCATTATTGAGTCCAAATGGTATCACTATGAATTCATAGTTCACTTACCTTGTATGAAAATTAGTATTTGGGATATTCTCGTTCTTTACTATAACTTTATTATATGATAATCGATGATGTCTCGAAAGAGATTATCTGGGATCCATATAACTGATTGAATAAGCCAATAATATTTTGGATATAATAATTTTTATTTATCATGATCTTATTAATATTACTATAATTAATTTTGGGGGTATCAAACTATCATTCTTCTTGATGAATAGGATTGGTACACCCTATTGTGAAGAACATGGGAATATAAACTCTTTCCCATATTATCCTACGGTATTTCCTTATCTCTATAAATTCAACAGTGGACTTTATATATATATATTATTTGATATTAACAATGTATTGAGTATAACATAGATTAAAAAATCCACCAAATGGTGCAGTGGAAGTCTATAAAATTATTCATGACACACATTAGAATATTATTTTTTAATAGGCATGTAATAAAGGATGATCCTTTACTTAGTCTTAAAAATTGTTTATAGATATGATTTAAAATAAGGTAATAATATAAATACAAGAGTTGATGATACTATATAGGATTCATTATCCTCCTTGCACTTATATGGAATCATAGAGTGTATCCTGGTGAAAATTATTATTTAATTCCATTGGAAATTTATGATTTCCCTATACATGTAATACAAATCCATACTAAAAGTTTAATTGAATTCAACTGAAGGTAGTATCAGAAGGTTTTATGGGAGGTTCATCCCACAAATATGGAAAAGTATAAGTTATATAATTGATATGTAATAATTTTTACATTTTCCATTTTCAATTATAGTTCCACATCTATATTTTTTGTAGTGATTGTGTAAAATATCGGTTACGGGTACCAACCAAATGTGCCATATACCTAGTTGGCCATAAGGCCTCAAGCACATTTCATTGAGCTCTAGAGGATGACAACTAGAAATAAGGGCCTTGGGTGTGACAGTGGGGAAACTATGCCCTCATTGCCAGAGTATCATAGTGGAAACAAATAAAAAACAATAGAGGAAGCAGTAATACCATACAATAGTAAACAATTGGAGACTAATCATAATAAAAAACTATAGAAGATATATATAAATAAATGATACATTTCATATGTGTCTAGGAAAGCATCCAAACATGTCACAATGATGGAAATAAAATACAGAAAGAAAATTACTGAAAATTAAGTAAAATATAGCAGCATCGCACTCCTCGGCTTAGTCCCATGTTCTTTAGTTCCAATAAAAATCAAGTAAATTATGAGGAAGGTCACTTTCCCTTATCTATACCTACAATCATATAATCTGTTTGGGTCTAAAGCATGACCCAAACAGGGTGTGAGATGAATCATAGTAGAAAACCACCAAAATATCTGTGCATAAATGTCAGTGAATATAAATAAGTAGCATGTAATATGAATAAATGAAGTAATAAAGTAGGATGTACTAAAATTAAACAATCCAATTGATTTCAATCACATTTATTAACATTTATTAATTATTAAATCCGTTGAATAATGTATCCCTGGGATATAGACTATGCTCTGTATCCCCCGAATAATTTAACAAACAAACATCTCAGAAGACCATCTCATAAAATAAAGTAAGACCGAGTCCAATATTGTGATTTGTCTTGGAATATTGATCATAATCATTCAAATATTCAAAAGAAACCATTTGGGAAAGTTCTCACAGTGTATCCTCTATGGATTAACATATCATCAATGAATAAATAATGACCCTCTAGGGAAGCTCACATAATCTAACCTCTTTGATCCCACATGGCACTAATCATTTACTAATTACCACCTAGGTAGCTCTCATGGTCAATACCCCCTTTATTTTCATAGATATAATAATATATAGTGACCCATCATAGCTCTCACAGGAAATGTCATATGGTCCGACATTCATTTAACAATGACCCTCTCGGTAGCTCTCAAAGTCTATCCCCACTAGTCAATGACCACATGGAAGCTCTCGCAGTCAATATCTCTAGGTAAACATAACAATAATTATATATAACTGACCCTACCTTGGAGATCTCTCATAGTTAATTCCCCTTGGTTGTACTTTTAAAATGTGAATCACATGCATTTTATATAAACAATAATTTCATATTAACAACTCGAGGCATGAAAAAAAACACGCCTTATAGGAAATTCGAGACCAAATGGCCATTATAAAAATAACATGGGAAACACATCCATAATCAAAGTATTAAGCCTTTGGCCTACTAAATAAACCTTTTTCAATCAAACAACCATACAAGGTATAAATACATGAATCTGAAACTCAGGTTCTGCACTTTAAAAATGAGGTGTTTTTTTATTTATGAAACTGGAATAAATACACCATAATAAGTAAAAAAAATGACCTTTTATGGTCTAGGATCTAAAAAATTAGATTCATGAATTACATTTCAAAAAAATACACAAATTAAAAAAAAAGACTGTTCCATTTATTGCATCCACCACAGAGCTTTAATGAAGGAAGTTTTCTAAACCTATAAAAGTGTTTAAAAGACATAGGGTAAGAATAAGATGCCTAGTATGAGGTTTTTATGACAAATGATAAATTTATTTTAAACAATTTTTTGAAAATATTATAAAAAAATTAAAAATATATTTTCACAAATACCATTAGAAAACCAGTTTTTTACCAAAAATTTTGATAACTGGGATTCTCCTTCAAAAAATATTAATTGTTTCTATGTCATTGGTGATACTAGGTAGAGCTTGTGTAAAATCCATACATAATTCCATAGGTCATAGCTTAAACTTACTAGTTCCCTCCCCATAATTTTACTTAATTCACCAATGATAATTTTTGAAAGCATTTTCCCATGATCCTATATTTCAAATCTTTATCCGAAAACATTTCCAAAATACTTACATAGTATTTATTAATTCAAAGGAGTGTCATCAACATACTCAAAAAAGTATCTAAGATAATTTTGTGATAATCTCATGCTTGAAAACGTTTTTATTAATTAATAATCATAATTTATAGAAACATGGAATAAATTCATGCATGATCAAATATTGCTAATAATATTGGGAATGATCTAGGTGATAAACGTACCAATTCATGTACGTAATGACATGTGATGGAGATGCATGTATGCATATTAAATGATAACACATTACATACTTTCTCACAAAATGATAAGATTTATCTAATCCAAATGAGTAAGGAGAGTGTTTATATTAATTTAAAATCACCCAACACTAGTTCATATGTTAAAAAATACCCAATATAATCTCTAAATGAAAGAGATAGAACAACTAAACATTAGTTAGTTATACTTAAATGAATATACATATATATATATATATACACAACTAAATACATAGAAATATACCTATACATGTACAGATAAAAAACTAGAGAACCATGATATTTTAAAGGAAACATATGTTCTTAAAATTTTGATTCAAGAGAAAATAACCCATACCTTGATTATATATAAATAATGAAAATATTGAAAAATATATCTGTGGATACACATATGTATATTCACACATGTAATTCTTTGTTTAAAAATCCTTCCTTGATGATAAAAAACAAACCCTTTAAACTAAAAGGTTCAGGGGAAAGAACATTTAAAACAAGCATACTTATAATATATGTAATTTGGATTGGAAAAAATATAGTTTTAAACATATATTTACATAAATATAACGTTATATATATATATTTTAAAAATTCGAAATGAAAATAATAGAAATTCCCTTACAAGATATAATTTTGAAGATAAAATTGAAAACAAAACCCTTACCTTAGTTTGGATCCAATGAGGGATTTGAGGCGCCTAGAAATTGAGCAGAGCAAAAATAAAGGATTTGGGAATATGTGGGATGGGTGTTCTTTGGTGAATATAGGTATATATATAATGAAATAATTTTAATTGAACTAATCATTCATATAGGACTAAACCAAAAAAAAAGAATGGGTTGATACTGTGCATTTTGAAAATTCTTCATGAATGTTTAATCAATCAACCATTTTTTTAAAAAAACAACATGATATAAAATATTAAATATAAATAAATTATATTTTTATTCCTTTAATGATATGGAATAAAAAAAAGTAATTTGGAAAGCACCCCACTTCAATCAAGATAAAATCATCATTTAGAGAATGTCAAAAAGAAAATGAAATAATCATAATAAATTTTTATAAAATGAGAGGTGGGTTATATTCACTCTTTAGATTCATTTTTAGAATGAAATTATAAGTTATATTATATTTAAATTACAATTAGTAGATCTTGGTGTTTCAAAAATTTGTGAGGTGAGGTTACACTTTTTACCACAATTCCCAATCCATCAATTCACAATCCCTTATTCATTTCATTATTATTACACATGAATTCCACCTTATCAAACTTTATACTATTCTATTATTATTATTTTTTAAATAGATTCAAAACCATTTTTTAATATATTTATATCACCAACGTTTTTTAAGAAAATAGTGTAGCTAATATATATATATATATATATATTTATGTTAATATATATATATATAAACCAAAACATGTAAATTTTGTTATATATTTATATTTCATTCTTAACTAAAGAAAACATATCGTTTTCTCATAAATTTCCCACACACTATTATTTTTAGCCTCCAAATTAAATTCACTTTTTGAATAGTTTTGTTTATTTCACACCTCTCTCTCATGTTTTCATAATAATACATTATTTGTTATTTTTTCCAATCATTTCACTTTTTTTTATATTTATTCATTTCATATTTTTGTTGAATTTTAAATTCTTTTTTTATTATCATATTCCATTTTTATTTTAAAAACACCTCATTAAATTAAAAAACATTATATATATATATATATATATATCATTTTTTAGTAATGATATGATTATATATATTAATAATTAAAAAAACACAATATATTTTGATATATTAAAAATAGTAATTGTCATTAAAAAATGTTTCACACATATTTATTATTACGAATATTAATATCATACAAATATTAAAACAAAATTATATTTATTTCAAAATAATGGTAAGATAATTATTTGTATCACATATTTCATAATTTATGTGTTAAAATATAATCATTGAAGATTTAAAAAAAATAATTATTTGAATCTTATATTTTTATAGAAAATGACCAAGTAAACATATATATATTAAAATACTCGTTTAAATAAATTAATAACCCCTTTATCAATTTATGTTTTGTATAATAATAATATATTCAAAAAATTAAATAAATAATATATATAAACTTAAAAAAACATTTTTTAAAGTAATATAATATTTCTTTCAATGAATATATTAGTTTTGTAAACCCATCAATTAAAAACTTTCAAGATATATAGAAACAATCATTAAATAAATAAACAATTAAGATAAATTTTTATTTAAATATTGTGGGGTGTTACATTATTTCCACCTCAAAATAAGTGCATCCTCACAATTCATTTCACCGAATTAAAATAATCCTGAATTTTCGTCTTTAGAATTAAGGAAAAAACATTAGAACCATTAAACCTCTTGACTCGATAACATCTAATCTTCAAAGTTGTCTAGGATATTCCTCTGATACCAATTATAGGGACCCGAACCCAAAACATGGGAACCACCCTTTACAAAGGATGTGTATTTTTTTATTAATGAAACTAGAATAAATACACAATATTAAATACAACAGAGGGACTTTTTTGGTCTAGGTTCTGGAAAATTAGATACATGAATTACATTTTACAAAATATACAAAATGAAAACAAATATTCTTCAGCATATTGCTTCCACAAGAGGGTTTTAGTGCAGTAAGTTTTCTAAACCTGTAAAAGTGTTTAAAAGACATAGGGTGAGCATAATATTACCAGTATTGGGTTTTCAAAAAAAAATGATAAATTTATTTTAAACAATTTTTTGAAAATTTTATAAACAAACATAAAAATATATTTTCACCAATACCTTTAGAAAAATAGTTTTTTAACAAAATAGTTATTGCTGAAATTCCGTTTTTGATTCTCCTTAAAAAATAATACTTTTTTTTCGGGTCATAGATTTAACTAGGAATACCATGTCTAAAATCCATACATAAGTCCATTGTTCTTAGCTTTGAGTTATAGGTCCACTTCCCGTAATGTCACTTAGTTCACAAGTGCCAATTTTAAAACACATTTTCCCATGAACTGGAATTTCTAATTATTATCCCAAAATATTTCCAAAATTATTAAATATTATTAATCCCTTCAATGGAGTGTCATCAACATACTCATGAAAGTATCTAAAATAATTTTGAGATAATCCCATGCTTGGAAATGTTTTTATTAATTAATAACCATAATTTCTACAAACAAGGATTAAATTCTTAAATGATCACATATTACTGATAATGTTGAAAATTATCTAGGTGATGGACATACCTATTCATGTAGATCACAACAGGTGATGAAAATTAATGTATGAGCATGAAATGATAACTCGTTCCATAATTTCACATAAAATGATAAGATTTATCTAATGCAGATGAGCAAGGATAGTGTTTATAATAATTTAAAATTACCAACCAATAGTTCAAATGTTGAAAAATAGGCTTTATAGTTTCTAAATAAATGATAATTTACCAAGATACTTTATTTAGTTATACTTAAATGAATATATATATGTATATATCAAAAAACATAGATATTAAAAAAACATAGGTTCTTAAAAATTTGATTCATGAAAAAAGAACCTGTATCTTGTGAATTTATAAATACTAATAATATTGGACAATAAATGAGTGTATACATGTATTTATATACACACATGTAATTCATTGTTTAAAAATAATTTCTCTATGATCAAAAACATTCACTTACAACAAAAAGGTTCAAGGGAAATAACATTTAAAATGACCATACATACCATATATAATTCAGATTAGAAAAAATATGGTTTTACACAAATATTTATGTAAATATAACTTTATATATATATATGAATATATGTTTAAAAATTCAAAATGAAAATAATAGGAATTCCCTAACAAGATATAAGTTCTAAGATAAAATTGAAAACATTACCCTTACATTAGTTTAGATCAAATGAGGGATTTTAGGATCCTAAAAATTGAGCAAATAAAAAATGTTGGATTTTGGAATAAGTGGGTTGGGTGTTGTTGGGTGAATATAATGATAGTTATAATGAAATATTTTTAATTTCACTAATCATTCATAGAGAACAAAACCAAAAAAATAATGGTTTGATACTATGCTTTTTGAAAACCATTCATGAATGTTTAATCAAATGACCAAGTATTTAAAAAACATATTGATATCAAATATAATATATAAATATATTATATTCGTATTCCTTTATAGACATGGCATATAAAACAAGAAATTTGGAAATCTCCCCACTTTGATCAAGACAAAAGTCCCAATTTGAATATGTAAAAAAGAAAATGAAATATTCATATTAAATTTTTATAAGATGAGAGTTGGGTTATTTTGATGGTCCAGATTCATTTTTAGCTCCACAATATAAGTTTATATTATATTTCAATATAAATTCATAGATCATGGGGTTTCAAAAATTGAGAAGGTGAGGTTTCACTTTTTACCAAAACTCCCAATCCATCAATTCACATTCCCTGATTCTTTTTATGATTATTATTCATGAATTTAAACTTATCTCACTTTATATTATTATGTTATTATTATTTGTTTGACAAATCCAAAACCATTTTTTAACATATTTATATCATAAACTTTTTAAATGAATTTATATTTATTTAAAATAGCGGTAAGAATATAACTAGTATCACACATTTAATTATTTATGTGTTAAAATGTAATCATTTAAGATTTTAAAAAATTTGATTATTTGATTCTTATATTTTTTAAAAAATAACCTAGTAAACCTATTTATATTAAAATACTCTTTTAAATAAATTTATACCATATTAAAAAATTAATATATTTTTTATAATAATAACATATTCAAAAAATTAAATAAAGAATATTTTTTAACTTAAAAAACATTTTTTAAAGTAAATAATATTTATTGCAACATATATTTTAGATTGGTAGTCCCATTTGTTAAAACCTATATTGATATATAGAAATGTCATTAAATATATAATTAATTATGATAAATTACTATTTAAATTTTGTTGCATGTTATTACAGGTATTAAACATGGTTAAAATCTAAAACACGCAATACCCTAAACTGGAGTATTCATCACTTTTTGCACATATAATCCAAATACTCCCAATCAAAGGAAGAAACCACAAACTTCGATGCTATACGATGAACAATCTTGAATGTCCGCCATTGACTCATCCTAGAATGATGTATATCTTTGAAAATGATAAAATGATCAACCCTAGATAGTTCATGAGAGAGGATAAATCTGGAAGAGAGGATCTATGTAAATAGAGTACTCAATGGTGGGAATCCAACTCACCCAGCATCGTCTCAATTGGAGATCGAACAGACGAAAAATAGGTGCATGAAGAACTTTGGTCATACATACCTCTCCTATACAAGAAATAGGAGGAAAAAACCAATTCTAGAGATTAAACACAACCCCAATCTGATTAATCAAATAAAAAGAAAATTACACGGTGTGTTCATTTAATGTACACACTATGTACTAGCCTTAAATGGCTCCCACTTTAGGTGGTCTTCCAGGTCACACACACAACCCTATACTCGGCCGTTACATGGCTAGAACAAGACATGTACTCAAGAGTCCATAGCATGTACATAGAAAAATTTTCCTTTCTTCATATTTCCTTAAAAAACCCTAAATAAAGATCTATACCAGAAATGAAGATTTGGGTTCTTTATAACATCCCCCATTAAAGAAATTCATCCCCAAGTTTCCCTTCCAAGGGTGGGGAAGAGGAATCTTCAAACTCTAGCCACTACGATCGTACGTCGGCCTCCATATCCCAAGTCTCACCATGTACTCATCCGTGCTAGCATAACTTCTGTATTAGAGGAATAGACCGTCCATAGAGAACCTTCATGATGGGACCCACAATTCGAATAGAGTGATCATCGTAGGATGCATCCACCTCCAAATCAACATCCATAGGTTGAAAAAATGAGATGTGTCTAGAAGGTAACTTTGTAAATAAGAAACAAGAAAGGCATCATGCATAGCCTGGCATGTCTGAGATAATTACAACTGATAGGAAACTAGACCGACTCCCTCTAAAACTTCAAGTGGCCCGATGTATCCCAGTGAAAGATTCCCCTGTCTCATAATCATCCTCTTTCCCAACCTTGGTGTGAAAATTAAGAAAACCTGATATCCTACGTAGAACTCCATAAGCCTTCTCTATTGATTAGCACAATAGTTTTGGAGATACTGTTCAATATCCATCCTCTTTCGAATCAACTCTTCTAGCTCAGTGGTCACCTGGACAAGGTGTGGTCCCACCATAGTAGCCTCTCCTACCTCTACCAATCATATGATTGATCAGTACAACCTACTGTATGAAGCCTCATAATGTTCCATCTGAATTGTTTCCTGGAAACTATTATTTTAGGAAACCTCCCTAGGGGTAAGTGTCTTTCCCATGAACCCCCAAAATCTAGGATGCATGCTCGAAGCATGTCCTCTAACACCTATATCAGGATCTCGGGCTGGCCTTATTTCTTGGGATGGTAAATTGTACTCATATATACCTGTGTACCCAAATCCCTCTTTAGTCCCTTCCAGACACAAGAATTAATACATGCATCCCTTTATTAAATGATAGTACATAGTACCCCATGTAGACATACAATCTTTCTGATGTAAAAACTTCCCAACTCATCAACACTGATGGTTTCTTTAACCGCCATGAAGTGTTCAACCATTATAATCCTGTAGATAAAAATACAAACTACATTATTCCCTTGAGGTGACCTAGGTAAACCCATTACAAAATCCAAAGTAACATCATTCCACATTAACTTTAGAATGGGTAACTATTGTAAACTCTCTTCTAAATGTTCATGCTCCACCTTCACTTAATAATTGGTGGAACATCTCATGAAAAAAGCAGCTACATCCCTCTTCATTCCTGGCCACAAATACCGATAGTGTTGATCTCGATACATCTAGGTTATAGCAGGACGAACAGGACAAACTGATGAATAAAGACCCCGTATCAACTCCTCACGTATGTCTGTTGACACCAATACGCATCCATGAAAATGCAAGACCTCAACGTCACCTACAGTCCACCAAAGGAGTAGGTTCCACTCTTAACAAACTCCACCATAAGACTAGGCCTTCGAAAACTGATAGCTACCTCATTCAAACTCGTTCCAATAGTGTATAGGTAACAAATATATAAGAATGAAACATCTGACCCTATCTGTCATTCTCATCCAAATGCATCTCGGAGAATAGATCCATAAACTTCCACTCACTACTGGACTCCTAAACTACTTGTATCTGATTCCTCCCGCTCAACACATTAGCCACTATGTTGTCTTTTCAAGGCATGTAGGCAAGCTCAAAGTCATAACTACAAAGTTACTAAACCCACCTTCGCTATCTTAAATTCAGGTCACACTGAGTAAAGATATACATGAGACATTTTTGTTCACTCAATAGCAAAAAATTATCTCCCAAAACATAATGTCTCCATCAACATAATGTGTGTACAACTACAACTAACTCAAGATCATGCATTAAGTAATTCAGCTCATGTGGCCTCAACTACCGAGAAATGTAAAGAATGACACCTTCAACCTACATAATCATTCCTCCGAGATCGATACCTGATGCATCATAGTAAATAGTGTAACTCTTACCCGACTCTAGAAAAACTAGTATAAGTGCTAAAGTCAATCTTCTTTTCAGCTCTAGAATGGTTGAATCGCCATAGTCTGACCACTAGTACTTCAGAACCTTCTTAGTCAAGCATTTCAATGGTGTTACTAAGCATGCGAAGTCTGGTATAACGCGCCTGTAGTAACTAGCTATCCCAAGAAAACTCAACATGTCAAATACGTTCTACAAATGCTCTCTGGAAAATACTACTATCACATTCTCTGGTTCTAATGATATTCCTGTCTCCAATATGACATGACCCAGGAAGTGAATATAGTTTATCAAAATGTGGAATTTTGAGAGCTTAGCATACAACTGATGCTCTCTTAGTGTACTCAAAATTTTCTCAAGATGGGCAGCATGGTCAGGTCGAGTGTGAGAGTACATCTAGATATCTTCCATAAAACAACCACACAATAGTCCATTTAAGGATGTAACACTCGGTTTATCATTGCCATTAATAAATAATATCACGTTCGTGATATTTAATGGCATAACCCCGTACTTGTATAGACCATACCTACTCCAAAAGGCTGTAAGATGTATTTATGAGGATCTAATGTGAAACTAATGATAACCATATCTAAATTCATTCTTTGAGAACACCCAATATCCTTGAAGAAAATTTAAGAGATCATCAATCCTCACAAATGATATCAGTTCTTAACCATCAAAAATTTCATATTTAGATAATCCACACAAAGTCTGAGGGTACCATCCACTTTCTTCACACAAAGGACAGGAGAACCCCCAAGGAGATTTACCAGGTCAGATGAAACCCTTCACCTAAAATTCATCTAAAAATTTCTTGGGCTTTAGTAACTCTTGTGCATCCATCTTATAAAGAGTAATGGACACTGGTTCCACTATTATATCAATATAAAAATCTACCTCACGCTCTAGAGGTAAACATAAAAACCATTCGGTGAAGACATATCTGAAATTTTCTACAACTGGAGAAAAGTTCATCTATGAAGTCCCCTATTTATCTATATATAAACTAGAAATATGGGCTATAATTCCCCCCCAACCCAAGACGATTGGGTCTTCCTTTGCTATCCTAGACATCAAATTTTCCCATGTGTAGTATATACCCACCCTATAGTAATGTGAAACTCACCCTACAATGATAGCCATCAATAAAGTCCTAAAAAGTGACTAACCAATCCATTATGAGAATAAAATCAATGCCTATCATCTCTGAGCCATAGGGGTCCCATAATAAGTGTCACCCCCAACCTCTAGAGGTAACTCCTTGAACTGATGTATGCTATCCTTCCTAATCCCCAACAGAACGTCTAGAGTCATAATATCCTAAAAAGTAAAGATACATAAGAAACTTCTCCCCGCAATAACAATAGATATAAAACTATGGGAATCGCCTGTATCAAAAAGAGTAGAAGATTATACTGAGAAAACTAAAATCATACCACTAACTGTAGAGGGTATGAGATCCTACTCCTACTAGGTATGCTCCACTAAAAACATTTAAACAGTACTGCTGCCCTATGACCCTACTTGAGTACCCTGATTTGATCATCTCGACTATCTCTGAAAGACTGCTGACTGGATACCAAGGCCAAGACATCCTCCTCATCTTGAACGGCCATACAAAATCTAGTTCCCTAATAGTATAGAATTTGGAGGTCATTCTATTGAATGTGGAGTCATAACTGATCTTCTCTAACTAGATGATAGTGAGAAAAACCCGAAAAAATGTTGAAGATAACCCTTATTTCCACAAGATCGGCACTCAAATAGTACTCTCGGGCCCTGAGGTTTCATATGACCACTCTTCCCGCACTGACATAATACCACCTGAATTATTAAGGAAACATTACATGAAATACCCCTATGGTGCATCTATATATCTTTCTAAGGAGTACCATCTCTAGATGCTGAACCACTATGGCTCATGGATCCCAAATTCTTCATATTGCGTTCAGTAATCAATTCCTCGTTCACTATATCCATCACTGAAGTCATCCTGAATATATTCACTAGTGATCAGATGTCAAACTTGAGACAATACTCAAATATCCTAGCCAATGATAACTCATAGACTCCCAGAATAGGAGAGAAGCACTGAAGCATTGTGAAATGAGATGATTAATCCATCACTAAAAGGGAACCCTCTTCCAAATGCAGAAACTCTCAGGATCAACCAGACATCAATGTCTCAGGAAAGAAAAAATCATATAATATCCTCTAAAACTCATCCTAAACCATATCCTGATGATGTCCCACCTGTGAAATAAAATCCCACTATCTATGGGTGGAATCACGTTTCATATATTTAGAGAGCATCAAACTCCTCTCTGGAGGAGTCTCTAGATGATCAGTGATTTCTAGAATGGCCTCCAACCATGAATCTGCAGACTGTGGTCCTCCATCCAAATGAAACAATTAGAGGATGCTGATGATGGAACTTCCACATCAGTTCTTCCATAGATGGGGCAGGATGTAGTTCTCCTTGAAAAGTTTATAACACCATCAAATATCTTTCAGAAAACTGTGCATCAGAAACTGCATCTGGTATAATAGTTGGTTCCAAGATGGACACGATAGGTAGATATTTCGGTAGTCCTCAATAAATAATTTCAAATGCATGATCATCACCCTATACCTGGCGAAAAACCAGAGGATGAATTAGTAACAGGACTCTATAAGGTAAACCACACACCTCAGTTCAAGATTATAAAGAACCAAAATGTAGAAGTTCAACAGAGGAACATGAGAAGAGAGCATCAATGTTTCAAAACTGGGATACATAGCATTTATAACCCCAACATGGTGTGTTACCTTGGGATTTTAACATGGAATTGACCTCTTCCAAAACTAAACATCTTACACCCATACACAAAGTGTGTTCCTCCTAAGACACAATGTGTACCTGAATTTTTCCCTCTTGTCAAGGTTCCTTTTACACGGGTAAACAACAAGTGGTCTACTGGTGTAACACTACACAGCTTGTTCAACCTACACACATTGTGTTCTACTTAATCTTCTCCCACCCATTTCTTTAGCCACCCAACCAGTTAAATGGTTAACTTCTACAAAATGTCTTCTATAAAGAACCGGTGTGTACAACCTATACTTAATCCCCCCATGTCGTTAGCCACATGGCTGGAAACATGGCCTCTTCAGCCGGGCGTGTACATGTAGTACCCAACATGTTCTACCATACATTTATCAACCTATGTATCTACTCGCAAAGTCAGTCACATGGTTAAGAACTGCATGATGTGTACTCCCATTACACATCATCTACTTTAGAAAGGTTTTATCTTCTAGAATAGAAGAACACAAGGCATGTGTTCAAAGAAACACATTCTTTTTTTGTCTAGGTTTTCAGACAATAGACCTATAAAACTTCTCTATAACCCTTGAAAACAAAAAATTTTGTCAAAGGAATGGAAATTTATTTCCCATTGAGATCCCATACTGCCTACGAATGAAATCTAGACATCCTTATTCATGTTATATCATAAGATAATTCAATTAAAGTTCAACATGATCCATCAAATTCTGATCTAAGAGGGCGCATAACACCTCAAGGACCAATGGTTGGCATCCATTAAAATGAAACTTTACATTTTATAATACCATATCAAAACCACATGTATTTTATCATGGCGTCTTTAAAAAAAATTCATAACTAGCACAACGTCTATCCCAACAACTTGCGATCAGTAATGTACCCTAATGGCATGACAAGAATGCATGACACGTGATCTTTAGAAAGTGTCTATGCGATGAATGAGATGGCATAACCTCATATCATCAGGTTGAAATAGAAATAGAATCACAATGATATCAATAATAATAGCACAAAACAAGCCTGTCACTCAATGATGAAATCGAATCAACTATAACAATTTAAAAACCAGCAGAAAATCATAATATTCGAGGTAACTTTGCTTTTCCCAATATACAAGTTAGCTACTCCGAGGCAGAACTTATTACCAACTACCTATTCATTCCTATACCTATCTATATGATTGAAATAGTAAGACAAACAAGAAAATAAACTCCTCTGATACCACTTTGTAATGTCATAGTTCTGGGTAACGCCCAAAGGTGCAACATACCTAGTTGGTCACATAGCCTCAAGCGCATTTTCCCGAATGACATATTCTACCGACTAGAAGCATAATACTTTGGTGTGATAGTGGGGAATCCTTTCCATCACCCGTATAGTGAAATAGTAGAAAAAATAGTATACAGTAGAGGAATAAGTAATACCAGACTACAATAAAAAACAGAAGACCGATAGTAATAAACAACTACAACAAATATATATAAATAAATGATGGATGTCACTTGTGTCTAGGAAAAAAACAAAACAAGTTACAATTCTAGAAATACAATACCAAAACAAAAGTACTGAAAAGTAAGTAAAATCCAACAGCATTGCAAGACTCAGTTTAGTCCCATCCTCTCCATATCTAACAACAATCAAGTACCTGATGAGGAAGGGAACTTACCCTTATCTATACCTGCAATCATATAATACTTTTGGGTCCAAAAGCACGACCCAAACCAGGTGTGAGATTAATCCTAGTAGGAAAACACTAAAAGTTATTTTCCAAACTATTAGTGAATATATATAGCGTATAATAGGTAGAAATGAAGTATTAAATTAGGAATCACTCAAAGTATAAAATCCTACATTTTTCAATCAAATTTACTAACATTTATTAATTATTCAATCCATTGAATAATTTATCCTTGGGATCTATCCTAAGAGATGTATCCCCCTAAATAATATATCAAATAGATGTATAAAAAGGAAATATCAAGAAATCAAGTAAGACCCCGTCCATTCTTGTGTTTTATCTTGGATGACTCATCAAAATTATTAAATATTCATAATCAACTCTCTGGTAATGTTCTCACAGTATACCACTCTAGTTTAAAAAATCATCAATCAATAAATAATTAACCTGGGAGATTCAATGGCCTATGTTTCAATGATGAGGTAACATCAGACAATTTCCTCACATCATTCAAAGTCTTGAATCACCAAATCTCCTTGATGATTATTCTTTATCCTTCTAAATAAGAACCCAACATTACATCCATATGAAATGTACAAGTTAGAGGCATAATGTAAAAGTATTATGATTTTTTCCTCAAATTCCTTGATGGATTTGAAATCCTTTTTCTTGATTCTAATTAACCCCTATCCATTTTTAGTTGGAGATTTGGTGGAAAATATTTATTAAAAAACATTTTTCAGAATTATTTTCAATCTGCCACTTTTATCTCTTCCAATGGAATAATATTTTTAGACAACGTCCCCTATTGACCAGCATGTCCCTTTGTAGGATAAAAAATAGGCATGCCCTTATCTTTCTAAAATAATTGATGGAAAAATAGTTTTTCATTGGATATGATCCATTGTTACATAGGTAAGTGATGAAAATATCCATTGATGATCGAAAGACTTCATAGAATTATGGTCTCAATTACAAAATTCTAAATATTCAGGGGATGTTGGTCTTCCCCTAATTCAATTTTACATTCAAGATATTATTTAATTGAGTAATTATTACCATGATTTCTTTGAGTCTTACTGCTACTCTATTTGAGATCTCTTTTGGGAACTTCCTATCACATTTTCTGTTGATTCAGTTTATCATCTTTTTATCTATTGACTAAAATAGATTGAAAATTAGAGATGATGATTACTAATCCATTAACAAAATAAAAGGAAATCTATAAACATTGAAGTGACAAGTCATAAGTGGCATAAACCACTTAAACTATAAATTTCTCAGTTTCAATCTATGTTATCCATAGTCTATTTCGTAACTTCTAATTATTTAGTATTTTGTTTCTTTCATGATGGTTCATAATAAACTTATGAATTTTAACAAATCATATTTTTTAAGATTTTCTAACTAGGATAAAAATAAGGCTCTGTTTTTATACATCATGTGAAAATTGAGTAGATGTATGATGTTCCCTTTTCAGGGTTATTACCACAAGTTATAGATTTTTCAGAGCCCCATCCACTTTCACTATAAATATAAAATTTTTTCATTATGGAATCCACTTAATCTATAGTTTACAATAATTTAGGGATTCTGTTTTTTATTTAGTGTTAAAATTATTGATTTCCCTAAATATTTCTGACCAGAATCCCAAATAATAACTAGAACATTCTTTGATACCTACTATAACAACCTATAACTATATTACACATTACTTCCTGATTTATTACATACTAACACAACTAATAAAATTTAAAAATATCATAAGGCATAGTGAATTTTTATAAATTGATAAAAAACACCATAAATTGAAATAGGTATATAATAACAATATATGAAACTATATAACTTTATTAAAATCCATCAAAATTCTAATTCCTCTTATTATAACCCAGGGATGTAATTAAGAAATCGGTGATCTATAAAGCCTAGTAAAGGAATAATCATAGCATAACATGATGAAAGTAATACATGTTAATAAATAGGCATAACATGGTGACATGAAAATGATGAGAATTAGAAAAATTTACATCAAATCATGATATAAGATGATGAAATGAAAGTAGCACAAAAATGTGGAAACACTATAACAAATGAAATAATAAGAGTATGTCAAGGATAAACATTGAGACAATATAACAAATTGTTATTATGATATACAACATTCTCCATATATATAATATCCTATCATTCAATAATTATACATTACATTTTATTTCTATATAAATATGGTTCCACCCTAGATATTTATATCATGTATATGAATTTGTGTTCCATATAAAACATATTAAAAAATAATGTATTTTATCCATTTCATCCCATGATTAATGACTATGGCTACATAAATGGGATTACCCAATAAATAATGGATTTGTAAAACAATTTGAATTACCTTGAGTGGAAATGGGTATGGGTATTAATAATACAAATTATTGGGATGTAAATTCATAGGATAATTTTGACAGTATAATAGTTGTACAAAATGGTTTTCATCAAATGGTTTAATGTGAGTGAAAGGTGATATTTAATCACATTGGAGTCATAATGATTGTGAAGTGTTGATTCAAATATATTTCACCATTAAAAATTAGAAATAAATATTCAAAACCCAAATAAAGTGCTTGAATAAAGGGGAGTGTGAGAGAATCCCATACATTGTGGGGGGAGATTCTAAAAGATTTGTAAGAGCTTATTAAGATCATAGGAACACCTTGGGAGGTATTTAGAGAGGTATGGGGATATTAAAGTAATGATCAATGGGTTATTAATATAGATCAATGGGATTTTATGACTGATTTTATAGAAAAATGGGAATTCTATATTATTTATTAAATAGAGGTTTTGGAATCTCTGTGATAAATTAATGAAATCCATAAATAGTCTTATGTTTTTCCAATCTTTTCTTTAAATTAGAATTGGGGATTAATAATTTATTAGTATATGATCCAAAAATCTTAAAAATAATAAACTTGGTGATGTGAACATGAGTAATGTTTGGGACATTATGATGCCATAATATGATCAATATATTTATAACATATCCAATTTTTACCAAAAATTACTAATGTCTCTCAAAATCATGAATTCTAAACAATTGGATAATTTCAATGTGATTATTTGAAAATTAATATTTATTTTACAAAAATAGTTTTCTTAGTATTCTAATTTCCAATTTAAAATAAAATTCCATATTTACTAGAAAATGTTATTTTTATGATATTAACCACTATCCTAGACTTATAAAAATTACATTGGACTTCATGAAATTATCAGGTAATTTATATAAAAATAAATCTTATTAAATATATATTTTTTTAAATATCATTTCATGAGAAATTATAGAAATTATCAAAATAAGGATTTATTGAGACTATGTAATTTATAGTAATGAAATTTATATTTCTTCATTTCAAAATATTTTTTTAATTAAACAGAGTATACAATAAATTATAAATTAATAAAAAGTGGACAGAAAGAATCATTATATTATAAAAATAAAATATTCAAATTTTTAGGGTGTAGATACGAAATCTCATATTACACCAGCGTACAACCTAAGGGTAAGGTGTGTGATTGTGGATATTTATGGGGTGGTTTATTGAAAATGTTTTGGTTCATGAGCTTGATGAGATTAACCTTCAACCGAAAATAGATTTGATCGATCTTTAGTTGTTAAATCATAGTGTAGTTTTGGTCAAGGGAAAATCATAGTGATGCCTTATCCCAAGAAATATCTGAAAAATGAGCTTTATAGGGTATGATTCTACATATTAAGGAAATCACTTCTTTATCCATTTAAAATTAAAATTATGATAACACTTTATACAAAAAAATGTTAGGTGTAACTATACGATGAATGTGTTATCAATTGTTAAGATGATTAATTTCTGTACAGATCACTTGGTGATATTTATTAATGGTCCAAAATAACAAAATCAGTGATTTTTTTTATATAACTACAATTAAATTTATTACTAAAAGGGGAATTTAATTTATAAATGTTTGGGTAATTATAACATAACATCTGGAAGATCTAATGTAATTGGTTTTATTTTTGATAAATTTATTTTTTAGAAAAATTAATATATGCCTTGAAGTGAACTCTATTCTAAAAAATGATAATGGGGAGGTTAATATTGGATTTTTTGGTTTGTAATTTTCCTTCAATATTTTTTTCAGAAAAATGTTTTGTTTCTAATAAACTAGAACCTATTTAGTAAAAGATATTTGGACCTATGTTGGATCCTAAAAATTTATTTTATATCTAATATGGGCTATGCATGTTCAGGTAATAAGAAAATAGTTTTATTATTTTCATGAAAATATGTTTATTAACAACAAATAAAACATGTGGTACATGGATAATGGTTGTTCTCAAAATAAAAAAGGAGCTATGTATAATTTATAGAACTTGAGAAAGTTGAATGGGGGACTTGTTACTTTTGGAAACAACACACACAGTGTAATAATCAGAATGATTGATGTTTATTTTCTTTTAAAATCATTAATTTCTAATTTTCTCTATGTTTTATGACATAAAATATAATTTATTATCATATGAAAACTATTAAATGGGTGTTATTTTCTGAACATCAGGAATGATAAAATTATTGTTCAAATTTTGGAAGGTACTTATTTTTTATCTTATAAAATACCTGAGGTTGTTTATATAACTAAAGTAAAATATCTTAGGAATTATAATTTCCCATATTTAATGGAAGTATAATATTATTCATGGATTTTGGATAAATGGGTTGGCCAGTGTAACCTTTTTAATTTAGATACAGTTTCTAGGAAAGGAATAGTTAAGGATCTAATAGAACCAATGTTTAAATCATGTATCCCAAATTATGCTTATCATTTTTCAACAAAATCAATTTCTAACACCCCATGATTTGGGGATTTTTTTAATTTAATTCAATCTTTTTGTTATTTTTCATTTCATGCAACCCTGAAAATATTTTATTTTATATTATGGAACTATGATTGGATTGAATTATTCACAACACAAAGTTAACCATGCACTTAAAAAGAATAAATTTTATCTTTATCTAAATGGAACACCAATTATAGCTTTCATAACAAGCAAAAAATGACTTTCCTCAACAGATTTTGTAACACACATGACCGATTTTTATTAGTCAATATTATATAATTAAAATTTTACTATCTAACGTAATAAGATACTATCAAGTAGTTAATTTAGCTATTATGAAAATTATTTACTAATTTATGAAAATATATGATTTACCAAAAATTAATATGAATTCAAAATTTAGTAATTAATTATAAATGAATGTTAAAACCAACTGAATAAGAAAGTAAATATTATTTTTACAATCATAATGTTATTTACCATATAAATTAAATTAAATAAAATTAGTATGTTTTATTAATATAATATATATTTAATATTATCAATCATATATTTTTTATATTAATTCAACAGATTTTATACACATATGATAGAGAACAAACCCAATTTTATGCTTAAAAATATATATATTTTTTAACTATAGTTTTAATACCATTTAACAGATAACCCATTTTAAATATCTTTTTTGGAACTTTTATAAACATAATATGTTAAAATAAACGTAATATCTGAAATAGAAACACAATAATTATGTATGGATAATTTTTTGGTATTTTTCAATAAGGTGTTTTGAATGGATACTTAAAAATATGGAATTTTAGTTTAACACTTTTTTGCATATAATTTATTTAGAAGGATAAATTATATTTTCAATTGGATTAAAATTTTAATTAGATAATATTATTATTAATTTTCCTAATTTATGAAATTCATATCAATTTTTCATTAGAAATGGATAAAAAACATTGCAAACTATTGAGCATTTTTACATTAAAAACATGAATTCTCGACCAGACTGTTTGATTAATTTTTAATTATTTTCAACATTTTATATGACTACAATTTTAAAAAAAGTATTACATGTTTTGAATCATAAAAATTTATAATTTCTTATATGTTCAACTTAGTTTTTAAAAAGACTGATAAGTGAAGGTAATTAAAACTAATTACATCGATTAAGGTTAAATTAAGCATAATAATGGACTAACCCATAACCATAAGGCCCAAAATAACCTATAAACATCCCTAAAAACCCATTGTATTACCATATTTCTAACCTACACTCCATTTTATAAAAGAATGTGTTATTATTAGAAAGACTTTGAGCAAGAATAATTTGGTTGAAATTATCTCATCAAATGTTTACAAAAGTGTCACTCCTTCTTCCCTATAAAAGTCCACCACATCTCCATCTTCTTCACACCCTTCAAAACACATAGGATAAGCCATTATACACCCAATAAATGTACCAAAATCCACACCATTCACCTTGGATCCTACATTTGGGATGAAATTCTTCCAAGTAATCCTTTTGGCACAAACTAAAATGAATTACCCGATTAAGTGGTAACACCTTCTATTATGCTCATTTCATTTATTTTCTTTCTCCAACTAATTTAATATCATTATTCAATGATTATATAACCGCACCATTATCCTAAATATAATAGTATGATTTTATGAAAAGGGTTAAACCAACACATATATGCACGCCTATATAATGGGTAATGAACATACTGTTTATGTGTACAGAAAACTACTACCTCATTAAAGGGAGATTGATCATATGTCCATTTCCTTCTATAATGGTGAAAATTATGAAGGAAAATGTATTTGTATATGTTATATATAACATTTATAATTCCTATAGTTTTATTTATTCCTTTTGAAACAAATAACTGTTTTTACTTTCTATTTTTGTAAATACAATAATTTTGTTTGAGGAAGTGTGAACTACCGCCTCCTCATAGCGATGCGATCCATTCACACAGTACATGAAATTATTGATGATGGGTTTAGTGAAATTATATGATATATAAAACTTTATAATTATATATTAATGATATCATATACATATATAAATATAGGATATTTTCATTCCTTCTTTCAATACGTCAACAAAAACAGAAACCAATTTCATATGTACGTATGAATTTCCATCTCCATGAACGATGTATTTAATTTCATTATTATATATTATAAATACTATTATAGTGAAAATATATGGAATATAAATTATTTTTATATCATGTTTTACATTCTGTAAATACTAATATTAGTTTAACGACCCATGACATGACAAATTAAGACACATGCAAAGATCAAAGTGAATTTTACACGAAGTGAAACCATAACATATGATTGTTAACAAGATGGTAATAAAGGGTCACAATATAACCATATATGGTATTATATAGAACGATATGGTTCTCTAAAATATGTATAATAAATCTATATTTATAAAATTGTTGTTCGGAACACTTACATCTAGTGTCATGATATAAGGTAAAGGAATTTAATCTCACTTTTTATTTCCATGAGATACATGATTTATTGACCATCCATTACTTTTATGTGGTATGTATTCTACCCATGTATGTATTAAACTATTTTTATAATTAATGTTATTGGTATTTAAATATCCATTTTGTGATATTTGTTTCATTGTGTTAATGTTTCTAAAGATAACAAATCAGTTAGACTGTTTTGTCTCAATTTCCCTTCGTTGAGACACATGTTTTATTTTACACCTATATTCATTTACAAGGTGTTTATATATTTATTTTTCATATTAAATCATGAATATAATTAATATAATTATATTTTATTCTTAATTTAATTTCAATTTCTTACATGGTAGAATAGTTCAATGTTTCTTTGCGGTAAGTGTTTGTTGAAACGATCCATTCGCTTATAGAGCTAGTCTATGTTTATGCTTCCATTTATAAAATATTATGATATATCTATAAAAAACATTCATGAATTTTATTATCCTATGATTACTTATGATTTATTCATGTATTGGTGCCATTTTTCTAATTTTTTTAGCAAACATAGTTATGAATTTATTTTTAAGAATGTTTAAATTTCCCAATATCATCAGTCAGAAATTTATGCTCCTAAAAAATCATGTTTTACAAAACGGGGTTCAATGAATATCTACTAATATTAATTAATCATTAATATACATTTTAACCCATTTATATGCTACCATTATTTACAAGTGAATCTTACTGTCACTTTCTGAACAAGTAATTTTTATAACATTTTTACCTTGGAAAAGTAATCTTCTTTTTTACCGCATATGATAAGTATGAATTTATCCACAATTAATCATTTGATTCATTCCTTTCTTGTTTAACTATTAATTAATTAAAAAATTGATTTTCAATGAAAATTTCCTAAGAAATATTTTTAATCACCTTTGATATGTTTTCATGGGAAATGGTTTTCAATGTTTTTCCAAGATTATTTTATAAAATTCAGAGAAAATGGTTCTCGAAATTTTTTCATGTATATTTTATGTCTTAAAATGAAAATGGTTTTCAAAAAAATTTCAATACCTTTTTATAAATTTTGAAGGAATTTTTTTATTCAAAATTTTTTGAATAATTCTTTTTATATTTTCAAATTATTTTAAATGGAAATTTTTTTCAATAGGTTTTATGTTTTAAATTGTGTTTTTCAAAGAAGAAAGTATATTTTTATTAGAAATTGTTTTCAAAATATCTTTCCAAATTATTTTAATTTTTAGATGATATTCATTTATGTTACCCATTCCCTTATACAAAATGATCCATGGGTTCCATTCATAATCATGCTTTAATGGTTTATGTTTTGATGGAATGATGCTTATGACACCCATCTCTCTTCCACATGTTATATTATTTTAAAAACTGGCCATTTAAAAGGGTAATGAATTTGATGAAATGATTTTGAAACCTGTATTTTCTATAGGTTAATATATGGTTACATGTTTAAGACATCCATTTGTTCAATGGGTTACTATATTACTATTTATGATGTTATGAAACATGTATGTATGATTTCATTATGAGATGGGTGAGACCCATATATTTATCTAATGAATTGGGTAATGATAAATGGTTTACGATCATATAAGGTATATGGGTGAGAATCCCATACCTAAAACAATAGGTTATACGAGAGGACATTCCATCCCATAAAAGGGTACATGAGAGGAAATCCCATCCCAAAACAAGTGGTTAGATGGGAGGACACCCCAAAGTCAAAACAAGAGAGTAAATGAGAGGAAATATCATGCCCTAAACTAAAGGGTACATGGGATGTCATCCCAATCTCGAATTATAAGAACATGTGATTGACCTTAAACCTAACATGTTACAAAGGCCATGGTAGGATCCCCAGATATAATGTTTTTATATGAATATGTTTTTCCATACAGTTCCATGTTTTATTCATTTGGTATGCTTTCAAGGTTTGTGATATTTATTTCCTTATGATTCATGTCATATAAACTGCTAATCTATATTATTATCTATAATATACAAGGTTTAATCATCAAATTATATGCTCAATTGTCATATCCTTTTGTTAAAGTTGTTATAAAGAATTTACTTTATTTAACCTTACTGATCATTTGACCTCACACCTTTATTATGTTTCAATTCTATTAGTAATGAATAATTGTATTAGGTTGAAGTAATAAATGTGGATATATTTATGGGGTATGTTGAAGATAATTCACCAGGATATAATATTTGTTTTTTATGTTTCCAAAGACAATAAATAATTACAGTCCTCAAGTATGTATTTTCATAATGTACTGAATATTCATCTAAAATGATGTGTTATCCATCTATGTGAAGCCTTAGTAGTTATAATCGGTATTAAAAGAATGTAATGGTAAATATTTGGAAACTAGGTTGAGAATTTTTTTTGATATCCCAAGGTATATTTCTAAGGATATTTCTAGGGATGTATCTAAGGATAAATATAAGGATGAGTAAATATTAGGGAGAATGTAATATAATTTTAGTAATGGATAGAGGGAGTGGTTTCTGGTAAATAAATCCTTATCTAGATACAACATGTGTATGTGGATCTGGAATAGATGAACCTAGTGGGGAAAAATCCAACCATATGTCTCGAGCCTGACTTGGGGTAATCTGATAGATGCAAACGGGCCTTACTGCACACCTGGTTTGACAATAACAGGGGATATTCTTTGAAAATTAACAAACTCTTCATGATAAATTATGATGTATTAAAATATAATATGACAATGGATAACCTAGGCTACAACTAAGGTATCACAAAATAAAATTAGGTTTCATGATTTTGATAACCTTTAACTAATTTTTCATGATTACATTTCTTTCATATATGATATGTCTTTCTCACCCCATGCTTTATTGTTTTAATCAATAGAGAGAAATAGAATAAACATTAATAACATTGAGTGTATTAGATGTTGAAATTATGGTAATTTAAAAAATAAATTCCCCAAGTGTAAATCTCAAAAATAGAACTAGGATGGTGGTATGAGTATTTGTTATACTTCTTGAGATAAAGAGACTGCAGACAACATTTGAAATGTATGTGATATTCTTCTATTATTGATTATATTAATCATACGAAGCATGATTAGATTTAGGTTGAGGAACCTTAAGGCATTATTCATATTTTATTTCATAAAAAATTGTTATTAATGAAGATGTGTACGAGGCCAAGGTAATGGTTGAAGATTAAATTCTGATTAATGAAATAGTTAGTTTTTTGAATTCAATGATTCTGTTTTTTGAATCATGAAATGTATATGTATTTTCTATAGTAATATTCATGGATTGAAAAGGAAATATTGAATGGTGATGAAAACATATAAAAGTTATTACATGAAAATGATATATTTTGATTTAGGGAAGGTACTTATTAATAAATTCATGAATTTGAGATAATGATCTTTGGATAATGATATGTTGGATATGAATAAGTAAATTTGAGGGTATGGATTACCCTAGAAATGATTATTGATAATATGGTCTATATCATCAATGATGATGTTTATGACTAATTGGATTTAATTAATACATCAAGTATTCATTAGAATAAGGAATAATTCATGTTTTCCAAAAGCATTTCTATTAATTAAGGTTATTACCATGTTTCAAGGGAATATAATATGAGGTTATTCAGGTTTTTGGAATATGACAACAAAGAGGGACTTTTTTCTATATGAGCGAAATAATGGTAATATGATTTCATGGATATATTTATATGGTTTTGGATTTTCATCTTTTATAGGGGATATAAGGTTAACTATTCATGAAAAGATTAAGTTAAACATTGAAGTAAGTGTTTATGTCTTGAGATTTAATTGAAAACCTTGGATAAAATGCAATTTAGTGATTAACATTATATCAATATTTCACATAATATTATTGAAATTATACTAGTATTGTTTTTGAAAAAAAAATCTTGTATATTTGGTGGCAACCAATAATGTCTGAAAAGGTTATGGGTCTTGAACCCATGACCAAAGGACGATAAGGGTTTCACACCGACCACGGGAAAACATGATGTCATGGTTACTGTAATTTTTTTTCCTGAATAATTATTTATGATGAATCAATAGTGTTAATTTTTATGTTTAGAGACTAATGTATTTGGAATATTAATTATTGAGAATAAATAATTATTATTTACATTATTTTATAAGTTTTATGATATTCTAAAAGTATATTTTTGTACTACATGCATCAGATTTAATTTCAATAAATACATTATATAAAGAAATTGATGTATTAGAAACTGATAAAATCAAAAATAAAGATTGAAATTTTTTTCTACAAAAATATATCAAGTAATTATATTTATTTATATTCTTGGTCAATAAATGAATTACTCAATGTTAAGACAATGATAAAAAGAAAATGTGTTGTCCTAATACCTTATTTTTCATGAATTGATGACCTTTTAAATCATCCCATATTTATGAATTTGGGGCCCTGAACATTTATTTGATCACTCAATTATTTTGGATTAATAACCTCAATCAATCCTTATAATTATTTATGCTTTTCCACCAGGTCAATTCTTTGCTCCCAACCAATGTTCACGAATGTGGAAACCTAGTTATATATTTCTTTATGTAACCAGTATGGTTCAAACTTTCCCTTTTATGGGATGTTTTCGTATCCATTTTTATGATGTTGGTTTATATGAATGAAACTTTCAAGTATTAAACCTTTGATATTTAAAATTATTTTTGAAGTTTATTTTTTAAACAGGGGTTGAATGTAACACACATATATTTTTGGATTTATTTTTTTCAAATTTAATTTAATCTTTTTGTTATTTTTCATTTCTCTATAAACTAAAAATTGTATATTATACATTAAATCACAATGTTTGGAATTAATTATATGCCACACTATTTTAATCATTCACTACAAGAAACATAAATATTTTCTATCTCTACACAGAATACTAAGGTTAGCTTCTATTACACACAACAATGACTTTCTCGATGGCTAACATGACACGCATGAAAAATTTTTATTGAACAATATTATATCATGAAAATGTTATTATTTAAAATAATAAGATATAACAATGTAATTAAATCAAACATTAATAAGTTTATTAAATAATTTAAGAAAATACATGGTTTAAACAAATTTAATATTAATGAATAGGTTTCTAATTAATTGTAAATGAATATGAAACCCGATTGAATATAAAAGAAAATATTATTACTTTTAAGATCACAATGTTGTTTAACCATAATAAATCAATTTAAATACAATTATTAAGTGATATTAATATAATATATATGTTATATATTCAATAAAATATTTTTTATATCCATTCAAGTGTAATTTTGTACATATGATAAATAAGAAACCCAATTTTATACTTAAAAACTAATATCATTATAAATGTAGTTTTACTGCCTTTTAATGGAGAAACTATTTTAAATCTCAGTTTTGGATCTTTTATATAATTAATATTTCAAAATTAACATTATATTTTATTGAAAAACATAAAAATAAGGTATGTATAATTTTGGGCATTTTTCTGTAAGGTTTTATTTTTAATGAATAGTAAAAAATATGGAACTTTAGTTCAAAATAGTTTTTTCATCTATTTCATTTATAATGTAAAGTTATATTTTAAATTTGTGTAAATGTTTAATTAAATAATATTTTTATCCATTAATGTATTGTAGGTAATTGAGACCAATTTCACATTGAAATTGGATATAAAACCTTACAAATGTTTGAACATTCTTACTTTAAAAACCCACATTTTCAGCCTGACTCTGGGATTAATTGTGAATTAATTTCTTCCAAACATGTGATTAGAATTTGGAAACATTTCATCCATATTCTGGATCATAATAATTTAAAATTTCTAATTAGTTTAACTTATATTTTTAGAAAAAAGTTTAGATATATTTATTATAATTAGTAACATCGATTAATGTTAAATTAAGCTTAATAAGGGTTTAAACCATAACAATAAGGCTCAAAAAGTCCTATAAACTTGTCAAAAATCCACTGTATGGCCATGGTTAAACCCTATACTACATTATCTAGATTTTAGAACATTATTGGGTCAATATAAAACATGAAAAATGTGGGTGGAATTCTCTCTTCAAATATTTAGAAGAGTTCCACTCCTCCTTCCCCCAAAAGGCCACCACCTACTCTCCTTCTTTTTCACACATTTCAATCCACTTAGGTTAAGCAAAAATTTTCCAAATACACTATCCATAATACCTAACATCCCCCATGAATCCTCCATTTCAGCATGAAGACATCCAAATAATCCTTTCAGCACAAACCAAACATAGTTACCGGATAAAGATGTGAGACATTCTTTCAAGTTCAATTATGTTATTTTCCTAATCCACTCCATCCACTATCATTAAATGATTATCGAATAAAAAAAATATCCTAAATATAATAGGATTTTTATGCTAAGGTTTCAACCTAAAAAATTACACTCCTTCATGAAATGTGTAACAAGTATACTAGTTACGTGTACGACAAACTACATCCTCAGAAAATGATGATTGTTCAGTTTTCATTTTTCCCCACTCATGGTAGAAATTATGATGGAAAATATATTTATATATTTGATATATTATATTTATTATGTTTCTAATATTATTTATTCTTTTTAAACCACATATCCTTTTAACTTTATATTATTTCTAAATAAAATAATTTTGTCCAAGGAAGTGTGAAGTACTGCCCCTCAAAGAGATGTGATTTGTTCACAACTACATGGAATGTATTTAAGACTGTTTTAGTGAAAATATATGATATATTAAACATTTTAATGATACTATAATTATATAATATACATATAATCATATATAAAATTTTCCTTCTTTCTTTTCAATACCAAAATTAAAACCAAAACAACATTCATGCATACATACGACTTCCTATATCCATGAATGGTGTATTCCATTTCATTATGATATATTTTATAAATTATTATAATAAAAATATATTGAGTATAAATTATACACACACACACACACACACACACACACACATCATTTTATACATTCTTTAAATCCTGATATAAATATAAGGTCAATAGACAAGACAAATTAAGACACATGGGAAGAACAAAGATAATATTATCCTAAGTGAAATATCAACCTAGGATTGTTTACAAGAAGATAATAAAATTTAATGATCAGACCTTATATGGTATTAAAAACAATAATATGTGTATGTAAAATATGTATAATAATGTTATATTTATTATAATGGGGATTTGAACAAGTATGGTGAGTGTTAAGATACAAGGTAAGGGAATTTCATCTCAAATTTTATTTTTGTGAGATACATGCTTTATTCACCATCCATTACATTTATGTGGTTTTTATACTACCATAAGGTCTATAAAATTTCGCCAAGGGAAGAAAATACCCTCACCATTGCTTTTCAAAAGGAAACAAGTACTTCTACAAGTCTAGCAAGGCGAAAGGACTCAGATTGGGTTGAAAATTTTAGAAGAAACATGAAGGAAATGAAGGGAATCTCATGGAAGAACTCCCCACTGTGAATGATGATCCTCCATACCAGCCTTTAAAATGGTGGTCTCCTAAGCATACAACTACGCGAACTGAACCCGACGCTACACACTTCATCAATACGCATATGGAACCTAAAGAGGCATGATAATATGTGTCCCATTATGGTTCATATTTGTCCATACACATGACCACATACAACATTAGTATATAGACGAACCCTCTGCATGAATACCACTATGGTATGTAGAGTTTCCAACACCCCGTATAAGAATTTAGTATGCAGAATGGGGTATTTTATGATATTTTTTCTTTCGGTTCCAACCTCACCCCTTCATTACCATCCAGTCCTCTATGGTCCCTCCTCAAGCCATTCCCCCAACATCAGGCCAAAGCATCCTCCAAATCCACTGAATTTGTTTGGCTAGACCATCAGGTGAATCAGCATGACCCTTTGAGTTTACATACCCATGGTAAGTGGAGTCACGAAGGTTCTCCCCCAAACGATTCAGGATTTCAGAATGCCCATTGGTCTATATTCCCACGATTACTGAATGTCCAACCTTGGGATACCGACGTGAACCTCCCCATTCATAGGATTAAGGGTGATCCCACACTCTTCCATTAAATGAATAATTGTGATCAGTTGAAGGTGTTATGTTCGCTCCACACTTTTGATGACGACGAGACTCATCCCCCTCCTAGAACATGCTATGGGGCCCTCCCTCTGAGGGAAGTCCCCAATATTCCGAGGTAGGGTTGCATGACCATTAATGTCATTTCACATTGAAAGGTTCATTGCACCACACCCTCGCCCATGATCACCCTAGTCGCTTCCATCGCGGGCTCCACCTATACCACCAACAGGCGTAGGAGGCATGTGCATTGTTGAATCTTTGACATCCTCTTGTTTCTCACACTAAGCATGACTCACATGGTCTTAGAGGTTTTTGAGGATTGAAACATCCACATAAATCTGAATTATGAGAAATCTGATTTCTAATCAAATCCGGATATGTAGGATGCCTACCAGATGGCTCTAGCTAAAAAGGGTGCCAATCCAAAAGGGTCCACCCAATCATGTTTGTCAAATGAGAATCTTCCACGCGTACATGCCACATAATCTTAACTGTATGGGATATGATTTATCTCCTAAGGATATGTAGGAAAATCATATTATGGGTCGGATCCCAACATCATGTTACCCTTTTCCCCCCTAGATGGTGATAAACTCTAGACCGCCTTGTCACATGGCTCAAGTCAGCATCACCTTCGTAGAACCCAACAAATGCATGCCTATGAAAGTTTTGCAAACTAAGGGTAGCCCGTGGAAACACTATTCGAGAATAAAAGAAGGATTTAAGAACATATGAAAATAATATTAATCTATTAGAGAGTCCAAAAGTAGGAAACAATCATCTCCCAGAAGGGTGCAGTGAGCCTAAACTCCCATTCTCTCGACCAATGGAGTCCTTAAGTTTCGTTGGCTGAACCATCAATAAACGAGTGCCTACCTTTTGAATGAAGGTCCATGAATCATGGATTCCATGGACATTGGGAATTATTGGATCCACGAATAAACCAATTGGAGACCATCTGAGGAAATTATATCCGTGCAGGACTGATTTCACAAAAACTTGACCCCATGAAATCACCCATTGGGATCCTCTGACTATGGAACCTCCTTCACATTAAAAATAATTTGAATTGGCCAATCCCCGTAGGGTTGATCCAACCTTCTTAAAGGATATTGATGTATAATGGGTCGAAACATAAAAAATGGTGATTTCTATAGGATCATATCGCCAATAGAGGGATGGGTGATGATTCACATTGAACCATTTGCACACCACTCGAAAACGTGCCGCCTCATAGGCGGAACAAAAAAGGTGAACCCAACATGAATCCTTAACTAAGGTGTTGGTTCTACCCCAATGAAAAAATAAAAAAGGGGAGTACATTTCAAGCCATTTTTTTCACCCAGGTACGCATAAAATGCACCACCTTGGAGGCGGAAAAAAATATTGAATCAGACGTGAATCCTTAACCGATGTGGCAGTCTTACCCAACTTAGTTCCCTTAACCCCACATAAAATAAAAAGGGGAAGGCGACAAAGATGAATTGAAAAATATTTATATTTTTAAAATAATTCTACTTTGATGTGATTTCGTGGTCTATATGTCATATATGTATACCACATGTTCTCAAAGAGAAACCTTAGATCCAAATGAAATCTCGACGACCGATGCAGACACATACACAAGTTATCTCATGGGATATTGGGGACCCAATAAAGAGTAAGACCCCCTCACTAACCTAGTGTCTTCAACAAAGGGTATATAACATGCTCATTAAGGAGTAACACTGATATGGTACCCCCCCATGCTGGAAGCCTCTAGAAAAGCCATCTAGTATTTAAAGGCCTTCCAGCTTCCTCTAAAGCCGCTGCCGGTACCCCAACACCATGCATCCGTAGTGGTCATCTCAAACCATTAAGGGAGGTTGTCCCTAGAATGTGACAATGAGTACCTCCCATATCTTACGGAGGTATATGATGTCAACACTGAATACTTCATCTCAACTACACATGGGTCCTACCGATGACCCCCACTAAAGAACATCGCTGCCAACCCCAGACGACCAGGACTCCTCCCGACGAGGAGGACCTTCTACCGAGGGCACCATCCCATTCAAGGAGACCGAGGCCCCTCAGGATGCCTTCCAAGGGTGGAAAATATTTAATCATGAACAAACCATCATAGTAGTTCCTAAGTAGAAACTCTTCCATACTAATGCAGTGAGACTTGACAGGAATACCTATGACTTTTCCCCCTCCACACAAGCCCACCAAATAAATAGGGTGGCACAATATGAGCATATGCACATTATTTCTAATGCTCTCTAGTCTCGCCATGTAGAAAAAAAGGTTAATTATATGCAGATTAAAACATCTTCCAATGCACAACAATCCTAGTAACCAAATAGGGTGTTACCCAGCTACAGACAGGCACAAACACCAACAGATGTGTTTCAATCCTATCATCCAATTTGGGCAACAACATGCTACAAACAGGCACAAGTACCTGCTAATGAATTTGAAACTCGCCTTCCAAATAGGGCGAAAAAGAAATATAAGTAGATTTAGTTTCTTATTGATGTATAAAAAGCCTGTGAGATAAATAAAGCAGCACAAAAGTAGTTGAAAATCCCTACTCAGGAATATGAAGACCACCAGTCAAATATAGTGGCATCCGGAGAGGACAACTGGCGGAAGACTCATCCCTCTATCCCATCACAATAGAACTGCCAGTATTTACTGGAAACTCATGGAGGATCAGAGTAGGTAGAAAATGCTGATCTGACAATGGAATGGGCCTTCATACCCAGTCTATCCAATGATATATCTCATCACATCTTGGAAATGATGTAATACCAGTCATTAATTCTAGAATAAATCCTCCAAAAATTCCAAGATATCATTGCATCAAGGACAAAGGTAAGAAATCAAGCCCACAACCCAGTTTCCTCGAAAAGAATGAATCATTTTCCAATTGAGTTAGTTACTATGGCAGAGTCATGCATCCCTACTCTAGTCCATTAGGGTCAACTGCAGAATCCCATGATATATGGACAACTGGATCGGGAAAAAATACTCATTCCAACTGGGGGACACCGATCCAATGTGGTGGCCATTCTAGTGTAGGCATATATCCCTGCAAAAACTCAAGATGTCTGTTAGTGTATCAAGACAAAATCACGATACCCAATAAGATAGGGACTCATATATAAAGTCCATTACAAATAGTAGATGTCCTTGATTACCCGCAAGAGAGAGACAAAAAATGATAGGTGCCAAAGGCTACTAGAAAATGAAGAGCACATACATAATCTTGCTATGTTCGAAGCTGTGGTTCCTGATTCTGTAAAATATATATCAAAAAAAGCTTAAGACCCTTTCATTCCATTACAAAATTATGGAAGTGACAATAACAGTTGCGAATTCCCTCCCTGCAATATCACTACCAGCAACTCTGAAGGTCCTCCACAGGGGCTCACTCTGTGGTTCAAGTATGATCAATAATGAGATCCTATCTCCTTATGTTCACCATGGTAGCCCTCCCCTCAATCTGAAGATCAGAAATCCATAAGGTAATCCCCTTCCTATCGTTTGCCAAGATGGTCCTCCCAAGGGTATACGTTGTAAATATTCTTCTCCCGACAGTCGGATGTCAAGTTAGGATGGTATTCCTCAATAGGATGACATCCACTGTGAAGGTCCTCCATGAAATGGATGTTTCTATGAAGTTCCCCAACATATAACATTAAGAAATGAGAAGGTATTTCTCTCATTATAGTACATACTGAAGGCCCTCCCAAAGATGAGCACTATAGAAATTCCCCCTACATCCAAGTATCAAGTAATGATGGTATTCCTTGCAATGATGATTGACATTGCGAAGGCCCTCCCTACAATGAAAGATGATATAAAGGTACTCTCCATAGTAACATCATGAATAAAGAAGGTCCTACCATTATTGCATCCCTCCCTAAAGGTCCTCCCTAGGTTATACGCTGCAAAGAAAATTCCCACGGCCGAGCATCAAGCTGGAATTATAGCCCTCACCTTTGCAGAACTGCTTTCAATGGTCCTCCCCTCAATAAAAAATCTTATTTGAAATAATGTCCTCTCCTTTATGTAAAAAATATAAGAAATCCCTCATATGTTGAGGCACTCAAAAATATGGAGTCAAACACGTCTTGTTCTCCGTCTATACCGAGCGATATTATTTCTCAACCAGAGGATGGCCCAGGGCCACACTCATCTTCTAAGCTGCCCCCATGCCATCCCAAAATCAATGAGTCTCCCAACAGCCTAGCTACTTGGAATGAGATTATTAAGTGGATTTTGAGATAGGCATATCAAGTAGAGGAGCCTCCATAAGAAGAAAAACATGATATGTTGCTTGTGAGAAGACAACTCACTAGGGATAATATACTAGTGATGTATTGTCCTATGACCACTTCTTATTTTTTCATTCCATGATTATTGTATAAAGAATGAAAACATGACATTCTACTCAACATATGGAAAACTCTTTGACATATTAATGCAAAATTCTTACCTTATGAAGGGTATGTGGACCATATCTGCATGATAGGGGAGCTTCACCCTCTAATCGACCTGGAAGCCCTCCGGTATGAACAACAACCACAATCTGAAAGTCGAAAGAAAAAAATTGAATTGGAATGCCTATACACACTACATAATTTGAAAACTCTGCATTTTCAACACCCTTGATGGAGTTCACATTCAGAGACGAGGATAACTTGGAGCTCTACACATCACCCCACATCCCACCCAGCAGGCCCCATTGAAAGCGACATCCTGCAATGTCATCAGCTAGAGGAAACAATAATATGAAATTTATGTTCTTGGAAGATGGGATACTCAATAAGAAATAGCCTAAAGTAAGTCTCAAATGTTTCAAGGATGAAGAGATGAAGACACAGAAAATATTTGGAGTTAGGTAACCGAGAACATCCTGTAGGCCTCTCGCCTAAGGGAATCCAACCAGAAATCAATGGTCACGTCTTCTAAAGAACAAAAACTCTATATAGTCCCAATTCCATACTTTTCTCACACCCGAAAAAGTGTACATGAAATTGAAAAGGGGAAAATAGCAGCAGATACCGCTGCAATACGAGAACAACCCCAACCCACAAGGCTGTGAGTATTTTTAAATCAAAATTCCTTCATAAGACCAACAGATCCAGGCCGTAAAACATCAATGGAAGAACAAGAACAACCCCAAACCCAAGGTCTAGGGGAATTTTTACCTCAAATACCTACACAATGGAGGTCTTTCTTCCACCGTCTATGAAGAAAGGTGTATATATGAGTTACCCATTCAACCCTATCTCATGGTTTGCACCATCCAAGAAAAAGGCACATTACAAGGTTAGACCAGGGCCCCCTTTGGTTTGATATTCTCTAAGAAACCAAAATAATACTGTAGAATGGATGAAGAAAGTCCAAAAAAGGTTGAAAGCATCCTTCCTACCATTCAACACCGAGTACACTACCACTAATGCAGTATGCCTTAGTGAGCATGGTAAACGTCAACCCCACGGTTCTAACAGGAAATGACATGAAATGAGAGGACATGAAGGATGATGGTTCCCTCATAGAATTACCCCAAAATGATCTTTATGGAGCACACACCCAGAACTAGAGAGAAATCATAAAACTTTGAGTGCCCCTCAGCTAATCTGTCGCTACCTCCCCCGCTAAACCGCAACAAGCAGAAGAAAAAAAATTCCAAAGTTGTCTATGACCCACCTCCTTGCCCTTATGAATGTGACCCTCAACCTTTAGGAATGGTTATTCAAGAAGTAAGTAGAAATTAAATATTTCAATCTAATTAATGTCGTGTTGCATCTTGGGAGATACCTCGCTAGATGTGATCCCCCTGCAGAACATCAAAAAGTTTACCCATAATAGATTCCCTTTCCATATGAACTTATCCCAATAAATGGATGAAATATCAGAGGTATGTTCAACCCAGCCCCATAAGGACATCCTGACTACCCCCCATTGGGAAGACATCTGAAATATATTCTGGTAAACCCACAAATGATACCCCCAACTGGGTATCAACCACGAATTCCAACAACATTGGCACGACTAGTATTTTCCACTACCGCACCAAATCAACATCAATCCTGAAAGGATATGCATCAAGGGATATTAAATACAATCAAGAAATTAATAGATCTATTTGAATCCATATAGGGGTAGCGAGCTTCGATATAGCAAGAGTGAAAATCCTACCCTGAATGGGTGAGCAATGTTTTTCCACTACCAAACATTGGGAACCCCATGTTCATAGTATTCAATGTCTCGTGGGACCCCAAACAACATTTGATACACCAAAATTGTTTTTGTGACCCTATGATGGGAATTACCAAGCAAGAAGAGGCAATAAAACTCATGTGATTCGTGTGACCCATATAGGTATCTACCTTTATATGGTATACAAGTATTCCAACCAATTCAATCACATTCTTTGAGGATCTACGGTGATAGTTTCTCTTCCAGTTCAGTTTTGCACTACCTAAGATGATATTTAGTGACCTCTTGAATTGAAAACAACAAGATAACGAGAGATTATAAGTCTTCATTACCACATGGAAAGGGCTGACTTATTCCTAGAATCTTCTACTCCCCCCGGATGACATGATTTCCACGTGCATCGATACCCATCAGGATAAATTGTGTACACCCCTCATCCTGATGAAGTACACCAGTGGGTTTAGAGAATTGTTTTCTATTTCCCAATGGATAGAAGAATCATTGGAATGGTTCAACCTCTAGTCCTGAGTGGCCCCATCAGACCCTGGGAAAAGAACATGAAATGATGTAGCAGCTTCTAACATGCTTCTGCCTCCCCTAACACAAGTTATAGTTGCATGGCCCCCACCAAACTGTACTAAACCACCTTGATTCCAACTACTACCCACACCTCGGCATGATGAGCGATGAGGCCCTAAAATAAATGATTTATAAGAAAAAAGAAATAAATATTATTTGTTTTGAGATGACCAGGTCTACCGAAAATTCATAGCCTCCATGAATTACAATTTTCTCTGACTACCAGAGGCAAAGTGAACCCAAAAAGTGGGTCTCGATGATAGTCCATATTATTGTCCCTATAACCAGATACTCGAACACAACATTCTTGAGTGATTCGTTTTAAAGGATCTCCAGCAAAAAATGGTGGATTCTGGTCAAGTCATGTTGGGCCTGCCACCATCATAGGTGGCGTGTGTATCCACCTCAGACTCAATAGATTAAGAGGATTGGAATACTATCTCTTGTAAGAAAGAGAAATTTTTTTACAACTGGATGACATAGATGATCGTCATACGAGACCATGGAATCCCTTAGGATCAGTTGAAACAGCAAAATATGCCCCCAAAATCTCTCAATAAAACCTAGCCATCCTCCCCAGCCCCGCAACCCTCTAAAGGCCAGAAGGGCAGAAAGCAAGATCAGGGAGATGAGCTAACAACAAAGCTGAAGTCAGTGCTGACGCTTTTGGACTTCATTCCAACATACTTGGCACAATGGGCGCCGCCCTGCCAATGATAAAATGGGTACCACCTCACCAAATAGTGAAATTAGGAGAATACATTGAGGAAGAAACTATGTCAGATTAAAAAAATGATCTTCGGCTGCATCAATGTCATTGAACTTATAGAACCCTTCCCAGATGGAGATTATGGCTATAAACCTGAATTTCCCACACCCAACTAGATGGTTTGAGGAAGATCCAATAGAGGTCATAGGTTTCTTGTAATATATGGTGGTGTTAGTGGTCAAATTCCCAGCCACACTGCAAGTCAGACCATTAACATCGTGGAATCTCGTGGAAGGACCCTCTAGAAGAAACCCAAAGGACCAGAATTATCCTCCTCCACCATCATACTAAATCCAATACAATTTATTTAGTAATATACACTTGGGGAATAATAAATAGTTACTAAATCAATGAATATAGGCGGACCAGTTCAAACAAACCCAGAAAAGACCACAGTGCCACCGACCCCAGTCACAGAAGTCGAACCATCAACATCCAAAGCCCGAACCCCTAATGTTTTTGTGGAAGAAAAACCCTGATCCATGAAGCGATGACCATTATTGTAAAAGTATGATATTATAATGTAGCTGGAATTGGTACCATAAAATATTTCAATCCTAGATTCATTAAATCTATCTGTAGATCTTAGAGAGGAACTCATTGAAGCCTTAATAATCCCCAATGAGTTCGAAGTTGATGTAACAGCAATCGAATACTATCAAACTGAGATCAGTACAGATGAATGTCACACTGTCATCTCCATCACAGATAGGGATGAAGATTCCATCATTGAAGGTCACATCAGACCCTTATATGTGTCTGAAAAAATATATTGAATTGATGTTCAGAGGAACTCCATCAACAATGGCTATCGTGTCTACCTCCTCCCACTGGGAACTCTTTATCGACTAGGCTATGATGAAGATAGCCTAAAACTATACACTAAAACTCTACTGGGATATGAAAAAATTTACCAGAAACATTTGGGACGAATCGTGCTTAAAACTTGGCTCGGGGATCTTGTATCATATTCTGAGTTCTTGGTAGTACATCAAAGTAGAGACTTCAACAGCTTTCTAGGGAGGCCTTGGCTACATCAGCACACTATAATTCCATCATCATACCTTCAGTGCATCAAATATTTTGCTAATGGGAAAACCGGTATGGTACACACAGATAAATCCCCATTTGAATCTTGTGAGTCAAATTATATCGACACTAGGTTCTATGAATTGGAAGGAAAACAACATTCGATCGGTGACATTGATTTGGGGGAGTGTATGTATAACCTATTAACCAGTTTGAATGCATAAGTGCATTTTCAGCTACAGACTCAGTCATTTTCATGGTCTCAGTTATGACCACCATGTCCAAGGACATAGAAGGGCGGGATGACTCCCATGATGTCTGGAAAACATCTATCAAAGATGCCTCCAGCCCACACTCGGGACATCAAAATTCCCTTTCCATACTCACTAAGTAAAAAAAAGTTTCTCCCCAATCATTGGAGAGTTATTCTTTAGAATCCTCTATTCATTAGAATAGGAAGAAGACGAGGATGAAGAAGAAGAAAAGGAAGAAAAACCTCAAAGATTCCCCTCCTTCATTTTAAAAAGGTGTCTCCATCAATATCGATGAACATAAAAAGACAAATCTAGGAAACGAAACAGACCTATGGCCCACTTTGAGTAGTGTTTGTATGCCTGTCAAGGATCAGGAGGTATACCAATTATTATTAAAGAATAATCCAGATGTTTTTTTGGAACTATGAAGAAATGATGGACCTAAATCCTATGTTTTCCACTCACCATATGGGCTTACCAGAAGATCACCGAGGCTATAAATTGGCAGCCAGAAGAACCCATCCAATGCATGCTGCAAAAAATAGAGGATAAATTAGACAATATAATCATATTTTAATTCATACGGGAGGTCCAATATCTGCTCTAGTTGAAAAAATTAGTCACTTTTAAGAAGAACAATGGAATGATTAGAATCTGAATTGATTTCAGGGACATTAATCAGCATTTCCCGAAAGACGACTTCCTAGTCCCGATCAAAAAATTATTGATTGTTTCAATAGCTGGATATGAGGCCCTCAATTTCATGGATGACTATTTTAGATTCAATCATATACAGATGGCCCTATGAGATAAATAAGACACTTCTTTTATCCCCCCAGGGAGTGTTATTCTATAAGGTAATTCCATTAGTTTTGAAGAATGTCGGTGGCACATATCAACGTGCCATGCATCGCATCTTCAAGCCATTAATGGAAATGTGTTTCAATTTTTATATCATTTATATGCTGGTTAAATCATAGTAGAGCTCAAACAATATGTCTAATCATGAAATTTTCTTAAAAAAATTGCAAGAGAACATTTTAAAGATGAACCCCTACAGTGATCCTTTAGCGTTACCACAGAAAAATTCCTCATCTTCATTGTATGCCATCGTGGCATCAAAGTCAACCCCGAGAAGAAAAAATCAATTAATGTCATGTCCCTACCTCACAACCTCACTGAGGTGAGAGGTCTATAGGATATCCTCACCTACATTTGGCACTTCATAGTCAAACTGGAAATTAATGTTTACCATTCACCTGGCTCATGAATAATAGAGTCATATATGAGTTGGATAATGGTGGTCAATAAGTGTTCTATAATCTCAAGAGATATCTTATAATTCCCCCGGGGTTGATGCCACCAGTTGAGGGGAGGCCATTAATTTTGTACGTAACCTCCCTAGAACGATCATTAGGATCCTTTCTCATGCAGAAAAATGATGCCAGTAGAGACAAGATCCTCAACTACCTCGTATGGACAATGATCGATGCTGAAACTGAGAATTCAAAAATTGAAACGAATTGCCTATCCCTAATCTTCACGGTTCAGAAGCTCCTGAATTACCTGTAGCACCATGAGGTCTAGTTGGTCTCCCACTACAACTCGTTCAAATATATCCTCAACCATCTCATGTTAAATCAAATATTTTCATGATGGGTGATCAATCAAAAATAATTTTACATATAGTACGTATCCCAAAATGCCATCAAAGGCCAGACATTAACAGAATTCTTTTCTGATCACCACTCAAAAGAAACATCACCTCCAGATACTGAACTTCTAGATGATGATGTTTTTTCCGTTATGGGGGACCCCCAAACACGGGAAATGTACATTGATAGTGATTTTTTATGCATGTAAGGGAAAAAGGATGAAGGATCCCAAACTCAAGAAAGTGGGTTTGGGAGTTATACACATGCACCCCGAATGGGCCGTTTTGACATACACTTTTTTACATTAAGAAGGGTGAAAAAACAATGAAGCTGAGTATCAGGCCCTCATTGCAGGCTTGGAACTAGCACATCATTTTCCAGCTAGACCCATGAAGATAAAGGATGATTTAGAGCCGGTCATCAAAAAGGTCAAAAATGACTATGCCATTAAGGAAGAAGTATTAGTCCCTTTGATAAACCATATTCGATAACTGATGGAATGATTCCCATTAGAACCAACGTTGAACTGTGTCCCCCGGTCACACAATTCTCAAGCCGATGATTTGGAAAATGCATCCATAGCCCTAGTCAATCCAAACTAGGATGAAATGGTCATTTTCATTGCTCACCAACAAATGTATTTCCATCAACCTAGAGGGATATGAAGGAAATCAATGAAATTATGCCTGTATCTGAGCCTAACGGTCACAACACTGGTTGGATGACTCCCATTGAAAATTACCTTTAGAATGGGGAATTCCCACCAGCTAGGGATGGAGGGGATTAAGTCCAAATATGGGTGGTCAATTTTACCTTGTACATTGGGGTAATCCAAGAAAAGGTTCTCTACAAAGGAGGCCGTGGTGGGGCCCTTCCCATGTGCATCGATGGGGAAGAATCTAATGTTTTCATGAAAGAAGTGCATGAAGGAGCTGGTAGAGAGCACTAATAAGAAACTGTGCTCTCTCACCAGATCTGAAGGCTTGGGTATTACTGGCCCACAATGATACACGATTGTGACATATTCACCCAGAAGTGACACTATAGCCATGTTCATGCTAATTTCATAAACTGACTCCCAGAGTTACTTCATATAGCTAAGTACACCTGGAAATACGTCACCTGGGGGATTTATATCGTGGGACCAGATCCTCCCGCTACACCTAGACAATTCATGTTCATACTCACAGTAACCGACTTATTATCCAAATAGGCCAAAGCCATACCCCATATTGAATTCATGGTAGAAAACATTGTCAACCTTATGAATGAAAACATCATTAATATATTCGGAATCCCTTATACAATAATAACAGAAAATTACACCAACATATGCTCTACTGATTTGGAAAAGCTATACCAAAATTATGGAATCAAATCCAATTGGTAATCCCACTATCACGTGGTGTCCAACGGACAAATAAGGGCTTTTAACAAGACTCTGTCCAGCATACTCCAAATTATGGTCGATAAGGATAAGAAAAAATGGCCAGATAAGCTTCTCTAGGATTTATGGTCATACCAAAACACAACCCACACCACTACTCTAGCGACCCCGTACTCACTAGTATATGGGGTAGAAGCAGTTAGACCTATCAAAACCCAAGTGTTATCACTTCATGTGGCCATTCCTGATCGAAATTCCACGGACATGAAATCCCAAAGATGTTTTTATTAGTTAGAGTTGTTAGATGAAAAAACGATTCACACTCTACACCATTTGGAAATCTACCAAAACCAGATAGCACAAGCCTTCAACAAAAAGGTTCACCTTCGATCTTTCCTTGAAAGAGGAATGGTGTTCATCCTCAGAACCACGATGATATTTGGGAAGAAGCCCCCAAATCTTAAACCAATGTATGGAGGACCATATTCCATTAAGAGGGACTATTATAAATAGAGAATACTCCCAAATGTCAATGGATGGGCATCTCACCACAGCTCCCACAAATACGATGTTCTGGAAGAAATAATTTCCACGAAAAAATGAAATGCCATGGTACAAACTCTAAGACCTTAAAATATGAGTAACATGGTCCAAACTCTATGAACTTAAACTATGTAACATCATCCAGGACACATAACATTAAACTGTATGGTATTAGTCCACAAAACACAAAAAGTAAACCAAAATGCCAGGGTCCAAACTCTAAGACATTAAACTAAGAGTAACATTTAAACCACAATTCCATGGTCCAATATCAAAAACTATAAACTATGAGTAACAACCAAAATGAAATACCATGGTGAAAACACTACGACCTCAAACTATGAGTCATTTTCCTTTCCACATGACGTTAAACTATAACAAACTTGTCTGTGAGACATGACATTAAACTGTGACTCATTTATTCACCGTTAGAAGTTAAAAAATATGACCCAAAACGTCCTAACAACATGATAATAAACTACATGTTCTCTTATAGAACTACATAAGGCTTGACTACTGCCCTTATAGGATACATAGAGACACCTCAACGTTCGATCCTGGACCAACCTACACCCCAAAAAAATGCCTCCATCATGCCCCCTATCTACCCATACTTGTAGGGGAAACCCTTAGAACTATTGTTTTCTCACATGAAGTGTAAATCACATGATCTTAGGACCAATGGGAGGAATTCTCATACGAAATAAAACTATGGAGTAACAAAAAATACCTGGATACCGTGATGGATAGAATGAAAATGTCCCTACCCTTGGACCAAGCCAGATTTGTGCAGGGAATGCACATAACTAAATATGGCTTGATCCCAACCCTCACAGTAAATGTAGTGATGCCACAATTCTCGATCCGGGTCTAGCCCCCCCATATAATTAAATGTCCCCCCATTACATTCTCTCCCTCCCCACACTCGCGAAGGAGACCATATGAGCACTCCATGTTTCTCACATCGAGTATAACTAACATGTTATTTGGATCAGTGGTAAGGGATTATCTTATGAAAACAAAATTTAGGGAGATATAGTAGAACTAGAACTCATATAAAATTAATAAAAAATGTCGATGAATGTGAACCAAGAAAGATCTTTATATGGAACTTTCATGACTATGTATGGCTTGATTCCTTCCCTCACAGGACACGTAGTGACACCCATAAATAGTTTCTGGGTCCAGCTACACATATATGAAAACACAATGCCAACACATGTTCTTCCATCAGTTGTCATCACTCATGGAAGAAGCTAGATCAACACAAGGAATGTTTAGAACTACGTATGGCTTGATTTCATCCCTTGCAGGATACGCAGTGACACACAAATTTGGCATATGGATCCACCCAATCACCATCATTAAAAATTGACCTCAAATGTACTTACATATTTATCAATCAATTGTAGGGAACATTCATAACTATATATGGATTGATTCCTACCCTTGTAGGATAACTAGTGATGCCCTAATTTAGCATCTTGTCCCAGCCACCATGAAACAAATTCTCCTCTCCCCCATAAATAGGCTATACTTGTACGAGGAGCCCGTGAAAGGTCCCTATAACCTGAAAATAAACCGCAAAATTATAATTGAGTTGTATTGGGTTCATTCCTCGACATTAAGAGGTCCCACACATGCCCCCCCACTCATGAGAAGACAAAAGATTCTTCTTCCCCAATTCTTATGAGTTAGATCTATAAGGAAGTTCCAACAATTCGTAGGTAATCACAATTAAAATATTCCCTCTATTCCCAGGCACATCATTCCCATTTATCAAAATACATACACTAGGAAAGATTGGATCCCCATAATCCTTCAAGGCCATATGACTTGGAAGGCCAGTGTCCTACAGACACCTTTTCTTGACTATGCACATCTTACCTCAAGGGCTCTATATATGTTGCCCACAAAAATGACCCCCAATCAAAGGTAAATTCTTACCCACAAGAGTCCTATCGTATCTCAGTATTCCCAATGGCTTCCAAGCCCCATGTCATTCATCTTGATTCTAGTTTCCCCCAGCAAAATGGTTTACACCTTCTATAATCACTCACGCTAAAGAAATACTAGCATAACTTGATTGAAATTAGCCAGAAACTATTGGAGATCTTTATGAATGTAAAATTGTCCCTCAACACAAATTTTATCTAAACTAAACCACATCCTCACCGCACGATGTTAAACCGCAAGGCCAAAATCATCCTTTTTCTATGATTTTACCCTGCATAGCAATGGTTTACGCCCAAAAAATCACACTAATGTTTATTTTTCTATTCCTATGAAATACCAAAGAATCCTCATAATCCCTGGTTTCTCACACCGAGCACAGCTCATGTGAGCTTAGGGATTTCAGTGAGGGATCCATCATGGCATTATGGAAAAAAATCTAGAAAAATGGTCCTAGAAGTATGACCCTAAATGGCATGTCACGACCCCACTATAGAGGAGACCCATGTCCTAGCCTTGTGACTCTGAATGACAGGGTATCCCGAATATGAAATGAATTCCTCACCCAACATTTGAGTCAGATCTATGTAAGGGACACCCAATTCCATGATTAAAATAAAGCCTCATTGTCCCCAATATGTATGGGTACACTCCTACCATATTTCAAAATTTGTTCTTTGATTGATCTTGAATCTACAGAACCCTCCAAGGCCATCTGAGATTGAAGGCCAGTGTCCTTTAGACTCCATTTCTTAATAATGCACATCATGCCCTGCTGGCTCTAAATTTTGTTTCCCATAGATTTTGCCTTCAATCAAAGGAAATTTATCCGTAGGAGATTCATTTACTGTCTTAGTAATTCCAATGGCTTCCCATCCTCATCCCATATATCCTGATTCAAGGACAATAAAAGTCATGGTTTACATTTTCCTCCCTATACTCATCCAAGACATATCCGAGCATGTGGGACCGATTAATCTCTGGTCCCATTTTGAGGTTTCTAAAAGGTAACCCATCCTTACATGCGAAGTTTATCCTTATACGAAAGAAGAGTTCCCCAACTCATATCCCAGTCTCCTCAAAGATGTTCAGTTAAAATGCCCCTTTTGGACACTCAGGTGCATCCCTTGTCAAAGGACACATACTATATTCAGAAAATTTTCAATCCACATAATCCACTACAGCCATTAGATATGGAAGGACAATGTCCTGTATACACCTTTGATTGACTTTGTACATCATGCCCTGGTGGCTCTGCATATGTTTCCCACAGAAATGGTTGTCAGAGTGCTTTCTAGTTTTCATACACTGAAATGACAATCATGTTTTTTCGCACCCCAGATTTGGAGAACTCATTTATAACGACTTATGTACCATCTTCTTTATAAGATACCCTGACATCAAAAGGAATCCTAACTGAACTAAACATTCATCATCTCTCCCTCCCAATTGTAAAATAAACCACGTGGGAATAGTTTCCCCCTCAAAGTGAATACGAATTGGCCTAATGTTTTCTAAAACCACTACTCTAGCCAGCAACCCGCATTGGCTCTTGACTTCAAAATAAATACACAATATTGAAAATCCCATGCGGACATCAGAAATAGAAGGCTAGTGTCCTACAAACACATTTGATTAACTATTCACGTCATGCCCCAATGGATCTGCATACATTTAGAAGAAAAGTGGTCACGAATCAAAGGAAAATTCGTCCCCAAGAGAGTCCATTCATACATATATATGCCCAAAGAAACTTTCAGCCACATGCATGTCTAGGATACAAAAATCCAGGGTCAGGAAAAATCCCAAATTCATGATTGAAGAATACTAGAACATTCCCTGGTAATGGTCCCAAATTGGGTATTTTTCCCCTTTAAGTTTGGTCAAAGATGTTCGACCGAAAACATAAGTAATATGTTTGATTGTATGGAATTTAAACTTCCAGTGAAAAGGATGTCAAATTTTGCAGAGGGAAAATCCACAGAAGGAACCTCTGTGTAAAAGTCCTGTATGAGTTCAATAAAAAATTTGATGAGCCACATAAAAAAAACGGCGTAAAGTTTGTTAGGTTGTAAACCCATAGAGGGAGGCCGAAAAAAATTCAAGTTACGACCTCTAATCCCATTTCACGAAGGCATAGGAAACAAATAGTGTAATAATAAAATATTGAATACCTGAATGTTAATGAGGTGTTCAATAAAACATCAACAATAGTGGAACTATGCTCACTGTGTCCTATGGCTCCAGAAAAAATTAGATCATTATTTGATTATTACAATTTACTAGTTTCAAGACATGGATTAAAATTACACATGATTAAAAAAATTGTCAATCATAGGAAACAGAGAAGAGATATAAAAGAGAAGTTAGTTCCATTGAGTTTAGAAAAAATATAGGAATATCCCCAATTCGGTGTCTCTCTTGAGAAAAAAGAGAGTGCACATATCATAAATCAAGACCAGAAAATAATATGGCTCGATTTTCCCTTTTTAAAAAAATGGAAAGTGATTGTTTCAGGCCTTCAAAAGTCTACTCTAGAGAGGCTCTCTCCGCCTTTTCAGCGATGACCATCTGACACACTCCCTCTTGAGTGGATTTTAGGTCCTTCCTTTTCTTCTGTATAACTTCATGACTGGCACAGAAAAAGGACAATTGTTTCTTCATCCTTACCGTGTGGGCTTCACACTCTTGTATCTCTTCCTTATAGGTGATCACCAGATCATGGGCCTTCACCTCTTTAGACTTGATATGATCAAATTATTCTAAAACATCCTGGAATGTTGCTGCCTGGTGATAGAAAGAATTCAATATGGATAGATTGTCCTCAGAGGAGGCAAGGTATTCCCGAGAAATGATGATCTTGTATACAGGGATGTGTAAGTGTTGATAATAGAAGCCAATGGAACCCTTCTTGGTGAATAATCACTGAAAAGTTTCTCTATCGACATCACAATTGTCTATGGGGGTCTCTGTGGTGAAGTCACACAACTGGCGCCATGCGACTTTCTGCACTACGTGGTCCCCCCCCCCAAGGAACCAGTACATTGACCCTCCTCCACCGCCACATGCCTATAACTAGGAAGCATCTCCGTTGGAGTGGTATGGGACCCATGACAGGTCACCCAAGATGGGAGAATTTCATTACCCTTAAATGGTTTAACTGTTGGAACATGGTGTGGAAGACTAGACCTAGTTTCCATGGTGATTGGTGATACTCTACTAGTGAAGACCTCATTAAGGTCATGTGTGGTATCCACAGAAGGGAAGTAGTCTAAATTAGTCCCCAATGAGATAGGTTGTACCGACGAGGACCCTCCCAGAAATTTCTATTGACAGACTGATGGTCTTCTAACCACAAGGGTGGAAGCAGGTGGTGAATCCACTATTGCTGATGTAGGGATGACAGTGGAAGGTGAAGCGATCACAATATTCATAGTATAATGAGTGTGTAGCATTGTCATAGGGAAAGGATGGGCCACAATTGTTTAAGGATTTCTGCACCCACCGAGTTGGTTTTTTCAGCATCCTATCAGAGTAACAATCTGGCTATAGTCAGCCATACACCAGTGATAGAATGGTGGGCCATGTTGTGTTATGAATGATAATATCCCTAGTAGCACCTTAATGCATCTTCATCAGCCATAATTGGAAATGTTCCACGAGATGATATTCTCATCTTAACTGAACAATAGAAAGAAGTGTAGTCTATTGAAGGCATCTAAATTTCATTGCAAACTGGTAGAGGAGGCATGCCTCACAAATGAATACTCGGTCTATAACTCTAGTGATCATCCCATCCCAAATGATGATGAGCTATGATAATTCCTCCATGGAACTCCCCATGTCAACTCTTAATGACCCATGAGGGGTAGAATGCGGTGCAAACATGAAATGAGAAGAATAGTTCAATATCAAAACCAAATTGGTAATGCTTAGCTTCATGGGAAGAATGACCAAAATGTTGAGAAGATAAGGATGAAAGTTAAAATGGCGAACCCTTGCAGTATACCAGTATTCATAATAGAGTAACTGTTCCCCCATCCACCCACAGAGGAATTGGAATGGTATGATGAGACGATGTGGAGTCCTACCTTACTGTATCTGTCCCAAAATTCATAAAGCCCATCAAGGGTATGGATAGCCAAATTAATGGGTCGACCCTTCGCTTTCATGGTCTCTAACATCAATGTGCAGGCCTAAACCCCGGTATATACTTCAAGAGATGGAAAAAACCATCTTCCTAACAAGATTGAAAAGAAACCTACCTATATAAGTGGAGGGGATACATCAAGTATAAGCTCATATCCCCATGTGGTGTATTTCCTTGCTCCAAGGGTAGAACAAAATGACAATGGAGTTTAACGGGACAGGCGGGTTGGATGAGTTTGACTACAGCAAGCCCTCACCTTGCATCCATTATTCTGAAGGAATAACCTTTTCCGCACCTCAAATGGGATGTGAGAGCGAATCTCAAGGGGATGATCAAGTACTCTCTATTAAATGACCAATAGACTCATTGTCAGAGCAGACAAGTGGTCAATATCATTCCATGTAGTGGTTTCCAGGAGAAATTCATCAAAAATTTATCTAAGGATAGGTAGTCCCCAAAGTTGGTGGATATCCCATAGAGTAATTCCCACCTCCCCATGGAATAAGTGGAAGGTGTTTGTGCTCGAACACCAACAATGCAACAACTATAGATGAATTTCACATTGGGTGAAGACTGCAAACTGAGAAACCCAAGCTCCCTGGTACAATCCCACTGCCTCCAACTAGTCAAGGGACTCTAGATTGGTTTGATGTACCCAAAATGCATTGGCCCACTCATCATAGGAACATCCTCTGGCCCGAATATTCCACTTGGTGCTCCACAAAATGCTGAGAATTTCTCAGGAGATGATTATAATGGATGGGTATTCTCAAGAGTCTAGTTTTGGGACATCACTATGGCATTACGATTTCCCTGAGTCCATGTCGAGCCACTTAATATGAAGATGTTCTCCTGAAATGGAGTTGCAATTATTTCTACTACTGAAGAAATGTTATCACGATCATGACCTTGTAGTGCCTCGAAGGGGATGGATGCAATGTCAGGGTCAGGAAACCACGGAGGAACGTCACCAGGAAGACCAAAACCGTAAAGTGGTAGCTATATAGATGATGGATAAAATAAGAGCTATGGTGTTAAGAAGTCCTTCAAGAAGCTTTCACAAGGAATGATGCAGTCTCGAAGATGGTCCTTGCTATTCCCTGCCATGATTTCCCTTTATATTTGGAGATATTATCACAACCTATGAACCAACCACGGTTGCCTGCACAAAAGATCCAGAAGCCAATGAAAATTTTTTCCAATAAAAAATGTTTGATGAAGGCTATGGAGGAATAGATAGAGGACTCAAAATATATTCACAAAGGCTTGGATTAGTGTTTCCAAAAATGGTACGTGATATCTATATTCTTTATACTGCATAGTGTGCGGAAGAAACATCCTGTGTACACCATGATATGTGGAAGAAACCCCGCCAACCGTATGACATGCATGACTCATCCCACAAGATACAACCATGGTAAGAGAGAAACCACAAGGCATTGGCCCGCAGATCATTTCCAAGGGAAATGAAAGGTTCGCAAAAGATGGATACCGTGAACCTAGGACTTAATAAATTCATGATTTACAAATTTTATATTAAAATTTTAAGTATGGATTATTAATTTTTAAAAGTTCGTTTCGCCAAAGAAAGTTCAGTATGTGGACAAGCCAACTGTGTGTCATCCTATTACGTGAATGCTTGATTTAAAACCAGAAATGTTATTCGTGAACACCAAAATGAGGTATGCAGATGGTAAATTTGTGTGGAGATTGGTTTGCAGTACATATAGAGCAGTTTGCGAGCATGGTTTTTACAGGGAGCACAGTAAGCGAGAGTTGAAGAAGCTGTGGAAATGAAGAGAAGTTTTCTTCATGAGAAACTGTAAAAGGAAAATAAAATATACCCTTATATATTGGTGTGGTCCACTCCAACAGGTTAATCTGTTCTACCATGAACAATTTCAGTTCAGGTCCACTTATACATTGGAATAATCCCCTTTTCATTCCGTACAGACCACATTCTGATGGGGGGGAATTTGTAGGGTCCTAAAAATTATGTCATGGGAAGAAAATACCCCCACCATCGCTTTTCATAAGGAAACAAGTACTTCTACGAGTATAACAAGGTGAATGCACTCAAATTGGGTTGAAACTTTCAGTATAAACTTGACGGAAATCATGTTTTTAAATATTTTATGTGGCCCGCCTACCACCACTAGGAATGGTATATGGAGCATCCAAATTGTGAACCAATAGGTACATGAAACGATCAATGAACCGCCAAACCGTGGGGCGATGGACAATGAATAATGAAGACCACAAACTGTGTCACAGAAGGAATTATACACATGTAGAGCATCCACATATCATGCCATGAATCCATTAGTTCGCAGACAATGGGAATGGGAATGGATCCGCGAACCATTATCGCAAACCGAAGCCTCCTCGAACCCCGGCTAACAGAGTCTTCTCCGGGTGGGGATATTATATCAAGGGGCCTTTGCAAATGGTTTTGCATCCTCAGTAGATATGATTTATTTGATTTTATCTAAAAGGAGCATAGTAGAAGTAAGACATGCATGGAGAGGTATACTGATGATGACAGACAAATGATGATTTATTGAGGGAGAGTCAATGGAGAGAAGAAAAATTTCAGAGAATGGCTTCAGTCTCAATTCATTAGTGAAGCCCGAATTACAAACAAATTCCTCCATAGGTACAACCCACTGTGAACTATAAAATAGGTTAATTGAATAATAATAATAATAATAATAGAACCATAAACCTAACCAGTGAACTGAAAAACAAGGAATTTTTTGAGAAGAACTCCGCACAAATGTTGATCCCTTGAACCCACTTTCAAAATGGTAGGCCACAAGGCATAAAATTATGTGTACTGAACTCTTCGCTGCTTACTACATCAGTACATGGATGGAACTTGAAGCATCCTGATAAGTCGTGTACTATTATGGTACACAGTTCCCTATACCCATTCACACGCACCACATCGGTATGCGGACAACCCCTCTGCTCGTATACCACTATGGTATTTGGAGTTTCCCCCATCCCAAAAAATAAGTAAGTACGCAGAATGGGGTGTTTTCAGGTATTGTTTCATCCAGTTCCAACCTCACCCCTGTTTTACCGTTGTGTCCTCCATGGTCCCTCTGATACAAAATCCCCTAGATTCAGTCCAAAGCCTCCTCCAAAGCCACCGGACCTCTATGGTAAGTCCATCGGGTTCATTAGTATTCCCCTTTGATTCTACATACCCATAGTAGGTGGAGTCACAAAGGCTCTCCCCACAATGGTTTGGGCTTCATGAATTCTCGTGGTTCTACATTCCATTGGTGACCTAAAGTCATACCTTTGGATGATGAAATGAACCTCCCTATTTCCAAGATTAAGGGTGATCACTAACTTTTCCATTCTGTGGGGAATAGTGATCAGTCGAATGGGATATGTTCACTCACAAATTTTTATGGGGACAAGACTCCTCCCAGACCCAGACCATGCTCTGGGGACCTCCCACTGAGGTATGTCCCAATATTCCGAGGCAGGGTCATGCGACATTCAATGTCATTATACATTGAAGGGTTGAATGCACCAAAACCTTACCCATAGTCGACCCAACCTCTTCCTCTATAGGATCTCCCTCCCCCACCAACTAGGAAATAGGCATCTTCATTGTTGAATCTTTGACATCCTTTTGTTTCTCACAATGAACATGACTCGTGTGGGATTAGAGGTTTTGTGAGGATTGCAAAACCCATAAAAATATTAACTATGATAACTCTAATTATCGACCAAATTAGGATATGTAGGATGCCTGCTAGAAGTTATGAGCTCAAAGGGTACCCATCCAAAAGGGTTTACCCCATAATATCTGTCAAAGGGGTAGATTCCACGCTTAAGCCCCATAGAATATGAACTACGTAGGCTCTGATTCCTCTCCCTAGGATACATAGGAAACCCATCCTTTGGGTATGATCCCTACATTAAGTCACATTTCTTCCCATATTAATGGAAACCCATATTATGGGCCTTGTCACGTGGCTCAATTCAGCATCACCTCTATAACACACAACATATGTATGCCTAAGACGATATTGCAAACCATGGGTAGCCTGTGGACACACTCTTTGGGAATGAACCAAGGATTCAAGAACATATGTTCATGAATTAAATCTATAAGAGTGTCCAGAAAAAGGAAACATCCTATCCTAAAAGGGTGTATTGAGCCTGACCTCCCATCCTCACGACCAATGGAGTCCTTAAGTGTCATTGTCTAAACCATAAATTAACGAGAGCCTGCCTTTATAAAGTACGTCCATGAATCATGGATACCAGGGATATTGGGAATTATTGGCTATTTGAATAAAACTACTGGAGACCATCTGAGGAAATTATATCCATGGAGGACAGATTGCACAAATACTTAACCCCATGCAATCACTCGCTGGGATCATCTGAATGTGGAACCTCCTTTGCAATAAGAATGATATGAATTTCCTAGTACCCACATGGTTGATCCAACATTCATTAAAGGATAATGATTCTGAATAGGTCAAAATAGAAGAAATGGTGATTTTGACAAGAACCCATCCCCAAAAGAGGGATGGGTAATGATTGTCGTCAAACAATTTCCGCACCACCCTGAAACACGCCGCCTCGGAGGCAGAACAACTACCCATAGATGTATTCATTTATTATTATAATTAAATTTTTGGGTATTTAAATATCCATTATATTATATTTATTTCATGTGGTTAATGTCTAAAAATATAAAAATTGGTAAGACAATTTTTTCTCAATTTTTCTTCTTTGGGACACAATTTTTATTAGGAACATAAATTATTTTTCGGGGTTCATATACTTTTTTTGACATGTTATATCTTGAATATAATTCATATAATTATATTTTGATATTCATATAAACTAATATTCTCACAAGGTATAATGGTTCAAATTTCTCAATTGGTTAGAGTTTATTTAACTATTCCCAACGCTAATTGAGATTCTTTATGCTTATGCTTCATTTGATTAAATATTAGGACCCATCTCTCACAAAAATTCATGAATTTTATTTTCCTATTATTATACAGGATTTTCCATGTATTGGTACAATTTTTATACTCTTTCATGTATAATATAGTTAACAATGTTTTTTTACTAATTTTTGTATTTGCCTCTCTCATTTGATAGAACTATGTAGTCATTCAAAACAATATTTCTTAAAAAGGTTTTAAAAATATTTTATATTAATATCCTATTATAATTTAAAAAATAAAATGTTATATTTTTTAATAATTTTTTCAAAGGAATAATATTGTTTCTTTTCTAAATGTGAAATTTTTATAACCTTTTTACCATGTAAAAGGAACAATATTTTGACCACGTAAAACATGAGTGAATTTATTCATCGTCAACCATTTTAAAATTTATGTTCATGTTTAATGGTTAATTTGTTTTTGAAAAATTGTGTCTAGAATATAATTTAAAAAAATTTTGTTTTCAAAATATTTTAAACATTGTTTTATATGTTTTCAAGGAAATTTGTTTTCAAAATATTATCGAGAACCTTTTATATTTTTTCATGGAAAATTGTTTTCAAAATGTTTTCAATGATATTTTAAAGGTTTCAAATAATTTCTTTCAAAATGCTTGTAATTTTATTTTATATGTTCTCAAACAAAATGGTTTCTAAAATATTTTCAATATTGTTTTATATGTTTTCAAGGAAAAATTGGTTTTAAAATATTTTTAGGCATTATTTTTATGTTTTCAATGTATTTTATAAGGGACTGGTTTTTAAAAGGTTTTATGTTTTAAAAAGAATATTTTAAAGAATAAAGGATAATTTCCTCGAGAAATGTTATCAAAATATACTTCCAAGTTATTTTACTTATGTTATAATAGTTTTTTATGTTACTCATTCCCTTTTATGTAATGGTCTAAACGTTCCATTCATAATCCTACTTGAATGGTTTATATTTTGATGGAATGATGCTGATGAAACTGGTTTCTCTTAAACAAGTTACATTCTATTGAAAACTATTTCCTTACATAGGTTATGATTTTGATGAAATGATTATGTTACACATTTTTTTATATAGGTTAAGATATGATTACATGTTTATGGAAACCATTTTATTTCATGGTTTATGATATGATTGTTTATGTTTTTGTAGAACATGTATGTATGACTTCATTATAATATGGGTGGGATGTATATCTCTCTAAAATTCATTGGGTAATGATAAATGTTCTATGAGATAATATGTTACATGGGGGAATCCCAATATCAATACAAGAGTGTATAAAATAATACATCCCACGCCTAAAACAAGAAGTTACACAAGAGGAAATACCAATTCCAAAAGAAGGGGGTCAACATGAGGACATCCCAAGAATGAACCAAAAGGGTAAACAAGAGGAAATCCAAGCCTGGATCTAGAGAGAACATATGAGGTCATTAAAAGCATGAATCTCATTCATGAGTGATTAAACCAACCATAACATCTTATAAAGTCCATGATAGGCTACCTTGAAATAAGGTTTTTAATATGCTTATCTATTTTCCAAAATTATATTTCTTATTCCTTTGTTATTTATTCATGGTTTTTGTTTTTTATTTCCTTATTAATCATGTCTCATGAACTGCCAATATTAATTATGATCTATAATATGAAAGGTATTTTCTTCAAATGGTATGTTGAAGTACCATACACTTTTGTTTATGTTATGCATATGCATTTACTTTAAATAAACTTATAGAGCATCTAACCACTCACCTTTCTTAGGTTTCATTTCCATAGGTAATTAAGAATGGTTTTAGTTAGAAGTACAAAACATTGAGATCATTATTAGAGATGTTGAAGATCTTTCAACATGATATAAATTTTTTCCTAATTCCATAGACACTAGACTATTATTATCCTTAGACGTTTATTTGTGTAATGTACTGAATATTAATCTAAAATTATGTAATATTAATTTATTTTAATCTTGGATTACTATTAATAGTATATTTGAAAAAATAATAATTAAGTGTTATGTTAATAATTTTTAATGATAGTGGTAAATGATTTTTTTGGTATTACAAAACATTAAATTATTATGGTAAATAATTATATATATGTCCTTGTTAATTATTACACAATATTTACCTGAAAATAAATTTTTTACTTAAAAAATAAAAAAATCATATTTTGTTTTAAAATATTTATGTAATTTAAATGTGGAAAAATAATACATTTAATTACAATATAGATTGACCAGGGTTGTGAGTTTGAAAGTTTTTATTTTAATAATTATAAATAAAATAAATATATTACTCATAAATTTTCATCTTTGAGACCACATCATAAAAATAGATTAGTTGATCAAAGGTATATAGTTCCTCATAAAATAAGTCAAACATTTTTCAATGAGTATTCCATTGCAAAATTTTTTGAATGAAGAAGTATATATTCATTTATATACTATAAATTAAATTTTACTTTATCCCTTTCTTTATAAAACTCTTTATATGTTATAGACTATATGAAAACCTAAAATTTTGTACATCAGATTATTTAGTATTAATGTATTCATCCTGAATACTAATGATCCATATTATAAATATTACTCGAAACTGAATGAAGGATTTTAACTCTATTATTCTATGACTATAGAGGCCTATATATTTTTAATATAGAATACTATTTTATTGAGTAATCAATTACTGTAAAATTTGATTAAAATGATCCTTATTATTTTATAATCTCTCTATATGTTAATCTTTTAGATGAAATTTCCAAAGTTAATTCTTTTCATTTTCATAATGTTTGTCTCTACAAATTAGTAATGTATCCTTCATAAGTTATATGAATATATTTTCTATATCCAAAAACAATTTCAATAGAAGATAGAAACTAGATAGTTGTGGAACGACATTCAATTTTACACGGGGACAAGTGAACAATGAGGGATCCTACCACAAATAATATCCTTTTAGATTTATGTAATCATGTTAGAACTGTTAATTCATTAATAAAATCACTAAGAAAATATAGTATTAATGTCACATCTAGTATATGAAATGGAAAATTAAACCATATGTAATGAATGTTTGATAGCTTCAATGTAAGATGAATTCAATCAAATTAAATGGAACCTTTTCTTTATATTGCTCGAATGACCGAAGCATGTATGGGTGATTAGGCTAAAATATGTTTTTGGAAACAAATGGGATGAAAATGTAATAACTGTAAGGGATGAGAAAATGGTTATTGGTAAGGATTGTTTTAAATATAATCTAATAGATTATGGTTAAGGTTCACTACTATGTTTGGGTCTTTAGTCTTTTAAGATGTTACTAATAATTTCAATAAATTTGACTTTTAATTCATTTCATATATTTTTTTAAAAACAATATTTAGAAAACGGATATGTTCATACTAATGTATAAATTGAAAAAATAAATGGGGTTGAAGGTATCATTTTTTGGTAACTTTTATTCTAACCATCCAAATATCTTTGCAACCTTAAACATGTTACAAGAGTGTTTTATGATAAACACAGAAAATTTATTACTTCAATTTAATTATGTTAATGAAATTATTTATCTAACTCTTTTAAAAATGAATATATACAAGGACACGATCAATGTTCAAATTTATACTCATGACATTATTTTAGAAAAATTCATTATTGATCCACTTAGAATTTTTAATTGTATTCATATTTCCAAACAATTGGAAGGATAAATTTAAAATCAATCTAAATATATTGGAAATATTTTATAATGTATTCGTTTTCACCATGAATCAAGAATTTGTACTATAGTAGGTACCTCATTCAAAATTGAACTGATTGAATAATTGAAACAAGCTTTTCAAAAATATTCTAAGGGTATTATAAGTACTTTTTTATATTGAATAATTGTTTTATAGAACATTACATTTATAGAATGTTTAATTTTGTGATTAAAAAAAACCTAAAGTATCAGATTTTGGATTTTCAAGAAAAAATTTATCTTACTAGAATAGATTATTGAATCTTGGGCTATTTTATTAATTCAATATCGATTTTACATTCTAAAGTAAGATATAAGTATACTTTATAGGTTATAAGTTAGATATAAATAGTAAATCTAGAATATTATATTTCTTAGGAGAATATTCAATTTCAAATACTTGTGTGAAACAAAACTTAGTTTCACTCTCCATTATTGAAGAAGAGTATCTGAAAATAGTAATTTGTTGAGATTAGGTGTTCTTAATGAAATATACAGTCACATATTTTATTTTTAATTTCACATGAACTATAATTCATTGTGATAACACAATTACAATTTCATTATCTATAAGCCTTATAAATCCCACATGACAAATGTATATAGGGGTAAAACACTATTTACATACGGATAACATAGTAAAATAAAACTTGTTTCTTGAATTTATTGGTAGATAAAATGAGATCTCATATATTTTTATGAAACCATTAAATTATGATATACATGAATGCATTAAATATATGTTGTAATGACCGATTTAAATTGATCTTCAACTTACTCCTTCATTAATATACATCCAAATATAGAAAAACTCATTAGGTAATGGTAACTATACATCCTTTAGAATTTTTAAAAAATTTATTTCTATTTTGATATTCATATTTTCTATATTTCTATGTATTTATGTTTATATTTAATATAAATATATCTAACATATGTTTTTTTATTAATGTAATTATTATTTCGAAAATTATTTTTCAGTTAATCTGAATATAATTAATATATATATTTTTTGAAAAATAGTGTTTCTTAAGAAATTTATAATAATTATAATCTACTGACAATAGAAAAAAATTCTCATTTGATGTTTCATTGGAACTATATTTTTAAGAAGAATATCATATATAGATACCAGAATATAGATCCTATGAAAAGGATTAACAGTTATTTATCTTATTATTCATTGATTTTAAAAATATTTACAGAATTTTAGAATTATATAATGGTATTTTCCTATTAGTATCTTCATAGTAGTTGAGTTCAATGACCAATGAGTAGATTTCTCTAATTTCATTTAGTGTAACATCCAAAAGACTCATAAAATTTGAACTTCCATATAATTGATATCAATAAGAAGTATTTTGGTTTTTTATGATTTTACAAAATATTTGATGTTAATCTTAATGGGCAGGTTGTTTTACATTTTTTATTATATTATTATAATGAGATGGGTTTAAGAAATAAAAGGTGGATAATTTTAATAATATTTATAGTTATTTATGATAGGGGGATATTCTTTTAATGTTAAAATATTTTTAGTTATTTTTTCTTTTTATAACTCAAAAATCGGAAGATGTTATTGAAATTTTATCCTTTTAAATACACATAGTGTTTTGAATAATATTTTTTAGAAATCTTCAATTAGGACTTCCATATCTCATATAGGGATTGTAATTCCTCTTTTAATATATCTTTTAAATTAATTTTTTGGATTTTCTTTTCAAAATGGTAAAAATATTATATATCTTTTATTTTGAATTTTTTAAAACGATTATAATGTGTTTCATTAAGAATGAGATTTTATAATATTATTAAAATGGAAAAAGAATTCTTAACAGATAAAAAACATGAAGTGATTTATTTCATATTTCAAATGAACTTTTACATTTCATTGTGTATCTTCTTTTTACCAAAAAATGGGAGATTATAGATATATGATTTAATTTTTATTATTTGATTTTAAAATCACAATATATTAATTTTTATGTTTTTTACTTAATATTTTGTTCCTAACATGATTGTTTCTCTATAAAAAAATGTATCTTTGGGGATCAGAAGAGATATATATAGAAAATTCATTAGGATGGATTGAAATTTAAAAAGATCATATAAGTAATTTTAAAGCATCAATCATCCTATATTTGAGTTTCACTTTGATAGTTTTATCTTTTATTTATGAAAGGTTCTCTTAATGAATTTAATTTTCAGGATTCCATTGATAATTATCTATGTTTTGTTATTGTAGTCATTATGTTTCTAAATCTATCCAATTAAAGAATTATATAAATGTCAGATGAAGATGAGTCCAATAATTTATGATTTTAGGATTCTTGAGATTGAAATATTTGACTTTTTTGATCATCTTATTGATGGAATCTGAAAATAATAATTAAGATCACCATATGATAGGCTTGTGTAGTTGGATTCTAGGGATTTGAATGCAAATACCATGAAAATTATTTAATGATTCTACTTAAAATTTGGGTAAAAATTTGGTTTTATACTATCATTTTAATGTGTATTTGGATTTTAATATGGTAATACCCATTTTGGTATTTCATGCCGTATAATTTTGGGAAAATATGAGTTCTCTCATATGACTTATAAGTATGTGTTCACAATTTATCGTATTCAACAGATTTATCAAAATATGATATTTTTTGGATCCCAATTTAGTTTTGATGTTTCTATTGGTATAAAAGTTTAATATCACGTGAGAAATATCCATTGGAATTTACTAATGAGTGTCTTGGATGTATGTGACTCTATAGGTATCCTTTTTCTATTCAATAATTAATTTTTAGATGCATTATTTTTTATTTGATGTTAAAGGGAAGTATTAAGATATCTTTGAATAAATAATGGAATTGTAAGTGTGATCATATTTTCCCTTCATAATTATTTTTTAAGAGAGCCTTTCAAAAAAAATAATATATGTTTTTATTTTAGGATAAGAAAAAATGTGTTCTAAAATGAATAGTATGATTTTTCATGAAATAAACAGTGTTGGGCTAACAAAATTCACAAAATGTTTTATCTTGAATTTGAAGGTGATTTTTGGTATAATCACCTTAAGTAGAAAATAGGTTTCTAACTGGCATTAATATTCTTAATGAATGGTTCATCATCCTAAGAAAAACTTGTTTCCACTATGAGGATGATTTCATATTTTGTTACAAAAAGTACATATTATTTTTTTCGGAAAAATAATAAGGATTTACTTTTAAAATGGGTTTTCTTATAATTTTTTTAATTAGTTGAATTATGTTATTTTTAGGATGTCCCAAGGGAATTATTATTTAATTAGGAAGGAACCTTGGATAAGTGTTAATATTCTATGTAGTGATTATCCTGAGACATGTAACACACTGATTTTTAACATCGTACATGATGTTTCATTGGATTCATTATTTGGGAAGTCCTTATATTATTCAACCCATTGGGAATGGGTATCCCACGTGAAATTAATTAAATAACATGATATTAGTGGTGGTATTATGATTCTTAACCTTGGTTCCATGCGGTTTCTACCATTATAATTTCTGTAGTATTTGTCTTTTGGAATATATATTTTCATTATTTTATTCTCTTAATTTAATATATATATGAACTTTTGTTTATATATTTATTAAAATGCAACATACCCATATTTATGGTCTTATTAATAGTTTAAATATGAGTTTTAAATAATTATTTCAATTTAAAGAGACATGTCTCATTTTATAATGGTTTCACATGTAGTTCTTTTTGGGATCGTATTGGGCATGTTCGGATAAACCCTATATACACACCTTCTTGTGTGTGTGTGTGTGTCAATATATATATTATTCTTGGATTATTTTTCTATGTGTATATTAAAGCTTATATATTTTTATGTATTGGACCATTGGACCATATCACATGCAATGTGGGTGGGTGGTATGAGACAATATTCTTGTGTCATTTGGAATTAGTGTTATAGTTCATGATAATCAATTTGAGCTTGATTATATGAAATTAATATCATAGAGATACTGATTATATCTTCATGTCATATGTTATATATTTTAATTTAATGTGATTATATTTTTATCATATTTCCAATTGATGAATACAATGTATTTTATAGTTCATTCACAGGAAATATATATTTATGAGATGGTGATGTAATTCTGAATTGAAGACTGAAAGAAAATATATAATATAGTATTATTTGGGAAATTTTTTTCTATGGATGATGTGGGATATATTAGAGACTAAAATGAGTTTATATGATATATTTTATGTTTATTATACTTAGACCAAACATATTTTTATATTCTTATATTTTATTTTTGATTATAACAAAACCCAAGGGATAAAACTTTATTATTATATATAAGTTTTTTACGATACATTAACGGGAAAGATTGGTATGGATTGAAGAATGATAAAAAAATAAATGTAAAATTATGGTTTTAAAGATGGATATTAGGTATGTGATATTAGTTATAAAATGTCTAATTTTTTAGGTGACATTTTTATGAGTGTAATATGTTATTAAAGGAACTCTAAAAATATTATATCACTCTATGTACCACGAATGATACATATTTTATACTATCATGGGATATAATGAAAATTATTTTAAATTAATAATATAGTGATTACATGATATTGGATGTTGTATATCCTTCAGTGATTGTATATGATAAACAAAGTGAAAAATAACAAGAGAATATGGAATAATAATAGTTATTGAAGCATATAGATAAATAGTTATGTTTCATTAAAGTGAGGTAATAATGTGGATAGATCAAACATTTATTATTTTTTGGTGAAGTAATAAGTTAAATATTTCATGTAAAATCTATTGGTTAAGGATGTATTTCAACCATTGTTTTTGGGAGTGCGTTATTATTCAAAATATATTTCAGTTTTTTATCTATAAATTCCCTCATACATTCATTTAAATTAATCTTTCATGGGGAAGATTTTATGGGTATGCAGAATTATTTTTGAGAAAATTTACTAATTTAAAAGGGATAATAGAAATAATGAACTAAATAATTTTAATGAATAATGAGGTATTAGTTTATAAATCCAAGGGGATAATTAAAAATAAAGTAATAATTGATAAAAGGAAGAATATAATGTATTAGATTAGAAGAATAATAATTTTTAACATTTATGTTGAAAAAAATAAAAACATGGAGATTAATAATACCTTTAGGAGATTGACATCTAAGTTGATATTAAAAGTACATTGAAATCTTTTAAAAAAGAGGATATAAAATAAAAACATGTGAGGAAATAGATAAATGCTCAATTAAAGTACTATTTTTTGTGAGTAATAGATTAATATCCTAAAAATTTCCTGATTGTGTAATATTTTATGTTGAAAAATCTCACAATGGAAGAATATTATGGAATAGTTTCTTGAGATAATTATTCATAAGTTTTTATATTTATTTACTATTTTATATATTTTCAATATACGCATGTTATTGTTTAATATTTATTAAAGATGCACATAATTCATTTTATTATTGAAATCATGTAAAACAAATATGCATGTAATACTGATTTCATATACACACTTAGTTTGAGTTAATTGAAAATGGATAGAGAATAAATATATGGAAATAGTTATAAGTATTAACATGTTTTGTTGATGAATAGTTTTTAAATCACTAAACATTATGTGGGTATAAAAAAACTATTTACTTGGTGATTAAATTGTCTTTTATTAAAACAATATGTGTGTTGAATTTTTTATTTTGAAATAAGATTTGTTAAAATTAATATATTTCATAAGAAGAAAAAAAGTGGTGTATTAGTCAAGGTTTTTAATTTCTATACACGAGTTTCTATTTGAAATAGTTAAGGATTAAAAAACATAAACAATTTCTTGAGTGTGGTTATATCTATATATAAATGAATTTTAGAGGTATGACCAAGTAATGTCAAGGATAAAAACATATATTGGATCCAATTAAACATTGTTCATTTTATTTGGACAAAACATATAGAGTAGATTTTTGTTTTATTTTTTTCATCAAGGGGGTAGGTTGTGTTATAATTTGATAATATAAATGATTAATATTTTCAATTATTTTTCAAATCATAATTATTCCCCATGTTTTTATAAGGTTATTTTTTAATAATTCATTAACTCAAAATGAATATGAATTGAACAAAAGAGAACTGATGTTTTTAATATTAATTTTTTGAGTATTTATTTATTGTAAAATCATGCATTTTTAGTAATATATATTATGTAATTATTTTTTAAATTCAATTACTATTAAATTAATTTTTATTTATATGCATAATTATATTTATTATGTATTAAAAAATGATTCCCAACTATATTTGAAGATGAATGTTTCCTACTCCAACTATAACATGATTTAATTTTTAAATTTATATATATTATTGAAGTTATTCTATTGATAATTGTCCCAAAATACTTATAAATTAATTACATTGTGTATTCTAGGATTATAGTCTAACAATTTATTTAAAATAATTCACATTTAAATAATTTATTTTAGATCCACTAAAATTGAATGAATTATTTTTCTTGACTATTATAATATATTGAAGTTATATAATTAAAATAATTTCAATAGATATTGAAAAAAACAATCTAATAAGATTACTTTGAAAATCAATCTAATTAAAATAATTAAATAGATACAATGAATTTTTTTTTATAGTTTAGGGTCAAAATAGAGTGGACATACAAATTAAAAAAATCAAACATAAATGGAGATCACACTGCTCATAAGTTACACAAGTCATAGCACGTCTAGAAAGAAAATTATAAAAACATCAATATATTAATTCAACAATAATTTATTATAATTTTTTTACTTTAATAATGAAATGTTCTACAAATATTTAGTTTATAAATCATGATATTTTGTAAGGATTTTGGTAATTTCCAACTTAATGAGAAAATTGATATTTCACCTTGTATGAAAACCAATTTTTTTAGTGGTACTGTTATTTAATGAATATGATGTTTACCTATGGTTGATAGTTTTGAAAAATGTAGAAGAGTTTTATTTAGTGAATTAATTAATTTAATTATTTAATTATTTAAATTCTCACATGTAATTGTTCATTATTTCGAAAAAAATGAAGATATCATATAGAGATTATTTAATATTGAAATTTTATTAATATTCTATTATTTTTGAAATAATAGAGAATTTGGAAAATTTAATGGTATGTTATAGTCAATTGAGAGGTGTATTTGAAAAAGGGATAAAGAGAGCATGACAGTAAACATGAATCTAATGAACAAGTGTAAAAACTCTAATTTCATCTACATGACACTACTTATTTACATTGATATTGTAAAATTCATAATCAATGATTGATGATTTTTAATGATTTATTGACATATTTCGGAGGCGTTTCTAGAGGTTTATGGTTTTTGAATGGTTAGTAGAAACTGTACACCAACTCTTGGAAATAATAAAACATGTTCTAAATGTAATTAGGAAGTAACAAAATTGGTAAAATATTTATCAAAACCATATGTGTACTATGGGGAAACCATGAAAATTGAAATTGAGGTAAAATAATGAATGTCAAATAGTTTCCAATCCCTGCGGCCTAACCATGCACAGTGTAGTTGGTACCTAATTATTTGTGGTTTTAATCAAAAGTAATAGGTGAAAAAAAACATTAGTTCGCTACTAATAAGGGATCGAGAACAACATTCCCTCCAAGAGCTTGAGATACTATTCCCTTTGAAAGAAAAAGAATTCTTAGGTGAAAAATGTCATTGATTTACATAGTTTCTATGGCTTAGTGGGATAATATGGAAATTATGTTTGTAATTTTCTAGGAATGGCCTCAACAATGACATCCTTGAAGACTATATGAATTAATTTATAATAGAAAAAGTAATTATAGAAATAACATCAAGTACATAGTCATAGAAATACATCAGCACCTACACGCACATTAATAGAGTCTAAATAGGGCAATGTTTCCTGTTATGATGCATTAGGATATGGGTTGGGATTTCTTATCTTATTGGGAGATCATGTTCTTTTATACAATTGATTAATGTTGTGGATACATGAGACATGTAAAATATATGATTTCAAGTTGGATAATATAGTACATTACATAAATACTATGAGTAACAATCATTTTATTATGAAAATTAGGTTGTATACAGATCACAAAATCTTGAATCACATTTTCCCACAAATAGATTTGAATCTATGGAAAATATGATAGATCAAAATTATTCACATGATTGAATTAAACTTATTTTAAACAATCGGGAAATGAAATTATATACTAGATCCCTTGAGTATGAATTAATATACCCATTTTACTAAAGAAGCTTCAGATCAATGTCAGCTTATGTTAGACATAACTCATATTCATTCAGATTATAAAAAACAATGACATGTTATAGTTTTATTAATATTTTTTGTTATTACTTATTTGGTTTAGAAGGTTAGAAATTAAAAAATATATAATCCTAAATATTTTACAATGAAGTCAAAAATATATGGTAGGGACATCACTAATAGATGGAATCTAGATGGTAGGTTAGTTTTATGGTTTATATAATAGATGACTATTACTTTGACTTATCATAAATGACATATTATTGACTAAAATCATTATAGATGGGTTTTTTATCATGGGATTTACATAACATATTACTCATTGAAATAATTATTTTGGTAGGATTACATCAAAATAGATATAGTGGATTATATCTTGAGATTTATAACCTATCTGCGGTTATGATAGAGAATCAACGACTAACTGGTATATTGCAGTCTTCATCAGTTCCCATGTGTATGTGGGATCATATATCCACGTATCATGTAATATTTCTCCCAAGTATTGTTAGAAAAAATGATACCATATGGTTGATGGTGGATAATATAATAATATAATGACCCAAGTATCTCATGCATGGATATTAGATCTTCTTAAATGAATATTTATTACATTACACAAACCGATTCCTAATGAACATGATATTTTACTTCATTTGAAAACATGTAAAAATTATTCTTAATTAATTAAAGATGTTAATTATATCCCATAAATATATTAATCTTTATTACACCTTCATAAAACCTTTATCCACAACCTGATGAAATTTAAAAAAGAAATGGTGAGCATATATGATTAGTAATGGTATGCTTGTGTGATATGTAATCATAACATGATAATAAGGGTATGAAAACGTGATTATAACATTTTAAAACCTTATAATTCATATCAAATAACATAATATTATGTCATTTAATAAAAGTATATATTAAATAAAACAAGAATCATAAGGAAACTAGAAATTAGGATTCGTGAGACAATAATATTTTCCTATAACATGGAATTGATCTATATAAATAATCATGGAAGACAATTTCCTTGGTAGTAATGGATCATTTACAAAACATATTTGGGAACTCAATGGGTGCATAAACATCCTATAAGAGACACACCACCATCCCGAGTGGGAACACTTTCCAAATATTTGAATGGGTTCACTCCCCAAAACATCATTTTTTGAAAGGTTCACCCCCAATGACTCTTGTATTGGACAATCTCCATTATTGAATCAGGTTCACTTCCCTTTACATTCATATCTTTCTTATGAGATAGAAATATTTACCTAATTATTTGGTTGATGATATAGGTCCCATCCATATTGGTTGTAACGTAACAACCATACTTTGTAGTAATATATCCACTATCCTTAGTTATAACGTAACATTCATCCAATTATTAAATTCATACATATGTTCATCACAATATTAAAAAGTAGTCATCATATTATAACCCATGAAATTACATGGGTTTCAAAAAAAAAGAATTATATCATAACCTATTGAATATAAAGAGGATATAAAATCATTTCATCATTTTATCACAACATAACCAATGAAAAAATAAGCGAATTTCATGAGCTTCTTACCATGGTATAAAACATTGAAGAGAAATGAGTTTTAAAAATATCATATCATCACAAATATAAAACATTTAATGAACTAAAAATAATGGTATATATAGATAATATTTCTAGTAAATAATCGGTTACATCAATGGATGCCACTCTAAATGGAAAATTATTTTTGAAGATCATTTAAAATATTTCTTGGGGAAAATTAATTTTCTCTAAAATATAATCTTTAAAACTATTTTATTTAAAATAATTTTCTTTTAATGGAACCTTAAAAATTTATAAAGGAATAATTAATTATCATTTAAAACATTTAATGCAAAAAATAGACTTCCTTATGTAATTTTATTATAATATTTCAATATTTATTTTATATGAATATAAAATTTAAAATAAATAAATACATTATTAGAGTAAATAATGGTCATGATTTCATAAATTCCATTAATTCCATTAAAATATTCCATTAAAATATTCAGAAAAAGATAAATGGGAATTTCTTGGAAGATGACTTAAAGATTACATGAAATATTTTTTTATAAAAAGCTAAAACATGGGTAAAAATTTGTTTAATAAATCATTTTTATATTTTTATTTTTAATAGAATCTTTGAAAAATAAATTTAAGAAAAATTGGTGGTTAACTTAAGGGGGAAACAAAGAAAATTTTTATGAAAACAATTATTTGGAATTCTATAGTAAATAAATAAAGTAAAATAATCGGAAAACATTTATTCCCATTATATAACCATATGTGAATAAAAATTACTAGTTTATTAGGAGATATATCAAAATATTTTATCAATGGATAAAAACTCAAAAACCAACCCAATAAATGATGTTATTATAGATTAATACTCTAACTACATTGGAAACTTTGATTCATAATACCCATGAAGTAATAAAATTAAATCAATACTTAGATATCCAGAATATAAGTAGATTGATGATGTAACATGTCAATGTGGTAGTATATACACAACATAAAATCAAATATTGGTGAATTATCATATGTCTCCTTGAAATAAAAGAGAGACTAAAGAAACTTAATTGTTATAGTAATACTTTGAATCGTGAGAACCAATAAATAATAATGAACAATGATACATTAAATACCATTTAAGAAGGAAATTCATGATATAAATTTTAAATTGGTAGTATATACAACATAGAAAAGAATCATGTGGTAAATTTTCATATGTGTCCTTGAAATAGAAGAGAGACTATAAATCTCATACTGCTTTAATAATCATTTCAATAATAATCCTCAAAAATAAATAAAATCAAAAGAAACATTAAATGTATATAAAATTAACATACTCATGATATAACATTACGTAATGATAGTATATAGAAAACATAAAATAAAATTGTTGTGAATTTTCGTTTTTTCTCCTACAAATAATAGAGAAATGTTAAATACTCCACCTTAGGTATTGAATTCCTTCATACACATTCAAAACTCATGTATAATAAATATATATTTTTTGAATAAATTAAATAACCACACTTATTTATATACCATAGCATAGATAGTTAACTTATGACCTTTAAATAATATTTTATTTATAATTCCCTTTTAAAATCACATTTTGGGTAATTACTGCTTTGTTTTTCATATAATTTTTATTTTATTTTCTAAATATCCTATAACATTGATTATAATTCAATTAAATTAATAAAAATAATAATGAAATAATTTTTATATTTATAAATTAATTTAAATTTTTATACCATTCATGAATAGTTGTTTTCAAAAATGACGTACATTACAATCATGGAGACTGTAGGTCCTACGTTCACTTGAGTAACATTTCCATTTTCAAGGATGATTATTTAACAGAGTTGAGTAGAAATATTTCATTAAATAATGATAATAATATAATAAATACAATATTAATTATTATATATATTATCCATGTGGTGTGGTGATGAAAATAGACTCATGTCACTTCCTAAAGGTGATAGTCCACAAGTGTATGAACGATGTTATCATCTTTCAGTGAGTGAAAAGAAAAGAACAAAATTGATACATTGACCTTTCAAATGATAAATATTTCATGAATATAATAATTATTTCATTTATATAACATATATTCATTAATATAATCCCTTATTATCTTCTCTGAAAATCAATATTGAAAATTAATCACCTCTCTTCGCGAGGGGGTATTCCGCTATACACATGAGAGATGTTATCGTGTCCCCTATGGAATGTAAAGTGAACATTTATATATGATATAATTAATAAATAGGTATAATTATTTTATAATTATCATAAATATTATTCATATTGATCACAATACCCAACCATTGATACTGTAATGAAAAAATGAATGACACCAGTTTATGAGGTAGTAGTCCACCTTATACAAAAATGATGATTTCATAACCCATTTGATTGAAGGGGTGCTAGTTTTCGGTCATTAGAATAACATGAAAAAAATAAAACCATATTTAAGATATTTATGTTATTATATCTAAATGTATTAATATGATTTGAAGTAGGTGGAGGAAGCAATAAAAGAAAAACACTTGTTTAAGAACATTACCTCTAGTTTGGGTAACCTTTTTTGGTTTGCACAAAAATCCTTCCTAGGTCATATTTATGCCCCAAATAAGGAGTGTAAGATGACAGGATGTAATTTGGAGAGTCACTTGGGTAGTTATTCTGTGAACAAACAAGGTTTTATGGTGAGAATAATTGAGGATATTGCTGCAATTTTATAAGTATGGTGAGTGATAGACATGCACTGTTTTGAAATAAAAATCATGTGCCATAATATTTTTCATAAAAAAGGTCCAAAATAAACTTTTATATATAATTATATATAATAGTATCTAAAAAAATCTAAAAAATATATTTTATACATGTTTTATGTTATTATAACCATTATCATTTTAGTTTAGCCTCTAGTAAATCCATTTATACCTTAACTACGATAATTAATTTTTATTATTTTCACTACTTTCGTCAACAATTAGGATTAAAATATTAGATAATATAAATAATTATGATTAAAATTATTTAATACATTTCTTTGAATTCAATTCACATAATTTGAGAATTTTAATTTAAAATTTATCCCAAAGACATGCCATGAATTTTTTTTTCAAAGGGAAAATGTTCAAATGCTTACAATGTTTTTATATAAAAATACCATATAATATTATATCCAACTACATAAATTGTATTAATAGATATATAATTGAAGAAATTTTCCTTTAAAACCAATTTAAAATATAATTTAGCATTTTTAATAATTTAAATGGAGAAAAAGTTTTTAATTAAAATTTAGTATTTTTCATAGAAAAACTAATATATTATGAAAATAATAACAAAATTAACCTATGTTAATATTGAAATTACGACTAAAAAATTATATATTTTTTTTATAAATTTTACAAAATTTTCAAATTTGTTTTCACATACATACGCAAAAAGAAGGAAGAACTAATTTTTTTATTATAAAATACTGTTTTGTGGATAAAATGGGATATATTGTTATATATTTCCTAGATAACTCATAATATGAATGTTAAAAATTTATTTGAATATATAAATTTTATTAAAATCAATTAATAAATGTGATTTATTTAATTAAATGAGGTGAAACATCATCGGGTACATAAAAGATGATTTTCAATAGAAAAATTCTTTAATTTTCAAATAGTATTTATTTTCATTGATAATTAATCGGCCATCAAATAATTAATTATATCTAAATTATCAAGACATAAAATTTAATAATTTAGTTACTTCTATTTATACCATACATTCCAATATATATGTGTCACGTATCATATTAAATAATATTATATTAAAATAATTACATGTTTCATTTAAACTCAGTGTTTCATATAATAGAAGCAAAACTCAGTGTTATGTGTAACGTAAAATAAAAAAATTATTAAATTTCATTGAAATAATTTAATTATAAAAATAATTGGGTGTTTAATTTAACCCCCCTTAAATGAAATTTCACCCTTAAACTTCATCTCGGTCATCAAATTTTTTACATTTTAAAATTCCATCATAGAAACCCACATTGTACAACTACATAATATATGTTCTCATAAATTCAAATTTTGTACATACAAAGATTAACTATTATAACTCATACACTGATTTACACATAAGAGGACATAAATGTAATGTTAATATTGTATCATTGATGAAAAGAGTCAATAATAAAACATGTGATATAGATCACTAATCTTAAAAAAAGTGGTTTATATAGGGAAGTTGAACTACAAAAAAATCATAAACCCAAGAGATTTGAAAAAATTAATTTGTATCATAAAAAATTATCATAAATGGAAAAAAATATAAATCATTATACCTTTCCTATTTTTGGGTAATTAATTTTCCATATTATCTATTAACATATAGAAATGTACTAACTTGATATATTTTTATTTCACAGGCACAATATAATCTTTTGGTTGTTCGTCGATAAATTTTCAGTTCATCTATTATTGTAAGAGATGAATTATTAATGTTTTGTGCACTAAAAATGATCCATAAAGTAATTATAAGTCATTCATTATATCTATATTTCAAAAAAGTCTCACACTGGTAATAAATCATTGTGAAATCATCATATGGTGATATAAGAAATAAATATCTAAAACCTCAACCAAATTTATACTTAAGACATTCTATAAATGGTTAACCATATAATAAAAAAAATGATTAAAATCTAAAAAATTACAAATAAGTTCAAAAAAAATCAATAATGAGCTTATCATTAGTCCCCCAAGCATATTAGGCATCTCTAAATTATCACATACCAGATAGGTTAATACCTTCATAATGTATTCGCTCAAAAAATGAATAATGAAAAAATATTTTTTTATAACATTTATAATTCCAAATTACTTTATTAAAACATAGATTATTTGATATATTCCTTAAGTCCAAAAAGATGTGAAATCTATCAAATATAGGATAAACCACAAACTTAACAATTCCTTAACAAAATCTAAGGAAATTAGTACTATCCATTTAATTTATCCAAATCACTGATATCATTATCCAAAAAAAATTATATCAACATTAGAAACATATGAAGGGTTATATTTCCATTAAAATTTTTATTTAAATGAATATTAAATTTCTATTAAATCAATTTTCCATGTCATCAGAATCATTCAAAATATGATTTAAAAAACATAATGAAAATGTTTACGGAAATATCATTATATATTTTATAATTGATGAATTCCAATACATAAATACTTCAAGCATCCCAATTCCATTTCAAACAATTAACCAGGATTGATATTCTTATTCATTAATACATATATCCTTTTATATTTCATATTAAGTCTCTTTATCCAAAGAAACATAACCATAAATCATAAAATTGTTCCAAATTCCTTCATGATCTCCCCATGGATAATCGAATTTTAAAATTCCCAAACATTCCACATTTAAAATATTCTTCTATTCATAATATAATTGAGATCCCAATATTCCCACCCATTTAATTAACTTAACATTTCCTTTTCATCCTTGGGAATAACTTCCTTGGTTTACATATTTTCCTCACTTGAAACGCATTCTTGTTCCTTTGAGACATTCCTTGGTGTACTTATTTCCATGTCCTCTTCATATAGGAAGTTGAATCTTCATTTATACTCAGTCTCTAATATCCAATATCTCATGGAACTGTAACCTTCTTTTATTTGTTGATTGCGATAGTTGGTCCATGTGTCCTTTATTAATCATATATCATGATAAATAATTAGGAATAATCATAATTTACTTCAATCTATTTATTATAAAATTTGGTTTCTCATCAAAATATTGTCTATAAAATTCAATATTAATCTAGTTCCCTCTAGTTCCCCCTATTTACGAAAAAAATAGTTTAACCCATATTAATAAAAGTTAGAAAAAAAATAATAATGAACATCACTTATATGATTTTTATATCATGACACATTATTTTTAATCTATGAAACCTTTGGTTCATCCATGATTATTCATAGTCAGCTTCTATATAAATCCTTTAAGTTTATGTAAATTTCCAAGGATTATCCTCTGGGAGTTTCAAAGTAGGTTTGAAGCAAGGCCCATTTTCATAAACCTGGTGATGATCACATTCGGCTAAATGTTCTATTTTTGGTGTAATTAACCTTAGGTAACTCTATGCTAGAGTCAAATAAATAATTAGTATCATTAAATGGATGTAGATAATTGGAAACCAATAACTATATCATTTATTAAAATTCAATTAGACTTTCCAACACATTATCTCATCATTAGACATATTCTTAATGAAATCTATAGGTATATCTGCATAAATATCCATGGGAATCTTACTAAATTTTTATTATCCTAGTTCGAAAAGGATAAATAATCCATTACTCAGATACCCTCTATAGATACCCATGAATCACATACATCGATATTACATCCTTTAAGATAAATATTCATTACATTACACAAACACTCACCTATGGAACATTATAATTTAGTGTATTTGGTAACTTTGAAAACACTATTCTTAATTCATTAAATTTATTCAATATATATCATAAAAATATTCTCATTTATTAATCCTTCTTAAATACATTATTCATAACCTGGATCAAGGAAGGAAAATAAAGGGTGAGTTCAAATTCTCAGTAATATTAATCAAGGGAAAAACACACATATTATAATAGAATAACAGTATGAGAATATGAGTGTAACATTTAAAAACCATATCATGTTTATCAAGAATCATAATATTGAGTCTTTTAATCATGTTTTGAAGTTCATAAGACATGAATCATAATGAAATAAAATATCCTGATCCACGAGAGAATTCCATTAACATATGACATTGAATTATGGAATACACGTAATCATGGAAAACAAATTACCCAGTAGTCAAAGATCACTGTCAAAAGTTATCAAGGAACTCTATGTGAGGATACACCTTATAGAAGGGAAAAAACATTCATAGTGGAATATATTTAATCATAGTAAAATTGGATCACTCCCTAAACCATCTTAATAGTCAAGATTCACTCCTAATAATATCATAGTTGACAAAGGGCTTTACTCTATCGGGTTTAGTCCTTGTTCCTATCCTATTTATCTTATGAGATATAAATCATTAATAAATGAATTAAAGGGAGATATCCGTCCAACCAGTATTTCTTATTATGATTCTACCATATTTTTTTATAAAATAATACCATTATTTGGGTTTAATACAACCACCATCACATAATTAAAATCATACATATGTGTACTACGAGATCATAAAACATTCATGACATCAAAACCCATGAAATGGAATGGATTTCATAAACATTTCATCAAAACATAACCTATGTATAAGAAAAATGTTTCATAATCATTTATTCATTTATTCAAAGAATAACCCTTCACAGAAGAAGTAGGTTTCTTGAGCATCATATCATGATGTAATCTGGTGAAGAGAAGAATGATTCATAAATATCTTTTCATTAGAAACATAAACCACTCAAAGATAGAGTAATAATGGTATCCTAGGATCATATCCCTGTAACGAATAGGTAACATCAAAGGATGTCATATAATATAAAAATTGATTTTAAAAGTTCATTTTGAACATTTCTTGATAAAATTACTATTCATTGAAATTAAAATAAAAAAACATTTTGAAAATTAGTTTCTTTGAAAATAAACATGGAATGTTACAATGGAATATTTAAAGATCATTTAAATAATTTCATGATGAAAATAACATTTTTTTTATTTGAAAAATATTTTATAGAACACTTTAAAATTAATTTTATTAGAAAATATAAGGAAAAAATATAATGGAAGCGTCAATGTAAATATTTCTTATGATGGTTGAAATTATTTTCAGGTCGTAAAAAGATTCTTGTAACATTTTCTGCAAAACGTTAAAGGGAATTACTTAGAAAATGACATAATGATTATTTTACAAACATTTTATAAAAAATTCAAACAGCTTTAAAAATTTCCTTAATAATTCATTTCAATAATTAAAAAAAATTTAAAAAGTATGTAGAAAACATGAATTTTGAAGAAAATTGAGTTTTTCCCTGAGGATAAAAATAAAAACGATTTTTCAGAAAAAATTTGGTTTAGTCTTTAGTACATAAATAGTGGAAAATTAATGGAGAACATTAATTCTGATTAAATAATTATAAGATAAGAAATATTATGTGTTTCTTAAGAGATAGATAATATTATTCATCATTGGAAGCACAATCATGAACAATCCTAATAAACCATAGAATTATAACATAAAAAAATTACTACTTTGTAGAAATTGACATAAAATAACCATTAAATAATAAAATAAAATAAGTATATAAATATCATGAAAAATATTTATATTTATGATATTACATTTCAAAGGGGTCATTTATACACCACAGAAAATAAACAAGTGGTGATTTTTTATATATATCCAAGAAATAAATAAGAGACTTAAAATCCCATACTGCTTTAGAAATATTTGGGATCATAAGAACAATGAAATAATAACATAAAATAAAAAATTTAATATAATTAAAATTAATAGACTAATTATATAACATGTCAAAGTAAAAGTATACATGATAGAAATATGAATAGAGTGGTTAATTTTTAAATCCTTCCCAAATATAAAATAGAGACAAAAAAACCCTTAACACTTTAATAATATTTTGAATCATATGTACCAAAAAATAATAAGATCAAATGAAATGTTAAATATCTTGAATATAAAAATATTTAATTATATATCATTTCAAAGTAGAATTATACAAAACATAGAAATTAATAGAGTGGTGAATTTGCATATGTCACCCAAAAATAAAAGAGAGACTCAAAATCCCTTACCATAAGTCTCAACATACTTCATTAACATTTGAACCTAATATATAATAAGAATATGATTGTTTTAAATCTATTAAAGAACAATGATTATATATTATATATTATACCATATATAATTTACTTATGACCTTTTTATTACCCTTCATTAACTATTCCTTGTTAGAATGACGTTTTGGGTAATTGCTAGACTGTTTTTCATATATGTTATTATTTTTTATATTAAATACTATTAAATTTATAATAGTTAAATTATCTTAAAAATAATTATCATAATATAATTATCATATTTATATATTAATTATACTTTTAATTCCAATGATGATATATAGTTTTCTGAAATGAAGTGTGTTGCGATCATGTAGACGTTAGGTCATACGTGCACATTAGTAACATTTAAAGATCTCAATAATCATTAAGGAAAGTTAGAAAGTAATATATTATCTTCCCAAAAATATTATAAATAAGTAATACCATATTATTTCCTATTCATATCATCCATGATGTGTGGTGTGGAGAAAATATCCATATCTCTTCGTATATGAGGTAGTCCACACATAAACGAATGATGTTATAATCTTTTTGTGAGTGAAATGGTTTGAAATTAAATAATATATTATAATTAAATAATTATAAATATTTAATTTATATCACATATTGTTCAATAACTATATCGTTTATTATATTACATGTAAATCGTCAGTGAAAACAAATCACATCGCTTCATATGGTTGTATTCTGACATATATAGGGGTGAATTTATCGTATCCCATATGGAAAGGAAAGAGTAAAAGTTGTATATTATATAATTATTATTTAGATATAATTATGTAATAAGTATACTATATATACTTTATATCTATCATTATACCCAACTATGAAAGCTGGTAATTGAAAAATGAATGATATCAGTTCATGAGGCGGGTGTCTGTTGTACACACAAACGACGATTTCCAAATCCATATTATGGAATTTGAGATGGTGGTAGGTAATTAACTTAACATAAAAAATTATTCCTATATGGATGATAATGGGGTTATTATAGATCTAATATTAATAATAATTGACAAAAGTGGAGGAATAAATAAAATAAAAATTCTCTTTGAAGAATGCTTAATCTTCCATGGGTAACCTCCTTGGGTGTGCATAAAAACATTACTAAGTTTTATTTATTAAAAATATAGGGATTCTAGAATGAGAGGAGGTCATTTTAGAATTTATTATAGACTGTATTGGTTGAATAAAAAAAGGGTTATATGGTGTGAGGATGAGAGGATATAGGGTGGCATTTTATAAGGGAGGTGAGTGCCACACTCGTAAGTTTCTTATTGGAAAAAGATTTCTCAGAGTTATTGTCACTAATAAAGGGATATAAAATATACTATTAGTGATAATTATTCCTTATAGGGTATATATTTGGACATAAAGTATATTTTATATGAGTTATTATGAAACTTTAACCCTTCTCTCTTTATTTTAACCCCTGGTAGACCAATTTATTACATTAATCGCCATAATTAAATTTTTAGTGTTGCCAATATAAATTTTGATAAAAATAGAATTTGAAGTCAATAGATAATATAAATTAAAATTATAAATAATGTATAAACCATATTTATAATATAATATTACTTAAGAGGATATAATTAATTTAGAATTTATCCCACAAACATGACAAGAAAGAGAGTTCTTAAAGAGAAAATGTTCGAACAATTACAAATTTTTTATATCCAAATTAAATAAAATTTTTACTAAAATTGTCGAAATTGTATTAATAGATATATAATTGAAATTTTTTACTTTAAAAACAATTTAAAATATAATAAACATTATCAATAATTAAAAATAATGGGCAATTTTCAATTAAATATTTTTATTTGCCACTATTCAAAAAACAAAATATTTTTAGAAAAATATTAAACATTTATCATAATATAATTTTAATATTTTATTTTCTAAAATAATTTTGTTTATATGTTTCATAAATTATTTTTATAATAAGTTCCCAAAAAAGTATAAAAAACATCTTTTTTTAGAAAATATTGTTTTCAAATGTAAAAAATGATTTTTTCTTATATCTTATCTAGAAAAAACATAATATAAATATTATTATTATTATTTAATATATTAATTAACGTTAAATACTTTAACAAACGGGATTTATTTATTTTATTGAATAAAATAGGTTTGGACACATAAAAATAGTTTTTTAGAAGAATATTTCCTTTATTTTCAAATAGTTTATATTTTAATTTCTAATTATTTGGTCACCAAAGAGTTTATTATATATACATTGTTAAAAAAATATTTTCAAAATTTAGATAATCATATTCACACTCACTATTACAATAAATATTTTATAACTATAATATAAAATATTTTTATTTTAAAATTTTTTGATGTATCATTTAAACTCACTGTTTTATGTAATGAAAGATGAAATTAATGTTGAATGTAAAAATAATATTGAAATGTTAAAATAAATTTGAAAAAAATATAATTAGAAAAATATTGGGGTGTTACACATAAATTATTCTCACTTAATCCCTACTAATGAATCAAATATGGTGGAATAAATTTTCAAAAATCTATATTAATCAAATTCTATGGATGCATGGTGTTCTTTTTGTAATTGTATTGGACTGAGACCCCATGTTTATGTATTAGTTTGATAAATCCTTATAATAATTCCAAGGAACCTAGTTTAATATGACCACATGTTATAATACTAAAATGGATGGATAGTCTGATCATAGAATCAAAACATTGTAGGAATGAATTAGAGAATTTGTAATGGATATTATTGATCATGATAAAGAATACACCCTTCATAAAGTTCTCAAAAAATAATAATTTGCAAACCTCAATAAATATGGACCCAATGGAAGAACTTTATGGAATAAAATGTTATTATCCACCTTGTTAGATGTAAATATATGATAATTCAATAATGATACCTAACCATGTAAAAGAGGCAACTGAATAGATTCAGATGATCATAAAAATGAAGGTGATAGCTCTGAGTCATCTAACATTGTATACAAATCATTGTCGATTTCCACTATTATTTGAGGTATAAGGTTATCTCATTGTTAAAATCACTCCAATGATTGGGAATCATAATTTTGGTAAGAAGGAAAATTCTTCCCTATGGTACATTAACCATTTCAAGATAATTGAATTCATTTTTGACTTCCCTTATTATTTGGATTTAGGGACAAAGTTTAGTTCTTTTCATAATGAGTTTCATGTATCTTAACTGAAATGCACTAATCTAATCATAAAAATGTGATTTTATGGTACCATTTCAATATTTAACTAGATGCTACATTGATTCATGTTGTAGTATATATTTCTGAAACAAAATATAAACTCTTCGATGTAAAACTAATTAGTTTAGTCTGGTTTTTTTGGAAACAAGGATAGATTCAAAAAGAAACCAGGGAGTATAAAAATAAATGTTAGAGAAGTAGCCCAAACTTATCAATAATGACTCTATCATTATATATTACATGTAAAAAATTTATAATGGTAGGGGAAATGTATCACCCTAGTTATCTCATAAATGATCATTCATTTATTCATTTTGATCTTATAAAATACAGGGGTTATTTTTGGGGAGTTTTTGGGATGTTTAAAATTTTTTGGAGGTTTTTATCAAAGAGAGAAGTTAGTAAAAACTATGGATCTCCTCTATGTAACTTTGAAATATTTTTGTGGGGTAATTGTAAATGCATACCATTTACTAAGTGTTTTTACAAATTATATGATTGAAAAAGGGAGTTTATGAAAATTGAAATTGAGGGAAAAGAATGTTTGTTGCATGGTGTGGCAGACCATTCGAGCCAACGTTGCGAGGTATGAAATTGAGAATTTTGTACCCTATTTTTGGGGAATGGATTTCAAAACCATGTGGTCTAACCATGTAGTATAATTTTGGTATGATGAATTTAGGGTCTAAATTGAAATTAAGACCCTATCCTTTAATAGTTAACTAATCACATAGGATCTTTAAATACTCTCTATTCCAAGAATTTCTAGACTTTTCCATTCATTTTGGAGGTGATTATTTTATGAATTAATGTGTACCAAAGGATTGGAATTATTGCTAAGTTCTTGTTCATTCGCTTGTTTCTTATTATTCTTAGCTCCAATGTTATTCTCTCTCTTAAGAAAATAGTTCTAATCTTTGATGTGTGATTATACATGTTTTTTTGTTTGATGATGAATCCATGTTTAATATATTAAAGGAAAGGATTCCTAAGGTATAATCTAGATTATTTATGCTTCATTATTTGTTTTCACAAACTGTTGAGAGGTAAATGGAATCTATATCATCTCCACTTTGCTTAGAACATTAAGGCTTATTTTTCATTAAGTATCATTCATGAAATTGTTGTGAAAACATGGGTGATTCGTGATGGAAATAATTTTTAGGTTATTTATTGGAAACTTGGGGAATTTATTTGATTTCAAGAAAACCATAATGAGAATAATTTCAAAATAATAGATTTAAAAATAGTGAAATATTTTGTTGCACATAAGTTGTTTGATGATATTTTACAAGAAATATTTTTTTTTGTAAAATTGTACAACAATGGTGTGAAATAAAAGGATAATGTGATTTCATGATTTAATGTGACCCTAAATTAGGGTCATGTACCATTGTGGTAGAAGGACACGATGAAGGATGTTGGGTGAATTTCATGGGGAGACATGGAGATTCTCCACCTAGTAATGAATAGTTAGATGAATGAGAAACTACTCATTATAATTGAACTATCATCTATAGTTTATATATATATATATATTTGTGTGTGTGTGTGTGTGTGTGTATGGAAGAATGTAATGGTTATACCAAATCAATAATAATTTTGTTTAATTATTTTTTTTACTTCCTTCCACGGAACTTTGTTTTACTTTTGATATAATATATGTAAATGTTCTATAATTAATTTTTATTAGACATAATTATCGATTCTTGACCTAGTGGAATGATTTGGGAAGTATTTTGGGAGATACTAATGAGTTTATACTCACCAGATGCTGGGTTAGTTCTATGAATTTTCATATGTCACATATTGGGAAAAAGTTAAAGGGATGTTATATTATTTCTCTAGTGATGTTCCTTGATTTGGTGGGAATAACAAGTGGAGTTGGACATTAGAACATGGTGGTATTTTCCCTAAGATTATATATTTATTATTGGGATTAGAGTCTCTTGGAATTTCTTGGTTATTGTACTTCAATACTATTGGTACTATGATATTTTTATCTATTGTTGAGTAGAACTTTGTTGTGTTGTTTCATTCATGCATCATATAGTGGTTTGGATGGTTATTCAATGTTGGTTTTCCTACTATTTTTCTAAGTGGAAAATCATCACCCAATGTTCTCATAAACACTTTGAATTTATTTATACCATTTTTTTGTATATGGGATGTCACCAATGGCTTGTATCACTTATGCCACTTTTCATGACAATTATGGGTTGGATGTTGAAAATGACATCAGTTTTTTTATATCAATTAGATGGAAATGGTACTTGTATTGGTCAAACTATCTATCTCTTGGGATGGTATCAAGGTGACAATTTTTAGAACATGAAATTTATTGAATAAAAAAGATAAAACCAACCTTTTTATATTGATCATTATGTTACCAAGGTTGTTTGGGTATACAATTGTCTAGTAAAACATATAGGTGTGTTGTCACTTCATCGTCATGGGTTTATCCGATAATAGTTGAAAAAATTAATTTTAAGTAAGACTTATCATTACATCATAATTTATTAGTTTAAGTATAATGATTTATAAAATTTTTTAAATGGTTTTATTTTTTGAAAAATTAGTTAAATGGAATGATTTTTGAAGAAAATGGTTATGTCATTTTTATAAATTTTTAACATTATTACAATAGTTAAATTTTGGAAATGTATGATTGTGATATGAATAGATGTGGTTAATTGGAATTAAAATTCTTTCAGTTTCTAGGGAGTGATAATATGGTTATAGATAATTTCCCTCGGTAGTTTTCATAAAACTCAACTGGAAGAGGATGCTAAAAATGTGGTTTCACAAATTCTATTGATGAACATGGTAATATTCCAAATAATTTTAGTATATTTTTAATCTATGGATTAGGGTAATCAGAAATTTAATCCTCGATAAGTGGAATATTTTATTTAGTTCAAAAAATGGATCCCACTTCACCTTTAGGGGAATTCTGAACCAAAAAATAAAATGGATAGTTGAAAAGGATGAATAAAATATTCAATTTCATTAGGACGCTAGAAGAGTTAAAAGTAATTTTTAAATTGTATATGATAGGGGAACTAACATGCTAATAGTGGTATTTGTATTTTTGGGACAATTTGACCAAGGCACGTCAATAGAAGATTTTAACTAATTATTTAACAAGAAAGTTTTTCCTCACACATTTCTAATTTATAAAACAATATATGCCTTATGTTTTAAGAAATGGAATTTCAATGTGCCCGAGTATGCCTCTAAATTTATGAATTTAGTATGATGTTTCTCAAATGTTTACTCAACTGAATCCCTGAATATCATTATTTTTTTGTATTGAGACCAAAAATTAACTCAATGTTTTTGTTATTTTTATTTTATACTATACAGACATGTTAATTAGATCAACATGGGTTGAAAGGGGTATCTTTGGAATTAAATTTGTAGGAGAATCATTTTTCATACATGAATAGATGTGAACTATAATTATGGTAATAAGATAAAGAGGGATACCTACTTCCAAAGTTGTGGGACACCTCAAAAGTAGACCATGGGACTAGAAAAATATCCACCTCGACTTAAATGTAAGTTGACATGTTTTCAATGTGGATATTTTAAGAATATAAAATTGGTCTTTAATATAGCACCTAGAGTGTTTCAAAATTATAGGCAAATGGGAGATCTTTAACATTATTGTTACAATCTATAAACCTCTAATTCTAGAGAAACATATCATGTTTATCAGACATTGTATTCTACATTAGGACAATCTCAAAAGAAAAAATATCATTGGAAAAACAATGTGATACAAGTTAAATTTAGGAAACTATGACTTCCCAACCTATATAGTATCAATAATGAAACAAATAGAAAAGTTCATTGAGTAATAAGATGTATGGATCTAAGCATGCTATGATGGGTGACCAGTATGGTAATTCGATTATGAGAGGAATGATTATATTGAATTATAACCTTATGAATGATATTTTTGATATGAGTAAATCACACTTGTTTATTACTTATAATATTGTTAATCATATGGGTTTTAAAATAGAGATAATGCCTTCTTTTTGAATCCAAAATAACGTACTAGGAAATGATTTTGTTTAGACTTTATGTTTCAAGCTCAAAATATAACAGTTAATGTGGTTGAGTTACATTAGGATTTATCTTTTCATGAGATGTAAGTCTATGGATTGGTTTTTGGTATGGATTTGTTGACATGATTCAAGGCCCACATCAATTATTATTCCTGAAATGGTTGTTTCACATCTCATAATGGAATAAGACATATATTTAGTGCATATTTGGAAGGAATGGAATGTATAATTATTGTTTTAGAACTGATGGTTAGAACTATCTCTCATTAATTCATAGTGATTATATTGAAATCTATGGATTATACCCAAAATAGATATTTTCCAACCACCATTGACCAATTCAAATAAGTTTTTCCTGATAATTTCTCTAGGTTTTACCTAAAAAATATATGGATTTTGTGATTGGTATCCTATTATGAAACAATACTATTTATCTTCCTTCATATAATATGACACCAAAAAAATTTAATGACATTAATGTTTTGTTTAATGAGTTGGAATGTAAAGTGTTCATTCCACTGAGAATGTCCACATGGACAACACTAGTTCATTTAGTGAATAAATAGAATGAAAATATTTTAATTTATTTTATTATCATAAGGTTAACCTAGATATAATAAATAATTTTTATCGACTTCTATGAATTGAAAATCAGTTTGATAAAATGAGGGGTGCCCAATTGTTCAATAAAACTAAATTATTTTCAGTATAACACCAACTACAATATCGAAATGGGGATATTTTAAATAAAACATTAATAAGTATATATGACCATTATAAAATTTTGAATATGCCTTTTGGTGGTATGAATGAAAAATCCATCTTTATAGAATTGATGAATAATATCAATAAGAGGTATCTATACTCTTTTGTGGTCATTATTTTTGGGTATGTTCTATTGTATTATAGAGAAAACAAATATCACGAGAATAACATGACTATATCCTATTTATCATTCAAGGAATTTTGATTTATGTTAAGTTATCAAACTGTTATTTATTAATACCATAGGAACATTTCCTCATCCATGTCACTTATAAAAAAGGAGTTTTGGTTGATTCTTAAAATACATTAGTTAATATCTCTTGGAAACCATCATAAATGTATTTGTGATACAAAATTTTCTTAGATTAGAGGGATACTATAGATGTTTTTATGTGATTTTTCAGATTTTTTCTTCCCCAATGAAATCATTGATGAAAAACTAAATTCCATTATAATTGAATAATTAATTCTAGGAATCCATTAAAGAATATGTGGTTAATTTTACATCATAAAATATCTTAACATTTTTAATGTTTGGACAGGGATATGTATAATATTTTGAAGCATTGAGATATGGTTCGAGTTGTGTTCTCATGTAGGGTTATCATGTTGTTTCGTATAGTGTAGTGCAGTTGTAGAAATATGAGAAGATCTACCCAACACACAATTTGGGTTGACTACTATAATCCATTCCTTATAAGCATGGCATCATTATATATTTGGTGGGAAATTTATGGTGTATACGAACCATAAAATCGTGTTGAACATTTTATCTGCATGTAATTTGAATGCAAAGAATAAAATATGAATGTAATATATTCAAATGTTTTACTTCAAAATGTTTTATACACTATAAATATAAAATAATATATGATATTCCTTGATTAGAAATTCATTTGATCTCTTGACTAAGGAGGCCTTATATAAATGGTACCTTACATTATTCATAATTGATATGCAAGTAGATTATATAAAATGAGGATATATTGTAGTTTTATTCCTCATGTTTGGTGTTGTGATCTAGAGATTATATGGTCATATCTTTTTCTTATCAATAATGAATTCTTAATGTCTACAACCTTTCGAGATGGGTTATTACTCTTAGGGATCATAAAATTTTAAGATATTGAAAGCATGGTTTTGGTGGGTTGGAATAAAAATATTTGTAGTAGAGTATGTCATGTGATGACTCAACTATGAGTAGGTCAAGACAGGGAATCAACTACCAGGTGGTATGTTGTCATCATTACTGATTCCATTGAGGATTTTTTTAGAAAATAGAAATGTATTTTTTCATAATTATACCAAGGATCACTCGGAAACAAGATTCCTTGTGGGTGATAGTGGTTAAAATCACAAATTCAGCTCACTTCATCCCTATTCATGAAACTAATATGATGGAATACATATCCAAAATATAGAATTATAAATTTTTTCATATATATGGTTATTGAAAATTGATTATAGAAGACTGTGACCCTAGTTTTGTTAATTATTTTGTGAAATCAATACGGAAATCCCTTGGAACCCAGTTGAATATGAGAACATCTAATCATCCTCAAATGGATGGAAAATATGAACCAAAAATTAAAACATTGGAGGAAATTCATTGGGTTTGTATAATGGATTTTGGTGTCTCGTGAGAGTAATATATACTATTATTAGAGATATCAAACAATAAAAGTTTTTATGACTTAATAAAAATGAATCATTATGAAGAATTTTATTTATACCATTTTCATTATCCACATTCTTGGTTGGAAATAGGCGAGTCTTCACTGATGGCACCCGTCTTTGTGAATGAGATATCTGAGAAGATTTAGATGATCAGAAAAAGGATGGAAATGTCTTAGTGTTCTGATAAATTGCTTGTAGGTCATCATCACTGACTGTTATCATTCATGTTTTCTGATTCAATATTCTAGAGAATTTCTGCATGGCATGGACATTTTTATTTTGGAAAGCAGTGAATGTATCCCCTAGTACATCATCCATTTTGAGATATCTATATTTATTGATAATGTATAATATCATTTGGAATTACCAAAAAAATATATAGTTATTCATAATGTTTTTCATGTATATCAATTGTATTGTACCAATATGATCCTAATCATGTGGTTATATAGGCCCATGATGATAATGAAATGGATACTACCCTAATTCATATTGGATTGCAGAATTTGGATTGGTGAGAGAAGATCTTGAGTGGGGAAAATATAATGGTACTACATGTTTTTTGTAACAATTTCCAAATTTTGGTAGAAATGTGGGAGCTTGAAAAATAAATCTTTGAGTAGTTCCACAAACATTTCATGAATGAAATTTTTTTCTACATGCTAGGGATGGAATGACTAATGGTTGGGAGAATGCATCACCCCTTATTTTAGATACATGGCCCATTATTTCTGTATTTTTGTATTATTAAAAACAAGAGTAATGTGTGTTGAGTTGTAGAAGGTTTTTACATGTTTTGGAGGTGTTTTTAGAGGTTAAAGATTTTAGTATAGTTAGTAGAAACTATGAACCAGCTCCAAGAAAATGTTTAAAATTTTATAGGAGCAACTAGTTAGGGGTACATTTTTTACAAACCAGATGAGTGACTAGGGGAAAATATAAAAATTTAAAGAGAGTAAAAATCATGGTTGGGGCACTATTTTTCTATTCCTGCGAGATAATCAAGTGAGGGAGACATTTTCCTTCGATCCAAAAGATATTCATAGGAAAATAAAGTGTATTAGAGAATGATAATCAATTGTAAGTTCTTATTCACTCTCTTATTTTTTATTATAATTAGATTCAATGTCCTTCTATAACTATTATAACCATATATCTAGTATCTTAATGATATATATATATATATATATATATATATATGTCTCTGTGTGTGTGTGTGTGTTTGATTGTTTGTGTGTGTTTGTGTGTGTGTGTGCGTGTTTTTGTATTTTTATGAGTATAAATTTTTGAATCTATTGATGGAAAGGATATCAAAAGTAGGATGTAGATGTATTTATATTTTTTATTCCATTTCAAAATCCATTTAATTCTAAGTCACTTGAATCTAGTCTACAAACTTCCTAGAACTTGAAGAATTGTTTTGATGAAATTTTTTGATAGATTTTTTTTGCAAAAAAACACGCACGAATCGTGATGGAAATCTAGTTATTGTTGTCGATTGTAAATTTTGGGATTTAATTGATATTAGGAAAACCCTATTATTAATTATATTATAATTTATGTTTTAATATTTTGTAATTTTTTTGATGTAGATAAGTGGTTTGATGAAATGTTCTAAGAAATATTTATTTGTTTGTGAAATCTAATCACATTGGTTTGGAATACTTGGGTGGCATGAGTTTATTCTTTCTACATGACCTATAACAAGGCAAAAGTACCATCGGGGTACAATGAGAAGACCTAGTATATGGGGCATGTTCTATTTGAGAACAAGAATATTGGTCATGTAGGGATGAATTAATGTAATGATGAGAGACTTTTCAATAGTATGGAAATATCAACTCGCATGTATGTATGTGTGTATGTAAACATGGAATGGGTAAAAAATATCAATGAGTGATTTTTTAAATGGTCATATTTATTTCTTTCCATGGAACATTATTTTGGGTTTGATATTTATTTTATAAGATTCAATAAATTGTTTTATATAAAATATATTAACTGGTACATAACCTAGTAATGTGAGTTTGGAAGACTTTTGGAAAGTCCTACTCAGTGTGTACTCAACCCCAACATGGGGGCTTCGATGTATTTGAAACTTTTATCTATTATGACATAAGGAAAGGGAAGGTATCATATTAATCCAATTATGTGGTAATACCATGTGTGTTTGGATCTTTGAGCTTGGTCTAATATTGCATGGGATTATGTCTGTAGGTTGCCTTTGGGTCTTGGAGTATCATGGTATTTTATGCGGATTGTATTTGGTTTGTATTTTTAATATAATATGGTTGTTTATTATAGTGTATAAATATAGAGACCCTTAATTTTATTAAATTAATATTACATCATTATAAAGATAAAAAACATAAATGTATTACACCATGAGGATCCATACATTTTGTGTATTTGGAAAACTGGGACCAAACATAACATTTACAACATCATGCATAATCATTTATTTAATTAATTATTCTCTCACATCATATTGGACCATTCCCCAAAAATACTATGTGTAGTAACCTAATGATATACTTAAAAAAGGGGTGAAATAAAAGCCCAATAATAGGATAAATAAGGATAATATAGAAATGGGTGAGCGCAATCACTACATAGGCGAAAGATCATGAACATGAGAGGAAGCATTAAGAAAAGACTTGAAATATTGAAATGCATAAAAATGAAACATAATGTCTTATTGGTTAACTAAAACACATAGTTTTGAATAAATAAAGAGTCATTTTCACAAACCATTTCACTTTAACTCATGATATTCATCACTTTACCAAATGCATTGGATCAATTTATAATTCCAGGCACACCCATCACATCATAACATTATCATTATCATGCATGCCACATTGAAAATATATAAAAAATGAACATAAAAACCCATGGAAATAAATGGGTTTCATCGCATAAGAACACATTCCTAAACTTTGTATTTCCAAATTAAAGAGGGAATAACATACTTGATACAAAACCATCAACCTTAGGTGAGAAGTAAACTCTGTGCTTTTGAAAGAAGTGTTATTTTGGAGAACATTTTTTGCAAATAAAATGTAGTGGAAAACATATATATCCTATAAAAGGTAATATAATTATGAACTAATTCTTTTTATGGAGTGACCACACGAAAACTGGAGTGAAAGAGGGAGAACCCAAAGATAGAAAGTTGGATTTGGGAATTTACCCTTACATTATACCGAATGGTATATTAAATTTAATTTCTTGTATAACCACATTAGATTCATTAAATAACAATTAAAAACATTTTTTACATGAATATGGATCATTATGGTTTCATTAAGACATTGTATGGTCATTTTTTATGAGGTATAGAGTTTAAATACATTGTTCGGGGAAGATAGTTTTTATGGGTTTCTTAATCGTTTCAATTGTATTCATAAATGGAAGTTCATGAGAACATGGATAAATATCCAAAACATATATTAATTTTTATTAAAGATATTCCATGAGTTTAAATGATCTTATAATTAATTATGTTATAAACAATTTGGTTGAACCATTAGATAATAATTTAATGATGATCATTTGTGTTAATTCAGATGATGTTTCGACCAAGACGATATTGTTCTGTTTAATAATTTAGTAATATGTAAATAAGTTAGTCCCATAACATTAAATTAGATATAATACCTATAAAATAATCTGGTTCATGCATAAAAATAGTTTCATGACTAGATCTTATGGAGGTAATTGAAAAAATAAAACATGTCGTTCTTGAAAGAGATAAATTTACGCATGACGAACAACATTTTTCCTTCATAAAATAAATGATAGATGAATAGAAGTTTCTTGGATCATATGTTTCCAGATTAGTATCATAATATTTATTTATATTTATGATATTGGAATTACCATTCTATTTGGATGAGGATATTTTGGGAGAGATTAAGAAAAAAACGTGAAATTGAAAAGGAATTAATGGAAAAGAGAGAGAGAAATTACATCTTGAATCCCCCTTTTGAGATCCTCCTTTAAAAACCTAGGATTAGTCTTTTGATGAGACCGAAAGACCATGGACATGTGGGAGGGGCTAAAAAAGATGTTTTTACAGAGATTAGGTAAGTTTGAATCTTGAGAGTTGTCATTTCTCTAGGGGGAGTGGGGTTATTTATACATAAGGATGGGCTGTTTAAGAATAAAATATTAAATACAATAATATATCCATTATCAAACTAGTAAGAGTTGTTTTTTGACATCATAAATTATATGATAAAATAATTTATTATATTTAATAAATTAAATAATTTTTACAATTATAATTCATTAATTTATTAAAAAGATGTTGAAAGAAATTTAAAAAGATTCTTCAAGGATTCGCTTTTTTTACATCTGGCTTTTGAAAGATCTTTTTAGGATTGAAAATTGAGTTTATTGTATTTTAAAGAACCATTTATGTAATAAAATATAAAATTACTGAATCAAAAGTTCTATAATGTTTATGTCATCATTACATCAAGAATGATGAAATTTAAGATACACAAGGTATATGAAAAAAATGCTTTTTTACTATTCACCTGCAAATTAAAGTATTTTAAGAAAAATACCAAAATTAATCCAAACCATTTTTCGACATGAAGAATACAAAAATTAAGTCAATTTTTTCCAAAATAATTTTCTTAAAATGATTGATTTATTTTTTAATTAAAATCAGAATTTACTTGAAAAATACAATTTTTAAAATTAAAATTGACTTTATACTGCATTCAAAATTTCATAAGGTCTTATAAAACTATATTAAATCTAGAAGAAATAGAATTGCTAATTTATAAACAGATTTTAGGAATTTTTTTAAATTAAATTTTTATATATAATTATTTATTTATGACTTACAAAAAATAACAATACTTTTACTATGGTAAAATTTTCACTTATAGGATTCCTTAATTTTATTTAATCATTCGTGGGTAAGGTTACTATTATTTTGAATGATTTAATATTCATAAGGGTCATATTAATATTCATAAGGGTAGGTTACTATTCATAAGGGTAGGTTACTAATCAAAAAAACTAATTTTTCCCTCTCAGACTCCAAACATATTACTGATCGCAACCGTGTATGTCGGATTTCCAAAATTCAAAACAAAGAAGTAGAAAAATATTGTTTAATGGACGCATAGTATTTATTATAATTATATTTCATTGTGCTTCATAATGTTATTATAATCTAAGGCCAAATTATTGGAATGAAATTCTATTAATAAAATGTTGTGTCGTTACCATAATAATGGTAGTATGGTTTTATTAATTTATCATATAGTGGTTCATATTTTATTTTGATGTTGGTTTAATTGTTCTATTTATAAATGGAAACTAATCACCCAATGATCTCTAAATCCATTTTCATTTATTTCCAGTCTTTAGTTTCTTGGGTATGTTACCTAAGGCTAGTATAACATTAGACTCTTCTGAAGGAAAAAATAAGGGGTAAGAAGTTACATGAATGATCGACATGAAGGAATGATGGATTTCTATGTAAGTATTTTTTGATGTCCATTACTTAACATTGATGGATTAATACTCTATTAGATGTCAATGATAGGATGAAACTGAATCAATAAATACTTAATTATCAATGATTATGAAATCCATATTGTGAAATTTATTTTCTAAAAGATGGATTATGGATTTATTATTGTTAAATATTCATAAAAATATTTTTTTAACAATTTATTGATTTATTCAATTATTAATAATTCTAAACATTAATTCCTATGAAATTATGTGAATGTAAGTTTAGATAATTGGATGTATTTAATAAAGTCATAACTAACCCCCTTATATTATTTACATATATATAATTTTTAATTTTCTATTATATGAATACGATTAAGGTAAATATGATATTTTGTGGAATATAAATATTTGAAATCATTATTAACGTTATATTTTTATATGGTGTTCTTATTTAAAAATATTTAATTTTAAAATAAAAAATTTCAAATTTTCATTGTTTAGAAATAAATAAATAAATATAAATTCATTAAAAATCCATTCTCTTTGGGTTTACATTGAAATATCAGAATTAACAATGTTTTAATGATCAATGGATGGTAAATTTATTAGCATTTGAATTATTCTTGTGATAGACACACTAAATATAGAACATATTCAATGTCAAATGCATCTTTAAAGAAGTTTGATGTCTCTCTAATAATCTTGATGTAAACTCATGATATAATTTAGGATTTATTGAAGCTGAAAACAAATATTGTTTAACGGTCTCATTCATATAAATCATTACAGGACCACCAACAGATAATATTTCACATTTTAAAAGGAAATGAATAGATTTCTTCTGTTAATCAACTAAAACATATATACCGTTATTCATCCAAGATAATTTTTAAACTATAATGAAAAATCCATTGTAATATTATAAAATTTATTTGTTGTCAATGATAGAGTATATTAGAAACCAACTAGGAAACAATTCCCCTCTTTTATATGTCAAAAAATTAATGAAAATAAAAACATAGAAACACCCCCTTCAAGCTACACCACTAGAATTGTTATCTTATATGAGGATATATCATAGTAGTTCCAATATGAACTTCCGAACTACATTAGTGTTAGTATTTAATAACTCTTGTCATCAGATAAAAAAGACCAACTATTCATCCCCTAAAACAATGGGGTAAATAATCCGTAACTGTCAATTTTTCAAAACCAAAAAGAAATTGATTATTATTAAATTTTATGAACCCCTTTTTAATTCTGTTAAGATGGAACCATTGACAAAAACTATAATCAAATAGAATAGGGCATAAACATTACTTAATTTCCAAAATAAAAGACACACAGATCAACTTCTACAATTATCATACAATATTTTAACCCCAAATATTTCAAAAAATATGATTGGTAAGTATTTACCCTTAGAGAAATTTATGGTTTGTGGTACTAATTGAGATATCTATAACCTATCATTATTCTTATTCATAATATTTCAGTTGATTTTTTACCCATAATCATTCTTCTTTAGGTCATGTGATACAGATATGATCATAATACCCACCGAACGGTCCCTACATAGAAAAGTTTGAACAACATAGCGCTCCAATCTTCTAAACGTGCATGCTGACATTGGACCGCCTCCACCAGCTAAGACATCTTGTCTTCTCCTTGAGTCTATAAATCTCAGAACACTACCATCACTACCCTAATATCAACTTATGGTATTTCTTCCTTCTTCCCCAAATCCTTCATCATATAATCATATGAAACACTTCTATCCACCATGTCGTTGAGGCCTCTCACCAGAAACCACAACATTTTATATGTTTTCACTCTCAGACTGCAATCAACAAGGTTTTCAATAACAAACCCTACTTTACATATATTTTTATTTCTTCAGAATTGAAGCATACTTATTACAACATATAACAAAACCCTGATAGGACCGTATAGGTATAGTGTCTTTAGAAACTGGGAATCATAAACAACTGGTTCATAAAAAATCTATATTGTCTCCCATTTATTTCATCATATCTGGAGACCCTTTAGGAATATCCTACATAATACCCTTCTTCTTGACCTGGGGAAAAGAAAACATACAAAAGGGTGATATAAAATGCTCAGTAAAGGTAAAAAAAGGAAATATCAATCATATCATATTCATAAGAACATAACATTTTGAAAATCTTATCCTACAAAAGAGATCATAATATCATAACATGGGATAAATCATAGTAGTGAAATTTAATCCCAATAATCATAACATAAAACATTAAATGTTGTGTTATACACACATAATCATATAATATCATTTCTTTTTAGTCAAGACTCTTTTCCAAGACTATCATAGTGTACAAAGTCTATTTCTGAACCGAGTTCACTCCTCGTTCCAGTCCTGTATCACTGAACTAGTTTCACTTTCCGTTCCAGCCATGTCTTTCTCATGAGATATAAATATTTACCCAATGTATTGGAGGGAGATATAGGTCCCACCCATATCATAATGAAACCATTATTATGTGTTCCAAAAAATCATGAATCATATATCATAGCATAACCCATGTAACAAAAATGGGGTTCATAAACATCATGCCATCATAACATAGACCATATAAGATAAAAGGACTTCATAAAATTAATTCCATCATAATATAATCAAATAAATGTAAAAATATGGATAGAAATAGAACCCTATATTATCTTAGATGAAAAATAATTATGAGAAAACAATTGAACTATATTCTTGAGGAAAATATCCATTCTATTTCAAAAACATTTTTTCCTTTCTAATCAAGTCATACAATTTTAAACTAAAAGAAGTTAATTAAAAATAAACTTGAAAACTTTTAAAGTAAGCTTCAGGGAAATAATTTTCTATGTAATAATAAAAATCCATTCATTCTGTATAAGTTAAAAAAACATTCTTCTCGTACTTTGGCCGGAAAAGTCAAAAAGTATCCTGTACTGAAAACGACAAAAGATTCCTTTAATATCTTTTACTAAAAAATCACCAATAGGTAAAATTGGATTTAGGAAATTGTAGGAGGATATAAATAATATTAAATATTGAGGAAACATGGATACATATGATAAACATTCCCCCGTAAATTCTGTAGTATAAACAATCTTGGATAAAAATGATATTGTGATATTTTCCTTTACCTTAGGTCCGATATGATTCGTACATATTCGAACCTCTTATATAATGATTCAAATAATATCATTGACTTATTACATAATCATATTCATTTTTATGATATCATATATTGTCATATTCTTATCTTCTTATTAGTAATATTTCATTGCTACTTGTTATTCGGGTGTTCATTGCTTTATGTTCTTATGCCTATTTTGTCAAATAAATTCATATTCTACTTTTTAGGTTATAGATACCTCATTTACAGAATGGTATTAGTGTAATATATTTCATATTTATTCATTAAATTCATTTATATAATCATTATTCATTGAAGATCATGTAGAACGAGTCGTATCACATCATGGAGACGGTAGGCCGTCTTTGGTATATCCTCCCTTTTGACCCTTAATTGGTGATACCCAGAATGAAGATCAAACTTTGAAATGTATTGAGATTCGCCTAGTTGGTTAAATAAGTCCTCAATGTGTGGTAGAGGATATTTGTTTTTTATAGTGATCTTGTTAAGTTCATGGTAATCAATGCAGAGTCTCATTGATCCATATATCTTACTAGCAAAAATAACATGTGATCCCCAAGGTGATGCACTAGGGACATTAATCCCTTATCATGATTCACTTGGAGTTGCTTCTTCAGTTCCGGCAACTCAATTGGGTCCATTCTATAATGTGTCTTTGAAATGGGCATATCACCCGGTATGAGATCTATTAAAAACTCAACTTTACGATTTGGTGGAAGACCATGCAATTTCTCTAGAAAGACACCATCAAACTCCCGTACAATGGGCATGTTCTTAATCGTGAGTTTCTCTCCAACCATTTGTGATAAATAACCTTCGTTTATTGGAATCAAGACCCATAAAATGGAATCAATTTCCACTGGAAGGTTATATTCATCCTTACATTGATAGATGATCATAGATTGATTAGGAATATGAAATGTGACTTCATTTCTTTGGAAATCGATATGAGATTCATATTAGGAAAGCCAATCCATGCAATGAATCACATAAAATTCCACTATAGGAAGGATCACAATATTTTCATGAAGCACATTCCCACAATCTTGAATTGGAGAATAATTATAAACTTTTGATGCAACCATTGTGCCATTAAGAGTTGTCATAGCTAACCCAAGAGCTAATTGTTGAGGTAGTACGATGATACCCATGGAAAATTTTTCAGAAATAAAAGAGAGGGTGGATATAGAATCAAATAAAACATTTGTTACTTTAGAGGGGATGATAAGTGTACCTTTCACCACTTTGTTATCGTACTCCACATTACCGATAGAAATTTCATGTGACTTTCCTTTGTCTTTGGCCTTAAGAGTTTTTTGACGTCGATCATCATCAACAACCCTTGGATTAGTGCATTGATTAGCATAATTCCCCATCTCCTTGCACTTGTAACATTGAAGTGTAGGAGGTGCATTTTTTGTATCCTTTTCTTTGTTCGCATCACTAGAAATCTTTTTCCAATCATTGGGGAATTCAAATGCCCGATAACCTTCTTTTCCACATTTGAAACATTTACTTGTCCATTTAAGACAATTCGCTCCACGTTTCTTTCCACACATTGAGCGTGAGGGAAAACTCATCTTCTTTTCAGTGTGGTCTTTAGATTTCCCTTTGAATTCCATTTTCCTCTTCTTATTAAACCCATATGACATATGTGTTACTCCAATCTTTATCTCAACCTTTAGAGCACATCGAAAAATTTCCTCGTAGCTATTGAAGTCCCTTATGGATAATTCCCTTTGAGGACTTGGTTTTAAGCCACTAAAGAATCGATCGATCTTACTCTCAGATTGGATAATAATTCTCGAAGCATACCCTGCAAGTCTAGTAAAATTTTCTTCATAGGTACAAACAGATTCATCATCATTTTTCTTTAGTTCAAGAAACTCCTTCTCCATCTCAGTTCAAAGAATACAAGGGAAGTACTTATTAAAAAATATGTTCTTGAACCTGTCCCATTCCATGGACTCAATTTCGTCTCTCTACATCGTATTCTTGATAAGAGTCCCCCATTGATCATCATCACCTTCCAAATGATATATTGCTAAGATGAATTTATTATGTTCAGAACAGTTAAGAACTAAAAATATATTTTTAGTGGTACTGATCCATTGTTCAGCCACTAATGGATCAATAGACCCCCTGAATGAGGTTGAATGGTACCTCATGATGGATTCAACAAAATGTTGATCCTTCCATTCCTAGTTTCTATGTCCTACATGATTTATAGCTTGAGAAAGTTGTGTGAGCATGGCTACAAGATATTGCATTCTAGCACCCATAGCGTTTGGTTGCTCAGGGGGACAATCATTGCATTTCCCATCACATTCATCATTAACACGGTTCCTTCGGGTTCTAGCCATTGAATAAAACCAATAAGCATAGTGTTAGAAACACTAATAATAATAGGAAAACCACATAATAATGAATAAAATTTCACACTTAAGGTCTTATCATAGGTTTTTCATGGCCATTTCTAAAACAATAATATTGTGTTCTATGCTTATACATATCCTTCGGGTTCTTACTGTGGCTTTCACATCCTAGTTTCCAAAGGTTGACTATACCTTTCCTCTGATACCAACTATAACGACCCATACTTTACATACATTGTTATTACATAAGAATTGAAGCATACATATTACAACATATAAAAGAACCATAATAGAACCATATAGGTATAATTTCTTTAGAAACTGGGAAACATAAACAACTGGTTCATAATGCATCTACACTGTCTCCCGTTTATTTCATCATTTATAGAGTCCCTTTTGACATATCCTACTTAATACCCCTCTTCCTGACCTGGGGAAAAGGAAACATACAAAAGGGTGAGCTCAAATGCTCAGTAAGGGCAAACAAATGAAATATCAATCATATCATATTCATAAGAACATAACATTTTTAAAACCATAACCCATAAAAGAGATCATAATATCATAACATGGGATAAATCATAGTAGTGAAATGTAATCCCAATAATCATAAAATAAAACATGAAACTTTTTTACATACACACATATTCATAGAATATCATTTCTTATTAGTCAAGAATCATTTCTATGACTATCATAGTGGACAAAGTCCATTTCTGAACCGAGTTCACTCCTCATTTCATTCTGGTATCACTAAACCAGATTTACTTGCCATTCCAGCCATGTCTATCTCATGAGGTATAAATCTTTACCCAATGCATTGGAGGGAGATACAGGTCCCACTCATCTCATAATGAAACCATTATTATGTGTTCCACAAAATCATAAATCATATATCATAGCATAACCCGTGTAATAAAAATGGGATTCGTAAACATCATGCCATCATAACATAAACCATATAAGATAAAAGGACTTCATAAAAATAATTCAATCATAACATAATAAAATAAATGAGAAAATATCGATAGAAAAAGAACCTTATATCATCTTAGATGAAAAATAATTTTGATAAAACACTTGAACTCCTTTCTTTTGGAAAATATCCTTTCTATTTCAAAAATATTTTTTCCTGTTCATAACATGTCATAGAATTTTAAAATAAAAGAATTTAATTAAAAATAAACTTGAAAATTGTAAAGAAAGCATGACGGAAATAATTTTTTATGAAATCATAAAAATACATTCATGCCGTATAAGTTTTAAAAAACATTCTTCTCGTACTTTAGACAGAAAAGTAAAAAATATCTCGTATTAAAAACGAAAAAAGATTACTTTCATATATTTTACTAAAAATTCACCAATAGGTAAAATTGGATATAAATTTTTTTAGGAGGATAGAAATAATATTACATGTTGAGGAAATATGGATGTGGATGATAAATATGGCCCAATAAATTCTGAAGTATAAACAATCTCGAATAAAAATGAGTATGTGAGATTTTCCCTTACCTTAGGTCCGATATGATTCATACATATATGAACCTCCTGTATAATGATTTAAATAATGTCATTGACTTATTACAGAATCATATTCATTGTTATGGTATCATATATGGTTATATTCTTATCTTCTTATTATTAATATTTCATTTCTACTTGTTATTCAAGTGTTCAATGCATTATGTTCTTATGCATGTTTTGTCAAATAAATTCTTATTCTTATTTTTATGTTATAGATAGATCATTTACAGAATGGTATTAGTGTAATATATATCATATTAATTCATTAAATTCATTTATATAATCATTTTCAATGAATATCATGTAGAACGAGTCACATCACATCGTGGAGACGGTAGGCCGTACGTACGCACGAGCGATGATATCAGTCTTTTGATATTAAAATCCTATATAATTGGATTGTATATAATATATAAAGAATCATAATAATGTTATATTTATTATTTTATAATAACATCACACTAAAGGAAGGCGTCTATGATGAAGGGAGGAAAGTTGAGAGGGTATTTGGGTAGGGGTCGGTCGAGAAAAATGTCTTTGGAGGTGTGAATTAGAGAGAAGGAAGAGTGCCCTTTTATAAGAGGGGTGAGGGGCACCTTAGGAAAAACTTAAAATATTATTTTATAATAAATTTATATTCAGTTTATAATGGCTCCAAAGTGACTTATTTAGAGACTAGGATGGGGATGGGTTTAAATACTCTCAAAAAATATGTTTTAGACAAGTTTAGGTTACCATTTTAACCTTATCATTTAGATTTAACTCTAAGTTAAATAATTTAACTTTTACTGTGTCTTATTGTATTCTTACACTATATGGTTAATAAATTTACTATATATAGCCAATATAACTCTAATTGGTTCATTAATGTCATATATATTATTATATAAGTCTTTTGGTAGAACCTTAGATTTATAAGAATAGAATATCAATTAATAATATAATATTTGTTTTAAAACCTCTTATATGTAAATTTTAACACTATTTGGTATTTTGTTTTTTTTCTGAATTCATAAAAGAATTTTTACGTTGAAAAAAATTCGCCTAACCATACCTAATATTTTATATTTAACTAGAAAATTACTTTAATTCATATAATGTCTCAAATTACATTTATTTGGTTATTTATAATATCAATTATGTTAATATTTCATTAATAAGGTAATTAATTCATCATCATTGTGTCATAAATGAATTAAATTATTTAATGTCTAAAAACGATAAATAAAATACCATTATGTAGGAAATATTTTTATATTTATAATGAATATTTATAGTCGAATTTAACTTATGTATAACCCTATATTAAAAATGTTTTACTTATTAAAATTTGATTTTAATTCTTTTAACTCTTCTTTGAATTAAATAATAATAAATGTCCTAATCTAATCCAAGTTGACCTAAATGGTCATATTTTATTCCTAAGGTTGCTTTTAGTCAAATTAAACTTATCCAATTTAATTAGGACATGTGTTAGTGTAATAATAATATAATTTTTACCCTTAATTACACTTTTTACTTTTAACTGTGGTAAATAAAAGTTAAAAGTTACTATTCACCTAAAATTATTTTCATCTCATTGAACCACATTTTACATACTGTTATCAACTGTGTCACTCAGATTTTTTAAATTCCACTCACAGAAGCGGTAAAATTTGGTTTTATGTGAATTTGCAAATTCTCTAGGAGGTGGGTAAAAGACGGTGAAAAGTTCTATAAAATTTTTATATGTCCAAAATTCTTATAAATTGAATCCAATGAATTACATTGAACTTATATAGGTATTATGTTTCTATTTTTCCCTATAAAAAAATTAAATAAAATAAATAATTATTTAAATAACAATTCTGGTTTAAACTATAACTCAGTGTTTTTCATTAGTCATCAAAAATTGAAAGTTTTTAGAAAAATACCAAAAATTCACCCTAAGCTAATTTCGATATTCTGAATCCAAAAATGAAGTCCATTTTGAAAAATAAAATTTCATAAAGTGGGTATTACTATTCATAATGGCTATTTTATGTAATATTTTAATAGCATATAGTTGTTTAGTGAAACTCGGTATTGCGTACAATGCAAGCTATAGAGGAAGGTTGCTCTTGCATGTAACACAAGCCAATAGAGTTTTGTGTGTAGTGAAATATTTCTTTGGTGTTGTGTATAAAATTATACATAAAAACAAATTATTTCTCATAAAATCTCAGGGTGTTACATTTTCTCATCACTATTAGGAAAGTAATTATATAACTCTCTACCAAACCTGGCCCCCCACTCTGAGTCCTATGACGGTGAAAACCTCCATTCATTTATGTTTGTTTCAATATATAATTCATATCATATAGAATAAAATACATCATAGAAAAATTAATCCTTTTACTAAAAACAATTACATGAAATAATTCAAGTGTATATAGAAACTATACAATGTTTACTTCCACCCAAAAAATGTAATATTTTATCAACCTACTCATTAACTGTCTCTACTCACTAACATTCATGCATTATATGTGTTTTATTGTTTTATACTATGGTTTCTTCAATTGAATATTCATATCCCAGTTTATACATATGCACAAAATCAAAGGCATAAATATATTCCTACCACCTTCACTATATCATATTAAGATCACACAATGATAATGTAGATTTCAAACTCTTCTGAGTGGTATATACCCTAAAATTTACACTAAAGAGAGAACGATTCCATATATTCCAAGAATAAATAATTTTATCAAATTACATGTGAAGATTAGTGTCGATTTTATCCTAAAATATTATCTACATAGACTTATATACCACAATATTACTTCTTTTTATCAAGACACATCCAAATACCCATCTAAATGAATCAAAATACACACGTTACCCAAAACCCAATTTTTGGAGAATTTATATTAGAGATTATGTGTCCTTATATTTGAATTCTAAAATTAATCATATTATTTCACAATCAACCCAAAAGATACTCACTTATAGTTTAAGGATAAAATTTAATAATATAATCCAAAATAAATCATGATGTACAACAAATAATTTCATACCAAACCTCTAGTAATACTTATTTTGAACACATTAATCAAAATCTCCAATGACATAACTTATTTTAGATTCTAAACATAGAAAAAAATTAATATTTCATAAAAAACCAAGGAACATAACCTCCAGGTTCAATAAATTTCTTTTAGATAATTCTACATATAACTCATGATCATTAAAAACATATAACACAATCTGGAGTTATTTTTCTTGACACGCCTTTGGAGTCGAATAAATTAGGACATCATCCATAAATTCCATAATGATGCTATTTTTGTACTTATAAATAATATGTTTAATCAATGAGTTTAAACTATAAATGATATATTGACAATAGAAAATTAATAAAGAAAAATTCATAATATATATTTTATCATCAAAAGGATGATTTTCAAATACTCTATTCCTTTAGCCTTAAATTATGATAGATAAACTATGTTATACAGTATCAAACCAATTAAATCCCATAAACTGGATAAAAAATTAAATTTAATGGGGAATATGAAATTTATTCTATGCTATGAAATGATTCAAATTTTGAGTGTCTATAAAAACCATCAACTAATCATCAGGTTTCATGGAAAAAAATTATAGTACTGCATAAGGTGAAACTCTCTCTCTATAAGAAATCAATTCTCATTCGAATATTGTTACACCTCCAATTATTAAAAACCAAGTAATTTTATATAATATGTATACAATTAAATAAGATTCATCCCACACTAAAATTCAATTGAAAATTCTACATCATTCATACGTTGTAATATTGAGAAAAATATTAAAATACATTTAAATATTGATTCATTATCCAATGATGCAGAGGTGGATTATTCTTATACAAGGATTATTGTAATATTCCAATAAATTATCATGGTATAGATCCCATTAATCAATTAATATATTCTTCCATACTCTAAAAAATGTCCCATAATCCCATAAAAGTGTTTATAGTCCCATTTGGCTCAACAAAGAGAAACTTTGAAACATAATAATCAATTTCAAACTTAAAATTAATCATCAAATCCATCACAATTTTCATTATATATTTTATTGTAATAAAAATGTTTTAATTTTATATTTTCCCACTTTTAATAATTGTCAAACATAACGGCCACTAAAATCCATACACAGTTCCTCAGCAAATATAGTGTCTATCATAATTTAATATGGAATAAAATAAAAATTTAATTTAATATGATCAATAAATAATGGAGATATAAATAAATACAATTAATAAAATTAACAATATACAAATAATCATTAAATCGATTAAAATGGTACCTCAAAAATAGAATTTTATTTTTCATCCTCATGTCCCACAATTGATTGTCAATTATGAGGTGTTTCCAAAACCCTTCTTAGGTGTAAATATCTCATCCAAATAAGGCCTTTCAACTCTTCCATGAGTCCCTAACTGAGCTTATTTTGGTTTATGAATCCACATCCTTAATCCCAAAATGTAGTTGGATATTCCACCACTACATAACCTAGATAATTTAATACAAAACATACTCATATTTCACACCATCCCATAATTATAACACATGAGAGGTGGATTTAAACACATCATTTTTACCCCCTATAATTTCAATACCTTATGTACCCCACCAAATACTTATAGAAATGGTAGATAATGTATGAACTAAATTCCCCCAAAATTACTTGCACTTCCTCTTTAATACAATAGAAAAATTCATTACTCTATATATCCATCTGTAAAATGAAATTACCTTTATCCTAAATTATTAACATCTGTCAAATATATGGTTCTCATACCCAAAACATTGGATGTAAACTTATGAGTAAATATCCTCAATAATATCTCTGGTTATACCAACATCTCAAAAAATAATGTGATGCTCTTATAAAAATCACCAATTCTAATATGTGCTTCACAAGGTTAATGAATCATTATCTATAATTCATAATAAAAATGATATAATGATCAAGGTCAATAACCATCCTAATATATCTTTATCTTTTCTAGGAATTAGTTTTTGTAAACACCATATGTAGTGGATTATATTCAATATGATATTACCCATTTCAAAAAATATCTACAACACCCTTCTAGTCGATCTCTCTAGTAAATAATACATATGGAACATTATTAAGGTCTCAAAAATCAAAAACTCTAGGGAAAATGAGTAATCTTCTATATCCACTCTGATGACTACTCAATCCAGAAATTTAGTAGTTTTTTCTCATTATAAACATCATTTCCCTATCAGCCCCCATGAATATGCAATTTCACATCACTAAAAATCCCCATGACATCCTTTATAATGTAACCCATATGAAATGTGTATAGTGGATTATATTCCACTACCACTTTCCCTTATCTATGTATATCAAAAAATCTCCTTGGTGATATATTATATATAACACATAATTTTCCATTAAAAAATATAATATATAAATTTATAACAACAAAAAATCTTATTTTATACTCTAGGTCTATGTGGCCTTTTATTTCACTACCAACTTTCATTGCAATATTTATTATCAATATAATTCAATTATATTTGGTAATAGTTTCTAGTTTGAAAAATAACATTTGTAAAAAAACAATTACAGAGTTATTTGAAATCAAATTCATACAAGAACATTATTTTCTTTAAAACCATAACATTTTAGGGAAACAATATCATGTATTCCTTAATTCAATAACTCTACTATGTTTCGACTCATTATGGGTTAAGAAAAAAAATTAAAATCCTATAAGGCCATCACAAATCTCATTTTTACCAAAATATACAAATAACATAATTTTAACTATAAAGGTGTTATTTATTAATTTTTACATCTATATTTTTATGTCCCAAGTATCCATTTTTCTACACCTATCATTAATTCCACGACCTCTTAGTAACACCCTAACCTAGGTTACCAAATCCAAAGACTCAAATTGGAATTCCCTAAGGACTCTAGAATTTATCATGATCACCATAGTCAACGAAAATGTGACGAGGAATATATTGAACATATTTAGGAATAATTTTACCTTGATTACATAAGAATAAACATTATTAAGGATGTAAAATATTTTAAAAATAAAATCAATTGAAATAAACATTCCATATAAAAAAATATAATTACAAATATAAAAAATATTCAAACTAAAAATGTAACCAGTTGACATAAAATTAAATTCATAACTCTTTAAAAAATAACACCTCCCCCATATCCCAAATGAAGATATAAGGCTCACCAATATTGATGACATATATTCTCACTTTATGTAAAAAACAACAAATTATATTCACATTCCCAAGGAAGTTAACATGTAATGGGTGAGTATAAACCCAAAAATATTGCGTCAGTGTATCCAAAATGAATCATTAAATGAAAAATATCTAACTAAATTAAAATTAATAATTTTTATGCAAAAAAATTAATATGATAATTTGATTTATCCAAACACTACATAAATCAAAAACCAAATATCAATTTTATTAAAATTACAATTTTTCTAAAAGTATCAATAAAATAATGAATTATAATCAATCCAATATCCATGTTTTTCTTTGAAAACAAATTTATCAAAAATTACCATTATGACCAATTACACAAAACAATCAATTTTTCATAAATATAAAATTTCTATATTTTAAAAACTCTAATAAAATATCCCAATTTTTTCTAAAATCAAATGTGAAATCCTCATTTCCCATAAATATAACATTCTATAAAGAATTATTTGCACAATAAAAGTGTCATATGAAATATATTTACTAAGTTATTAATCCCCATTAACAAATCTAAACTATCAATATAATAATTAAAATATTTTATCCCAAACAGTCAAAATAAATTTTATCAATAACAAACTAAAATGACCCATACATTATATACATTGATATTACATAAAAGTGGAAAAATATTCATTAAGAAATATAAAACATCCATGAAAGTATCATATAGGTATAGTGTCTTAAAAACTGGGAAACATAAACAACAGATTCATAATACATCTCTATTAACTCCCACTTATTTCAAAATAAATAGACCCCTTTTGTCATCTCTTACTTTACACCCTTATTCATTTCATGGGGAAAAGATACATATGAAATGTTGTTCTCAAATTCTCAGAAAGTGTAACTAAGGTAGATATTAATCATATCATAATCATAAGACATAAGAACATAACATTGTAAAATATTATCCTCAATATAAAAGATCTTGATATCATTCTAATGGATAAATCATGAATGTTGACAACAATCAGTTAATGAAATCCAAGAAGTCATAACAGAAGACATGATGTTTTTAATAATACACATAAGCATATAAAATAATTTCCTATCAGTCAAGGCTCATTTCCAAGTCAGTCATTGAACTGAGTTCACTCCTTATTCCAGCCCTGTATTACTGAACCGAAATCATTTCCCATTTGAGCTCAGTCTATATCAAGAGATGTAAATATTTACACAATTAATCAGAGGGAGAAATTTCCCCCAACCATCTCATAATGAAATAATGTTTACGCGTTCCACAATAATAAAAATCATTCACCATAACCCAAGGCATAGAATGGGTTTCTTTCATCATATTTCCATAATAACATAATTCATGTAAAATTAATGGATTTCATAAATATAATTCTATCATAAATTAAATAAAATCATGTAAAAACCAAGGATATTATACCTAAAACATTACCATATTAAATAGTTCTATCGTAGTTGAAAAATATATTTTAAATAACATTTGAAATTAATTCGTGAGAAAAATATCCCATCTTCTTCGAAAACGTTTTCTTAAATCAAAATTCACTGTAATTTTAAAATAAAACATTTAATTGAAAATATAATTTAAATCATGTATAATATGATTCATGGAGACAAGGAATTATGAAAATTTATAAATATATTCTCTCTATATAAGTTGAAAAATAATTCTCCTTATATATTTTCTAGAAAACTAAAAAAGTATATCGTATCGAATAAAGACAAAAGATTCATTTCATAAAGTTTAATATAAATTCACTAATGGGAAATGTTAACTATAAAAAATAATATTATAATATAAATAATTTTATATATTTAAGAAAATTTTTTTTGGATGATAAATATACCCAAATAAATTTTTACATATAAACTATCTTTGATAATAATGAGACTGTAAAATTATCCACCACCATAGGGATGATTTCCACTGTCTATAGCTAAAAATCCTATAAATTGATTTAAATAATGTCATTGACTTATTTAAGAACAATATTTATTTTTATGATATCATATATGATCATATTACCATCTCTTTGTTAATAAAATTTCATTATTACTTGTTATTCAGGTATTTACTCTTTCATTTTCATATGCATGTTTGTTTGAATAAGTTTTGGATCTCATTAATTGGTTAATGTTATATATTTGAAAAGTTTTTATAAAAATTATATATATCATATTTATTTATTCGATAAAATTTTATAACCATTCTTTAATTAGGATCATGTCGACTGAATCACAACACATTATAGAGATGGAAGGCCCTAGGTACGAACACGTGACGATATCATTACTATAATTATTTTTCCGTATCGAATTGAATGAAGTATAGAATCAATATAAAGTTATGATAATAATATATTGTTAATATTTACATCATTATACACTACCATGTAATGTGGTGGTGAAAAACTTATTACAACATGCTGTAAAGATGGTATGCAACACATATCAATGCGTATTTATTTTGATTTTCGTAGGATGGATAGAAAGTGAAATAATGTTTTTATATAATCATAATAAAATCTCAATATATAACTGATACTTGAGTTTTTTACTTTATAATAAAACAACCCATGAAGAAAAAGTAGAAGAAGAAAGAAGTTTGAATGAATCTGTATAGGAGATTACCACTTCTTCGATGTGCTTTATCTAAATATCCACTTAGATTACAAGAGTTGGATTTTGAATAAGAAAAGAACATCTAAAATGTGACTTCGGAAGTTAATAAAGGGAAATGGTAGGGGATGGATGATATTTAATGCTCAACGTGAAGTGAATATGTGAGGGAGTAGGTTCTCTTTTATAATTGAGGCGAGGAGCCTTTTTGCGATCTGAAAAAATATTAATTTATTATAAAATGAATCCCCATCCAAAAACCACCAAAATGTCCAAATTTAGAATATGATATGATATAAGGTGGTAATATCATCATCCATTAGATTTAAGACTAGAATTTTAGTTATTTTATACCTTATCATTTTAATTAACACATAGTAATTCTATTTAATTTTGAACTAGGGTAACAAATACTTTAATATTAAAGTGGTACACTATTAACTTATTTAATGTCAAATAGAACATAAATAAATACCTTAGAACATTTTAGAAAACAAAATAATTATAAAATATTTTTAAAAAATGTTTATTGTTTTTTAAATAATTTAATAAAAGATTATTTTGATAAACAATAAATAGTGTTAATTTTTACATTATTCAATTCATTGATTTTTAAAAATATTAATATAACAAGTTAACTTCTATTAAAATATATTATTTTATACTTAAGAGGTAATGTTCATTTATATAATACAATAGACATATTAATGAGCCAAACTTTTATTTATTATAATATTTTTAATAAAATTAATTTGTTATATCTTTTAATAAAATAATTACTAACACAATTTTTTCTAATTATTTAGTATAATTATTTGTTGAATAAAATTAAAAATATATTACTATGATGAAGAGATATCAAATATATTTCAGAATAAAAATTTTAGAAGATTTTTTTCGTCTGTAAAATCCAACATTTAAATTGTTATACTTATAAAATTATAAAAATAAAATAATATATGTGTCAAAATATATTCTATAAGGATCCAAATGGCCACTAACTAGACACTTGGATGGTTATGGTCAATATATACTGGACCAATAAGATTTGTTATATTGTTTGTCTATTTTTAAGATTATTATAATTTTAATAAAAAATGTATTATTAATTTCTCATCAATTAATTTACTTTTACATCATCAAATTATAAGTCTTCAAGGTAATTATATAGTTATTAGAAATTACAAATAAATTACCATTTTAAATAAAAAAATTTAATATTTAAAAATAGTATTTATATACTAATTTAATTTCTATACAACCTGATATAAAAAAATATTTAGTTTTCAAAATTTCAGTGACACATATTTAACTTTTCTTTAAAACAGAAAATTAAATGTCCTAATCACATCCGAGTGGCTTCCAAAAGACACCATTTTGACCCAACTATGATTTAGGTAGAAACAAAATCATCAAGTGATACCAATACCATTTTTTGGGTAATTTTTATAACAGTATTTTACCAATTATTTACCCGCTTTATCCTTTTACCATATTAATAAAAATTACCAAAGTTACTTTCCATAAAGCCCAAAAATATATTAAATTTTATAAAATAATTTAGACCTTATAATTCAAAATATGGAATTCATTTTAAAACATTCAAAACAAATATAATTATTAGTAATTATATTTAAATAAATCCCATTTTCTAATAGATAGAACATGTTTTAAATGTTAAAACATTGGAAAATATTGAAATGCTTTAAATATGAGTTTAATGTAAAATTATTTCTAATGAAATACATTATATTTAATGATAAAAGTATATTCTATTTTAATTTGAAAAACACTAAATAATAAAATTTTACCATATAAATTATTCTGATGATTCAAATTTGTCTTCAATTAAAATTTAGTGTACTTTCAATATTCATCATAATTTTAAAGTTATCAGAAAAATATTAAAATATCATCCAAAGAAAATTTTTATATCATGTTTATAAATAACAAGTTTATTATATCATATAAAAATTATTAGTGTCTAAATATATTAATTTAAAAGGGGTTTACCATTAAAAGGTGGACAATTACCATATAGAAAAAATAGCACTTTATAAATAAAATAAGAGTTTTCATACCAAATGAAAACGATAAATTTTGGGTGAATACCAAAAAAATATTTTTTTATATACAAAGAATATATATTTGATTAATTTTATTTAAATATAGTATCTCACTAAATTAATAAATTCAAAAATTCAAATATTTAAATGATTTATATTTTTCATAAATAATTGTCAGGAGATGAATTCATCATATATATTAATTTGTTAGTTATATTTATTCACGCTAACCTAACAGGTAGGTTAAAATGGTCATTTTATACTAAGGGAATCTCAAGTTTTGTTAAACTCATGATTTATTTCATTGAATGAAATTGAATAATTAAAATTATTTAAAGAAAATGTTTCTTAAAAACATTTGGTTGTAACATTTCCCCCCTTAAACTATATTTAACCCTCAAGATTCATCACTTAGATTAAAAAATTTGATGATATATCTATCTCTCCATATCCTCACATGTTAGAACCCAGTTTTTGCTGTCAATTACTTTGGAATATTCTTGATGATATTCCAGAGCAGCGCCTTCAGACGGCATACGATTCCGAGCCCCGGAGTGACCAAAATTAAATTTTCAGTGCATTCACACTGAAAACGCAAAATAAATGCGATAACTCATAAACGGTGCTTCAGATCAGATATCCGAGTGTACGGATGTGTCTGGAATGGGGTTTTTACCTAGGAATGACATAAAACTTTTTGGCATGAGATGTTTGGACCCCTCACTCACTTTTGGAATGTTAAACGGATAAATTAGTTAATTAATTTATTCATTTAATGGTGAAACACAAGTATATCCTAAACGGTGGCTTAGATTGGGCAGACGAGGGCACCGTTGAGTTCGGAGCGTGCTGTTTACCCTAGGAGGGGTGTAAGTTTTGCGGGCGCGGGCTTTCTGTGAAAAATGGCCCCAGGGGCGTTTTCGTAATTTGGCAGCCTCAGGAGCTAAGTTTAGTAACTTTTGAACGGGGTCACAGAATAAACGTCTGAGACCGACATTGCGCTCAGAGCATGGGTTTTAGCCTAGGGGAGGTTTAACCCCGGCCTCACCGAAATTTTGTGTTCGGGGGTGTGCCTGGCGGGGGGTTTAAGTGTTTTCTACTTAAATGCACCCCCACCCACTTCTTCTTCTTCTACTTCTAACTAAAACACTCCCCCTCTCTTACAGCTCTGGCGTGGCACCTCCGGCGAGCCAATTCCGGCATGGCAGTGGAGCGGCGGCGGACTCCCCGTGAAACTCTGGTCATCACCCAAGAAGTAGGAGTCGTTTTTGTTTCGTTTTATTTTTCCCGCAATATTTGAGCTTAATTTATAGCATCAAATTATTATCCGATCTTCGATCGATTCCCATGATCGCGTATTATGTTCTCCGAGATTTTCAACGCTTATTTAGGATTCGAAACTTGACCTTCGTGGCCTCCGCAGCGGTCCGGCGAAGATCCGTGGGTTTTTGGGGTTCTCCGACCGGCGCGATGGTCCGACTGTTTCCTGGGGTGGCAGACTGTGGTTCCGAGATGGAGGCAGGGTCTTCGGTGGTGGTCGGCTAGCTGCGGCGCTTTCCGGTGGTGGCGGCGCTCCTCAGCACAGCGGAGCTGCGACCGAGCTCGCCGGAACGGGGCGGCGACCCGGGGTCGCGGCGCGACCTCGTTGGACAGAGACCCGCGAACCGCGGGTCTCCGCGTGGGGGCAGCGGGACCGGCCACCCTGCCCGATCGAGTGACAGTAGGTCGTGTCCAGCTTGGCGCGGCGGAGCAGACCGGACCCACGGCCGGGCCGCGGGCCGGCTGTGGGCGGACCGGTCCGGCCCAAGGGGTCCCCCCCCCCCCTTTTGGAATTTCCGACGCCCGTAGATTTCACTACGGGCTTCTGTTTTGGGCGCCGTCAGTGGAAACGCGGACCTTGCATTGGGGGAACGTTTTGAGATGGTTCCGCAAATTTTTTATTTCGGAAACGATAGGCCTCGGTGGCGCGACACGTACATCGAGGGGATTGACGTCATTCCAGGAATATTGTTTTGGACGACGCAGACACGTTTGATGTCCGTTTTGAGCGCCGTCAGCAGCGTTGTGCCCCTGGAACTGAGGCAGGGGTTTCCAAGGCAGTTTCAGGCATTGAGACTGGATTTTAGGAGTAGGCCCCACAACCCATCTTTCGAGCTGCGTGCAGCGTTTCACGCCTTTCTCACCGGGCATCTGTTCAGGGCGTGCAAGCCGTCGATTTTGGATGTTTTTTTCGAAAGGGATTGCAATGGTGCAATCCGCCCGCTCTAATTCAGCACGATGGTGCGGGGCCCACGAGGGCCATTTGGCTGTCGATGGTGATTTTCCTTCTTTATCACCGGGTGACCGTTTTGGACAAGTGAAAAGTCCATCTTGTGTGCTTTTTCGAGAGGATCGAAACGGTGTGATCCATTCGTTGAGTTTCAGGACCAGGATGCGGGTCCCTTGAAGCACCGCTCATGTGTGGTGTGCCAGAATGCACCCTTTTTCTCCTGATATCTATTGCACTCATGTGAGTAGTGCTTTTGATGTGTTTTCCCGAGGGGATCACATTGGTGCGATGCGCCTGACTGTTTTCGAAGCTGAGGCTCAGGATCACAGGACGTCGTTTGGGCGTTAGTCGGTGTTGGAGACTTTTTTGTCGGATATCCGTTGGAGGTGAGTAAGTAGTCAATCTCGCATGTTTTTCCATGAGGATTACAAATGTGCGATCCGTTTGGCTGTGCGGAGCCTCTTGCACGATCTTATTAAATGTGGAGCATGGAAGGCGCTCCAGTGGTGGTTCGTCCTACCTGGTTTGTAGCGGACCCTTGGCGTGTGATCGCGCACTCTTGGGAGAGCGATGTAAATGATTCAAGAGATGTGGTTGGCCGTTCCTGGGCCTTTGATGTGGTGTTCTTACATCACACCTTCATGTGGACGCTTGGTGCCTTGTGAAAAATAGCCTTTGTGCTAGAACGAGGTATACTTTGGAAGTATACGAGAACGCTTGGAGGTACATGTGGTTGTTCGTACCTGAGAACGTTTGTGCTCTTGGTTGGGGTTGAGTTGGGGCCACACGTTGTGTGGGCCCCATGTGGGTGTCGTGTTTTGCTTTACGTACTTTGACCCCTCATGACGTAGAGGGTCCCTCTGTGCTCATTTGTTTAACTAGTGGGGTGGAGTTTTTTCCCTGGCTCTGTGCTCGTTTGTTTGACCAGTAGGGTTGAGTGGTCTCCCCATGGTTTCGTTCCTGATGGATTGGCCGGTAGCGGTGCTAGTGACAACCAGTGATGGAGCAGGCGCTGAACCGCTTTTGGGTGAGTTGTTATGGAGTTGGGTGATTACGCGATACCCACTCCGTGATCGGTTGGCCAGTGTTGTACCCTCCAGCAGAGACTGGGCAGTGGGCCACCCGACATCACTCTTAGGGTCTACCCTCTAGCAGAGGATGGGCAGTGGGTCACCCGGTGGCACTCTTAGGGTCTACCCTCCAGAAGAGATTGGGCAGTGGGTCACCCGACGACACTCTTAGGGTATACCCTCCAGCAGAGACTGGGCAGTGGGTCACCCGACAACACTCTTAGGGTATACCCTCCAGCAGAGACTGGGAAATGGGTCACCCGACGACACTCTTAGGGTCTACCCTCCAACAAGGCTGGGCAGTGGGTCGCCTGTTGACTTATTCCAGGTCTACCCTCTAGCGGGGCTGGGCAGTGGGTCTCCTCATGATGTATTAAGGTCTACCCTCCAGAGGGGATGGGCAGTGGGTCGCCAGATGATGTATTATGGTTTACCCTCCAGCGGGACTGGGAAGTGGGTCCCCTGATGATGTATTAAGGTCTACCTTCCAGCGGGGCTAGGCAGTGCGTCGCTGGATGATGTATTATGGTTTAACCTCCAGTGGGGCTGGGCAGTGGGTCGCCTAATGATGTATTAGGGTTTACCCTTCAACAGGGCTGGGCAATGGGTCACCCGATATCTGGTTATTAATTACCCTCCAGCAGGGCTAGGCAGTGGGACACCTGTTGGCATTCCAGAGTCAATCCTTTCTACTAGGCTAGTATGTGGCTTTCCTCCATGACCACTGGAGTGGGACCCTTGGTTGTATGGGTCGGTGATGGAACGAATTGGATTTTGTGGAGACCTCTCAACTACAAGGCATTAATGAGGTGTGGTTTGACTTTACCTAGAACTCTCAAGTACGAGGGGAACTTGCCCCACCGAGACGAGTTCTTGTGACGCGATCTAAACCTGTGTGGGCGATTCAGTGCCGCCCAAAGAGGATAGTGTCAAGGTGCGGTGATTGAGCCCCTTGGCTTGCGGTTCAGGGCAGACGTGTGGGATGCATGGCATCGATCATGAAGTTTATTTCTGGGACTGCTAGCTACTCTTTTCTCAGGATGAGCTACGAGATGAATATCCCCTTACAACGTTGTTCGGGGTTCATGATCAGCTACAGGATGAAGATCCCCTTATGACATTGTTCGGGCTTCTTGATGAGCATAAGGGTATGTATATACCTTGTTTCCGGTACCCAATTATTGGGTTTGGATACTCTCCTTCCAGTAGAGGCGAAGACGCGCGAGGTATGCCACATGCTTTCTGTGTCTAGCTTCTCGTGGTTGGATGAGTCTACTCTCCTGCTATAGGTAGTGAAGACTCGACGAGAAGTTCATCTTCTCACCGTTTCCAGCTCCTTGTGCCCGGACGAGTTTACCTTCTTTCCTCTTGTTGTGTTGAGCTGGATTCTTACTACACTCTATGTTGTACCCCTTTACCTATTTTGTTCGCTCAACTGCTCACCCTTCGGTACCTCCTTTGTTGCTCCCTCGTGCCTTTAGGGTATCCTATTGAGTATTTTTATAGTCACCCCTGCTTGGGCTTTGCCCGCACTTGGTGTGCCCTAGCAGACGATGGACAGGTGGAGTGTGAATTCAGTGGAGCGTAGGAGCTTGGGAGCTTGGACCGCGTGTGGTGGTCATGGCTAGGTTCCATGTGGGAGACCCGTCAGCTGTTTCTTTTGTTTACCTGTTGCCGGGTTGTGGCATTTTTCTGGTTGGGCGCATGTTTTTCCCCTTTTTCCTTTTCATCACTTTACTTGTACTGTTTATAGGTCGATTCACTTTTGTGGTATATATATAGCAGTTTCCCTTTCCTTTTCTTTACTTGTATTTTCTTTTACTCTGCACTTTTTCATTGAGTGTGCTCTGTGTGTGTGTGTGTCCAGGTACTTAGGCAAAGGCCTCCTCGAGTTGTTGTGCTTTCGGCGCTGGTCGCCAGCCCCTGGCCTATGGAGGTGGGCTTGGGGTAGTTGCGGCTCAAGCCCGGATAGGATTGGGTCGTGACAAAGTGGTATAAGAGGTGGTTCATTCCATGGGATGTTGTGCGGATGTCCCTAAAGGAGGAATTGTTTGGGATATAGGGAATCATTGTTAATGTGTCTCGGGAGTGGATCTCAGGCAAGGGAGTCCATTGATGGTGCGGCGGCCGACGTATCCATTCACTAGGACCTTGATAACCCGCTTGTCGACTCGGCATGCTGAGACACTTGTTGCAAGAAAACTTTTGTTTGTGCATCACATAGGACTGAGTCTTGACTGTCCTTCTTGAGTCAGCTCCCCATCGTTGTTGTTGTGGTATATACATATATGATCATCTGACCGCAACACTCCTTGATGATTTTCAGGATGTCTCCACGAAGACAACAAACCAAGATACCATCTAGGGTGTGTGATGACGACCCTGTGAGCTACGAGGTCACAGTCCATGACCCATCATGCGAGGACCTTTCTCCGGGTGGGCCAGTGGTAACACCCCCACCTGTTGAGCAGCAGACAGTTTCAGTAGAGCAGGGTGAGCTTGAGCGCAGGTTGAGCGTGCTCCGTGAGTTCCAGCGGCATTGACCGCTGAGGTTCATAGGTGAGTCAGACCCTTAGGCAGTAGAGGTTTGGCTAGAGACAGTGGTTAGCCTCATCAGGCTTGTGTATATACCGACAGATCAGAGAGAGGCTTTGGCAGCCACCCTTTTTCGTGGAGCACCTTGGCATTGGTGGAGTCTGGTGACTCATCTTCTTGACGAGTCGTCGCATTTGTGGGGCAACATTAAGTTGTTGTTTCGTGAGGAGTCTTTCCCCTACTTCTTGCGCTCGGTTTGGATTTCGGAGCTCCTGTAGTTTCAGAAGGGATGGATGACAGTGACCGAGTACGCGACTAGTTTTGCAGACCGTGAACGCTTTTACCCAGACTTGTTCCATGATGACAACATCCGAGCGCGGATGTTTGAGCAGGGTCTGTGACGAGAGATTCGTTCTATCATAGAACCCTTGGGCATTTCCACATATGACGGGGTGCCAGAGCAGGCGTTGGTGACAAAGATCTTCCTGTCATGTTTTGGGATTGGTAGTGGCAGTGGGTGTGTTGGAGCTGAGACGTCTGCCACAACTAGTGGGCGTCGGCAAGCAGAACCTCGACACATGTATCTTTCTGAAAACCAGACTTAGGGGCGTGGTCGTACACTACAGTGGAGCCGGAGGGAACTAGGGCAGCCCAGAGAGAGCTGGTGTTATGCTTGTGACGGGCAAGATCATGTGGCACGAGACTGCCCGACCCGAGTTGCTGAGAGCTTCGGGCAGGCCGCAGGCGCACCACCACCGCAGAAGAAGCGCCGTGGTCGGAGTAGCGGTCAGAGAGGTGGTTCTAGCAGAGTAGCGGGAGGAGATGTTAGTGGGGGACGATCATACGAGGTCTTCCCATCACCACTAGGAAGTCTACGTCAGGCTCTGGGAGCTGACAGTTGGGATCGCGGACAACCACGAGCTTTGGATGTCTACGATCCTATAGAGCCTGGGATGGTGAGAGGTACCCCTTGCGACTCTTCTACTTTTTGCAGTAGAATTGTTATGCTCTATGTGTGAAAGTATTTTCTACCTGCTCCTTGTTTGAGGTGTTACTAGGGTGACGCAGGGCGTTGGTGTAACCCTGTGTCGGTATGTTAAAAGGTGTAGAACCTTTTCTCTTTAATCGATGGTGTTGAATCCTTCGCTCTCCGAGTGTGTAAGAGAGTCTTGGTTGCGAGACATCGACTGTGGAAATCTTGCGTGACCAGATATCCTTGGGTGTTCCACCATATGGATATTCTGAAGGAGGGAATCACCGGGCCTTATTCCAGGTGCTGACGGTGATTCCAGTCACGGCGTGTGACGTAAGGGTTCAGTCGAGGAGGTGAGCTACCCTAGAGAGCCTTCGGGCTATTTGAGACTATACAAAGGGATGGCGAGGTTCCCTACTGCCTTGCCCTAACCCCAAAGTCTGGAGTGGGTTCACGATGTCGGCGAGGGCCGACCTAGCTTGAATAGATCAATCCTTTGGTCTGTTTGTGGTGACGCAGAGCTGTGCGTGGGTTCTTCTGGTTACGGGAAATCCAGATGTGAGCCTAGTACCCTATGTTGCTCCCTAGTTTTGCTTTTCGGGGACGAAAATCTTGAATTAGGGAATGATGTAAGAACCTGGTTTTTGCTGTGAAAGACTTTGGAATATTCTTGATGATATTCCAGAGCAGCGCCTTCAGACGGCGTACGATTCCGAGCCCCGGAGTGGCCGGAATTAAATTTTCATTGAATTCACACTGGAAATGCCAAATAAATGCGATAACTCCAAAACGGTTCTTCGGATCAGAGATCCGAGTGTACATATGGGTCTGAAATGGGGTTTTTACAATAGGAATGACATAAAACTTGTCGGCGCGGGAGGCTTGGACCCCTCGCTCGCTTTCAGAACCGTAAACGGATAAATTAATTAATTAATTAATTCGTTTAATGGTGAAATGTAAGTATCTCCTAAACAGTGGCTCAAATTGGGAAGCTGAGGGAACCGTTGAGTTAAAAGCGTGCTGTTTACCCTAGGAGGGGTGTAAGTTTTGCAGGCGCGGGCCGTCTGTGAAAAATGGCCCCAGGGGCATTTTCGTAATTTGGTGGCCTCGGGCGCTAAGTTTAGTAACATTTGAACGGGGTCCCGGAATAACATTTCATGACTGGTGTTGCACTTAGAGGGTGGGTTTTACCCCACCGAAATTTTGGGTTCAGGGGCGTGCCGGGCGGGGGTTTTAAGTGTTTTCTACTTAAACGCACCCCCACCCTCCTCTTCTTCTTATCCTTCTACCTCAAACACTACCCCTCTCATCCTTCTCTGGCGAGGCACCTTCGGTGAGCCAATTCTGGAAAGGCAGCGGAGTGGCGGCGGACTCCCCATGAAGCTCCGGGCATCGCCCAAGAAGTATGAGTCGTTTTTGTTTTGTTTTATTTTTCCCGCAATTTTTGAGCTTAATTTATAGCATCAAATTGTTATCCGATCATCTATCTATTCCCATTATCGCTTAGTACGTTCTCCAAGCTTTCCAACGCTTATTTCTGATTTGGAATCTGACCTCCGAGGCCTCCGCAGCGGTCCAGCGAAGATCGGCGGGTTTTGGGGGTTCTCCGGCCGGCGTGGTGGTTCGGAAGATTCCAGTGGTGGCGGACGGTGGTTCCGGGATGGCAGAAGGGGCTTCGGCAGCGGTCGGCTGGCAGCGGCACTTTCCGGTGGTGGCGGTTGGCGGCGGCGCTCCTCATCGTGGCGGCGCGGCGGCCGAGCTCGCCGGAACGGGGCGGCGACCCGGGGTCGTGGCGCGACCTCAGTGGACAGAGACCCGTGAACCGCGAGTCTCTGCGTGGTGGCAGTGGGACGGGCCACCCTGGCCGGTCGGGTGACAGCAGGCCCCGGCAAGCTATCCGCGGTGGATCATACCAAACCCATGGTCGGGCCGCGGGCTGGCTGTGGGCGGACCGGCCGGACAAGACCTGTCCGGCCCAAGGGGTCCCCCCCCCCCTTTTGGAATTTCCGACGCCCGTAGCTTTCGCTACAGGCTTCCGTTTTGCGCGCTGTCAGTAGCAGCGCGGACCTTGCGTCAGGGGGAACATTTTTATATGGTTCCGAAAATTTGTAATTCCTGAAATGATAGGCCTCTGTGGCGTGACACGTTCGTCGAGAGGATTGACGTCATTCCGGGAATCTTGTTTTGGACGGCGCGGACGCGTTCAATGTCCGTTTTGAGCGCCGTCAGCGGCATTGCGCCCCTGGAACTGAGGCGGGCGTTTCCAAGGTAGTTTCGAGCATTGAGACTGGATTTTAGGCATGGGTCCCATGGACCATCTTTCAAGCTTTGTGCAGCGTTTCAGGCCTTTCTCACCGGGCGTCCGTTCGGGGCGTGCGAGCCGTCGATTCTGGATGTTTTTTCGAGGGGATTGCAATGGTGCAATCCGTCCGCTCTAATTCAGAACGATGGTGCGGGGCCCATGAGGTTCGTTTGGGTGTCGACGATGATTTTCCATCTTTATCACTAGGCGATCGTTTTGGACAAGTGAATAGTCCATCTTGTGTGATTTTTCGAGAGGATCGCAACGGTGCGATCCGTTCGTTGAGTTTCGGGACTGGGATGTGGGACCCACGAAGCACCGCTCGCGTGCGGTGCACCAGAATGCACCCTTTTTCTCCGGATATCTGTTGCACTCATGTGAGTAGTTCTTTTGATGTGTTTTCTAGAGGGGATCGCATTGGTGAAATGCGCCTGACTATTTTCGGGGCCGAGGCTTGGGATCACGGGACACTGTTTGGGCGTGATCCGGTGTTTACGAATTTTCTGTTGGATATCCATTGGAGGAAAGTAAGTAGTCTATATCACGTGTTTTTCCACAAGGATTAAAACGGTGCGATCTGTTTGGCTTTGCAGATCCTTTTGCGCGATCTTATTAAATGTGGAGCATGGAAGGCGCTCTAGTGGTGGTTCGTCCTACCTGGTTTATAGCAGACCCTTGGCATGTGATCGCGCACTATTGGGAGAGTGATGTAAATGATTCATGAGATGTGGTTAGTCGTGCCTGGGCCTTTGAGGTGGAGTTGTTACATCACGCCTTCCCGTGGACGCTGGGTTCAGTGTGCACGATAGCCTTTGGGCTAGAATGAGGTATACTCTGGGAGTATACGAGAACGCTTGGTGGTAAAAGGGGTTGTTCGTACCTGAGAACGTTTGTGCGCTTCTTTGGGGTTGAGGTGGGGCCACATGTTGTGTGGTCCCCATGTGCGTGTCGTGTCCTGCTTTACGTACTTTGACCCCTCGCGATGTAGAGGGTCCCTCTGTGCTCGTTTGATTAACTAGTTGGGTGGAGTTTTTCCCCTACATCTATGCTCATTTGTTTGACCAGCAGGGTTGAGTGGTATCCCCCTGGTATCGTTCTCGATGGATCGGCCAATAGCGGTGCTAGTGACACCTAGTGATGGAGCAGGCGCTGAACCTATTTTGGGTGAGTTGTTCTGGAGTTGGGTGATTGCGCGATACCCACTCCGTGATCGGATGGCCAGTGTTGCACCCTGCAGCAGAGACTGGGAAGTGGGTCACCCGACGGCACTCATAGGGTCTACCCTCCAGCGGAGGCTGGGTAGTGGGTCACCCGACGACACTATTAGGGTCTACCCTCCAACAGAGATTGGGTAGTGGGTCACCCGACGACACTCTTAGGGTCTACCCTCCAGAAGAGACTCGGTAGTGGGTCACCCGACGACACTCTTAGGGTCTACCCTCCAGCAGAGTCTGGGCAGTGGGTCACCCGACGACACTCTTAGGGTCTACCCTCCAGCAAGGCTGGGCAGTGGGTCGCCTGTCGAATTATTCCAGGTCTACCCTCCAGCAGGGCTGGGCAGTGGGTCACCTGATGATGTATTAAAGTCTACCCTCCAGCGGGGCTAGGCAGTGGGTCGCCAGATGATGTATTATGGTTTACCCTCTAGCAGTGCTGGGCAGTGGTTCTCCTGATGATGTATTAAGGTATACCCTCTAGCAGGGTTGGGCAGTGGGTCGCTGGATGATGTATTATGGTTTACCCTCCAACAGGGCTGGGCAGTGGGTCACCTGATTATGTATTATTGTTTACCCTCCAGCAGGGCTGGGAAGTGGGTCACTCGATATCTGGTTATGAATTACCCTCCAGTAGGGCTGGGCAGTGGGACACCTGTTGGCATTGCAGACTCAATCCTTTCTACTAGTCTAGTCTATCGCTTTCCTCCGTAACCACCGGAGCATGACCCTGGGTTGTACGGGTCGGTGATGGAACGACTTGAATTTTTAGGATACCTCTCGACTGCAGGGCAGTGACGAGGTGTGGTTTGACTTTCCCTAGAACTCTCAAGTACGAGGGGCACTTACCCCACCGAGAAGCGTTCTTGTGACGTGATCTAAAACCGTGTGGGCGAGTCAGTTCCGCCCAAAGCGAATAGTGTCAAGGTGCGGTGATTGACCCCCTTGGCTTGCGGTTCAGGGAAGACGAGTGGGATGCTGGGCATCGATGATGGAGTTTATTTATGGTACTTCTGGCTACTCTTTTCTTGGGCTGAGCTACGGGACGTAGATCCCCTTACGACGTTGTTTGGGCTTCTTGCTGAGCTACAGGATAGAGATCCCCTTACGACATTGTTCGGGCTTCTTGCTGAGCGGAAGGATATGTATATACCTTGTTTCTGGTACCCACTTATTGGGTTTGGTTACTCTCCTTCCAGGAGAGGCAAAGACGTGTGGGGTATGCCATGTGCTTTCCATGTCTTGCTTCTCATGGTTGGACGAGTCTACTCTCCTGCTATAGGTAGCGAAGACTCGACGGGTAGTTCATCTTCTCACCGTTTCCAGCTCCTTGTGCCTGGACGAGTCTACCTTCTTTCCGTTTGTTGGGTTGAGCTGGATTCTTTACTGCACTCTCTGTTGTACTCCTTTACCTATCCTGTTCACTCTACTGCTCACCCTTCGGTACCTCCTTTGTTACTCTCTAGAGCCTTTGGGGTATCCTAATGAGTATTTTTATACTCACCCTTGCTTGGGATTTTCCCGCACTTGGTGTGCCCTTGCAGACGACAGACAGGTGGAGCATGACTTCAGTGGAGCGTAAGAGCTTGGGAGCTTAGACCGTGTGCGGTGGTTGTGGCCAGGTTTCAGGTGGGAGACCTGTTAGCTATTTCTTTTGTTTACCTGTTGTTGGGTTATGGCATTTTTCTAGTTGGGCACATGTTTTGTCCCTTTTTCCTTTTTATCAATTTACTTGTACTGTTTAGAGGTCGATGCACTTTTGTGGTATATATATAGCAGTTGTACTTTCCTTTTCTTTACTTGTCTTTTCTTTTACTCTGGACTTTTTCATTGAGTGTGCTACGTGTGTGTGTGTCCAGGTACTTAGGCAAATGCCTCCCCGATTTGTTTTACCTTCGGCGCTGGTCGCCAGCCCCTGGACTATGGAGGTGGGTTTGGGGTAGTTGCGGCTCAAGCCCAGATAAGGTCGGGTCGTGACATCACGTTAGAATGAAGCTTCCCAAAATATGTGGTTCAACCATGAAAAAATTAGCCAAGTGAGTGGTCTTGATTCACAGAACATTTTTACCATGATTTAGAATCTATATAGGTTGTTCTTCATAAGACTTCTGAGTTTAGTACATGTGAAGGATCCAATATGTAATTTCTCAGGAGAGATTCACAGAACACATCATGAACATGAGAGAGATTCGGTAGAATAACCAACTAGAAATCTACATTCCCAGCATGATTTAGAATTTCAGTAGGATATATATACCTAGGGATCAACTTCACATTCTTTCCCAATCTCATTACTCTCTTTCAGGGAGATATTCGTAGAAACACCTTATCATGGACTTCAAAATCAAGTTATTTTCGTTGGTTGTTAGCATAAATTCTTTGTCGACTATGAGATTCTTTTATTGGTTATTGAATAGATCCAAACTTTTCTACCATTTTATCATCAAGATTAGGTTCTAATATCTTTCTTTCCCAAACATCATCCTAACAAGTTTTTGTTTTTCAGTTATTCCCATCGAGAGCTTCATAATGATTCATCTGAATAGTGGACTTAATGATATTATTGTATGAAAATTACACCAAGTTAAGTTATGATCCCAAAAACAATTGAAATCATAGAGAAATATCTCAAGATGTCCTCTAGAGTTTGAATCGGCCTCTAAGTCTGACTGTCTGTTTGAGGATGATATGTAGTGCTGAAACATAAGTCTATATGCAGAGCCTACTGAAGACTTCACTTTAATTTTGAGGTAATCCTCAAATTCTGATCAGATATAATTAAAACTGGTAATCGAAACAATCTTACCACTTATTATATATATATCTTTTCAAGATGAACAATAGTGAAATACCCTCGAATAGAAATGAAGTGTGATGACTTTGTAAGGTGAGAAACTATAACCCATATAGAATTATGACCTTTAGATATTTTGGGAAGTTTTACAACAAAGACCATTATGATGTTTTCCTATTTCCATTTTGGTTTGAGTAATGGTTGTAACATTCCAGTGGACTACTATCTTCCAGCCGTAATGTGCTAACAAACGAAGCACCGACCAAGATATTCAGCAACATCCCTTTTCATTCTATCCTTCCTGAAATACAATTTTAGGTGATTTTATATCATTGATATTTCATGATGAAAAGTGAATAAAGATATATGAGACTCATCTAATATATTCTTTAATTTTAGTATGATAGGAATAAAAACTTGGTTCTGGAACCATAGTATTATATCAGAGTAAAGGATGAATTTTGGAACATTTTCAGAAAATTTTGTATCACCACATATTACTTCTATGCCTACACAATCATCACATGTATAGATGGTAGAACATTAAATTTATAAAAATAATATTTCTATCCTTCTCTTAAAATTAAAATATACATCTTTATAAAATTAATAAATACTGGATCCTTTATTATACTCATCATGGATATTTTATCATGGTTTATTCGATTCAAATCATCTTCCACCTTGATCTCTTTCCTCGCATTGAAATTTATTGATAATTCACAATCTTTACTCAACTCCATCTATCTTATTTTATGAATATTCACCTCTTTTTGTGTTAAAATATACTATTATATTTGATAATTAGTATAAATATCACACCTTTCACCATAATGATAATTCCTCCGTATCATTATTTAATAGATTCCCACAGCTAACTGCAAATAGTGAGTTGGGTAATTTTCTTCATGGATTTAAATTTTGTGAGGCATAAGCTATCACTGTAACATTTTTCATGAGAAAAAAAAACCCAGACCATTCTTGGAGTCATCCCTATATATCACAAAAATTTCTCCTCTACAAGGTAGTGTTAACACTGGTGCACTGGCTAACATTATTTGTATCTCTATGAAATTCTATTCACATTAATCCATCCACATGAATATGACTTCTTTATGAGTCAATTTGGTGAGTGTGTTATATAATTTTGAAAAAAACATTAAACAAATTTGATATTACCCAGAAAAACCAAGAAAATGTCAGATCTAAGTTACAATTGTTGGTCTCAACCAACATTCATTAAAGTTTGTTTTTTAGGATCCATAGATATCCCCTATATTGAGTTTATGTGAACCAAAAATGAAATATTATAAATCAAATATACACACTTGGTAAATTTAAAACCAATATTATTCTTTGTCATGGTCTTTAGAACAATTCTCAAGATATCTCCATGATCTTTCTTGATTTTAGAATACACAATAATATCATCTTTAAAGACTACCAGAAACTGATCAAGATAGTCTCTAAGGAGTCTATTCATTAGATCAATGAATATAGTGGGGGAATTAGTAAGACCATAAGGGAATAATATAAATTCATATTGTCCATTCTTTATATATAATTCTATATTTTTTATATCCTAATTCATGACCCTTAATTGTTTATATGCAGAACAAAGATCAATCTTGGAAATTTTATGAGCTTTTCATGTTTAGTCGAATAAGCCATAAATGTGGGGAAAATGATATTATTTTTCAACAGTGATCTTATTCAGTTCTCGATAATAAATGAAGTGTCTCATTGATCCATATTTCTATCTAATAAATAGAACATGTGCTCCTGAAGGTGACACACAAGAGTATATGAATCCCATGTCATGATTCTCCTGGTGTTTCTTCTTAAATTCATGCAAATTAATTGGGGTCGTTCTATAAGGTGTTTTTGAAATATGTATAGGAACCAGTATGAGTTATTTTGAAAACTCAACTACAAATTTTGGTAGAAAACCGAGTAATTCTTCCAGAAGGTTATTATGAATCTCACATACAATTGATGCATTCTTAATTTTTAGTTTCTCACTAACCATATGAGATAGATAACCTTCATTTATATGGATGAAGACCCATTATATGGAAGAAAATTCTACTTGATGGCGTTATTCATCCTCGCATAAATAGATGATCATAAATTGATCTAGAATATTAAATGTTACTTAACCCACAAGGAAATAGACATGATCTCCATATAGAGAAATCCAATCCATGCTAAGGATCAAAAATAATTCCACTATAGGAAGGATTAAAAGGGTTTCATGAAGCAATTTCCCACAAACATAAATATGAGTATAATTATAAACCTTTGAGGTGATCATTGTTCCATTAGGATTTTTCCCAACTATCCCAAATTCTATTTTTCGTGGTAATATGTTGATTCCCAAAAAAATCATCTAAAATGAAATAGTGGGTGAATCTAGAATGAAATAAAACATAAACTACATTAGAGTGGATGGTAATTGTACATTTCAAAACTTCATTATCATACTCCACATTGATGATTATGACCACATATGAATTACATTTTTATTTGTCCTCAAGAGTTTGCTGAAGTTAATAATCATCAATAAACATTAGATTTGGTCATTGATTTTCTTAATTTTCCATTTCCTTTCGCATGTAACATTGAAATGTTGGAGGTTAATTATGTGTATCATTTATTCTATTCGTATCATTAGAAATTGTTTTCACATCACTTTGTTATTCAATTACCCAATGACCATTTTTTCCACACCTAAAATATTTACTAGTCCCCTTAAGACAATTTTATCCATGTTTCTCTCTATAGTTTGAGAATAATGTAAAACTAAAGATCTTTTCATTGTGGTCTTTATATTTTCCCTTAAATTCATTTTTCTCATCTTATATAACTCATAAGACTGATGGGTTAATTCAATATATATTTAATCGTTGAGAGAACATCAAATGATTTCTTTATAGCTATTTATGTTTCTTATGGATAATAACCACGGGAGGCTTAGTTTTAAGCAACTAAAAAATAGATCAATTTTAATCTTAGGTTGGAAAATATTTCCAGAAGCATACCATTAAATTCATGTTAAATTGTCTTCATAGGTACCAACAAATCCATCATTAATTTTCTTATGTTCATGGAACACCTTATACATATTTGTTGGAAGAATACAAGGAATGTACTTATTGAAAAATAAGTTCTTGATATTGTCTAATTCCATGGATTAAATTTAGTATCCTTTCGTTATATTCTTGAAAAGGTTCAACCATTAATCATTTTTACCTTCAAAATAATATAATTTTAAGATGACTTTGTCATATTCTAAATAATGGATAACTGAAAATATATTTTTTGTGGTACAGATCCATTGTTCATAAACTAATAGATTAGAAGTCCCAATAAAATATTGGGGACCCTTCCTCATGAAGCACTCAATGGAATGTTATTACCTCCTTTTCTCTTTTAGAAGTCCAGGTTAATTCATATCTTGAGAATTTCATGTGCGCATAGATGTACGATTTTGATTTCTAGCTCCCATATAATTTTTTTTCTCAATAGGAAAATCATTGCATTGTTAGTTACATTCTTGATTAATGTGGTTCCTTCAGATTCAAACCATTGACTAAAACCAAAAAGCATTGGGTGAGAAATACAAATCATAATGGTAAAACCACATAATCAAGAATAAAATTTCAATTTATGAAGATTTTGGTTTTATCCATGGTTATTCATTATCATTTCTAAAACATGGGGATTGAAACCTATAAAAAACCTTAGTCATGACTTGAGGAAACAAAAAATATGAAATGGTGAGATCAAATTCCTAGAAGGTTAAAAAGGGATGTATCAATAATATAATAATCATAAGACATAAAAACATAACATTTTAAAATCTTATCTTGCATATGAATATCATGATATCATGTCATGGGACAAGTCATGAATGTTCATAATAATCAATGAAAATAATATCAAAAGCAATCACATTAGACATAATGCCTTTTAGTATATAAATAAGCAACAAAAATCATTTTAGAGTAGTATAGGATCATTTTAAAATCCATTTCTGAACCATTATCACTCCTCATCCCAGACCAATATTACTGAACCGAGATCATTTCCTATTCCATCCATATCTCTATCATGAGATATAAGTCTCAACCCAATGCATTAGAGAGATATATAGGTCCCACATATAACATAATAATATCATTCTTACGTATTTTGTAATAACATAAATCATTCTTCATAACCCAAGGAATAAAATGGTTTTATTTAAACAACATTCTACAATAACATAATCCATATAAAAATAGATTTTAAAAATATAATTCTACTATAAACATAATAAAATCATTTGAAAAATAAGGATATTATACTTGAAATATAAATATATTAACTAGATCCTTTTTAGATGCAAAATCATTTTTATATAACACTTGAAATTAGCTCCTGAAGAAAATATACTTTCTTCTTGAAAGACATTTTTGTATTCTAAAAATACTTTTCATTTTTTTAAAAAAATGAATTTATTTGAAAAAAAACATGATATAGTGTAGAGGAAAAATCATGTAAATATGTAGTTATGAAAACATAAAATTATATTCATACTTTATACGTTAAAAAACATTATCCACCATGTTTTTTGGGAAAAATCTAATGTATCTCGTATTGAATAACAACAAAAGATTCATTTTTTACAATTTAATAAATTTTCACTTTTGGTAAAAATTTACATTAAAAAATTGTAGAATAATAGTAATATTATTACATATTTAGGAAACATATACATGAATTATAACTACACATAGTAAATTCTTATGTACAAATAATCTCTAATAATAATAAGATTACGAAATTATCCCTTTCCTCAAGCCCAATTTACTTTGTATGTATCCAAACCTCATGTATAATGACTTAAATAATTTCATTAACTTATTATAGAATAATATTGATTTTATGATATAATATATGATCATATTATCATCCATTTATAAATAACATTTCATTGATACTTATTATTTTGGTATTAACAACATTATTTACTTATGCATGTTTAGTAGAATAAGTAATGGTTATCCTTCATAGGTTATATTTATATATTTAAAAATTTATATTAACAGTATATATATATATATCATATTAATCCATTATATAACATTATATAATCATTATCTAATGAATATCATGTATAATGATTCACATCGTGGAGATGGTAGGACACACACACACACACAAGCGATGGTATCATCACTATAATTGTTGAATGGTATTGAAGTGAGTGGTGTATAATATTTTAGAATGAATATAATATTATAATAATCATATATATTTATTATCTATATCATTATATGCATCCCAATAAGGTGGTGGTGAAAAATATTTTACACCACAGCTTGGAGATGGCATGTCATACGTATGCACACCCGGTAATTTAATTTTATGGATGATAAATTTAAAGTGGAATAATGTGGTTCCAGTATGATAATAACATCTCATTATATAAGTTATGATTTATTTATTACCATATAATGAAACAAATCCTGAATAATAAGTATTATAAGAATGAATCTTGAACGAATTAGTAGAAGAGATTACCTCTTCTTCGACGTGGTTCCTCTAAATCTTCATTTAGAGCACCAGATTGCTCTTTAATGAAGTGGAAAACCTATAGAATGTAACTATGTATTTTGAGAAGGAAAAACGGAAGACAATTTATGAGATTTAAGGCTAAAAGTGAAGTGAATATGTGAGGTAGTAGGTACCCTTTTATAATATAGGTGATGGGCATTTTTGGGATCTCCAAAAATATTAATTTATAAGAAAATACATTCCCATAAAAATACATCAATCATGTCCTAATTTAAAATATTAGATCAGATGGGGTTTTAATTTCATCAACTAATATATTTTGGAAATTGTTTTCATTAATTTATCCCCTATCAATATAATTAACACTTAGTTATGATATTTAATTTCTAAATAGAGTAACAAATAAATCAATATTAAAAGGGTTTAATATTTAATTATTTGGTGTCCATTAGCCCATAAAGAAATAACCTAGAACATTTTACACCATATAATAATTATTTGATATTTTAAAAAAATTACGACTTTTAAATAATTTAATAATTCATTATTTTGATAAAAATTTTATAGTGTTAATTTTGACACTATTCAATTCATTTATTTTTAAAAATATAAATATAATAAGTTAACTTCTAAAAATCAATTTAATTATATTTCTATGAGTGGTAGGTAAATTATTATAATAATTATAAATATTAATTTCCATAAATTATATTTATTTTAATATTTTTTATAACATTTATTTCTTATTGCTATTAACAAAATAATTACCACTTAAATTTTGTGTACTTGTTTAAAATACTTTTTTGATGAATAAAAAATAAAAAAAATAAAAGGATGAATATAAATATACTAGATTTCATAATAATAGTTTTAGTAGAATTTTTATACTAGAAAAATCCTTAATTTAAAATATAATAATTATTAAATTATGAATGTATCAACTTTAACATCACATTAACTAAAATAATAGAAGTGTAACAATATCTTCTATAAGGCTCAAAATGGTAACTATCTCAACCCTTGGATGTTTATGGTCAATATAAAATCTACAATTAATATTTCTTCACGTTTATGTGTCTTTTGATTGTTATTATTATTTTAAAAAAATGATCTATTGATTTCTCATTAATTAATTAATTTTTACATCATCAAAGTATAAGTAGGTAAAGTAATTATTTATTTCATTATAATTAAAAATAAATTAAAGTGAAAAAGTAAAAAAATAGCTTTCAAATCATTATTTATAACCTAATTTATCTTTTCTATAACCTTATATAAAAAATTATTTATTTATTAAAAGGTCGGTGATACATATTTAAATTTTCATTAAATAAAATAAATGAAATGTCATAATCTCATCCAAGTGGCTTCTAAATGACACTATTTAGAAAAATTTATGATTTAGTATGAAACAAATATAATCCAATAATATTAATACTATATTTAGGATAATTGTTTAATAGTATTCTTAGCCTTAATTACCTGATTTATCCTTTTACCATTTCAATACAAATTACCAAAGTTGATATTCATGAAGAACAAAAATAAAATAAGGATATTTAAATAATTTTTACCTACTTATTCTAAATGTGGAATCCATTCTCAAAATTTAAAACACAAATGTAATAGTAATTAATTTAAAATTAATCTATTTTTCAGAAAGGGAGAACAAGTTTTAAAAGGTAAAACATTACAAAAGACTAAAGTTTTTTACATATGAATTTAATGTAAAATTAATTATAATGACATAAATTTTATTTAATTAACATTAAAATATATTCTATTTTTAATTTAAAACCTTTTAATGTGACTATTTCAGTTAATTTGTTGAAAAACAATTTCAACTAAAATTTAGTTTTTTTGTTCTATTCATCAAAATTTCAATGTTAACAGAAAAATATTAATATTTCATCCAAATTAATTTTTTATATCTCAATTCAAAATAACAAATTTACTTGGTAAAATAAAAAATTATAAATTATTAAAAATCACAATTTAAATGGGTGTCTCCATTAAAAGGTGGAAATTTTTCCATTTGAAAGAAAAAATATGTTTTATAAGTCAAATAGGGTTTATTCAAACCCTATGACAAAAATATATATTCAGTGTACCATAAAAATATTTTATTAAGTATATAAAATATATATTTCAATAATTTCATTTAATAATATTAACTCACTCAATTTATTAATTCTATAATACACATATATAATTGATTTATATTTGTCATAAATATATCGTAGTGAATGAATTCACCATATATTTTCATAAGTTAGATATATTTATACCCTCTAACCTAATAGTTAGGTTAAAAATGGTCATATAATAATAAGGTAATCTCATTGCTTTAAAAAACTCATGATTGTGTAAAATTTAATCTATTGATGAATTTAAATCATTTATAAAAAATATTTCATAAAATAATTTCGGTGTTAGAAAAACATCATATAGGTCAAATAATTACTATGGTAAAATTTTATATTTTTAATAAATATGTTTCATATTCTATATTCCTCACTGGACCACACACAAAAAGTGTGATATATCATAGAAAATTAATTTCTCCTACATAAAAAATAAAACTGTTTCCATGGTAAATTTCATGAAAATTAATTTATTGAAAAATTAACAATTTTTAACTAAATAGAAATTATTACAATGTATAAATTGTTTCTCAACAATGAAGTTTATTTCAATTAAGACCCATCAATTACTAATGAAATTAATTTCAAAACTCTTTCATAGTATTAAAATTTTCAATTCCTCCAAAATCTATGCTGTGTTATCAATGGCATACCACAATGAATATGAAAATCCTCATTTTTGATATATTGTTTTAAAAAATAAAATCCAAATTGTTCTAAAAGTTCATGATTTCCTAAAATTCACAAAAATAATTTTTATTTGATAAAAATTATTCATCCAAGAAATAAAAGAAATTGACCAATATCATATAACCTATCACTGCCACTAACCAATATGTGTCACTTCAAGAAATTTCTAAACTTTGGAACCTATAATCATAAAAATGGGACTGAATATTATAACTCTTTAACAATTTTATTTAAATAATCAATATAAATCTATATTTTCATGTGATATCACTATGTGTGGATCTGAAAATTACGACGAAATAGTGAAAGAGAAACAATTATGGTTTCGATAACTGAATGAATACTAATGAACTGACTGTGAATTTGAAATTTATTTGATACATCCTTGAGAATAAAATATATTTCTTTTGGTGTAAAAAATATAATTTAACAATTTTGAATCCCAAAATAATTCATGTTTTAAGTATGAAATAAATGGGAGTAATGGTTCCAGAGTAGTGTTTTTAACATACTAAATGAGTAACACTTACCAACATTCAATGTTATCTGAAACATTTTGGAAAAATATATTTCTAACAGTGATAACCCATTTATGTAATAATTATGAGAAAAATGGTAAGATTTTATGGTTACCTTAATTGAACCCCTAATTTTGCATGATCTACCAGACCATTTTTGGAAAATGATGGTTATCATATACAATCTTGTTAACCAAGTATCTTACATTTCTCCTATTATACCCGTTTTAGTAACTGCACATTTCATATAGAAAACATTTAAAAATTAAAAAGAATCATAGAAGATATGGGGAATAAGATAAATAATTTCATAGGATATATTCATTAAAATCAACCAAATATCATTAAAAGAAATAAATATATAAGAGAGCTTTATATTCTTTAATTGGTATAGTTGAGGGATATATTTTAATACCAATGAAAATTTTTTTTAGCAGACACCTTTCAATGGAGGGTTTTGTTCATCTCATCTAATACATGTCCTATTATGGAAAACTACCGATGTTTTATATTTTCATGCTCTATATTTTCATTCTGTAATAGATACATGATATCAATGTAATCAAGTGTTGAGATTATTTTATATAAGGATTATAACACAACATTTTACACCATCATTGTGTTTAATTAAATATAACATTTCTTTAATATAACCCATGAAATTTAATTTATTCTACATTGAAAGTATAAATTGATATGGGGTTTTTTAGCCATTGTAAAAACAAATTCTTTACTAGTAATGGATATTACTTCTCTTTTATATATCATTAAAATATGTCATAATCAACAATAGCATTTATGTATTTATGTATTCATTTTAAAACCAACAATTAACATTATTTATGGTTACTATGATACCTTAATTATTTATATGTAACAAATAAAATATTTATTAAGGTATTCCTCTAAAAGAGTAAATATCACATTAATTTATATAATATTTTATTCCTACTATATTTACACCTTCGTCATCCAATAACGTCATCATTGTTTGAGTGGGGGTTGACATTGTGTTTCTATTCTCTATGAGGAGTAACTTTAATAAAACCACCTTGGAATATTTTCACATAGAAATATAATATCAATGAGTACATTTATTAAAATATATATTTATATACGAATAAAAGTCAAAATTTTCAAATAATAGTTAACAAAAATTCATTGAAATATCATAGGGAAACTCATTAAAAATATATTCCACTAATATAACAAATATGACGTTATTTTGACCGAATATGGGTGTTAGGGGGAAACAAAATTCTTCGACAGGAATCATCACTCATATTTTATGGTAGATATTTTCACTTCAAGTTCACCATTTTTGTTTGGACCAATGGTGACATGTTTGTGGGAATGTAAAATCATATGATGTGTTTGTCTATTATTATAGATACTTTCACAACACCAATTTTTTCAGCCTGATATATGTTGTTATTATTTAGGTGGAATTGGATTGACCCTATGGGTGCTGGGTAGTTTATAAATTTTTCATTATGAAGGAGTTCATATAGTCAAGTGGTCCTAATGAGAGATTGCGGGGGGTTAAATATTTGTGCAATCAGTCCTTTTAGGATGTGATTCCCTTGAATGGTCTCTAATGGGTTTATTATTGGATCCAGAAACAACCAATAGTCCTGGTATCCTGGATTCATTTACATTAATTCTGAATGCAGGCACAGATTGGATGATGATTTGTCCAACAACACTTAAGGAATCCATTTGTTGAGAGGATGGGAGGTCGGTCTCATCACACCCTTTTGGGGGAATTATTGCATACAATGAGACTTTCTTATAGATTTACGCCATGTCCATTTTTTTGAATGATTGGTTCATTCCAATAGAGTTAATTCATAGGTTACCCTTGGGTTTCGATATCATCATGAATATAAATTGATTTGATACTATGGAGACAATGTTGACATAGGCCATGAAAGGAGAATCTATGGAGTTTATCGTCATACAGGAGGTTTGGAAGATGGTTTGAGGTTGGGGTTGGAATCATAATATAGGAATCTTATATATCCTAAGGTTTGGAATTAGAACCCACGTTGTTCGGTTATCCGGAATTACATCATAGAATAATTTCATTCAAATTTGGGGGATCATTTTTTGGGAATAAATTCTGATGAGAACAACCCTTTAACTCGGTCCTTGGAAAGGTGTCATGTAACAACCCAAAGTATCATTAATGGAAATCACTCTTGATCTAATTAAATGTCTCTTTATGTAAAATGTTTATATAAAATTTCAACTACTTGGGTTTTATGTTATGAATTGTGACCGTTACTTTTATAGCCATTGAACAGTGATCCCAGGATTAGTATAAATATATGGCTTTAACAGACCCAATTTACCCAGAGAAAAGAAGTGATGGCCTCATCTAGTAGAATTTCCCCATACAACGCCCATTTGTTGGAGCTCGGAAAAAAGGTGGTGTCTTTGGGCTTCACTCTTGACCAAGCCCAAGCTGAGATTCATCATGTCAAGCTCGAACGAGACCGTCTATAGGAAAGTGGAAGTTGATAGAGATTATCACTAGAGTGATGTTATCTGGGCCACCCCAAGAGTCTATCACCATCACACACCTTACCCTTAGGCATTATGCGGATATTTTGAGGGGTTATGTAACAAATTTATAGTACTATTTTCATGTACATTATTTTTGTATATAATAATGAATATACTTTCTTGTCATTATTGATACATTGTAAATAGTTTTTAAAGTACAAATAGTGTTTTTAGTTATTATTTAATTAAGAATTATATTTTATTAAATTAAGGGATTTTTGAATTAAATAATATTTTAATAAAATATTATTATTATTATTAAATAAATTTTTATTAAATATAAATGATCTTATAATTTTATGAATGCAATTGTAATTTTTATTAATGTTTGAAAGCTATTTTTCTCAAAACCCATGAATTTTGGATAAATGTCGGTTTTTATTTTAAAAGTGAAAATTAACATATTTAGAAAATTATTTAGATAAAATAAATGTTATTTCTGTTATCAGGATGTTGAAATTATCAAACAGTGAATTTTTCATAATTTTCTGAGACAGTCAAATTTTTGGGTAAAAATTATATACCGTTTAAATATATAATGTGTTTTATGACATCATAATGAACCAATAGTGATGTAATAAATACAATAAGATTTATTTTCGGCCAATATATATTTTACCATTAACATAATGTGATTTCTGGTTTGTTTGACTTATTTTACAAAGCATTAATGGACCCCTCAAGACTTATTAAACATCTTGTCTTTTTAAATTATTTTCCATGGGAGTGTGACTCTCTTCCACATAAGCAACCCCATTATATTAAGAAGTTCGGACTTTGCCCCTATAAAATATTATTTTCCTCTCCCCTTTTCCAAAATCCATGGGCAAAAACCATGATCTGATTTTTGGTTTGAATTATTTTAATACAAGGGGTCCCAAACCTAAATAATAAAGAATTCACTCACCTTTCCTATATAAACCCACCCAAGATCCCACAGACTCCTCACTCAAAGCTTTTGTAGTTCATCCAACCTCTGCCATACTTTATCTATAATCCTCCCAAGGTGCCCCAATCTCCCAAGAAGCCTCTCTCAAGCCTCTCTCAAGCCTTTGGAAGAACACTCTCTAGTAAGGGGTTTTTCTTCCTTTCACTTTTTTTGTACAGTTTTCTTAATATTTTTATGCCCTTTTAATTTCAATTATAAATTCTAGGGTATGGTTGAACACCTCTCCCATACTGACCACATATTGTTTGAATGATGGGAGACCCATTTCTCTCTCATTAAATTCCTCCCATGTACACCTGTTACTATGCGGAAATTCTAAAAGGTACTTCTCTCTCTCCATTTACATTCATGAAATACTTTTGTATCATGAATTTAAATTCCATTACAATTGTTGGTACATGTATCTATATTACCCCCTTACTGTCCATTTCATGTAGATACGATGAGACACCACTTTCTCTCTCATCAACCATTTTTATGAATTCTTATATCATGCCGTCACGCTGCCGAAATTGCACCGATTTTCTAAGACAATGCAATTGTATAATGAATACCATGCCCCTTTCTCTATCAAGGGTATTCACCTTCATGCACATTTACTTATTGATTATAAAGTTTCATTCCACATTCCTTTTTTTTGGAATAAATGGTTATATTTTATGAATCCATGTTTTGTGATCCATGTGGCACACTTATGAATGAAATGAAATGTTTAAGAAGGGTGCACCCTTATAGCACTCCAATGCATTGGGTAAAGTATAATATCATGATACATCATGTCCAATGAGTGTTTAATCATGCTAATTCAAGTGAAACGAGGGTTTACTCGTGCTTCATGTGCAATGAGGATTTACTCATGCTCCATGTGAAATGATCCTTGGCTCATGCAAATTCCATGTTAAGTGTTGTTGCCACATTTCCATGTTATGATTATGATGCTCTATCATGCATTTATGTTCATGTTTCTCTTATGCTCTATTGATATGCCTATTTTATAACATGTATTGTACTCCTCATGTATTCCATGTTTATTCCCTAACTGGGCTTTAGAGCTCACCCCTTTTCTTATGCATGTCATCAAGTTATCCCATGCAACGCTAAGTAAAAGGGAATGTAGTGGTCATGTAAAAGATGTTTTCAATAAATATGTTGTATTTCATGTTTTAAGTAGTTATGTAATGATCCTAATCCCCAATGACACTAGACCCCTCGATCTTCCATGTTGTATCAAGTGAATAGTTTATGTAAAAAATCATGTTTAAGTTTGTAATAAAATAAGGGTTGTCATATGTCTTATATATCCTAGTTAAGTTGGAAATAATATTATTCATAGTTCATTTAGTTTGGGGTATACACATGGGAAGAGTCCCATTTTTAGGCAAAATTGGGAGAACCTTTTGGAAGGGCACCCCTTTGAGCTTGGGCTTTCAGGAAGGTGTCTTATGTATGGTAGTTGGAACTAGAATTAGTGTTTTCATAGTTCATTTATCAAGAGAGAATTTTGTATCATTAGAAAACACTAAGACCATGTCGGTCTTTCTTGGTGTGAGAATTAAAGGGACGTGAAAGATCTAACAGCAGAACACTTTATATTCTCTGCTGATGGAAAAAGAGGATGACGATGGTGGAAGAGGTTGTGGTTACGATTCCAACAGGATATAGAAAGTGGATATTTAAACATGGAACGCTCCCTCGTGTTGATATCTAGGATATTCATATCATTGTGATATATCAGGACACATCCTGAGCTTAGGTGAAGAGGGTGTGGAGTGATACCTCTTGAAAATGCATAGGGGATTTGTAACAACATAAACATTTATGAATAAAATTATGTTTCTTTTAATGTATTAGGGTTATAAAAAACACATGCACTATATTTATTATTATTGTTGGGTTTAAATAACCATTCATTATCTTTATCATTGATAATATATTTGTTGTATAGTGATGACATGACTGATATAAATTCACGGTTTTAAAAAAGAAACATTTTTACTCAGACAAAAGAATGGATGGTCTCATGCAGTAGACTCCGGCCGTACGAATCTCATTTTTCAAAGCACATAATGAATGAAGTGTCACTAGGATTTTCTCTTGACCATGTTTTAGCTGAGCCTTAACATGTTAATCTTGAACAGAATCCCCTACGGGTGAAGTTCATGTTAATAGAGATTACCACTCTGGCGATGTTATCTGAGCTTCCCCAAGAGTCAATCACCATCACACACCATACCCATAGGTATTATGCGGGTGTTAAAAGAGTTTATGTAATAATGTAATAGTTACTTATTATGTGATCCCTTTTTATAAAGAAATTTGGTATTCCTTTAATTCCTTTATGAGATTTGTTTTCTAAACAATATAATGATATAGATAAATTGATGTTTCAGGTAGAATTGTACTTTTTATAAATATAAAAATTATTATATTAAACTAATTTTTCATTAATAATGTTTATATAATAGTGTTATAAGAACACTCCTTTTAATTATAAGTGATGAGTATATTTATTCCATTTTGTTTTAACTCTTTGAATGATTAATTATGTAGTCTGATAAGAATTATATTTTGATATGATAAACAAAAATTTTATTTTTAATTGAATAATTTATTTTAATGAATTAATAAATTTTTTGAATAAAATATATTTTAATAAAATTGTATTATTATATATTTTCTATTAAATATAAATTATCATATAATCTTTATGAAGTCTAATGTAACTTTCCTTAAGGTTTGGAAATGTTTTTTTCAATACCCATCAATTTTCAATAAATGAATTTTTTATTGTAAAAGTAAAAAATTAACATATTTAGATATTTATTTCGATAAATGAATATATTTTTTGGAATCATGATGTCGAAGTTTTCTGATGATTAATTTTTCATAATTTTTTGAGCCAACAAATTTTTGGGTAAAAACTAAATACCATATAAATATATAATGTGATTTTGACATAATAATGACCCAATAGTGATGTAATAAAATAATATAAAATATATATTCAGAAAATATATGTTTTAACTTTAAAAGAATTTGATTTTAGATTTGTTTGATTAATTTTAAAGTGCCTTAGTGTACCCTCCATGGCTTATAAAATATTTTAACATTTTAAAAGGATTTCCTTGAGAGTGTTACTCACCTCCACATAAGAAAGAATAATATTTTAATATATTCCTCCCATGGAATTAGGATTTACTCATGCTAATTTATGTGTAAGGAGGGAATTCACATTCTATTACATCTGCAATGACACATGTCTCATGTTAATATTATGTTGTATTTTGTTTCCACATTTCCATGTCATGATAATCATTCTATATAATTCCTTTATGTTAATGTTTCTATTATACTCTATTAATACTTATATTTCATAACATTAATTTTATTCTTCCTTTTATTCCTTTTTTACTCCCTTACTGGGTTTTATATCTCACCCTTTTCTGATGTATGTCCTCAGTTTATCCCTTGAAACGCTATGTATGAAGGAATTTTTTGGTCATGTAAAAGATGTTTTCCATAAAGATATTGTATTTTATGTCTCAAGTTGCCTTTTAATGTTACTAATTTCCAATGAAACGAGACCACTTGATCATATGGTTTGTATTAAGTGAAATTTTATGTAATAAATAATGTGTAAATGTGTAATAATGATCAGGGTTTTTATAAGATTACCTTAGGTGGAGTGCCATTTCAAATTTTGGGAAAGGGGAGGAGAATCATCCCTATTAAAAGGGGAAGGAAAGAGTGAAATTTTTCCTTCTCATAGGAACTAACTGAAGGGAAAGGCCAGTGGTTACTTCTAAACCTGAGAAAGGGGAGATTCATGTTGGCATCCCAAAGTTTTTCCTCATGTCACCTTGGGAATGTAGAATTAAATACATTTTAGGGGTCTAAAACATTGTGGGGACATCCATTGTGACTTCTCTTACCTTTGGTATGTAGATTCAAAAAGGCGCACTGGTGGACCTGATGATCTAATCATATGAGTCAAGTGGATTTGGAGGAGGCTTATGCCTGATTTTAGTGGAACTGTTCAAAGAGGAGCCATGGAGGGATGAACAATAATAGAGGGGAATGATTGGATCTAGAGGGAAGAAATCCCAAAGATGCCCCCTTCCACATACTGTTTTCTCATGCAAGATGGGGGAATCCTCTCATAGAATAATTCTATGTAGTTAGAGGGGTCGTCCATGTACTGAAGCAGTACACAGTTGTGGGTATGGACCACCACGTACAAATGTGATACACAATCATGGATAATGTTCACGACACTGCTCTGGGTTCTATATGCTTACTGATGAAGTACACAACATAGGGCTTGATCCGCATAGCCATTCACTAAGAGGAATGCCAAATTAAATAATGGTACTAGAGACCGTGGTTCATGGGGAATTCATCTATGAGGGTTTTTTGGTTCGTGATGGCACTAATTTGGTTTTTGGTTCACCAATTATTATTAAGTTACTTATTTTTTTGGTTCATCATAGGTTATATCTACGGAAAAGTGGTTTGCAGTTTGCACTTCATTGATGATTCAAAATCGAATTTGGAATCTTCTATGTATATGAAATCGGTCTTCTAAAATATGTGGCCACCTTCGCACTCTCTTCCAACCATATTCATTCCTCTTTTCCAATCCCTCTTGGGATCCGATTTCAGAGCATTGTGGAAATCATATCTATGGGAATGCTGCACCATTGGCAGAAGCCCTTGATGTTATATCTCAACCCATGAAAGACTCATTCAACCAGGGTTTTTGGAGGATATGTTATGCGAGACGTGGTTTAAAAAACCCTAACTGCTTGCATTGTTCGTGAAGTACATAGTTCGCAAGATGGTATAGAGATGGAATTTTTTGTGCTTCATCTCACCAATGACATGGTTCATGACATCCTTTGTTTTCTGGACATCACCCCATAGTCCAGGTCCTCGTGGTTTCTTCTGCATATAAATGGTACATGGTCTATGCACCCCTCAAACCTCTCCTGGTGATGGTATGCAGTACACCAAAAAATATTGAAAATCATGATTTCTTCATGTTTATTCTCAAATTTTTAATCCAACTTGTATTTCTTTTATTCGACCATATAGTGGGATTATTTCCCTTCCCTTTTTGAATTTTCGAGACCCTACAAAATACCCCCATCGAAATGGTATCTGATCAGATTAAAGAAGAGGCTATTCTGATGTAGAAAGGGATCTTGAACTAAATGATCAAATAATGCTGTTTTTTTTTGTAGAAATGGACTAAGCAAGCATAGTTTTACTATAGTTTGGGATGCATCAAAAATCCCCAAAACATTGTGCCTTTTTCAGTATAGTCATAATTTTATCCTAATACTATATGGTATTGGCTTAGTGGGTGTAACATGACTTTTTCATGGGCCTCCCTTTGCAGGTTTTCAACTCAACAAGATTTATATTGTTTTTAAATATTTGATAGCTCAACATTTTCTAACCTAAACCATTCATAGTATAGGTTTAAAAAGACTGTACTCAACTATCATCGTGGGGTTCCCATTGTGGGTTTTGACTCTAGGAAGTATTACATCTTTTTTCATTGGCGGTTCGTAATCCTTCCAATAAAAATTATTAATGATGTTTTAGGTTGAACAAAATTGACAAAAATGATGGGAAAAGGGCCCCAATTTGGGATTCATCAGTCCAGAATGTCCTATAACTCTCATACATGAATGATGGATTTTTCACCACCCTAAATTTGTGATTTTGTGATGTATATGGGGATTTGGAGCAATATTAGGCATACAGAGGTACGAAAGGACTCTCTGAAGGATTAATTTGTCTTTGGTTGACAACTATTTTGTAGGGGACATATGTTGAGCCACCGAGACATGATGTGAATAGTCAAACAAATGTGTCTACCAAACACCGACCATACCATCTTGCATGCCTGGAATATTTATAACAATTTGGATTTTTTTGAGGTTGGGGACCATAGTTGGTGGCATATCTGAGGTATTATGTCCAAAATTCTTAGTGATATTTTTATTGGAATTGAGTGGGGAACCGGTCACACCCGAATTTATCTTCTGCAAGGTAGGGTCAGTGGATTTTATAGTTTAGGTTTAAACAACAATGACACTTGAAACATTTTATGGGATATCATTTTACTCTAAATAAGAGTGATTAAATGATTCATCACTTAAACTAGAAGTGATTTTCATCATTGTGTATTTGAATGGGGAAAATTATGTAAACAGAAACCTAGGGGGTTTCCGAATTTGGGATGTGATATGCGACATAAATCCAATTTAGGTGTACAGAAATATGAAAGTACTCTTATGAGGATGAATTGGACTTCAGTTTATGGTTGTTTTGTAGGAAACATATGAAAATCCACTAGGTCATGATGTGCATAGTAAAACAAAGGTGTGTGCAAGACACTGTCCCCCCCATCATTGATGGCCATGAAGGATTATCGTGATTGGGACATTTCTGGACATGGATTATTCCTTATGAAAGGGGTTGCGCCTAAATATGAAATGAGGAATTTATTTCATTAAACATTATCGGGAAAATGGGAAATAGGGGGGGGGGATTTGTTTCATACACCGATCAACATCACTCATATAGATGGGGAATCTTTATTTTGTAAAATCATGGAGGGACCTGATGTTAATTGTTCTAGGATTCTCTAATATATCCAAGAATTGGTCCATCTCTTTTATCCACGGTTGGATATTGAGATCCAAAATTACTCAATAAAGAGAGTTTGATGTGTGGTAAGAGTGTATTCAGATACATTAGAAACGTTCTGGTTGTGATTCACTGATGGGATCAAGTAATCCACTACATATATTTGGTTCGCACGTAGGGTGAGTCATATATTCCTTCATTAGGGTACCCTACAATTTAACATCATACAACTATGACACGGGGTTCCTTGTGAAGAATAAAACCATGACATTCCTTTTAGGGTTGTGTTGCAAGGACTCAAATTTGGGAGTAGATTGTCATGATGCCATGGTGTATATCCTACTAATCTCACGTTTTCTATGATTGGTGTGAGAAACAAAGCATTTTAAAGATTTCAGGTCAACAAAAATAGATAGAACAATCATTGGCATTGAGTATTTTATTCTTAGACAAATGTTGGTCAGTTTAACATCACCCAACAAGGACTAATTACACATAATTTATCGTCGTGTGGGGTGGATGTAGGGTAATCCCATAGTGAATGCAGGTAAATATGATTACCCATAAGAATCCCATTAAATAGGAATTGTTTGGTTATTATTTTCATTGATTCAATTCATGCGCTGAGAAGGGGAAATTTCAATACTTTCAGTGGATCAGTTCAGATAATTGGATTCAATTCTACCACACATTTATTATGGGGAAACCGAGTTACGAAGGACACCCAATGAACATTACATGCATAGGTATAGACTATACACATGAAGGAAAGTCATTTTGTTTGAGTTGGATGAGGTATGAAAAGAATCTAAGAATAAAAATTGTGCGGTGTAGTTTAATGTCGTGAATTCGAGACACTTCAGGCCTTTCAGTTCTGCGTCATGCGATAAGGATTTTGGAAGCATAGTTTGATGTCGTGTTGCGGAGAAATGTTTTCCCAATAATCACAAATAGGTTTGAGTTGATTATGGTCAGTATATTTTAATATTACATAGAGGTTAGTGATGATAGAAGGTGTAAACAATTTTCATGGGGGGTGCCCATGGATAAGGAAGAATTACATGGGTCTTGGAATCCAATAGTCGTATGGAAATAAGAAGAGCCTCTCATGAGGGAAAATTTTCCTTTCATTAACTGTACTATTTTTTACGAAACATAGGAAGAGCTATCAGTGCATGATGTGAATTCTCCAAAAATTGTGCCTGTAAGACACTGGCCTTCCATATCTGATGTCTATGATTGTTTATGGGAACCCAAGATTTCCTAGACTATTGAGTTTGTAAAATGGGATATATGTTTCTAGGAATATATGAAATATATAGACTGTGATTAAACATGAAATACTAAATCTTCTTTATATATTTGACTCATATATAGGGGAAGTATGATATTTTGACTCCATTTAAGTGTCAGAATTCAGACTTTGAATTTATTTCATCTCTTTGCCTTTTTTTGTAGGGAATTGGGGTTGTGTTCGGGATCTCGTATCATCAAGAATCTAGCCAAACATGATTCTTAAGGAACATTGTAGTTTAATGTAATAAATTTAGGACCTTTTATGGATTCACTTATGTAATTAGGCTCTATAAAGAGAGGAATGGGCATTTCTTTTGTTTTTTCTAAATGGAAGTCGGACTGGGGTAGAGGATTCGTGTGTCAATATGTGTAATTCCGGGGAATGAATCAAGACACACATAGTTCTGGAAAAGAATTCCCCCCATAGTTCTGGCATGTTTATATGGAAAGGGGACTTCTTGTTTCTGGGTGTCTAGACCATGATTTGGGGGCATGGTGTAACTACTTATCCTACAAGTACAGGAATCAATCCACATATAGTTCGGGAAATTAATTTCATTCATCGGTCTTTCTCAAACATAGGGAAAATGGGCATTTGTTTCTAAGTGGATGGATAGTGATTTGGGATCCAGGTGTCACTATGTATCATACAAGGGGAGAAATAATGCCAAACATAGTTCTGGAAATATTATCCTTGTAAAGGCCTGGTCAATACATAGGGAGGGGAAGGAATTTTTAATGATGGATGAACCAGGATATGAGATCTTGGAAAAAAACATTTTCCACTAAGATAAGAATAAATCCATAGATTTTTCTCCAATATTCCATGCAGTTTAAAGTCATACCATAAGGATGATGGTAAGACAACATTAATTATAACCATATTGCATCTAGGCTCGAGACTTGGGATATTGGCATCACTATGTATCCAACTATGATAGGGATCCATCCATACATAGTTCTACAAATTAACTCCTTATGTATGTCAAGTCCATATCCAGGGAGGGGGTAATTTATATTTGGTGCTGATAGATGGGCCCTGATAAATGATCCAAGCATCACTAAATTTTCTACAAAGGATGGAATCAAGCCATACATAGTTTTTAATGTTCCCTACACAGGTTTAGTCCGTGTGTTGGGAATGGAGAGGGAATTTTTTATTTGATTGGTGTATAGTCCAGGATGCTAAATCAGGGCATCACTATGTATCTTGTAGAGGAAGTAATCCATCCATACATAGTTATCTAAACAATATGCTACATATACTAATATGACTTTGGCGTAAGAGTAGGGGAATTTTAGTTTCAACCTCTACGGGTGTTTGGTCTATCATATTACTCTATTTTTTTAGGCAAGGATAACCTGACCACTGATCACAATATCACGTGAGTTATACTCGATGAGAGAAACTGGGAGAGACAATGATTTCCTTTATTGTATGGGGTGATAGAGGATTTAACAGGGTAACCCTGCTTCTTGTGATGGATGGTATATGATCTAGGTCTGAGGCATCACTACGTATCCCAGTGATGAATGGGTATCCCGATGTACATAGTTCTAAAATTCTTTCCATTTGTTGGTCTAAACCGTTCACAAAAAGGGGTAGGGTACTTCTATAGTTTCCTAGAATGAATTTTAGTTACACGTGAGGACTGTTACCTGCAATAAAGTACCTTCCATGCATTTTAACATCATGTAGTTATCATGAAGTTTCTATAAAGTTTTTCATCATGATACTAGGACATCTTTGGACTTTTATTTTAACATCATGTAGTAAGGATGAAGGTGTTTCTATGTAGTTTTATGTATTGTATCTTGGATTTATGCTTTTCTAATATCCGAAGTATTTCATCAAAAACCTTTCATTGGTGGGAGGTCTGACGAGTTGTCTATCCACTGATACCAAGGTGTATGTTCTATTTCAGTGGAAATATTGTATGACATATAGTCCCTCCAATTTAGACTCATGCTTTGAGTGTTTCATCCCATGTATCATTATGGTTTTTAGGTCCCACACCATCTCTCCATTGAGGCAAGACTAAAGGAAAACCTTTTTGTTGAAGGCTCATTAGATTCAATTTCGGTACACTTTCTAATTGTGAAAAGTGTGAAACCTTTTCTCATCTTGTCACTCTATTTCATAAAACTAATTATAGGATTTCACATACACTTACAATTGATAAAAATGGAAATGAGGAGTGATGGAACTTGATCATCATTGTGAAAAAACACCTTTGTCTCATATTGTAGTGAGTATGGGGTTTATAGGATGGCAGTGTAGGTCATCATCTAGAAATCCCATAATTCATGGATGAGCATGTATGGACATGATTTCTTGTCCCTTTCTACCATCTTCTGATGTATTCTAGATAGAATCATATGGATTGACTCTATCTTCCCTTTTGATGACGCATGGTAGAGGGATGAACAATTGGATTTGATTCCATATTCCTCGTATAACTTGTCCAACTCTGAATATAAGATGTTGGTTCCATTTCCCATCAGTATTATATGAGGGAAACAAATTTTGGTAATGATGTTGGATTTCACAAATCTAACAAAGATTCTTTCCCCATACTCTTTAAGGGGTATGGATTTAACCCATTTGGAGAAGAAGTCAGTTGTAGTGAGAATGAAATTAAGTTGACTGGAATTGATGGAAGGACATGGTCACATGACAACCAACCCCCATATGGAAAATGGGCATGAGTACATAGCTATTTGAAGTAGTTCTAGGTGTTGGTGAATGAAATTGGCATGAAATGTGAAGGGATGATACTACTTGGATAATGTGGAATAATACTGTACCATAGTGGTCCAATTGAATCCATGCCTTAGAATTTGATGGGAGAGCTCGATTACTAAATGTTGTTCTCAATATGTTCTGTTGTGAACATCTTCTATTACAAAATAAGTCTCTTCTCCACCAATTCACCTGAGAAGGACTCCCTTAAAGACTCATTTGTAGAGAAAATTTTATTGGTTTTTTACCTTTTATAAAACAAAATTTACTTCCCGCATCCTGATATATTCTCTTCCTTCCCTATCTGGTGGGAGATACACCCAACAGAGTTAATTTACATCAGGATCATTCCAGCCTCCGGTGTTACCGTATGGATTTTGAACAAGGATAATGCCTACGATTTCTTTCGTATTGTTTTGAATTAATGGAAAGACAATCCAACAATGGGTAATGATGATGACTCTTTCATCCTACTATAAATAGGCTAGGGTTTTTGTTTCATTTTCCAATGAATCAGCTGGGGCATTTTGTGACCAGGGACAAAATATAGTTTTGGATTTTTTTGGAATTATAACATCAGCTCTTAGTCATGTTTCATCAAATCTATCAATAATTTTTTCTTAACAGCATAGTCACCATTGAAATTCTTGATGACTAGATCTGAATAAACTTTTATCTACATGCATTCATCTTGTGCATGAACTGCTATCTCTAGGCCTCCAATGAGGGCCTAGTATTCTGCTTCATTATTTTTTCACCCCTATGAAAGCAGAAAGGAGGAAGAAAATACATCATTTTCTAGAGATATAAGTATAACTCTCAGTCATACTTTGTTGATCTTGGGATCATCCATCCTTTTCCTTTTCGGGCTTCTGGAGGCACCGTAGAAGTACATTTCCCATGAATGGGGGCTTCTTGGGTAGAGAATACTTCATCATCAGGAATTTCAATATCCAATGGTTTCATTTCTACTGAGGGGTGCTCCACTAGGAAATCTTCTAACACCAAGCCTATGATGGTTTTATAGGGGGTGTACTATATGTGAAACTATTTTACGATGACTACCCACTTTTATCATCATCCATTTATAATAGGAAAGATAAGGATATAATTGATAAGGTTGTAACAAGAGACCAGAGGGACCTCGTGGTGTTGTATGTAATGCTTGAGTTTCTAAAATGCTAATATTAGGGCTTGGAAGATCTCTTCAATTCTAGAATATCGAGTCTTATCATCGGCCATTGTTCAATTGAGGTAATAAAAACTATTATCACTGCCGACACCATTCTTCTATGTGAGGAAGTGCATAATGATAGTTCCAAGGTTGTTACATACAAAATGATTGGTCTTCTCTCAACTGGAGGAATTAGTACATGTGGGCATAGGATATACCATCTAATATTGTCGAATTATTCAAGGAAATCATTATCGAACTTGTATGTGGCTGCTCTCTTCATCAACCTGGTGAAAGGAAAACACTTACCTAAATGGTTGGCTATAAAGAGATGAATATAGGTTAGGTACCCTTGGAGACCCCTCAACTCAGTGAGGATTCGAGGTGGAGACATGTGAAGAATGAATTTTGTATTCTCAGGACCAACATTGATGCCATGATGGCGTACGATGAAGTTGATGAATTTAATAGAGGTAACACCAAAAGAATACATCAGGGGATTCATCTTTAGAAAATGCTAGCACTGTTTATTAATGATAGTTTCAAGATATATCATGTGGCTTGAGTACTATTGTGATTTAACCACCAGGACAATGATGTAAAATTGAATAATTTTACTAGGAAGGTCTTTAAAATTTGATGCGTGGCGTGTTTATGTGTTGTGATGTCATTTTTCACACCGAAGGACTTCACTTTATACTACAATAATCCTCTAGGGACCTTAAGGTAGCATATTTTCATCATTACAGGACATTACGATCTGTTGGTATCCAGAATAGTCATCCATCAATGAGAGGGAATCTTATTCGGTGGCCGCATCGATCAACAACTCCATGATCGAGACTAGGAAATCATATTTTGAGCAGTGTCGATTGAGGTCCCTGAAGTCAATGCATACTATGATATGTCCATTTTTATTTTTGATAAGGAAATGTTTGTCAACCAGATCATATATTGGACTCACCAAATGAATTTATCACTGAATAATGTGTCATATTCATCATCTATTTTGGTATCATGTGTCGTGTGGGTCCTTATGGAATCATTATTGTAACCACGATGGTCTTCTGGTAGTCCCATGTGACGACTGGATACCACATGATCGAGGACTGACATTTCAGAGTAGTTCCATGAAAAAAATCTTTATTCTTATTTTGGAAGAAGGTATAGGAATATTGATCCTTGAAAGGCATAACCACACTAATAAGAGTGGGCCGTGGATTGCCTTCTGTTCCTAGGTTTATCTAGCTATATTCTTTTATCATGGTGGAGACTCCTTTTTAGAATGTGGGAGTGGAATCATTAATATATTCTTAATCTTTTTATTCTTGATCCTTCTTGTTATCTTCCTCCTCTTATGATGGTGAGAGGATTCTCAAGATGAACTGTATAGCTTTCAGAGAGGAATCACATATTAGATTTAAGGAAACTGAAACAGGTCCTCTTGCCTCGGCTGATTGCAGGGAATTTTTTAAAGAGGATTGAATGTGGGTGGAGGAGTTTCCTCACTTTATTTTAAGGACATAAGACTTTCTTCCACCTTAGTAAGTATGTCAAGAACTGTATGAGGCCCCAAGGATGATCTGGGATCATTTTTGTTTGATCCCTCATAGTCCTCATGGGGGTTAGCGGACTTTTCAGTTTCATTGGACTTGGCCGTTATAATAGAAATCGTGTAGAGGGATGAGTTCACATTTAAGATTAAACTTATGCACTCATCATGTTTGATGGGTAATAAATACTCTCCCCAAATCAATTGAAGGGGATTAGTGGGATCCATTTCCAATCCATTTGGTGTAGTGATCCAACCAACATAATCGTCCAAAGAGTGCTTCTCTTTAGTATATAGAACCCTATATTGATATAATGCGACTCCCAAGATTTGAATGAGGATTTGTTAGCATAAAATGTCCTACTTTTTCATCAGTATATTATTTTATGCACTGACGGTACGCTGAGTGAATCCCAATGTGGTGATGCAACAAGTGCTTCCCCAATAAGATGTTGAGGGCTGTACTTTTTCAAACTTCCAGAAACTCAGAAGCAGACAGAAGGTCACCAAGCCATGTTTTATTCTCGATTCGTCCCAATGGATTATTCTTGATTTTTTCATATCCCAAAATATTTGTGGTGCATGGTATTGGACTATCCTAAATATTTTTCGACCGATAAAGTGTTCACAATGGGATGAGGTAAACTCTAGATCCATTCTCGATGAATCTGTTATGGACATAAATGCCATTTATCTTGCCAGAAACTTATAAGGGATTGATGTTTCCCTGCATGATGGAATCTTCATCCAGAAATGAGAAGGAGATGACAACATGAAATTATACAGGATTGGTCTCTGTCTGATAGACTTTGGAAACTTCTACTTCATCCTCAAATTTGTAGAGACTTTGTAAATTTTTGATGAGTGCCTTCAAAAGGTCTGCGGACAGAACCAAGGAATCTAGGATCAATAGCATTACCGATACTGAGGATAAATGCTTCAGAATAAAAATATTATTCTATAAAGGTAGGGTCTTCCTGGCTTGGAGATGCTATATCATGGTTGATTTAGGGGCTTGATCATTGGATGTAGATGGTCCAACAACTATGACATGAGATGACTGTGATGTTGTGCATTCTATGTTTGGGAAAACTGGCCTACCTACATGCCTTGTGTGATTAGACATATTCTCTTCCTATGAAGGATTCTCTAAGATTAATGGGATATGATTTCATCTCTCAAGAGTAGGTAAACACTATGGTTCCAGTTGTGTCTGATGGAGGATGCTTTTGTGAGTTTCTGCTAAATTGATGGTTTGAGTTAAGGTGTGGCTGAAAATTTTACTCCTTTCACAACCATGACATCCTAGAAACCCATGGCCTATGTGGCATCATAATATTTCTCTCTTGTTGGACGTAGATAATTCTTTTTTGTGGGTATAGTCCCCATTATATAAGGACTCAATCATGTTATTGAAATTAATGGAGCTAATGATCAGTTCTTGATCTGACAAACATTATGCCTACCTATCTTCTTCCGATGATGCTTCTTGGTGGGGCGGTGCCCATTTTCCCATTTGGAGGGGTGGTTCCCTTTCTTTTCAATCTACTAGCATGAAGTTCAGAAGTGTCAGGACTAGTTTCATCTTCAGTTCTGGAACATCTTCTTAGTCATTATTTCATACTTTTGGGCCCTCAGATGGTTATGTGATTGAGTATAATGGTTGTGTTGCATTAGGAGCTATTGGGGACATAGTTCGGTTCTTCAAATATTCTTATAGGATTCCTTGAGATCGGGTGGCAATTTTTTGAGTCATCCAACTAAAATTTATTTTACTTTTCTAATGGTGATGGTTTTACCATATCATTTATCTCTTGGGTCTCAGGTGGAGACATACACCACTTGTGCTGGCGGAGGACCAAACATGACATGTTTGGAATCCACCATCATTTGAAGAAGATCCATGAAGATAAATCATTCATGGATGGTGTGTATCAATATCCAGTGGTAGGAATAATAATTTGGACGGTCATAAAGACCCACTTAATCAACTCTCTTTAGGTCAGGTAGCCAGATAAAGTTTCAAATCATAGAGGCTACAGAGTAGCAACAAAATTGGACATCTTAGAAAGAGTCGACATTATTTATTTGTTTCTCACACTGAATTCTTATGGATCCTATTATCTCATCATGAAATGGTGGGGGTGGATGTTTGCATCTAGAGGGGTCCAATATGGTTTGGTGGAGTCCTAACAACAGAATCTTGTGCCAGCTTTTGGTTAATCATGATAGCATCTGCTCAAGTATTTCCTGTTCTTTTTTCTGGGGATGATGGGGCCACTCAGTACATTAGATTGGATTGCTTCATGGAGTCTTCTATCCTTTGGGTAGTGAATGAGAAAACCCAGAACCCACTTTATGTACTACATTGGGATGAGTGGGATCTGCAATTTATCATGGATTTTATCAATGCACATATTAAACATTTCATCCTTGGGGAGTGGATGGTTTTGGGAGTAAGTTAGGCATTTCCATATGATGATGAAGTATAAAAATCATTCATTCTATCATTTCATATAGTTCATGAGATCACTAATTGGTTTCTTAGGAAATGTTGAACTTAACTGGAAGAGAAACTATTCATATTGGTCCTCCCAGTTTATGATTGAGTTAGTTAGAAAAACTAGTTTTCCACACGAAGGCTGAACCCTATAGAGTTCACACGATGAACCTGAGTTTCACTACTTTATTTCCCCAGAGTGCCCGTGTTGGAGTTATAGAAACATACATAGTGTATTAGATACTTTTTTGGGTCTCGTAAACCATTAAACAGTAGGAATACAGGATTCCCAATGTTTGGTGGTGTCAGAAAGTTAATCAACCAATCAGGGTAAGGTTTTCATTATGGTTATATAAGAGGACACCAAATTTCCATTTCTTCCAGTTAGGTTGTCAATTTATGGATGGTATTTAATATCCCTTGATGCATATCCTCTCGGACTTGAGCTACGGTGGGTGCAGCAGGTGGATAAACAAGATGTGCTGACACTGCTGAAATTTGGGATAGATAGCCAGCCTTGGGTGTCATTTACGGGTTCACATAAATGTATTCTATCTAAATTTACCATTGTAGGGAAGTCTTGTTGTCCTTATAGGCCTTGATTTAAGTAGTATTATGGTCCCAATACTAGATTAGAGGGGCATACGAGCATCATTTCATTTACCAGGATGAGTGCCTATGGTAGAGGCACCTTTTCTAGGAATACCATTTGACATTATAATTTATAAACACATCTGGAAAGTTAGGTTCCTCGATACAGGTAATCATTGATTCGACTGAGCCCTTTCATTTCATCCTCTTTCTTGAGGTATCATTCCTTGAGCATGGAGGACACATTCTTAGGGGGAGGTAGATGTGGGTCATATGAGACCGGAGATATATTCTTATCCTTGTTGGGGACTCATGAGGGTGGTTGTAATGGGTTTCCTAATGGTGCACCCATATTTAAAGAAAATCATTGATTCTAGGTATGCACACCATTAGCCTCGGTGTGGGCCACCTCTAAGAGGGAACCATATCTTGTTGCTTCCTCTTCTATTGTATTACTTCCTATGAGACCTGTGGGATTAAAATTCACCATGTTCAATAATGCTTACCGAATTTGGGGAGGTGTACCCTGTATCAGATTATAGGATTGACTTTTTCATCCATTTTAGAACTTTATCCTTCTGTTATGTGGTACTCTTTGGATTTCTTAGTGAAGGGCGACCCCAAGGGATCCCTGATCTAACCTTACAATATTCCTTCATCCTGGGGGGTATGAACCATGACACGATACTGGAAGTCTGAACTCTATGCTTCTCATTCTCCCTAGACTGGATAAAATAGATGTCCATTGTACAAGAATTTAAGGTAAAAATTCCCCCAGTCATATGGGCAGGGGTCGCACATATATTTATGTGTATGCCTATGGACTGGAAGTGGTTTTATTAGAGGTGTATTTTGAGTTCAATAATCCCCTACCCTTACGGGATGGGACTATTACTATATTGTGGTTGTATTTTCCATTATGTCAATCATCTTGATTTCATGAACTCCTGTGCGGGTGAGTTCCAAGTATGGAATTGTGTTTACATGGGATTTATTTTCTTTCCAGGAAATTATAACTACTTGTTGGTTGGATTCCCTTAGGTCACAAGCCTGATGTATGTTCTCGATTTCCTGGCTCAGAAGATTTTTGATGGCTTGATCTCATCAGGCCTAACGATTTTCAGACTTACTCAAGGTCGATTCTTTTTGAGCATTCCAACTTTCCTAAGCAGAGACTTCATTTTACAGTTTCATTTGGGTAATGACATTGAAAGATTCCATTTCTGATGAGGTCTACAAGAAAATATGTAGGGTGATGTTTAGAGCTCCATGTTCTCCCCATCACCAGATATAAACTCCAGATGGGGTGTCACTGATGTGGAAACAAAACTTGTGTATCATGTTGTGGTAGGCTAGTTCAAGGTTTTTTTCTTCTGATTATGTCCACCTTCTAGATGGGAGGGATTTAAGTCCAATTAGATAGCGAAGCTCCTATAATATATTTACATGGTCTGCATATAATTCAGAGGGAATGAAGAATTATTTTTTGCTTTTAAAGAGTTTTCATGATATTGAGGTGAATTTAATTAATAAATTATTTAGAAAAATCCCCTACTATATCAATTCGAGAAGTATATATGGGACAATACATAACTGGTATATCATCCTTAGCGTGTTGTCTTATCCCGAGCAACCTCTCATGTTCTTGTTATTCTGGGAACTCTTCTACTTGATATGCCATGCATGAATTATTCTTAATGATTTATTTCCACGATCAGGTGTAGGCTGGAGACACATTGATATGTGACCAGCACAAGGGTGGCTTGAAATATTAGTGTGTTCTAGGACTGTCCTAGGGTTGAGAAAGCATATCAATCATCATAGATAGAGTGTCTAGAAAATATGACCCCATCATTAAAAGTTCCTCAATGTAGGAGGGATTTATCACATGTGTCCCGACAAGGGGATTCCATTCTTTTTACATAACATACAGATTGAGGGGAGGAACTTTGCAATAATTTCTACAATGGAGAGGGAATCCATTGCAACATTATTCTTGATTGTGGAGAATTTCCCTATTGAAATACACCTTGGGACGAACCATCAGGGATGGCTAAAGGGATGAGAGGAATTTCTTGATACATGATGTCACTAAGGGGGGACCTTCTCGTTGACTACAATGTTAGATAAGACTACTACCACAACATTTTTTTTAGCTATAGGGAAAATTTATGCACATTATATCATAGTGAGGTCATTCAATACATATTCCAATGAGGGGAGGACCTCCCCATTTATTGATGTTTCTATGGGTAGGGCCTTTATAGCAACAACCATGGTTGGAGGGGGCCTTTTAAATGGATTCCCACCTGGTGAGGACTAAAGTCATGATAGGGCGACCGACTATAGGGATAAGTATATCAACAATGTATACCCTAGGGATGACTATCATGGAGAATGACTGCAAGGGGAGGACATTTTTCTGTCTGATATTATATTCAAGGGTAGGGATACCCTAACATGCTTCAGGAGATAGTCTATCATGATTGATCATTCCTGGCCCATAGAGTAAGCCCATGTGGGTGCTCTAGGGAGGACCTTCAAACATTCTTGTAGCAACATTGTGTGGAGGGATTTTAAAATGGTGCTTTCAATTAAATAATTTAAAAATGGACTAATAGAATCATGGGAATCTATTTATATATTATCTAGTGTGTCATGAACTCCAGCTTCCAGGATAAAAAAATCATTTATATACCTTTCATCGTTCAGTTTCCATTACTGCGTTTCATTTTTGGGAAATCTCTTTTCGGTAGCTGAGGTCATCTTCTATTGGTAACAACATTCGTATATGGGTCCCTAATTAGTTTGTTCCCATGATACGTCCAAGATATTCTGATAGACATCTTGAGTTTTGGGAGGGATATATGTCTACCCTAGAGCAGCCACCATGTTGGTCTAGAATCCCCTTATTAGAATGTATATTTGTTCCTGATCTAGTTTTATATGTATTGTTGTATATTTCCATCGAGCCCCTGCACTGGGGAAGGGATACATAAATGCTCTAGAGTGAAAAATCCATTTTCAAGTAATTTACTCCATTTTAGGAAACATAGTCATGGTATTGGTTACTCGCCTTTTTTTGCTGATGCAATGATTTCTTGACATGTCTGGAGGATATGGTCTAGAATTGATGTCTATTATTATATCATTTCTAGGATGTTCTGAGATACATATTTGGCTTGAATGGTCATGAATACCCATTCTGATGTCGAGTAAGAGTTTTTCCTACTCAGGTCCTCCATAGGAGTCTAGTGTATACAGGTAGTTCTCATATACCAGGGTAGTGGAATGACACTGCAACTGGTTGTCTTCTCTTGATGCCACCGTATTTGATTGTTGGGCTACATATTTGCGAGTATTAATTTTAACCTACTCACTTAAATTTGTATTTATCTAATGGAATTTGTATGTATCTTTGGGAATTTCAATGTGATCATATTTTTTACACAATATTTGGATGGTAGGATTTATTCAGATTAGTTGGTGCTTTTGGCTGCCTGTAGGTAGTTTCCATCCTATATGGATGCAATAATTCATGTGTATCAACATATATTTGCATCTTCTTGTAGTAGGTTGACATTGTATTTGGATGAAGGGATTCTTGTACATAGGTAGATATTTGTATCTTTCTGTAATATTTCACTCTATCTGTACAGTGGGACCGATGAGCATTGGATGGAATTTGAATGTGCTTTTATATTTCTACCATATTTGTGTGGTATGCTTGAGTGAAGGTGGCATAGTTGGACATCTGGACATTGAATGTCACCATTTCTGTACGACGGGTTTCCTATTCAGGAGTCGAGTTGATTAACTCCTCCTGGTTATATGTTTTCCACCCTCAGTGGGAAGCCCAAGGGTCCTTTGTTCATTGGACTTCAGTAGGTACTCTCCACATGAGATCCTCATTAGAGTATACTTGGTCACCCAGTGATGGTGGTGATGCTCCATTGTAGGGGACAGTGAGCAGGACCCCTATTCTGCTGGGATGAAGTCGTCGACATTGAATTTATTACCCACCATGAGATAAGATAGGTATTTGTTATTTCGTTCCATGGATAAGCAATTGAAATGGTTTAAGTTGACCAATAAGCCCTCCTTGTGATGGGGTGCCAGTCATGGTTGAGGATGCAGCTAGAAAGAATTTTTAGATTGGAGGGCCTCTCTTTCAACGTCCAATATGGGGAGCGTACCATTTTGGTGGTACCCTCTAATTATCATATTGGAGACCCAACATTGAAGATGATGGGTAGGTGATGGGATCCTACTCTTTATCAGAGCCCCAATTACCTATGGGATCACTACAGAGTGTGGCTTCATTGGTTGTCAAGATGGATTTTGGGTTGAAGGTTTCTCTGGGAATCTACAAAATATATCTGACATATATTGATTAAAAAACCCACTCAAATTATCATCTCTTAATCATTTTCATATTTGACGATTTCTCTTATCCCCCTTTATTTTTATGATGGGAAGGGGCTTGAGTGGGATAAAAACCACAAACATGGTTAAGGATTCACATTGGGTTCACCATTTTGGTTCTGACCCAAGGTGGGTATTTGTGTGAAATAAATTAGTCTGATAGGAAGCATCACTTATCTGTTATGATAGAGTGTTTCCCATCGGGTTCAACATTTTTGTTTCGACCAAAGGTGATGCATTTGGGGGAATGCAATATGGTCTGATTGGTGACAAGAATTTGTCTTTTATTATAGAAACTTTTATGTTGAAATTTTTTCCTTGTCCCGATCTGTGTCCTTACTCATTATGTGGAATTGGATTGACCTCGTAGGGACTAAGCAGTTTATCCCTTTCACATTATGAAGGATGTTCCATAGTCAAATGGTCCAAGTAGGGGATTATAGTGGTCAAGTATTTGTGAAATCAGTCCTCCTAGGTTATGATTTATTCGGATGGTCTCAAATGGGTTTATTCATGGAGCCAGAAACACCCAAAGGATCTAGTATCCAGTATTCATGGACATTTTTTCCAATGGATGGCACTTATTGGATGCCGATTTTTCCAACGACACTTATGGAGTCCATTGGTCGAGATGATGCATGGTCAGGCTCAACACAACCTTTTTGAGGGAATTAATTTTTACTATGGGACTCTCTTATAGATTTAGGTTGTCTTCATATGTTCAATAATCCTTAGATCATTCTACAAAAGTTTATATATGGGTTATGCCTTAGTTGTGGGATCATCATGGATATTCATTGATTTGATGCTATAGAAATAGTGATGACTTAGGCCATGAAATGTTGTACACTGGATTTTATCATCATCTAGGAGGGATGGAAGATGGTTTGATTTTGGGTTTGGAACCATAATAAGGGCTTACTACGTATCCTCAAGATTGGAATCAGAGTCAACATAGTTTGGTTATCAGAACTCATATATAGGAAGAATTACCTTTGAATTTGGGGGGTAAATTTTATCAGTTCTGACATATGAGGAGAAATTCCCTTATTCTTGGGCATTGTATAGACATAATAAATTTACCAATTAATGTGGTAATTAATGTTATTATAGTTCATTTATCTTGGATATTACACTTGGGAGGAGGCCCATTTGTTGGGGGCATAATTGGGTGATTCTTTGTAAACAACACCCCTTTTTGGGTGGGCTATCATGTTGGTGTCCTATGTATCTTGGTTGGAATAGGATTTAGAGTTCTCATAGTTCATTTATATTGGATGAATGTTGTATCATCCCAAACCCTAAGCCGTCATGAATCTTGCTCCTTGTGAGAAACAATGGGATGTGAATGATTAAAAATAGGCAAACATTATCTACTCAACTGATGAAAAAAGTGGATGAAAATGGCCGAAGAGGCCATGGATATGAGCTCAATGGGAGATGGAAAGGGAATATTTAAGCATGAAACCCTCACCTGTGTCGATATCCAAGATATTCATATCTTGGTGATCAATCTGGAAACATCCCAACCTATGCCAAAGAGGATGAAGAGTGATACCTCTCGCAAAAGTCTTGGGGCATAACTCAGGAGGAGTGCCCTTTCGATTTTTGGGAAAGGGAAGGAGCATCATACCTGGTCAAAGGAGAAGAAAATTGTGACATTTTGGATTATCACTAGGACTTATTGAATGGAAAGGAAATTGGTTACCCCTAAAACCAAGAATTGGGGGGGGTCACATTTTAATAACAATGTCATCGCATGGGTGAAGTTGGGAATATAGACATAGAGACATTATGGGGGTCCAAAACGTTGAGGCGAAAATCTTTGTGACTACTTATACATTAGGTATTTAGATTATGATAGGCACACTAGTGCACCCTATGATCTAATCAAACGGTTCTGGTGGCATTGGAAGAGGCTTTCGCCTAATGCCGACGGACTGGTTCATGGAGGATCTATGGAGGGCCTAATAGTAATGGAGGGCCATGATTGGAGCCAAAGGGAAGGACACTCAAATACACCCTATTCCGCATACTATTTTTTAATGTTGGATCGGGAAGCCTTGAATATCATATTGATATATTGGTAGAGAGGTCATCCACATACCGAAGTAGTACATGTACATGGGTATGGACCACTACGTACCAATGTTGTAAACTATCCTAGATGTGGTTCTCCATACCACTCCAAGTTCCATCGACATACTAATTTATTATATGACACAAGGTTCAATTCTGATTTCCATATGCTATGTGGAGCATCGAATTGAAGAAGGGTACTAGTGCCTGTGGTTTGCGGGGAATTCATTAACGAGGGATTTATGGTTTGAGACCACACCAATTAGGTTTTCGATTAACAAATTATTATTAAGTTCCTTATTTATGTGGTTAATGTTAGGTTATAAATATGGAAATTTGGTTCATGGTTCTCACTTAGTCGATGAATTGAAATCAAAGTCAGAATATTCTCAGAATCTGAATTCCCTATTCCAGCCAATAGAGTCTCCATTGTACTATCTTCCACTTGTATCCATGCATCTTTTCCAATTACTATTGTGCTCCTTTTATAGAGCTCTAGTGAAATCATATATCTGGGAATGCTACCCCATTTGTTGATTCCCTTGAAGATATATCTCAACAAACTTAATACTCAGCCAATCAGGGGTTGTAGAGTATATTGTTTACAAGTCATGGTTCACAAAACCTTTCCATCTTTCTTAGTTTGTGAGATGATTATATAAAGGGTTGGTATTTAAAAAGAATTTTAGCACTTAAGTTGGACAACAACATGGTACACGGTGTCCTAGGATTTCTTTCCATCACCTCATGGGCCAGTGCATCATCGTTCCTTTTCTGTACTGATTGTTCACAGTTCATGCACCCTGTAAAACATTCCCAATGATGGTACATGGTACACTAAAAACACTTGAATATTACGATTTCATCAGTTTTCTTCTCAAATTTTCAATCCAACATGTATTTCTTTACTTCTCCCATCTTTACAGAGTATTTTCCATACCTTTTTTGAATTTTCATCACCCTACAGACATCATCAACATAGATTGAGATGAAAATTCATATCCATTTAGTTATTCTTTATATATATATATATATTTATAAAAATATTTTTATATAAATATCAAATTAAACATGAATTTATCAAACCATGAATAACACTATATATTTGTTTAATTTAAAACTTAATATTTTATATTTACCTTTACAAAATTACATTACTAATTTTTTAATATAACAGTACAATATTGATCAATGTAAATAGCCGTTTATGATAATCGATTGAGAAAGGATAACATTACATACCCTAAAATGTAATTTAATTTCATAAATAAATATCTAATAATAGTCTAATTAATTCCAAAATTTTGGTAGAGGAATATTTTTATAAACATTCAGACCACGATATGAGCATACCACTTACAAATAAGATAATATTTTTCTAGAATAACATTTTCATCATTGTTCATCACATATCAAAAAACCACTTTAATATGAAATTTTAATGTTTTGGTCTTATAATAATACGACATTTCTATATGAAATACCCTTTGGATAATAGATTGTAACCAGATTGAGGGCTTGAATTAGTTGTGAATGATTTTTACTAAATTCTAAATATTTTTAAAAGATTTCAACTCCTTTTGTATTGGACCCTATAAAACCTATTTTGATATAAATCTATCTATTTATATTTTACCTAAAAAAATAATCATATACATTGGGGAATACATGTAAAGAGTACCACATGATGTTTTTACATTTTTCAAACCCATCATGATAATCCTTTTCCTTAATATGACATATTATCAACACAGAGTCTAATATTTTCTATAATAAACACATGGAAATATAATAGGGTAAATATTATTCTTAACCTATGAAACATCCCAGACATACAAAACATTATACTAACCATTTTAGAATTAAAATAGATTTACATGATATCTTATTGTCATTAGTATCTTGACTAGTATTAGAAAAACCTTAGTGAACATAAGAACCACAATTTGTCTCACGTTCTTGGAAGTCACTACATCCACTAATATGATCACATTCCTTAATAGAGTTTATGAATTCCTATATATATTTATGAATAATTTCATGTTACCAAACATCTATAAATTTTTATTCTCTATTAGCCTTCCCAAATATTTTTTGATGACTTCTTTCAACTCTTGAGACCAGTGTGATCTTCAATACCCAAAATTTACTCAATTTTCACTCATGTAAATATTCATGGATGTGGACTACCATTGGTGGATTAAATTCATTTCATGTGCATAATACTTTCTAAATTTGTCTTTTTTATTATATATTTTTATATCATTAACTTATGTGATACTAAATTTAATAGGATTTGGACTCCATACATCATTCTCCTCCTCTTGTTGAAAATCAAAATGAATTTGTAAATTTTGTTTTGAAACCATTATTTTAAAAAAATGGGAAACCACACAGGTTCGAAATAAAAAACCATCACACAACATAACAAATCTCAAAAATATTGAATCCATGTTTGATGTTATTAGAAAAATTCACACTATAAAATCTCCATTCACGTTTAGTGGCCTTTGTATCCATACCATCCATAATAATATCATCAAAATGATAGGCCATCTTGTCCCATGTTTGAATACACACCCCTTTTTTTTCTTCTTTACATTGCATACTTATGTAAAAAACAATTTGGATTATTGATCTATAAATTTTATTCCTTATTATAATAATCATGAATCATTCTCTCAGTCACCATGTTAATATAATCCTTTGAATAATTGATCTAAAATTCCTCTTATGTAATTTCTTCTTCTTAATGGATAATATGTTCCCCATATTTTTCATATCTTTCTTCCTGCCAACCGGTGAATTTTCCTAAGAGGATCTCATTTTCTTTATCATCATTTATAACCACCGCCAAATCTTGAGATGTTCTTGGCCTCATATTAATTATTCTAAGAGTATTAGAAATGTATCTTTGGGGTTGGTAATTCGTATCATTACAAAATGGGAATAAATACCCAAAAAAAATGATGTTTTTCATTATAGAATATATATTATATTCCTTGTATATATTCAATCATAGAAGTTGTAGCTGAAATAGAGGTGAGGGGAAATCTAATTACCCCCAAACATGACAGCTGGACTGCACCATCATTGAAGCCCATACTCCTTTGTTTGAATCTAGTCCCATTAAATTTCCTAATAAAATTACTTATCTCATAAATCTACCAGATGCTTTAACACTGATATATTGAATCAATGAATCATCATTTATATTCTTGGATTCATATTAAAATGAATGAAATGAATGATCTGCAAAAGGAAATATAGTTGTATCCTCCTTTATCCCAACAGTGATTGCTTCCTCTAAATCTCCATTACCTCATTGAAATTGAACACCACTAAAAAAATCATGAAATTTAGGGTCCCTGACATAAGGGGAAATCTACATTTAGATGACACATGAACACTATGAAGAGAAAGAGACAACCAAGTAAAGACATTCACATAGAAACCATACTAAAATAATCATTATGACCCATTAATATTCAAATTTAATCTATAATTCTCCCTAAAAACATAATGTTCTATATAAAAATAGGTGAAATACGGTGTATAAAGTTACGAAGTAGCGAATTTGAAAATGTTTTGCTTTACAAAAATTATTGTAATAGCTAAAAGGGAATCATGATGAAATAGAAGTAGGGGTATGCCAGCACATCCAACCCAAATTGGGAGGATAGGGGATTCACAAACCTCCTTAATGAATTGATACCATTTGAAGATTTATAATATATTTCCCATAATCTTCCTCTATTTTGTTTTACTGATAATGATAAAATTCATCGACATCATCGAATTGAAGAGTAATCCAAAGATCATCAAGGATACAAATTTTCACAATAAAAAGGACAATAACATCCATTATCTTTAAAATAATATATGAATTAGGAAAATGACCATGAAATTACCATACTAGAATATGATGAATATTGGTAGAAAAATTCACCAAAAAAATGATTTCTAGAGAACCTTGGTAATGGAATGGGGGATTTCTAGGTAGCAAGGAAGAAAATGAATCTTGGAGTATAATAGTGGTGATCACTCCTCATCTACCCCATTTTTGATCATATATAGCTCTTATGGAGAGGTATCCATGTAGGGTATCATGATTGGGTGGCACACCAAAGAGAGTGAAATTAAAAATATTCCCCACTATGGAGCTTTTTCATTTTAGTTCACTTCATATTATCTACTTCATTGCATTGAATTTACAATCATATTTTATTAGGATTATTATTTCTCCATTTTATAGTGATTTAATCTTGAAAGAGGTGTATTAGGTTCTATTCCACATCAATATTATTTTTATTCTTCTTAAATTTTATTATATTAGGTTACATAATATATTTTCTATTTATTTATAATAGAAAATATTTACCAATCTTGGTAGAGAGATCACATTGATTAATTTTTTCATCATTTTATTTATTATTTGATCCCACGATCATTAAATATTCTATTTTTATATCTTCTTGTTCCCATTTTATTATCACAATTCCATCGTTTCATTTCAATATCAATTCATCCTAGAAAAATACATTAAACTATAACTCTTCTATAAATTTATGGATATTTCTTCTCAAAATATTCCCATAAAATCAATAATAAATTGTTCTCTATAACAGTTTTAAAATTAAAAAATATTATACTATTGGAGTGTGGATAGTTCCTTTAGGGTGTGAGTGTATAGTTAATACTATTATTCTCCACTAAGAATATCTCATTCATAGATTACAAATCTTCTTGGTCTTATTAATATTCAGAATGAACTAGAAACCCATATTTGATATTTAAATATATATTATAAATTCCATGAATAATGAAATGGATTTTTCATAAATATAATTATTATATAAAATTTTGCATCTTGATAATCTGAAAATTTCAAAAAGCATTAATTCATAAAATGTTCAAGTTAATCTTCCATGGTATATAAGGAATCTTAAAATTGGGAATTTTCAATTTAACTCATAGTTAAATATTATTAAAGAGTAAATTAATTTTACATTGTTAAAAATAATTATTTTGAACTCAATAAATGACTCTTTAAAAGTCTTCCATTATCAAAATATACAACTCTGACAAATCTTAAAAACCCTCAGATCATTATTTTGAATTTTTTGATTACTCCTATGAATTAAGAATGTATTTTTTCAATGTAATTAGTGAATCAAATGGATTTATTAATAACTATTAACAATTCATTCCTTTGTGAGTTTTTCAATATCATAATAAGTAGACGATTCTTAAAAACATATAAATGACTCTTATTAAAATCAATGTACCAAACAAAATTTTCACTTCCAGAACAAAATTTCATGAATTTATTAATATTAATATAGGAAACCATCAATCCAATTAATAATAATATTAATAACATAATGAAACCTCATAGATACTTTAAATAATATTTGAAATTTTCTACATAATTACAAAAAATACATTGTTTCTAAAGTATTTTGATGAATTAGATTATTAAATTTAATGTTTTTCAATAGGAATCACTTACTATTTAATTATTTATTCATACATAACAAACTCCATCCTTCATCGAAGTGATTTTGATCACTAAATACAGTAGTCATATTTATAGATAACACTAATATTGTTTCTCTACAACTCAAAGTAATTTGTACTATTAATTCAAAGATCATTCACTAGACATCATACATCTTCATTTCGGCAATCCAATATAGAATCAAAATTTTTCCCACTATAATAATTATTTATAAAAAGTTATATATAATTATATTCCCAATATTCAATACATTGAATTGATTTATATGAAGACCAACTCGAAAATCATCTAATAATATAGATGCTCAGTAAGCAACAGATCAATGAAATTCATTTTCTTACTTGAATATTTATATTCCATTTTATCTTATATGGAATCATGCCATTTATATTAATTGGGGTAATTTTTTTATCACAAAATTTTAAAATTCATTCAATATCCTCCACAAAACTATATTTTCACATACACAACATCAAATCTCTTAATCTATTTGGTTTGTTTGACCACCCCAGTTTGGTGTTTTTTGAATAAAAAATTCACACGAGGATTTATTCAATGTTTAATATTATTAATATTTATGTATGTTATCTTATAACCCTTATTGGAAATAAATATATAGTTGTTTGTGTATTGGAAAATACTAACCCACTCTACAACTTCAATCATTTAAAAAATCAAATTCTCTTAATTTTTCTTCCCCATTTCCATGTTCTCTACCTTATTGAAAAATATATTAATTTGACATTTGAAAATTGTAGAACCACAATTATAATAGAGATATTCCATCAATAAATCAACTATATTTCCATGTTATCTGTGATTAGTGTAGAAAACAAGATTGATCAACTTGCAAAATAAATCATTCAATTGACTAACCATAATGTGTTTCCAAAAGAAATTTACCTTTTTTGGTTTTATTTTATAGAATTTAAAGGATAATTATGACTTTTACTCACCTTTAATAAGTAAAATTAAAATGTTCATGTGAAATAATTTCTTTCTATTTTCTAGTTCAAAAATAACCCCCACCCCCATTAATAAACCAAAATAGTGTGGAAAAAATTGATCATCATACATAAAAATTTAGATTTAAAAGGGATAACTATAATTCTATATTTAAACATAATATGAAAAAAGTAATGGAATATTTAACTTTTAATATCAACCCTAATATATTATACGCAATGACCTTCATCATGTTTTTTTCAAGAATAAACTATATGAACTTAAGATACATGTTGACAAATGAAATCAATTGAGATATGGAGAATGATTTGTTTCAAGTATATAACATTATTTCATTGGATGAAGTACATGATGGATTATAACCATAGTAATATTATGATAAAAACATTCATATAGTTATTCTATTTCATGTTAAACCTTTAATTCTTAGTATAAATTAGTACAAATACTCAAGTATGGGATTAATTTAGTTTCTGTCTGCTCCATAATGAGTGAAATATGATATAGACTTGTATATCAACATATATATCATTTCATCATAGCTCCAAATTTTAATGAACTCTTTATTATTTTTTTACCATTAATTTTAATAATATTTGAATTTTTGGGTAACTTGTAATTCATTTCATCTTGATTTTTCTTATTACTTGGAATTGATTACATTAATTTATATAATTGAATATATTCATGTTCTTATCAGGATATATATTCTTATACAATTTAATTTTTATATTCCTGAATTGTTAAACATTTATATATTAGATGGTCAACCTTCTTCTTGTGTGTATAATCCTTTTTTATAGTAGTATTTATACATTTAGAGTTACTAGTTATTTAACTTTATAAAACATAAATTTATCTCTTCGAGAAGATATTCCATGAACATAGTATCTATTTTCAAGATCATTTTGAACTTTACAAAATAATTATCAATATTTTTATGGTCCCCCTTTTTCAAAAAACTTTCAAGAAATTATAATTCCATATATAGAATGCCTTATATTAAAAAAATTCCTATTATCACTTATAACATTTATATTTTTACTTATTTAATTTAGTTTTAATATTTTAATTGATGTTACAATAGTCTATTATGTGGAATTATTTACCACAAAAGAAACATATTATATTTGTTTAGAAATAATTATCCCATTTTTTAAATGACACATTGGGAGTAGTTTTCCTAACTATATTATTCTGTTTAACGCTCTAGGATAAATAATATTATTTTCATAGATATTTATTTTTTTTGGGTGTTATCTTCACATCTGTATAAGATTTTTTTGGTTCCAAAACAATTATTCACAATATATAATGTTATTTAAATAATTAAAATAATCGTCAATAATTTAAATTTTTTTTATACATTGTTTTATCCAATTCTACGAAAGTTTCCTCTAACCATATGGTTATTCATTTATTTTAGATCCCCTCACCAGGAAATTAATCCTCCAATTATTTACATATATTTAAAAATTATTCCAAAATTCAATATCCTATTTCTAAAACCACAAATAAAAATTGTAATGGAAAATAAATCTCATTCGTTTACATGTATATGTAATCTTTCTAGATTGAATCCTTTTAAATTATTGGGGAAGTTATTCATTCTTTTGATCACCAGACGGGGAGATGGTATTATTAAATATGGTGTCATAAAACATCAATACATTGTTGATTTTCCTATTATTCTTCTCCACAAAAATCTATCCAGTTTTTTATTAGTCCATAACTAGTATATGAAACATCATAACTACAAATAAATGTTTCTGGGACATATGATATATTTTTCCAAAATATTTTTGGGGATGAATCGCTAGAGGATGTGAAGAAATTCTTGATAAGTTTTTTTATATTTTTAAATGGTATACTATTATTAGAAACACATATAGAATTGCATCAATTCACAATAGTTTTGGAAGTTTCAGATTGTATTGATTCCTATTTTTTCAATTTTACCTCATTTTCTATAAGCTGATTTTTTTTGTTAATTATTAACATTCTCATATGAACTTAGTGTATATTCTCATGGTATCTTCATCCTATGAATTTGATCCTCATGTTTTTTATACTTACCTGAAGTTAATATTAAATATCCTCAATTCTTTTAGCTTTAACCTTCCATGACACATCCCTAACATCAGATATAGCTATATGGAATTATTCTATAGCATTTTTTTTCTCATCATCAATATTTTTCTCAAATATATAATCAAAACTTTTTTGTAACTTATTCATATTGAGGATATAGTTCTTTACTATTTAATTCTATGAGTTTTTTAGATTTTATTGATTTTTTAGAGTGTTGCACTATTGAAGCTTTTTAACTCATGATTTTAGAATAGATTTTTCATTTTATTTGTAATGTTGTGGTAGAATAGTCATACACCAGAATAACATCTAATATATGGGTGAAAAAATCAACCAAAACCTTCTTCAAGTAAGCCTTAACCACATAGAGGAGCCTTTAAAATAGTTTAGTGGATCTATCTACTTTTCTATATGAACATGATTCTTCAAGGATAATATTCTTAATATATTTATGGGAATGATAACCACTCTAATACCATGAAATAGTGTTGTTTCATATTTTAATTTTGAAATATTTATATATTTTATTGACTAATTACGATATCCATTCTTTAATGATTGAGTTGAAACCTCTTTATTTGTGTTGTTAGAGATGGGAACTAAATATTTCACATAGGGTATGTTGGAATCTTCTACAAATATATTGTTTATATATTTTTGATAAAAACACATGGAATAATGAAATATCAAACTAGAGGGAACCTTTAACTTGGAAAGATCATGTGTAATCACATAAGGAGGGGGTGAATTAAGTGGGAATACATTTACCAAATTCAAAATATTTAGAAAATATTTTTACTCCTTTAGTATTTGAACCTTCATTATATGTTAGGATATAAATTAATATATTTATCGTTTACAAAAAAAAATAAAATCCTCTTGAAATTAAGAATTTATATAAAGTGAATAAAATGTTTTTTAGAAGGCTCATTCCCATCAAATAAACTTACAAATTTATTTTATTTGTTATGCACCTTGAGTAATAGAATAAAGAGTTCAAAACACTTCTTAAAATTGGTAAAGGATTATTCATATCCCATAGTTGATTCTAAACATAAATAATATATCATTGTGCTTAAAAGGTATTGGGATTATGGAGAAGACAATTGGTGTCTAGAGTGGTGGGGATAAATATACCTTTTAAAAATATAAATAAATAATAATAAATAAATATCATTCAGAGATTATTATTTGATGTAGTAAAATTGAAATGTAATAATGATGAATAATTAAATTCAATTACAATTAAATTTAATGGTCTTCAAGAATAAAATAAACATAAATTAATTATATTCTCACATGAATTTTATAGTATTTTGGATTATCTTGATAATACATCTACAATTAAATCTCATATAAATTAGTTATATGAATATTATTCACTAGAGAAAACACTGACTTTTTAATTGTAGGTATGTCCCTTTTGGGACACTTATATTTTTATCACATAGAGATAAACCCCAATAACACCAAACGTTATTTGGAATATGGAGGTACCATAAAAAATACCTGATCTTTTTTGGGAGTCACATCCTAGTAGGCATTTTCTTTTATAGGTGTTATAACAAAATATAATGGTTTTTTCCTTTATAAAAACATTAAATAACTTCATAAGAAATAGTTAAAATATATTAAGATTACCACAATGTAAACGAGGATTAAAATGAAGACCATAAGTACAATGAATATGTTTCTTGATGAAAATTGATCACATCATCAATAATGGATGAAATGATAAGTTTCCTTAATGATCCCAATAGAAAATAGAAAGACATGTGTTTATCTCTTGTATGAATATCTAACGTAATATATAATCTATATTTGTTATTTTTTGGATAATTCTATCACTATTTGTTGTTTTTGTTCTCTTTGAATGAGTTGTGTCAATATTTTTATGCTGTTACAAAAATCTCATTATAATTAGTAACTTTATAACGTTCATCATTATCTACACATTGGAGTTTCTGGAAGACCAATCACAAGAAGTAATAGTTTCAAAAATACTCAGTCAGAGGCATCCCTTTAACCATTTATTAATAAAATAAAAGGCATTTAGAAGATACAACATGTCCAAAACCACTACATATAATAGAAATAATACTCATCACCACCCACTTTAGAGATTATTTTCTCTAAAATATCTGTCTCCTACTCTGATATTTCATAGTGTTTAAGAACCTTGGAATATTTCCTTCTAAGATTTAGCTTCTCCAAGGCTAGAAATTTCTTTGAGTGTTGCATAGCCCAAATTTACTTCCCAAGAGAAGATCTAGTAGACACTGCCCTTGGAAGATAAGAATAGTCTTTCTTCGCTCTTCGTCATGGTGGGTTTGTCTTAGCACCTTCATCCCCATGAACGTTTATCCTTTCACCCTGAACAACATTACTGTAGAAAGGTCGTACCACGCCACTATCCTTTTCCTTGTCACTATCTGAGATGTCACCCCACTTTCCCAAGATTTTCACCTCTTGATAACAATCCTCCAATGAAAAATCCTACTGGACCTGACTGTTGACGTTAAATATAGTAAGGAATTATGACTGATACATCAGGTTCAACACGCCTTCCCCAGTTGCATCATCCATTGCAGCAACAACAATTTGAAAGAGGCCATCTTCCTGCCTCACAACAATCTCGTCATCATGCACTTCCTCCTCATTCTACAATTCTAAAAAACTATTTCTTGTAGAGATTGTGATATTCACTCCCCATCATCATCATCATTCCCTTCTAGAACACAAGCCTCCACAGCCCCCAAGACAGGAGCAACCGAGTCCAAAATAGTATCATACCCTGGCTCTGACCATAAGGAGTTGCAGGCCATATCCTGCAATTTGATCTCATGGCCAATATGACCTGCATCCTCAGCCACATCCTGTCTAGAGGTCACCAAAGTATCCACATCACGGTTCAACCCCTGTAAAAGGAATGGAGCCTCATGCTCCTCCACCACTGCATCGCCAGTACTACCCACCTGGAAGCCCAACATCTCCTCAGAAGAGCATGCATGAAGCCCAACAACTCCATTATGTTTTTCCTCGTCCACAACACCTGCATTACTCTAGTTCATAGCCCTCTGATCAACAACCGCAGTGGACCACTACTCTTTAGAGGGAGGAACCTTCTACAAGTGACATGCACTCTGCTACATAGTAGACCGAGACTACACTTCAAGATCATACTTCATACTGTTGAAAACTTGCAACACTAAAGAATTCAAAGATGACTGTACTACCATCACACCCCATGTAAGGCCCATTACATCAGCATCCAAGCCTCAAAATTCCGTACAAGAGGAGCCTAGCAGGCCTCCCTTCCTATATGAAACTTCGGTTCTTATATAAACATCAGATTCAATAGGCGCACTCATGACTACATCCATGCAGCAATCTTTCACAACCTCCTGAGCCGGCCTCACAGCATCACAAATAGCACATCCCACTCCACATTGCCCTTCAATCACCTGTGATTTACCACTAATCCCTCCATTGTGGAAAACAACCTCTAGATTCCCAAACCGTTTACATTTCACACAAAATTTCATTCCTGACTCAAATAAAACCTATTACTTCTTGCATAACTCTTTCAAATCAGTAATCCAAACACGACGCACGGGAGGCCCCGCGACGTCAATCTTAACACATATTCGCGGGCAAATTGGATGTAACATAGTACCAGTTCCTTCATTAAAACAAATATATCATCCAATCATATTACCAATTTCATAGAGAATCGAGAGATTTTGAAAGGAATGTGGCAGTCTAGGGAGAATTACCCAAGTCACAATCGAAGAAGGATCACGCTGCATATGAAATTCAAAAATCCATTAGAAAAAATATAATGAGGAACAACCACACATTCTCAGAGTCCTGGACCAAGGAACAATTATATCCTGCTTCGATCCAAAATGAACCATTAAATGTCTCCTATCAAGCAGCCCGACGACCGCATGTTCATGAAGCTCCCAAGATTTAGAAATGAACTGAGAAAAAGCATCCACAGAGGGTCTTTGAGGATGAAAGAGATCCACCAATGTGAAATTGCATAGATCCACAACACTGTTTAGCTCCGATTGAAGAAGAGAGAGCTGGGGTGCCTCCCAAAAGAGAGTCGGCACTTTCAGGGAGATGGAGATCTTAGGAAAAGGCGGCGACGAGCCATGGCATGATGAAAGATCCTCCCTCCCAGGAAACAAAGAGCACGAACCTACCCCATCCGATAGGGAGGGGGAGCAGATCCCGACAGCATGGTTCTAGGTCATCAGGAAGGGGAAGCTCCTGGAAGAATGACCATCTTCCAAGTAATAGTTAGATATAATAAAAATAATGAAAAATATGGGTTACCTTTATATGTAATAATCCGAAGGTAAATCTACGATAAGATAATTCAAAATCACTTAAAGTATATTCATTAGAATATATATGTAAATTTAAATTTAATAAAATATAAAAAATTCATATGAAATTATATCAATTCAAAATACTCAGTCTAAAAGAAACAATGGATCAAAATCCTCATAAAAAAATAATTGTTTTCCATAAAGATCAATTTTATTCGACATAAATGTTTATTTTGATTTTTTTTAAATATTATCTTCCATAAGAATTTTTACACTTTTTTTGAAGAATCAATTTGATTTTGGGAAAATATGTCACCCCCCAAGATTTCATAGTATGTTATTTCTTCAAAATAATTAAATAACATTCAATACACGCAACACCGAGTTCTAGCGCACCATAACATACCAAACTAGGCGTTAAAAACTTGTTAGGAATAATATTAACTGAATTTTGAACTTTATATAATCTTTATATTTTTAGAATCCATATTATGAGTTTTTATACATAATGGAAGAACAAATTCATGTTTTTCAGATAAAATGATATATTTCAAAAAGTGAAATTTTACTGCCTTTTAATGGTGAACATTTTTTAAATAAAATATTTGAAACTTTTATATATTCAATTTGAAAAAATAAAAATCTCCTTTAGAATCGGGAAATAAGAATTTAGTTCTAATATTTGTTTTTGTGTTTTTCAGATAACTTTCATATTTGGGTGAATAGTGAAAAATACTATATTTTAACTGAAAACAACAATTTTAATAAAAATAATTTATAGTGTTAAATTTTTCATTTTAATGGTTAGTAAGTATAAATAAATTATATTTTTACCATTAAATCCATTTCTGGTCATTGTAAGTAATTTCACATTGAAATTGGATATAAAGAAGTGTCAATTTTTTGATAGTTATTATTTCCTAAAAATAGGCATTTTGTTTTTGACAAGAGAAATTTATTTTAAATTAATCAATGAAATTTATATGTTTTTAATTTGGTAAAATATAATTTATTTTTTAATTCATAATATCAAAATTATATTCGGGTGAATTTTTGGTAGGTTTCTGAAAACATTCAATTTTTAATGAATAGTTAAAAACACAGTGTTATTGGCTAAAAAAACAATTCATTTAATTAAATATTTATTTAATTTAAATTTATTGTTGGTAAAAATAGATACATAATACCTATATAAGTTAAATTTAATTCATTGGAGTCATTTTACAATAAGTTTAGATATATAAAAATTTTATTGAAATTTTATCGTCTTTTACCCACCTCCTAGGAGCATTTGAAAATTTGCATAAAACATAATTTTACCATTTTTGTGAATTTAATTTCAAAAATACAAGAGACACGGTTGATATCACTAAGTAAAATGTGGTTCAACAAGACAAAATTAATTTTTGGTGAATAGTAACGTTTGACATTTATTTACCACGGTTAAAAGTAAATAGAGTAATTAAAGGTAAAAATGATATTATTATTATCCTTACACATGTTGTAATTCTATTGGATAAGTGTAATTTGACCAAAACCAACCTTAAGACAAAAATATGATCCTTTAGGTCCACTTGTATTAGATTAAGACATTTATTATTATTTAATTCAAAGAATTGTTAAGTGTTAAATTCAATGTTTAATAACTGAACTATTTTTAATATAGGGTTACACTTAATATTAATTTGACTATAAATATTAATTATAAATATAAATTTATTTACTACATAATGGTATTTTATTTATAAATTTTAGACATTAAATAAATTAATTTATTTACGACACAATGATGATGCAGAAATTGCCTTATTAATGAAATATTAAAATAATTGATGTTATAAATACCCAAATAAATGTAATTTTAGACTTTAAATGAATTAAACTAATTTTATTGGTTAATATGACATATTAGGGTTTATTAAAAGAATTTTTTGCGAAGTAATAATGCTGTTATGAATTTAGAAAACACATAATACCAAATATTGTCAAAATTGACATAAAAGAGTTTTAAAAAACATATTATATTATTAATTGGTATTTTATTTATAAAAATATATGGTTCATACGAAGGGATTAAATACTATTATATATGTCACTAATGAACCACTTGGGGTTCTCTTGGAAGTTTATAGTATGTTTATTAACCATATAATATAAAAATACAAAGAGACATGGTAAATGTCAAATTATTTAATTAAGAGTTAAATCTAAAAGCTAAGGTTAATATAGTAACCCAAAACTGTATAAAACCTATTAGTTTAGTGGTTTTGTGACCCATCCCCAACATAGAATTTAAATAATTTATTTTTGAGCCATTTGAAACCGAAAATGAATTTATAATATAATAATATTTTAAGTTTTTTCTAAGTTGCCCCTCACACCTCAAATAAAAGGGAACTTCCCCTTCTCTCAAATTCGCAGCTCCAAATCCATTTTTCTCGGCCAAAACCTACCAAAATATCCTCCCCACTATCCTAACTTAATCCTATAGTCCTTAAATTGGTCATAAATCCAACCTATGTATCTCTTTTGATGAAATCAAAAGGAAGAACCCGAAGAATAGGTAATGATTTCACCACCCTCTTCCATGTTATTTTATTCTTCCACTTACTCTTTCTTTGTTATTACCATAAAAAAATAATAACCCCAGTACCTTATATATACGGTGATGTAGTTATAAATATGTCACAACCATATTAATTATTCTCTCCATCCTATGAATGATAATGTCACAATGTGTGCGTACATACGGCTTACCGTTTCCACACCATGGTGTAATTTTTTATTCAACACCATGTTATTTGGATGGATATAATGATGAGTAATATGAATATAAATAATTAAAATAACAGGATAATGTCTCCTTAAAATTAATATACCAACCAATTCCACACCTTTAATGAAATGACATTGTCGCTCTTGCGTACGTGCGGATTATCATCCCCATGACACGATGAGATTCATTTCCACGTTCATCATTCATCGAAGATTATAAAAATATATATTACTAATAAGTATGTAATATGTGACATAATAATGATAATGGATATATATATATATATATGAATGTATTTATGCACTTACATATATCTAATTCACGTACTTTCATTCAATAGGATATGAAAACATAAACAACATTTATGCGTATGTACAACCTACCGTCTTCATAAACGGTGTTTTCCTTTTCATATATCTATCTATTATAAAAATTTATATTCTAAATATATATGATATATGAGTCAATGTTCGTATTTGGGATGTATTTAAACCATGATTTAAATTATACGGTCAAGAATAACAAGTTAAAATATGCATGGTAAAGAAATGGATTATTACCCGAAATGTTAATTTAACATGAAAATAATTATTTAATGGGTAGTATAAAGTCTTTACTGAATCATGTATGATATAATAAATATGAATTTGTTTATGGTATAATCTAATAAAAAACAAGGTCCATTATACAGAAGGTTAAACGTACCATCGACCAAAGGAAAGTGCAAGGTAAGGGGTTTTCATCTCACTCCTTATTCCAGTGTGATTCATGCTATATTGACACTATTACATTTTTGTGGTGTGTTTACTTCCCATAATTTTATTATTTGTATAATAAACTTTATTTTATGTGTATTTACATATTCATTATATGATACTTCTTTCAAGGGGTGTATGTTTTGTTAGTTAACAAATTGGTAAGGGTTAATTTCACAATGTCTTTATTATCCTAGGTTGTTTTTACATAAGTATCTATTGGGACAAATTTATTATCAATGTAGATGTTTTTAGTGAAATAGTTATCAAATGGATTCTTTTATGGGGATCTTTTACCAATACATAATTTTAAATTTTTTAAATATTTATTCTTCTAAATATTTCTAATTGATATCCATGTCTTCAAAATGGGTTTTAAGTATTTATTTATATGGGCATGAATGTTTTGAAATGATAATTCTTTAAAAAAAGTTTCAAATTGGTATGGGAAAAATTGATTCAAAAATCCCTTTGAAATGACTACCTTTATAAATTGTCATAATTTAAAACGATTTCCTAAAAAAGGGGTATTTCTCTCAAATAATTTTACTGATCATTTTCATCTATAATAAAATCTTTTATGGTGTTTTAAACTTGTTTGAAGTTGATTTATTGCGATACAAATCTTCCATATTGTATTGAATATTTTGTGATATATTTGAATGTGGATGTGTTATTTTTATACCATTCATGGTTTATGGATAAAGTATGGACATTCTGTATGCTACTTTTAAAACGAATGTTTATGTTATGTTTCAACCTTTTATTTTGATGAATGTACTAGACTAGTATGTTCTGGGGTGGGGACTGGTAAGAGTAAGCCCTCCGGGTTGGGTTCCGGTTACAGCAGACCCTCCAGGTTGGGGTCCAGTTATAGAGGCTCTCCGGGATGGAGTCTGGTTACAGTGGCTCTCCTGGTTGGTGTCCGGTTATAAAGGATCTCTGAGATAGAGTCTGGTTACAGATGCTCTCCAGGTTTGGGTCCGGTTATAGTAAGCCCATAGGTCCCAATATGAGGCCTTGACATGAAAATTAATGTCCAGTACTATACATTTCCTCGTTATGAAATTAGTTATTACATGTGATTATTTGACTAGTAGAATATTCATGTGCATGTTTATATGGTAATTTTTGAATTATTTTTTCCATATTATGTTAATGTTTATGTTTAAATGGCTATTTGTTTTATTACACATCTTGACTTAAATGTTTATAGCTTTCGTTAAATTGTTTACCCTTACTGAGCATCTGAGATCACCCCTTTCTTATGTTTTATTTTCCCAGGATCCCAAGATGTGTTTTATGTTTGAGATGTAGGGTTAATCTAAGAGAACAATGGAATTATCAATGTATTTATTTTGTGTTGTATGTTAGAAAGTGTAATGTAATGTTCATGAATGTAATATATTTTCAAAGACTTCTAAACTGATTAGTCTTTCGGGATATGATTCCATTTAATCATGCCAATGTATTAAAATAATGCACTGACTCTAGGAATCTAGGGTTGGGCGTTACAGTTGGTATCAGAGGAAGTTTAGTAAAATCCATGGAAACTAGATTTAGATTAACTCTGATTAGGGCATATTATCCTAAGATAGACTTTGAGGTTTAGTATAGAATAATTTCGTAGAATTTTGGTAATGTATTGATTTTTTGAGTTTTCCAAGAAATACATCCTTGTATGGATACAAGCAGGTAGAGGCGGCTCTGGAACAGATGTACATAGGGGTGAAACATGAAAACACCACTTTGAGCTAGACTCAAACAAGAACAGGTGCATGAAAATGGGCCTCTGCTGCACTCTTTGTTATTACACTCCTGGGGGATATTCTTAGGATAATTCTAATTTTATTTATGAACCATTAGGAAGGATTTATGAGTATATAATTCCTAAAATAAAACATTTTTATGATTAAGGATTATATCCATAAACTGTTCAATTTATGTTAACTATTTTACTAGTTTGGAATTATGAATTGAGATTCATAAACTGACCTAGTGTATTCCATTGTTTAGAAATGGAACCCAGTAGAAGGAATGATAACTTGCACTTTATGTATGATCCAAAGAGTAAGAAGGATCATATCATTCATAATATTAATCCAACATTTATAAGGGAAATAGTATCCCACATATTCGTAACATATGAAAAAATAGTATCATGTGTTAATAATATATATGAAGAATTCTCTGAGTCATATGGCTTTGAAGAGAAGCCAGAGAAGAAAAGGATTGTAGAGAGAAAGAAGGATAAAGGGAAGAAGGGAAAAAAGGATTTTCCCAAATGTGATAATTGTGGAAAGAATCACCTTGGTAAATTCTTGAAGGGAATGTGAGTTTGTTATGAGTGTGGAGGAAAAGGACACCATGTACATGATTTCAAGGATAACAAAATGGTTTCATGTGTACAATGCTTCATCTGCAAGGAGTTGGGTCACTATGCAAACCAATGTCCAAATCATCCGAGTATACCACAATTGATGTAATTGGATAATAATCATGTTATGACACTACCATAGATGAAGAGGTATGACTAGTGTTCTTATGTTGTTGTTAAAAGTTTATTTCATTTCAGTGTTGTATCAATGATATACCAGTTATATGAATTATGGAAATAAATAAATATTGTATTACATTACTATTTCATTGAGGATTTGGGATTATATGGTTTTATGAAAAGTGACTCAACAAAATGTTAATCTTTTTTTGGAAATAAATGGTTGGAGGAAAGATAAACCTTAATATGGTCCTGATACTGTGGTAGTAATTTTTGAATAAGAGATGGTTGCTTTGGATAAATTATGTTGGATATTCTTTACTATCTCTGTACTTATTAATGGTTTTTTTATTTCATAATTGTTGGAATGTTAATAAAATTTGGATATAAAGAATATACCCAGTATTATATAAATGAGAAGGGAGCATGAATTTAATCAATAATGTATTATGGTAATTTAGGCTATTACCATGTTTTAAAATGATAAATGATGAAGGTATTCACATGTTATTAGATGGAAAAAAAGGATCTTCATTGTGTTTAACTTTCTTATAAATTTTGGATTGTGAGTTTGGATAGAAGTATTTTGGATAAGTCTAAAGGTTGGAATAGATTATGTTGGAAATTGGATATTATTGTTAATGTTATTTTTGGATTGTTATAAAAAGGAAAACACACAGACCATGTGACAATCCGTCGTGTCAGACAAAGTTGCAGGAATAGAACACGCAATCATAGTGCGATTGGGATTTATCACCTACCACTAGACTACATGAAGCCCCTGGATTATATAATCTATTTTTTTAAAGGGTGTGATAGTTGAATTATAAATTCATTATTTTTGGAACCCTATACGGTTAGGATAAATAGAATATTTTTTCGAAATCTTTTGGAGTGAAAGATGAGTTTGTGGTAAGAATTAGTTGAAGTATGAAACTCTACTTGTCAAGTATATGTATATATATACATTTATTTTTTCCCTCTTATTATATTGTTAAATTAATTCTTAAACTTAGGTAAGATATATTCAAACCAAAAATGTGTTATCCTAATACCTTATGTTTTATTGAACTGATGGTATTTTAATTCATCATAAATTGATGGATCTGAGGCCCTCAATTTTACACTTGTTTGTGATTGAGGACCTGAATCACTCCCTATAATAATTTACGTATTCCTCCAATTATGTTTCTATAATTTCCACCAATGTTTTCCCAATCGAGAACATAATTTAGTGTTGACCTTTTCATTTCCCTTTTCCTCTTATTAAGACTAAATATTATTAACCCAATTTCCGCTGTGGGTTTTCACACAAAGGTGTATTATATTTTCAACCTTTTATATTTGAAAAACAGTTTCAAATTGTGAGGATGAAATTTACTGAAGTAGAGAAGAATGAAACACCCCAAGATTTCATAGTACGTTATTTCATCAAAGCAATTGAATAACTTGCACTACACACAACACTGAGTTCTAGCGCACCACGACTTACCAGACTAGTCATTCAAAAGAGGTTATGAATATTATTAAAGGAATTTTGAACATTATATAATCCTTATAATTTTATAATCCATATTATGAGTTTCTTATACATAATGTAAGAAAACATTCAATTTTTCAAATAAAAGAAGTATTTTTTCAAAAAATGCAATTTTACTGCCTTTTAATGGAAATCATTTTTTCAATCTAATATTTGAAGATTTTATATATTCAATTTGACAAAATAAACTTCTTCTTTAGAATCGGGACATAAGAATTTAGTTTCAATAAATATTTACTGTTAATATGATAACTTTCATATTTTGGTGAATTGTGAAAAAACTATATTTTAACTGAAAACAACTTTTTTAATAAAAATAATATATAGTGTTAATTTATACCTTTTAATGGATTGGAGGTATAAATAGATTATATTTTTACCATTTAATCCAATTCTGGTCATTTTAAATAATTTCACTTTGAAATTGGACATCAACAAGTGTCAATCTTTTGATAGTTATTATTTCCTAAAAATACGCTGTTCGGTTTTGACAATGAGAATTAATTTTAAATTAATAAATGAAATTACTATGTTTTTAATTTGGTAAAATGGACTTCATTTTTGAATTCGGAATATCAAAATTAGATTTGTGTCAATTTTTGGTATGTTTCTGAAAACTTTAAATTTTTAATGAATAGTGAAAACACTACGTTATTGGTTAAAACCGACTTTTCATTTAAATAATTATTTATTTCATTAAAATTTATTTTAGGTCAAAATATATAAATAATACGTATATAAGATAAATACAATTCATTGGAGTCATTTTATAATAAGTTTAGATAAGTACAAATTTTATTGAAATTTTACCGACTTTACCCACCTCTTAAGAGCATTTGTAAATTTGCATAAAACATAATTTTACCACTTTTGTGAATTGAATTTCAAAAATTCTAGAGACACGATTGATTTCAGTAAGTAAAATGTGGTTCAATAAGATTAAAATAATTTTTGGTGAATAGTAACTTTTGACTTTTATTTACCACGGTTAAAAGTAAATTGAGTAATTAAAGGTAAAAATGATATTATTATTATTATCCTAACACATTTCATAATTCAATTGGTTAAGTGTAATTTGACCAAAAAAACCTTAAGAATAATATATGATCCTTTAGGTCCACTTGGATTAGATTAGGACATTTATTATTATTAAATTTAAAGAAGAGTTAAAAGTGTTAAATTCCATGTTTATTAACTAAATCATTTTAATATAGGGATACACATAAAAATAAATTCGACTATAAATATAAATTAGAAAGATAAAATTATTTCCTACATAATTTAATTTTATTAATAATTTTTAGACATTAAATAATTTAATTTATTTATGACACAATGATGATGGAGTAATTACCTTATTAATGAAATATTAAAATAATTGATATTATAAATACTCAAATAAATGTAATTTATTACTTTTTAAGAATTAAAATAATTTTATAGGTTAATATGATATATTAGGGTTGATTAAATGAATTTTTTTTAAGTAATAATGCTATTATGAATTTAGAAAAAACAAAATACCAAATATTGTCAAAATGGACATAAAGGAGTTTTTGAAACAAATATTATATTAGTAATTGGTATTCTATTCTAAAAAATTGAATCATTGGCCAAAGGGATTAAATACTATTATATATGTCATTAATGAACCACTTGGGGTTCCTTGGAAGTTTATAGATAGTTTATTAACCATATAATATAAAAATAGAATGAGATATGGTAAATGCCAAGCTATTTAACTAAGAGTTAAATCTAAAAGATAAGGTTAATATAGTGAACCAAACCTGTATAAAACCTGTTGGATGAGTGGTGTTCGACCCATCCCCATCGTATCCTTTAAATAATTTCTTTTTGAGTGATTAGAAACCGAAAATAAATTTATTATAAAATAATATTTTGTGTTTTTTCAATGGTGCCCCTCACCCCTCTTATAAAAGGGCACTTCCACTTCTCTCAAATTCACAACTCCAAATCCATTTCGCTTGGAAAACCCTTCCAAAATATCCTTCCAACTATCCTAACTTCATCCTAGTGGAATTCCATTTGTCAGAAATCCAACCTACGGAGCCCATTCGATCAAATCAAAAGGAAGAACCCAAAGAAGAGGTAATGATTTCACCACCCTCTTTCAAGTTCTATTATTCTTCCACTTAATCTTTCTTTGTTATTACCATAAAAAATAAGAAATACTATAACTTATATATACTGTTATGTTATTATAAATATTTCACAACAATATTCATTATTCTATCCATCCTATGAATGATAATGTCACCATGCGTGCGAACGTATGACTTACCGTCTCCACACTAGGGTGTAAATTGTTATTCAAAAATATGTTATTTGGAAGGATATAATGATGAGTAATATGTATATAAATAATGAAAATAATATTCTAGTGTCTCTGTAAAATTAATATACCATCCAATTACACACCTTTAAGGAAATGATATTGTCACTCATGCTACGTACAGATTATCGTCTCCACGACGTGATGAGATTCATTTCCACATTCACCTTTCATCGACGATTATAAAAATATATATTACTAATAATACTGTAATATATGACATAATAATGGTACTATATATATATATATATATGTATTTTTTACTTACATATATCTTATTCACTTACTTTCGTTCATTACGATATGAAAACAGAAACATCGTTTATGCATACGTAGGGCCTACCATCTCTATAAACAATGTTTTCCATTTCATATATCTATCTATTATAAATATTTATATTCTAAATATATATGATATATGAATCATGGTTTTTATTCTGGATGTATTTAAACCATGATCTAAATGATACAGTCAATAATAACATGTTAAAATACGTACGATAAAGAAAGCGATTATTACACGAAATGTTAATTTAACATGAAAATCATTATTAAATGGCCAGTATAAAGTCATAAATGAGTCATGTATGATATAATAAATATGAATATGGTTCTGGTATAATCTAATGACATAAAATGGTCATTATACAGGAGGTTAAACATACCCTCAACCAAAGGAAAGTGCAAGGTAAGGAATTTTCATCTCACTCCTTATTCTCGTGAGATTCATGCTATATTTCCACTATTGACTTTTGTGTGGTGTGTGTAATGCCCATAATTTTAGTATTTGTGTAATAAAATTTAGTTTATGTGTATTTACATATTCATTGTATGATACTTCTTTCATGGCGTGCACGTTTCATAAGATACCAAATTGGTAAGCGTTAATTTCACAATCTCTTTATTATCTATGGTTGTTTTTTTGTAAGTATCTACTGGGACATATTTATTATCCATGTACATGTTTCATGAAAGAGTTTCAAAATGGATTCTTTTAAGGTAATTTTTTACTAAAACATCTTTTAAAATTTTCTAAATATTTATTCTTCTAAATCATTACCATTAATGTCTATGTTTTCAAAATGGTTTTTAAGGATTTATTTATTTTGACATGAATGTTTTGAAATGACAATTCTTTTAAAAAAAGATTCAAAGTCATATGGGACAATTTTATTCAAAAATCGCATTTAAATAACTAACTTTATAAATCATGATAATTTTAAACTATTTCATGAAAAGGGGTATTTCTATCAAAGCATTTTATGGATCATTTTCATCTATGTCAACATAATTTAATGGATTTTAAACTTGTTTGAAGTTGATTTATTAAGATACAAATCTTACATATTATTTTGAATGTTTTGTGAAATGTTTGACTGTGGATGTGTTATTTTTATACCATTCATGGTTTATGGATAAAGTATTGACAATCCTTATGCTAGTTTTAATACAAATGTTTATGTTATATTTCTAGAATTTCTTATGATGAAAGTATTAGACTAGTATGTTATGGGTTGGGGATTGGTAAAAGTAAGCCTTCAGGTTAGGGTCCGATTACGGCAGACCCTCCGAGTTGGACTCTAGTTATAGGGGCTATCCAGGATGGAGTCTAGTTACAGAGGATTTCTGGGTTGGAGTCCGGTTACATATGATATTTGGGGTGGAGTCCGGTTAGAGAGGCTCTCTGGGTTTGGGTCCAGTTACAGTTATCCCATATGTCATGGAACAAGGCCTTGACATAGAAATTGAAGTAAGGAACTATACATTTCCTCATTATAAAATTAGTTATTACATGTGATTATTCGACTAGTAGAATATCCATGTGCAAGTTTATATGGTAATGTTTGATTCATTTTTTCCATATTATGTTCAAGTTTATGTTTAAAAGACTATAGTTTTTATTACACATACGGCCTTAAAAGTTTATATAATATGCTAAATTATTTCCACATACTATGAATTTGAGCTCACCCCTTTTGTTATGTTTTATTTTCCGAGGATCCCAAGAAGTGTTTTATGTTTCAGTTGCAGGGTTAAGCTAAGGGAACGATAGCATTATCAGTGGGTTTTTTTATGTTGTATGTTATAAAGTGTAATGTAATGTTCATGTATGAAATCTATTTTCCAAAACTGCTAAAATGATCTATATTTTGGGACTTGACTCATTGTAATATTTCCAGTGTACTAAAATAATGCAACGACTAAGGAAATCTATGGTTAGGGTGTTACAAAATATCATTTTATCTCTTCTGTAATCAAAATTTGTTCTATATAAACATAAAAAATGTTCGATCTAAACATGAAAAATATCTATTTATACATAATAATTGTATTTATAAACATCATCCATGACTATAATGATATAATTTATATCTAAAAATGAGTATAAACATCATTAATAGTATAAAAACATACAAATGTATACTTTTTTATGAGAAAAATCATAGAAAATCAATACATAAAAGAAAAAGTATAGTATAATTTATAAAATTTGTTAGAAGTTATTATTACTTAGTAAAAAAATGTGAGTTATTTTTGTACAATATGAGAAAATGTGATTTATTTTTATTATAAAAAATGTGATTAAATTTTTTTTTGGGAAATTGAAATTATTTAGTAAAAATAGGAGATGTATTTGAACTATTCCAAAATAAAAACAAATATTCCTACTCCAAGAAAATGTCAATAACACTAAAACATATAAAAAAATCATCTTTTTGAAAATTTAAAAAATAAAATAATTTTTTTAGAAATTAATGCACTCTAACCCTAATTAAAATTAATTAAAAGGTCAATATTTAATTAAATTTTTTTTTAATTTTATTATGAAAATTCCCATATCATAATGAAAAATAAATTTTCATGTAGAAATAATTATTAAAAATTTATAAACACAACATTATTAAATAATGACAAAAACATATCCTCGAATAATTTTATACATAAACATTAAAAGTTATAAAATAAAGTAAAAAATATTACTAAAATACACAATTAGTTCTTATAGATATATTTCTTGAAAAAATAAAAATGAGTATTAACAAACCAATCATACTATGAAAAAAATACATATAATCACAATTGAAAAGCTATATCATCATATAGATTTAACAATGACCAGAGCTATAGAATTAAACTAATCAAATAATATGTGATCTTTCTATCGAGCTGAAAATCTACAACACCAAAATAATATTTGGATGATAAGTCTAAATAGATTTGATTGGAGTAAAATATAAAATTAATAAGATTTAATTTAAGATATCAAATAATGTTTTCTAATAACAATAAAATTATTTCCTTATGATAATATTGAAAACTAGTGCACATGAAAACAGAGACATTTGTTTTAGGTCTAGAATATATAAAATAAACAAATACTCTTATAATTCCGCTAAACTGTTTTTTATTCATAGATGTTTTGATTAATCTAATTCCAATTTTTAATTTTCACACATTGGGATTTTTTTTAATAATATATATTGAACCTTTGAATAGGATATCTAGTATAATTAATTTTATTTATAAATATTCCATCATATTATTGAATGTTCTATAGAAAACTATTATTTTTTGGTTCTCTAAATAAAATATTTTGAAATTAACAACTCATAAAATTAGAAAAATCATTTCTATTAAAAAAAGTTTTAGATCCAAATAAAATTTCATCATCAAATATTTTTAAAATTAAAATATCTTTTGAAGAAATCAGTAAAAAATTTCGGTCAAAATTTTTTTTGTAGAGAAATTTTTAACAAAAAGAAAGATAATATATTATTTAAAGATCATGGAGATTTTTGTATACCATATAATGTTTTTTATAATTTAAAAAAACTTATTTTGTTGTTTTTCATTTTTAAATCATGGTACTTGAATTAAAAACACATCATCAAAAAATAAACTATTTTAAAATAATATTTATACATCCATTAGAAATATTTTAATATTTTGAAAGAAAAAAGGATAATATAATAAAATTTGATTATATTAGAGTAAATTGTGAAATGAATCATCAATGTTAATTCCTTCATCATTAAAATATAACTGGTAAACTATTGAAGATTTATTTTTAACTATACTGATATATTCATCATGTTTATTTGAAAAAACTACACTTACATCTTATATTTTGTTTATATTTAGGTAGTTTAACCAAATTATAACCATCATTTATTTATAATTGGTTGATATCAACATATATAATATTAATCTAATTTTAATTATTCAAATAATCACTTAAATAAAAAGTCACAAAATCATCATGAAAAACATTATTAGTACATATATTTAAAATAAATTTTATACTTCTAATTATAGACTCAAAATTTCTAATTACATTTTATAAATAATGTTGTATACATGTATTCAAATTATAATGATATATTTTTTGTGAGATATACTCCCCCTCAGTTATTTCTTTTCAGTTTTAGGTTTAACTTCTTAAAAGTTAAACTTTTTAAATTCAGCATCCAGATTATCTAAATCTTATATATGATTTATATTATTTTAATTAAATTATACTTTAACATATTGTCATGTATTAAATAATCACTTATTATAAGCTCTATAATATAGACAATTATGATATTATCCTTTAAAAATAAATTTTTCACTTTATCAAAATTATCTATGTTATCCATAGTATTTTTAAAATAATTACACACAAATACCCTAAAATGACCAATAATGGGGTTTTTTCATCAAAAAATCCATTAGTGACAATATTTAAGAAATTTATAAAAAAGAAATTTAATATATAAAAAGAAATATAAATATATTGGGCCCAGAAATATTTTTTTACCTTAAATGGATGAAGTATAGTTCTTTCTATTTAAAGAATTGTTTAATTTTTACTATTCTCAATACAATTGGTTTATGGTGTATCACCCCATTTTTGAGGTAAGCTGCCTTGGTTTATTCATTTTTTATGTGATTAATGTTCTAGGGAAGATATTAGAAGTGGTTGGGAGAGTTTGGAATGGTTTTGGATGGTTTTGGATGCCTTTTAGGGCATCATAGTTTAAGTACAGTTAGGGGAAATAGTGCAAGAATCCCAAGAAAACCATGAAACTCATGGTAGTGTGGTCCCATATAGTTTGCACACAGTTTGTCTAACCGATAAGGGAGGTCATGTGAGATTCCTTCAAAGCAGTAGCTTTGTTAGGCTTAGTGCACAATTTGACAAACCATGAGAGCTAACTCTATGGCCCATTAATGCTTGTGGTTTTATGTAACACCCCGACCCTAGATACCCAGAGGTGGTGCAATATTACATAACATTAGCATGATCATAGGGGATAAAATCACGAAAGACCGATCATTTTAGTAGCCTTAGAAGTACTAGATACATACATATGTTTTACATTACATTAAGAAATGAAAACCAAAAACATTGTGTCTCCTTTGAATATATTTATCTCTATTAGAATATACCTGCAGGTCAGTCATAATATACTTCTTCACATATTGGAAAAAATAAAACATAGAATGGGGTGAGACCAGATGTTCAGTAAGGATAACAATATAGAGTAAACTTTCATAAATAAGCATGGACATTTAATGAAATGTATAAGACTAAAACACAAGCCTTTTAAACAAAAACATCAGAATAATAAGGAAAATATAAATCAAATAATTCAATTTACTTATTCACATGGATATTCTGCTAGTCCAATAATAACAAGCAATATCAATAGCCAATTTCATATTGATGGAATGCATAATTCCAGACAACATAACCACATAGTAAAGTCCTCATTCCAAGATAAGAAATATGATTTTTTCAAGGCCTTTTACCAAGACACTAGTTTGTCTCAGGTGACCTACCAATGCATTGAGGAGCTATAGCGGGATCCACCCTTAACTTACTAAGTACTTGAATTCCTTATATGCAAAAGTTGAAACATAACATAAAATTCATATTAAAACTAGCATACGAAATGTTAATATATTATCCATAAACCATTCGTAGAATAAAAATAACAAATCCATAGTAAAACATATCAGAAAACCTTCAATACAATAAGGAAGATTTTATTATAATAAATCAACTTCAAACAGCTGTAAAATCCATCAAAGGATGTTGAAAAAGATGAAATCAAAACCATTTGAGAGAAATATCTATTTATATTTTAAAATCAGTTAAAAGTCACATAATTATAAAAGAATACATTTATTTTGAAAATATTATCATATTCTTGTAAGGGAAGATTTGATGGTTTTATAACAGTGGGAAATTGCCACACTCGCTGTATAAGTTAAAAAAAAATCATCCCTTAATTGTGTTAAAAAGGTCATTAAGGTCCTTGTTTAGAAAAAAATGGAAATATTATTTATTAAAAACTAATTAAATGTAAAAAATGGGTATAAATTAAGTTAAACCAAAGTCTGGGAAATAGTAAAAATGTTTTGAAATACATTTTTATGAAACCCGGATGTGAGTGATAAAGAGGTCTCATTAGATACTCATGTATAAACAACCTCAGATAATAAATATATTGTATAATTAACCCTTAACATGTACATTTCCTTGATAGAGGGTACATTAAACCCATTTATAATAGTTAAATTAATGGCTATTAAATTATACATGAATCGTATACGTAAATATGATATCATATATGATCCTCTAATATTACTTTGTTAATAATATTTTAGTAGTATCATTATTTTTTGTGTTTACTGATTTGTTTTCCTTTATATGCTTGGTTACGTAAGCCATGTTTGTTATCGATAGTTTTTATTTTATTCATATCCAAAATGATATTAATTTTGTAATCAATATTTTTAATTATAAAATGATATTTATTTTCGAATCATTATGATGGGGAATGAATTTCATCACCTTCGAGGAGACGGTAATCCATACATACACACGAGGGAAAAAATCATTATATTGATCATGAAATCATATGTAAATTGATGTTTTATAATATTAAAAGAATCATTAACATGTAATATTTATTATTACATTAGTTACACTCATTATTATACCCATCCAAATAATGAAGTATTTGAATAACAAACTACACCACAACATGGAGACGGTAAGTCGTACGTACAAATATATGGTGAATTGTCATTCATAAGATGGATATAATAATTAATATGGTTGCACCATATTTATAATAACATCTCATTATGCATAAGGTACTGGAGTTATTATTTTGGCATGGAAACAAAAAAGAAATAGGAAGTGGAAGAAAAAAACATTGAAAGTGGGGGTGAAATTATTACCTCTTCTTCGTGTGTTTCATTTTGATTTGATCAGAAGAGATGCTTAAGATATATTTAAGATCAACATAAAACCTCTCGGTAGAAGTTAGGGTATTTGGGAAGATATTTTAGTAGGGTTTTGCAGAGAAAAATGGCTTTGGTGGTTTGATTTTGAGAGAAGGGGATGTACCCTTTTATAAGAGAGGTGAGGGTCACTTTAGGTAAAGCTTGAAATATTTTATTATTATACAATTATATTCGGTTTATAATGGCTCAAAAATGAATTATTTCTAGGATAAGGTTGGTAGGGGTCAAAACCCTCTCAATCATTATGTTTTAAAATGGTTTAGGTCACCATATTAACCTTATCTTTTAGATTTATCTCTTAGTTAAATAGTTTAACATTTACCATTTATTCTTGCATTATTGTAATAAATGGTTAATAAACATATATATAAAATAATATAACCCCAAGTAGTTCATTATTAATAAATATAACCTTATATAAGTCCTTTGTCCGAACCATATATTTTTATAAATATTATATAAATTAATAATATAGTCGTTTTTTAAAAACTAATTTATGTCAATTTGGACACTATTTAGTATTTTGTTCTTGTGAAAGTCATAACTACATTATCACTTAAAAAAATTTATTTAACCGAAAATAACATGTCATATTAACCTTGAAAAAATAGCAGAATTCATCTGAAGTTTCAATTTACAATTATTTTTTTATTTATAATATCCATTAATTTAATATTTCATTAATAATCTAATTACTGCATCACCATTGTGTCATAAATAAATTTAATTATTTAATGTGTAAAAACTAAAAATAAAATACTATTATGTAGGAAATATTTTTAAATTTTTTATTAGTATTTATATTTGAATTTATATTATGTATATTCATAAATAAAAAATCATTTAGTTATTAAACATTGAATTTAACACTTTTAACTCTTATTTAAATAAAATAGTAATAAATGTCATAATCTAATACTAGTGGGTCAAAAGGATCATATTTAATTCCTATGGTTGATTTTGGCCAAAATACACTTATCCAATTGAAATATGACATGTGTTAGGGTAAATATAATATAATTTGTTACCTTTAATTACCCTATTTACTTTTTAACGTGGTAAATAAAAGTCAAAAGTTACTATTTAAAAAAAATTATTTTAATATTATTGGACCACATGTTACTTACTGATGTAAATTTTGTCTCTCGGTTTTTTAAAATTCAATCTAGAAAAGTAGGAAAATTAGGTTTTAATAAAATTTGCAAATACTCCTAGAAGGTGGGTAAAAGATGGTAAAAAGTTCAATAAAATTATATATATATAATATTATTATAAAATTACTCCAGTAAATTAGATTGAACATATATAGGTATTATGTATCTATTTTTACCAAATATAAATTTAAATAAAATAAATAATTTTTTAAATAAAAATCGGTTTTAAACAACAACATAGTGTTTTTCACTATTCATCATAAATTGAAATTTTTCTGAAAAATACCAAAACTTCACCCTAAAATAATTTTTATTTTATGAATCCAAAAATGAAGTCAATTTTAAAAAATATAATTTATAATATTTCAAAAAGAGGGTATTACTTTTCATAACATCCAGTTTGACTGGTCGTGGTGTGTTAAAACACCATGTTTTGTACAACACAAGCTATTGCATGATTCAAAGGTGAAAGTACCCTAGGAGCTTGTAGTGTTACATTATCCTCTCATTCAAATAATATCATCCTAGAATTTTCTAGAATATTACTGCATAAAATGATTCATGTGGTTCTTCATAATAATTTCCTCGGGTTCCCATGTTGCCTCTTCCATCTTATGATTTCTCTATAGAACGTTTACTAGAAAAGTCGTATGGTTTCTCTACAATTATTCTCTGGTATAACAAATCATGAAAGGCTCTTCACAATATGATAGATCAGGTTCCAGTTCAATTTCCTCATTGGTGAGTACATGTGTTGGGTCTGGAATGTATTTTTCTCAACAGTGATATGTGGAATACATTAGGATCTTTGGAGATACTCAGTGGAATTGCGAAATATTAAGCTACAACTCCAATTTGTTCTAGAATTTTGAAAGGTTTGATGTACCTGAGACTTAATTTTCCCTTCTTAACGAATCTTATTACACCATTCCATGGAGATATTTTCATGAAAAAAATGATCTCCTACTTGAAATTCCAGATCTTTCCTTCAGTAATTGACATGACTCTTTTACCTACATTTAGCTACTTTGATTTGGGTTTGGATAACATTCACCTTTTACATTATTTATTCAACATCTTTTGGGCCTATGAGTTTTCTTTCACTAACACCATCCCAAAAAGTTGGTGTGAGACATATTTTTCCATAAAACGCTTCATATGGTTACATCTAAATACATTAATGTGAGCTATAGTTAGAGGAAAATTCTACCATAGTTAAATATTGATCGCACATAACATTAAAGTCAAGTGAGAAAGATATCAACATGTCTTCTAAGGTTTGAATAGTCCTTTCTAATTTTCCATTAATTTTAGGGTGGTAATCAGTGCTAAAATGATGTTTAGTATCCAAGGACTTCTGAATAATTTTCTATAATCTTGATGTAAAATGGGGATAATTATTAGAAACAATTGATAGGGGTACTCTATGAAATCTTAATATTCATTAATATATAGTCATTCTAGTCGTTAAAGTGGTAAATCTTCTCTTATAGAAAGCAAATGTGCTAACGTGGTAAGACGGTCAACAATGACCCATATTGCATCATTCCTTCATGGAGTCTTTGGTAGTCTCATAAAAATGTGCTCCGTAATATAATGCCATTTCCTCTTAGGTATGGGAATAAGTTACATGAATCCTCTAGGATGTTTTCTTCTAACTTCAACTTATTGAAAAACATCTTGACACATAATCCTAAATCTCTTTCTTCATGTTTTCAAAAAATGTTCCTTTAAATATCAATACATCGTCGTGATACCAGGGTGTATAGAAATGTCGGAGCAATGAGCATCATCCAACAACTCCCTTTTTTAAATCAGGTATGTCAGGAACTCAACCTCTCATCCCAAATTTTTAAATCCCTTCTTCAAATACGAATTCAATCAATCTCTCATCGTTCACAACTTTAATTTTATTTTGAAACTCCTCATCATCAGTCTGAGCACATTTTATCCTTTCTAGTAAAGATGGATAGGAAACCATTTGAAAAATTACTAATTTTTTACCATCCATTATTATTCCCATATCGATCATTACTGGATCGATGATCATATGATCCCTTTCAACTTTTATCTTGTTTAAAACTCCATAAACCTTTCTGATCAAAGCTTCTTCCACCTTATTTTCCATCCCATGTGTGGTAGTGTATAGTGAAATCATAATTTTGAGTAGTTCAAACAATCATCCTTTAATAATGTTGAGTTATTTCTATGAGAAAATATACTTCAAATTCTTGTGATCGATATATATATATCACATTTTCACCATATATATATTGTCACTATATCTTCAAAGAATGGATTACAGCTACTAACTAAAGATCATTAGTATGATAGTTTGGTTTATGAATTTGTTTTTGTCGTGATGCAAAGGAAATAACACTATCATTCTGCATTAGGTCACAACCAGTTCCTTTCTTTGAAGAATCACTATATAATAACATACCGATCATTCCTCGATGGTAGAGTCAGGATAATAGTATTGAATAATCTTCTATTTAGTTCTTTAGGGAATTCTTCACACTCTTTTTTCCAAATAGATTTAACCCCTTTACATGTGATCTTGGTTAAGGGGGTTTCCAATTGGAAAAAATGATAGACGAAACACCAATAATAACTTGCTAGACCAATAAAACTATGTACCTCAATTATACTCTTTGGTGCTGGCCATTCTTGTATTGCTCTTATCTTAGAAGGATCAATAAAGATTCCATCATTAAAGAAAATATGTCCATGAAAATAAATTTCTTGAAGACATATTTCACACTTGCAAAACATCCCATATAATTCACTTCTTCTGAGGGTTTTTAGAATAGTGCGCAAGTTATTTTCACGATCTTTGTATCTTATTTAGTATACCAAGATATCATGAATAAATACTACTATAGATTCATTAAGATATTCCTTGAAAACTATATTCTTTATATCCATGAAAATAGAGGGTTCATTATTTAGTCCAAAAGGCATCACTCCAAACTCATAATGCCCATACCTGGTATGAAATGTTGTCTTTGGAATGTCTTCCTTATTCACACACAACTGATGAAATCCAGTTCGAAGGTCAATCATTGAAAAATATTGAGCTGCACGATTTTTATGGAATAAATCATCAATGCGAGGTAGGGAATACTTGTTATTTATTGTTATAGCATTTATCTCCTTTCAGTCAATTGAAAACCTCATAGATCCATCTTTCTTTTTAAGAAAAAGAATAGGGGCTCCCCATGGAGAAACACGTTGGTGAATAAATCTTTTATCACTCAATTCATATAGTTGTTTATTTACTTCCACTAATTCTACAGTAGACATTCTATAAGGGGTCTTGGATATGGGCCTTGAACTAGGAATTAAATAAATAGAAAACTTAATTTCTCATTCTGGAGGATGTCCTTGTAAATCCTCTGGAAACACATCCATATATTCTGGTACAATAGGTACATTCTATATTCAAACATTATTTTCATCACCCCTATGTATTTCATTCCCTCCCTCCAAATAATTAAATTTAGTAGAGCTATTGGGCGTGGATCTATATAATAATTTGGTGTTGAAGTTTCTAACCTAATGATAAAGTACTCTTTATCATCATCGAAAATTGCAACCTACTTCTTCTTACAATAAATTTTCACGTCATGGTCTGAAATCCAATCCATACCATGAATTATATAAAATTAAATCAAGGGTATGAGGATGAGATTAGAAGATAAAGAACATTTATATTCCCTAATGGGGATTGATTCACAAAACTTTTTTCCAATGATATTTCCCTTAGAAGTTTTTACTGAAAACTTCCTTGTTAAATCAAATTGTAAATATTATATATTCCTAGAAAATTGGGAAGATATAAAACAATTAAATGATCAATAATCAAATAAGGTATTCTTTAATTTTGAGGAAACCATTAAATTACCTGCCACCATGTCATTCAGAGCTTCAAACTCACCAGTAGTGATCGCATAATCTTCACCTTACTCCTTTAGCCATTTTTGAGGTAACATTCCATGGCTCTTAAGACATTCATTTTAATAATCACCCATTTCTCTAAAATTGGGGCATTCAAAATTAACATACTATTTATTTCCCTTTCAATTATGAGAATAGTGAACTTTTTCACCACACATGTAACATACTCTTATTCCCTTCAGGAAAGTACTGGGGTGTTTCTTCCCACATTTACTGCAGGCTGGAAATTCAACTTTTTCCCTTATTCCCATTATTTCCATTTCCATGGTGTTCTATAGATCTCTTCTTCTCCTGTTTTTCTTTAAAGTTATAAGACATAGAGAATTAATTTTCTATCTTGATGTCACATGAGAAAATATCTTCATATGATGAGAAGGATTGTGAGGCTAATGCTCAACAGAGAAATGTTTTTAAACCATCAAATAATCGATCAATATTACTCCTTGGGTTATGTATATAATCTTCTTCATTCCTTGAAAACCTTGTAAAGTTATCCTCATACTTTGCGACATTCTCATCCATCTTTTGCCTCAGACTTAGAAATTTCATTCCATACCCAGTCGATGTTCAGAAGGAAAGTATTTTTATAAGAAAATATCTTTAAAATATATCTATTACATATTCTATAATTCATCATCTTCATTTGTGTTTTGAATAAATGAACACTATTGATCTGTATCTTCTGTATGCTGATAAGCTTCTTTGATAACTTTTTCCCTTTCAGTACTTACCAAAGCATGAAATATTTTTTCTAATAAAATTATCCATCGCTCAGCTACAAATGGATTTGTAGTCCCATTGAATATTGGTGGTTGTTTCCTCATGAATCAGTCTAACATTGATCCCCCACATTTTGTATCAGGGTGCTACATATGGGAAAGGTTATTATTCATATCCTGAGTGAGTTGTCCTGGTCTGGTGATAGGCTGATCAGCACCAGTTGCATCACAACCTCCACTGTAAATATCTTGATCAGGAGGGAAATCCCAAAATGGATTGCATGAATTAATAAGATTTCAATTCCTTCTAGTAGGTGCCACTTCTAAACAAAGGAATACACTGGATTAGTTTATTTATCATAATACATAATTCAAAACTTTCAAAACACTTAACATAAACTGAATTTTTTTGGATATAATCCCTATATATAAAAATGTTTTCACTGTGGAGGAAAATACCTATAAATCCTTCATAATGGTTTGTAAATAAAATGTAAATTATCTGATGCATATCCCCCAAGAGTGTCGCAACCAAGAGTGCAGAAAGGATCGTTGTCATGTACCAGGATACCCTAGGAAAAGCCTAAAACTCCTTGTTGAAGTTTCCACTCCTAGGTACATCTGTTCCAGAGCCGCCTCTACCTTATTGTATCTAGACATGGAAGTATTTCAGGTAAAATACACAAGATATCTACATTACAATAATTATAGGAAGTTCTTCTATACAAATCCTCAAATTCTATCTTCAGGTAATGTTCTAAAATAAGAGTTTTTCTAAATCTAGCTGCCTTGGATTGTACTAAAAATCCTATGATACATACTGTAACGCCCCAATCTCAGTTTCCCAGAGTCTGTGCAATATTACATAAAATTGGAATGATCTCATTTGATGAAATCCTAGAAGACCAATCCATTTAGTATCATTGGATGTATGATATATATACGTAAGTTTTACATTACATTATGAAGTAAAAAAAACATTGTGTCTCATTTGATCACATTCAACTCCCATATACTATCCCTGTAGTTCAGTCATAATAAAATTCTTAACTTATTTGGAAAAATAAAACATTGAAAGGGGTGAGATCATATGTTCTGTAAGGATAAAAATATTGCAAAAACTTTCATAAATAAGAATAATCATTTTAGGCTATGTATAAGACTAAAAGATAAGCCTTTTAAACTTAAACCTCAGTATAAAATGGAAAATATAAATCAAATAACTCCATTTACTTACTCACGTGGATATTCTACTAGTCGAATAATCACATGCAATATCAATAGCCAATTTCATATTGATGGAATGCATAATGCCGGGCATCATAACCAAATATTTAAGGCCTCATGCTAAGACTAAAAATAAGAATTTTACAATTTCTTGTTCCAAACAATAGTATATATCATTAGACCTACTGTTGCATCAGGGAGCTATAGTGGGCTCCACTAGTTCCTGGCAAAGTCCAATGAATTCCAGATATGAAAAGGATGAAACATAACATAAACATTAGTTTTGAAACTAGCATAAAAATGTTAATACATTAACCATAAACCATGAATTGTATTATAATAACACATCCATAGTCAAACATATCACAAAATCATCAATACAATATGGAAGATAGTATAATAATAAATCAATTTCAAACAAGTGTAAATATCATCAAATGATGTTGACATAGATAAAATCAAAACCATTTGAGAGAAAAATATTTTTCTATTTTGAAATCATATAAAAGTCACATAATTATAAAATATAACATTTATTTTAAAAATATTATTATAATATTTTAAAGGAAGATTCAATACTTTTATAAAGGCAAAAATAGCCTCACTTTCCGTATATGTCTGAAAAACATTACTTCATTAATTTTGTCGAAAAGGTTGTAAAAGACCTTGTTTGGAAAACGAAGGAAAGATTACTTTATTAAAATCTTATAAAAAATAAAAAAATATATAAATGAGTTTAACCCATAGTCTAGGAAATATTAAAAACATTTTTAAAAACATTTTTATCATACACGGATATGGATGATAAAGAGGTCCAAGTAGATACTCACGTATAAACAACCTCGGATAATAAAGAGATTGTAGAATTAACACTTACGTTGTACTTTTCAATGATTTAGGGTACATTAACCGTATCTATAATAGTTATATCATTGTTATTAAATTATACAAGAATCATATACTTAAATATGATATCATATATGATCCTTTAATATATCTTTGTTAATAATATTTCTGTAGTATCATCGTTTTGGTTGTTAACTGATTCGTTTTCAATTATATGTTTGGTTACATAAGCCATGTTTTTTATGGATAGGATTAATTTTATTCGTATACCGAATGATATTATGTTATTAAACATTTTTTTAAATCATAAAATGAATATTATTCTTGAATTTTTATGATGGGGAATAAATTTCATTGCGTTCATAGAGACGGTAAGCCATAGGTACGCACGAGCGACAATATGATTCTATTGATGGTGAAAGCGTATGAAATTGGATGGTATATTATATATAAAGATTAATTCAAATTTATATTTATTGTCTACATCATTTATAATCATTATTATACACATCCATATAATAATGTGTTTGAATAAGAAAGTACACCACAACGTGGAGATGATAAATCGTACGTACGCACGTATGGTGATTTTTCATTCATAGGATGGATAGAATAATGAATATAGTCGTATCATATTTATAATAACATCACATCATGTATAAGGTAATGGGGTTATTATCATGGTATGGAAACAACAAAGATAGAGGAAGTGGAATAAGAAAATAACTTTGAAAGAGGTAGTGAAATTATTACCTCTTCTTCCAGTGTTTCCTTTTTAGTTGATCAAAAGGGACCCTTATGTTGGATTTCAGATCAATGTAAGGACTATAGGTCAAAGGCATGGTAGTTGGGAGGATATATGTTCTGGTATTTTCCTAGATAAATTCCTTTGGTGGTGTAATTTGGGGAGAAGGGGATGTACCCTTTTACAAGAGTGGTGAGGGTCACTTTAGGTAAAGCCTGAAATATTATTTTATTGTACAATCATATTCAGTTTATAATAGTTCCAAAATGATTTATTTCGATTATAAGGTGGGTATGAGACACAAAACCCTCAACAAATATGTTTTATACAGGTTTAGGTCAATATATTAACCTTATCTTTTAGATTTAAATCATAGTTAAATAGTTTAACTTTTACCATGTATTCTAGTATTATTATAATTAATGGTTAATGAAATTACAATAAAAAGACAAGTGTAACCCAAGAGGTTAATTATTAATATATATATAACCTTATATAAGTACTTTGTCCAAACCTTATATTTTTAGGATTATTATATAAATTAATAATATAGTATTCTTTTTTGAAACTCATTTATATCGATTTTGACACTATTTCGTATTTCATTTTTGTAAAAGTCATAACAACTTTAATACTTAGAAAACAATTTATTTAACCAACCATAACAAGTCATAGTTACCTATAAAATTAGTGGAATTCATCATAAGGCTCAATTTACATTTATTTGGATATTTATAATATCAATTATTTCAATCATTCATTAATAATGTAATTACTTCATAATCATTGTGTCATAAATAAATTTAATTATATAATGACTAAAAATTACAAATAAAATACCATTATGTAGGAAATATTTTTATATTTATAATTAATAATTATATTATAATTTATTTAATTTATAACCCTATATTAAAAATGGTTTAATTACTAAACATTGAATTTAACACTTTTAACTCTTCTTTAAATATAATAATAATAAATCCCCTAGTCTAATCCAATTGGACTAAAAGGATCATATTTTTTTCTAAGGTTTCTTTTTGTTGATATTAACTTATCCAATAGAATAAGGACATGTGATAAAATGATTATAATATGATTCTTTACCTTTAATTACCCTATTTACTTTTAACTGTGCAAAACAAAAGTCAAAAGTTACTATTCACCAAAAATTATTTTCATATTATTGAACAAAATTTTACTTATTGATTTCAATCGTGTCTCTAGGATTTTTGAAATTCAATTCATAGAGGTGGTAAAATTACATTTTATGAAAATTTGCAACAACGCCTAGAAGGTGGGTAAAATATGGTAAAAAGTTCAATAACTTTTTTATATCTAATATTATTATAAAATGAATCCAATTAATTAAATTTAAAATATATAGGTATTATGTATATATTTCTACCTAAGATAAATTTAAATAGAATAACCAATTATTTAAATAAAATTTGATTTTAAATAATAACGCAATGTTTTTCACTATTCATCAAAACTTGATTGTTTTCAGAAAAATACCAAAAATTCCCCCTAATATAATTTTGATATTCCAAATCCCAAATTGAAGCCCATTTTGAAAATTAAAGTTTATAAAATTTCATCAAGTGGGTATTAATATTTATAATGGCTAGTTTGATTGGTCGTGGTATGTTAAAACTCTAAGTTGCGTACAATGCAAACTATTGCATTATTGAAATGGAAACATACCATGGAAGCATGGGGTGTTACATTTTTATCACGGGAAAACTCATGATTGATATATATCCCTCCACAATTTCTCCCACCGGATCATCACTAGGTATTTTCGGTTCTCATGGGTTTTAGGGGCTCTCTCACTCCTTTTGGAATCAATTCGAAGGAATTTCAAGGTGGTTTGAAGTTTGTTCCTCCCAGGTAAGACTCTATTATTGGATTCTTCTTGATTTCTCTATATATATACTCTTCTCCACTTTTTTTCAAGATATAATTCAATGTCTTGTATATCTATGGTTGTTGTATCCTAAAGTTATGATTTTAGGGCTTACACATGATATGATAGCCGATCTAGAGCTGTTTCGGCAGTGTGTTCTCCAGATTTGTGGTGCAGTTGCTTGTGGGTCAGATTTGCCGAATCCCTAATTGTATAAGGATTATCTTTCAACACCCCATGCTTAGAACTAGGGACTTAGGTTGCAATTAAATTATTTTGACTAAAATAAAATTCGAATATGATGTGTGAATCTTGGTGGGAACCCATTGGGCGATGATTTGGATATTTTTGGGAGAAATGGGATATTAGTTAAATATGGGTTTTGTTATGTGATTTTAAAATTAAGATTTTAATTTTTTTTCCTATTTTGGATTATGAAATGGTTGTGAAATTGTTTTTCAATAAAAATGTGGTTTTATTGGAATGGGAATTGGCTTGTTTTGGAATGGGTTGTGTTCTTATTAGGTGGATTTGGTGCTTTATGTGTATTATTTTATTAAGATTTATTGATTGTGTTGATCGTGTGGATGTGGGTGGGAAGTCTCTCTCTAAATTGTGATGGAAAGTCGATGGAAGATCCACTATTATGGATAGTTGTTGGGAAGCACCACTAGTTAGAAATATAGTGAACATATTGGATATATGTTCCATTGTTTTGTCTTACTTGTTGTGTGTATCTTTTCAAGACTGAATTTTTAGGGATAATGTGTCATGGTGCTATGCCTTAAGGCATATTTAGGGGTTTACCTTGTTTGAAATTTCTTGGTAAGGGTGTAATGCCTTGTGGTAATGGTTAAACTCTTTAATGCATTATATAATCTGATTTATGTAAATGTGCTAATGTTTCATTCCTAGTGGCGTGTGTAGGGAAGTCATTTGGGAAAATCCAACAGTGTATTAGTACCAACCCCAGCTTTGGAACATTCGTTGTTTTGTAGATATTGTGTTCCAGGACACGAGTAAGATTAAAGCATCTCATTTTTCTAGTGATTCGACTTGATTCTTAAGTGATGTTGTGGTTCCTAGTGCATGGATCTTGGTGTGGAGATATGGATAGTGTCATAGTTACTTGGATTCTTGTTGTTTAGTCTTTCTCTTTGTACTCTAATAAATGTTTTGTTTGATTGTCATTTGGGAATTTTTATGGAATTGTTGGTTGTACTTTGGTAATGTATGGATTGGGTTGCTATGTGCAGTTGCATCATGTAATTGTTTTTGTAATGGTGTGTCTCGTTGGATGGTTCATTTCAAGGGAAAAAAGTTACCTAATTTATTCTCTAAGCCCTTTGAATTTATTACTAGCCTTTGGTGCATTGGGAACATCACATAAGGCCAAATATCTAATCATCCACCTTATTAAGCAAATGAGGAAGGGGAGGGATGTTACAAGTGGTATCAGTTTTTTTGGTCCTTTGGTGATAATTATTGGTCATGGATTTGAAATTAGTTCTTGGTATATTCATTGAGTTGGGATGGTATGAAGGCATAGAATTGTTATAACATGGAATGTATAGAATAAAAGAATTTAGTTAACCCTTTTATTATGAACTTAATGTTACTAGGGAGTTGGGTACATAAGTGTTCATAGAAACTTAGAGGCGTTGTATTACTCATTTTTGTGGGAGTATCCAATGAGATGAACATTATATGCATGGTAAAAATGACTTCCCACTAGGATGAATATTTAATTGGGGTATAACGATTTATGATTTTATATGAATGTGTTAATTTTTAAAATCTTAATTGGGTTTCAAAACTAAAGGATTTGAAACATGGAATCTTGTGGTATTTTGTAAATGGATTGACTTTCAAAAAAGTGAAACATGAGAAATGTGAACCTATAGATAGCCTGGTTGTGATAGTTGCAATGTATTTAATTTGAAAAGTGTATACCCAATCTTGATAAGAAGGTGAGAATTATGTTTGTTTTTTATTGATAGAAATGGTACCAGGTACGCATCATAGGTACTAACAAGATAAATCCACTGAAAATGTAGTGGACATGAGGCTTAGATGAACAGACACCATGTATAGAGTATAGTTAAATTATTCTATACTCTGGAATATGGGAATAAATTGGATGATCCAAATCCTTGGGATGATGTAGTTCAATTTTCAAATAATAATCCATCAATATTTAGGGGTGATTTGGAGCTATAAAGTGAGAAATCATGGTTGAAAAAAATGAATAAGATATTTGACTTCTTAGAAACATCAACAAAGCAAAATGTGATGTTAGCCACATACATGTTGGAATATAGTTCCATTTAGTTGTGGGAGCTTGCGGTCTGAGCTAGGATGGACCAAGGTGTGACATGGGAGGTTTTGTAGGAGTTTTTTAATAGAAAATTCTACCCTCATACATTTAGGATTTAGCGTACAAAAAATTTAACCCTTTTGTGAAGCTAGGTTAAACCATGAAATTTCATACATGATAGAGGTGTAGTGTATAAATGATTACACAGAAATGGGGAATAGAGCTAGGATGGTTGATTGGTATCTTTTGTGTGCTACAAGATGGGGAAGTATGTTTTTACCAACAGAGAATACTGGTTACTCAAATGTTGGGTTCAAGCAGAATAGACACACTTATTTCCAGGTTGGGAGTTCAGCTTAGAATCTGATGGCAGGATCAGTGACTCTTCCTCCAAATCCTCAAATTAAGCTTGGATTTTTTTAGTGTTGGTCTATAGGGAACATTAAGAATGATGGTATGACCCAACCTCAATCATATCATGATTGTATTAATATGGAGTTTCTTCAGTGGTAATTCTATAATGATTTGAGGTCAGGTGCTCATGACACTCCTTATGGGTCGCAGGTGTCGTGTGCCTTGATAGGATGGGGGCATAAGCATACACCTCTTCTATAAAGCTGAGTTATTCCTGGTGATTCTGTAAAGAACATGACACCTCAGCTATTTTTTAAAGAGTAGACCATAGAAATAAAGCTGTTGTTTGGATATGAACCTATTGTGATGGATGATCAGTCTGGACCATCAACAATGCAAGGTAAAATTATTTTAAATTTAATATTGATGAAAGCTTTGTTTTCTATGGGTGCTTCATGTTCTTTTATTGCTTCTCATTCTGCTAGTTTTTTTTTGGATTACATGTCGAAATAATGACTTCTCTTTTGAAACTACAAAATACTCTATGTCAAAGTGAGTGTTGAGTCTTCTTATGCAAAGAATGTTTCTTTTTTATGGATGACATTCTATTGACATGGTATTTCAGACAACTTATGATGGATTCTTGTTTAATAATCTTGGGAATGGATTTTGTGGAGATTATTAAGGCCCAAATCAATTACTATGCATGAATGGTTTGTTTTACGATGGAGTATGGCATTGAACATCTTTATAGAGTGGAGAAGAAGGAAAAGTAGAGTACAATAGATTTCTTAGCACCATCTCTTAGCATTATCTCATATGAGTTATCAGATTTTTCTTTGGCATTAGTGGAAGGTGTAGAGAAGCTTTTTCTCATGGTAGTTGTGTATTATTTTATGGATGTCTTTCCCAATGAATTATTAGGGTTTCCAAAAATGAGATAAGTGTATTTTACGTTTATATACTTCTATGGATGAGTCCTATCTCACATCCATATTACTGTATGGAACCAGTATAATTGCTAGAATTAAAAGTGATGTTGAAACAGTTAGAGAACAAAGGGTTAATCTGGCATAACATGTATCCATGAGAAGCACCAATTTTCTTTTTTAAAAAAGAGGATAGAACTTTGCGGCTCTTTTTTGATTATTGTATAATTGATTAGGTTATTATAAAGAATGAATATCCACATCCATGAATTGATGAAATGTTTCACAAGTTTAGTGGACCTTAGTGGATCCCCGTGATTGAATTGATGTTCAGATATCATCAATTGTGGGTAAATAAGGAGGATATCCCAAAAAAATATTTCATAAGTAGATATGGACATTAAGATAATGTGGTTATGCCATTTGGTCTAATGAATGCACTAGCAGTGTTTATAAAATTGATGAAACAGATATTTCCATGATATCTGGAATCTTTTGGGGTGGTATTTGTAGATGTAATACTGGTGTATTCGAGGAAAAGGGTTGGGAATGAGAATCACTTGGAGATAGTGTTGGGGATCTTGAGGGATCATCAGTTGTATGAAAATTTATCAATGTGTGACTTTTGGATATTAGAGGTTCATTCCCTCAACCAGGTTATTTCAGAGAATGGGGTTTCCATTGATTTGAAAAATGATCGAGTACGTTATCTCTTGGAAACTACCAAAAAACGTTTTTAAAATACAAGGATTCCTTTTTCTAGGTGGCTATTATCGATATTTTTTTCATGGTTTATCACATTTGTATTTTGAAATGGAATATTTAACATGGGAGAATATTCCATTTCAATGGGACAAGTAGTTTCAAAAGTGATTTGAAGATCTAAAGGGTCACCTTACATCAACACCAATCTTGGATTTTCCAAAACCAGTGAAAGAGTACGTGGTGTATTGTGAGGCATCATGATCATGGTTGGGGGTGTGTTCTCATGATGGTGGATCATTTGTTTGCATATGGCCCATTCCAGTTGAGGTTTCCTGAGAACTTCCGAAAACATGATTTAGAGTTAGAAGTAGTGGTTCATTCTTTAAAAATGTGGTTTCATTATCTCTTCAATGAGAAATTTTTAGTGTTTACCAATCACAAGAACTTAAAGCATATATTCTCACTGAGAGATTATAATTATAGGAAAAGAAGATGGATGTAATATCTCCAGATGATTGATTTGAACATAATGTACACACTGGGTAAGGGAAATTCAGTGGAAGATGCATTAAGTAGAAAATCATATTATCAGGTGGTGAAACATGCCTCAGATCATTTATAGTTGATGTGGTTCATAGCCTACATGTGGTTGGAATGTGAGGACCGGGGAAACAGAGCGATATTATTTTAGATTTATTAGGTTACAGACGTGTCTAGTTTGGTTAAAGAAGTATATTCATCTGATTCCTAATACATGGTGATCAGGTCGAATCTCAATGGTGGGGAGACCATTGGAAGTAAGGAACTTAATGGGAATTCAGTCTTCTGTTTTCGCAATCAGATAGTGGTACCCGAGTCTTTTTAGGAGGAACTACACAGAGATTATCATCATTATAGGTGGGATATCTATCCTAGTATTAAGAATATGTATAAGGTGTTGAATGTTCAGTTTTGGGTGGATGGTATGAAAAACTATTTGGCCGATTTTTTCTATAGATTCTCGACTTATCAAAAAGTCAAGGAAGAGCATCATTGGCTGATAGGAATATTGAAATATTTTCCAATTACAATTTTGATGTGGGATCAAATAGTGATGGATTTTGAGATAGGTCTTATGAGAACGTCCATGAAGCATGATTCTCTATGGTAGATTGTGTATTGGCTCACAAAGACGATACATTTCGTACCGATTCATGAATATCATTCAGTGGAGGATCTATCCAAATTATATATATGGTAAGTAGTAAATATGCATGGTGTTCCAATTTCGATTGTATCAGATTGATATATTAGGTTCAAAACTCATTTTTTTAAATCCTTACAGCATGACCTCAGGACACAGTTGAAGATATGAACAATGTATTATCCTCTGACGGATGACCAATCAAAGAGGATGTTATAAACAATAGAGAATATTATAAGGGATTGTTTGATATATTTTACGAGTTTTTGGGATGAGAACTAACCATTAGTGGAGTTCTCCTATAATAAACGTTATTAGGCATAAATACATACGGCTCTATTTGAGGCATTCTATGGGTATCTTTGTCATTCTCCACTATGTTGGGCAGAAATGGGTGAGAATTCGATGATCATATTAAAGCTTTCCCATGAGACTACACAGAATATCAAGATAATCCTAAAGAGGATGAATAAGGCTCAAGGTCGCCAAAATTTTTTTGTAGACCATCATCAAGGATCATTTTCATTCCCAGTGGGTAATCAAGTGTTTTGGATAATCTCTCATTGGTTAGGAAGTCGTCGGTTCAGAAAGAAGGATATGTTATATTTGATGTATATTGGGCCTTTTAACATACATGAATAGATTAGAGTGGTGGATTATTTGTGGTCTTTTCCATTGTTGTTTAATAAGGTGCACAATGTGTTTCATATCCTGTAGTGGAAAAAGAATCACCCAGATCATGAACATGTGGTTTGGTATCATCATGTTGAGCTATAACTAGAATATTCTTTGGTGCATGTCCCAGTTCAGATTGTGGGTAGGAAATAAAAATTCATTCATGGTGAAATTATGGATTTAGTTCTTGTTTTGTGGAAGCATGGTCATATTCAGCAGTAGACTTGGGGGAAAGAGAAGGAGATGGTTAAGCAATGGACTAAGCTCTTTCGACAATAGAAGGTTCTCTACTTTCCAAGGGTAGAAATTCTAATATTGGGGAGAATGTAGCACAACTATTTATAGGTGTGTATCCTTTGTTTATTCCTTTTTTTGCGATTAAAGTTCTTTGGATGAGTCTGGAATAGGATTGGAATCTTTGGAATGATTTTGGACTATTTTGGATTTCTTTTTATGGCTGCATAGTTTGAGAACGGTTAGGGGAAACCATGTGAGAATCCAATGAAAAACATGCAACTCGAGGTAGTTGGTCCTGACAAGATTTGTGCATGTTTTGTCTAACCATGCGAGTAAGTCGTGCAAGAATCCTTCAAATCAGTAACATATGTAAGTTCAATGCGTAGTTTTTCAAATCGCGTGTGCTAACCATGTTGGCCATTAAATATTGGGTTTTAAAAAACTGGTATTATAAGACCTCTACCTTAAACATTACACAATCTTGAATTAAATTAACAATTGACATTGAAGGTCTCTTCAAGTTTATAGCTTTAGATAATTAGGTCATAACATACACATAACAAATTTATTATAACATGTAGACATTTCTAATCAATATCCATTTTTTCATAAAATAAAAACTATTGAAAAAAAGATTCTTGTCTAGTTCCATGTTTTAGACATCATGTTTTTTCCTCGATCCCATCTTTAACCCTATTCATTTATATGTCTTGTGAAAAGCATTTCAAAACATGGGATGGTCATAAAAATCTCATAAGGGTTATAAAATAATGAAATAAAATTTTTTTCCACTAAACCATAATCTTTTTATCATACCTCATGAAATCATAAGATTTATGAATAAAAAAGACATTACATAAATCTTAATGGTAACTTGTGGCATCCATAACATACTTAAATTGTAGCTTTCACAACTACGCAAGGAGTTATGTTTTGAAATAACCATCATAGTATATTCCCTAATTCTATTAGGAGAAACAATAATTTTTACCTCCATCATGTTCCCCAATTCATTAGAGATCTATCTCTGGACCACCCGCACTAGGTTTGTCATGGAACCACCCATATGCGTAAAACAATGCCCAAGAACAATAACTCATAAAACAATCATAAATGAAAGATAAAATTACCACATTGTAATCAAAATATATCATTTCAAGATATTGAAATAGTAAATGTTATCTAAAAACCATCTTCAATACCAAAATATGTAAAAAGGGTATATGGTATTTATTTTCCTTTAAAAAAATACAACGGCTTGTTAAGGAAGGAAAAAATCAAATAATACTTGGGGTGGAGGAAAGGTTGATATCACCGCGTAATTTAAAAATAAGAATTCCTTTTCTATTTTTAAGCCTCTTCATATAAAATTATTCCATTTTAATGAAATGAAATTCAAATGTTTTTATACACCATATTAATGAAAGTCGTGTATAAATCAAAATATTCCACAATGGAATGTGAATGAGTTGAAGTACCTTACCTAATGTAAAAATTGACGTGATCATTATTTAATCTCCTAAATAATAAACAAAATACAATTTCTAATTTTTAAGTACCCTTTTCAATTATTTTATTCCTTTTATATTACTTATTACCATGTTATAAACATTACGTAATAATTTTGGTTAATAACGGCCGTTTCGTCGATATTTGGTACTTGTAATTACTAGTTGTCCCTATGGTCAAAATTATATTATATAAAGAATGATATTCATGATTTACATATCATATAAATCATATAAATCAATTATATATGTATTTTATAATAGTCCATATCATTTGGATATATGAAAATTAAATATATCGTTCATGTAGACGGTAAGCCGTATGTATGTGTAAATGATACTTTCATTTTTTTCATTTTTAATGGAATGGAATCCAAATGATACAAAGGTATATTATAATTTCATTATAATATGATATTTTATATATGTTACATAATTTTTTTAACACAATCCTTTATATGTTCCTTGTATGGTATGAACGAGTCATATCACATTTAGGGGGCGGTAGTCCACACTTCCTCAAATAAAATTATTGTATATATAAAACATGAAAAGCATAATGATACATTCTAAAATATAATTACATAATCATATCCATAAAAAATATATTATATATAATTAAATTTCCATCATAATGGACACCATGAGAGGCGGTAGGAGATAATTGAACAATCATCATTTCGTGATGCAGTAGTTCACTGTCCAAAGAAACAGTATGTTTGTATCTATAAGATAGAGGTGTGAGTATGTGTAGTTCGAATAATTATCCTAACAATGAACTAGTATATTGATGATACTAGTGTCTTTATAAAAGTGATGAATATAGGAGTTTATGGGGTTGGAGAAGTAAAATAAAAGAAAATAACTTAACAGAAGATGTTACGTTCAAATCAGGTAGCTCCCATTGGGTTGAACCAAAATGTTTTTTTGAAGTGCCTCCTGCCTAAGGAAAGTCTTCTACATAGAATAGAGAGATTTCAGGAGCTTATTTGGTCAGAGTTTGGACATTCTATGGGGCTTGAGAGGTGAGAGTAATGGGTTATATTTGATTGATTTTTTTAAGGGGGAGGAGGGGATCTTTAGAAAAGTTTGAAAATATTATTTTATTATAAAATATATCTCAGTTTAAAAAGGTCCCAAACATATTTCATTCTATGATAATATTACTATTATTAGAATTTCTCTCAACCAATTGTATTTAGACACGTTTGGGATTCAAATTTAACCTTTTCATTTAGCTTTAACCCTTAGTTAACTAATTTGACTCTTACCTTGACTTCTTGTGTATTCACTATATGGTTAATATAGTTTCTATAAAATTCAAATAGAACCACAAGTGGTTCATTAATTACATTATCTATCTTATCTAAGTAATTTTCCCTAATCTTAGATTTTTAGGATTATAATATAATTTAATAAAATAATATTTGTTTTAAAAACTCATTTTTGTCAATTTATATACTATTCATATCATGACTTTTAAAAAGCCCAAAACAACATGATTAATTTAAAAAACCTTCATCAATTAAAATATAACAATTAATAACCATACTTAGAAATACATTATGACATAAAAAGTTCAAAATAAATTTATTTTAACATTTATAATCTCATTTATGTAAATCAATCATTAATGAGGTAATCATTACATCATCATTGTGTCATAAATATTTTTATTTAATTGATGTCTAAAAATAATAAATAAAATTCCATGATATAGAAAATCTTTTAGATTTCTAATGAATATTCATAGTTAAATATATCAATTATATGACACCACATTATTTCTTTTTAGAAAAACAATACATTTTTATGATATTTTTATATTTTAATTTAAACAAAAATTTATCAATGTAATTATCAGAGCCAAGTGAATTTCAAATTCAACAAGTTTCACCCAAAGATTTTATTGGTCGGCCATGACTCATCCAATATGGTTAGGACAAGTGTTATGGTAATTTTATATTATTATAATATTATTTTTATCTTGAATTACCCTATTTAACTTTAACTGTGGTAAATATAAATCAAAGTTTACTATTCAACAAAAAATATTCTCAACCCACTGAAAACCATTTTACATAATGATGAAAACCATTTTTTTTTGGATTTTTGAAATTCAATTCACAGAAGTTGTAAAATTTCATTTAACTGAAAATTTGTGTTTTTAAACTACTAAGTAGAATTTTTCACTATTCATCAACAATAGAATGTTTTCAGAAAAATACTAAAAATTCACCCTAATATGAATTTGATATTATGAATTAAAAATATGATGTATATTTTAACAAATTTAAAACATTGAAGTTTAATTAATTAATTTTAAATTAATTCTCATTATCAAAACCAGAAAGTGTGTTTTTATGAAACAATAACTATAAATGATTGAAATTTGTTTATATCCAATTTCAAAATGAAATTAATTACAATAATGATAATTGGATCAAATGGTAAAATAATAATCCAATTACATTTTAAAACCATTTAAAAATATAATATTGACATATAAATAAATTAGATTAAAAGGCCTTTTTGAATTAAAATACAATGTTTTTTACTATTCATTGAAAAATGAATATTTTCAGAAAAATACCAAAAATTTCCCAAAGTAAATTTTGATATATATCTTCTAAATAAAGAAGTTTGTTTTTGTAAAATGGAACATATTAATGTGAAAAAACTATATTTAAAAATGGTTCTCTATCGAATGGTGGTAAAACAACCTTTTAAAGAATATTAGAGTATTTTTACTTAAAATTGGATTCATTAATATTTTAAGCCTCTAACATTAATTGGATAATTGTATAAACATTTAAGAAACATGTTTAATGATAATATGGTTAGTTCCATTCATTCCTTCCAATAAAACGACTAGGAGTTAACTACCATTTTAAATAATGATAATATATTATTAATTTTCAGTATAACTCAACGTTGTATGAAACATAATATTTCAAAGAAACCTATTGTTGTGTATCATGTATGCCATCAAACATCAAAAACTATTTATTGTAAAATTTATATTTAATTAAAAAATATCAACAAATCCGAAAATGTTATATTCTTTACTAACCTGGGATGTTACATCCTTCCCCCCTTTTGGGAATTGTATCCCACAATTCTATTCACTTATTAAATAAGTTGGCGTATTTAGCCATAATAGAATTTTCAAATTCCCACATTGCCTCCTCAACCATATGGTTTTCCACAAAACCATTAACCGAAGAATTACATTATTCTGCAACAATGTTTCGCTATGATCAAAGATTTGGACTCGTTGTTCCTTATAAGAGAGATTCTCTTACAACTAAGCTACCTATGAATTCAATACATGAGATGGATCTAGAATACACTTTCTCAAAATTAAAACATGAAAAAAATTGTGTACTTGGGGGAAACTTCGAGGTAAAGCCACTCCGAATGCAACTAATCCAACTTTCTCAATGTTTTCATAAAGTCTAATGAACCATGAACTCAAATTTCCCTTCTGACTAAACGTTTCACACTTTTCCATGGAGAAAATTTTAGAAAGACATGAATAACTACCTCGATAGAAAGGTCATTCTTCTAGTTTTCTACATAACTTTTCTGCCTACCCTAAGCTATTATCATGTGCTTCTAAATCAACTGAACATTTTCTTCTGTCTCTTCTACCAATTCTGGTCCAACCAATTTCCATTCACCTAATTCATCCTAAAAGCTAGAGTTTGGCACCACTTTCCATATAATTCCTCAAATGGAGCCATCTGTAAACTAGAATGAAAACTGTTATTATAAGAAAATTCAACAAAAGAAAGACTTTGGTTCCAACTTCCCTGATAATCCTTTGAGTAAGAACGAACTATAACTTCCAATGTATGAATTGTTTGTTCTTACTTCCCATATGAATGAGGATGAAAGGTAGTACTAAAATTTAATTCGGTACTCAATGACATCTGAAGGCCTTTCCAGATGTTAGAAGTAAACATAGGATCATGATCAGATACAATGGAGAGGGGAACTCCATGCAACCTGACTATCTCTTTAATATAAAACTGAGATAATTGATCTATAGACAAAGTATCTAGAATAGGAAGGAAATGAGTATATCTAGTCAATCGGTAAACAATAACCCATATTGCGTTATTACCTCGAGATGTCTTTGTTAATCCCACAACAATTTCAATGGATATATTTTCCCATTTTCACTCTGGCACTAGTAAAGGCTGAAGCATTCCTTTTTGGTAATTTCTTCTCTACATTAACATGTTGACAAGTCAACCACATCATAGTAAGATCAACAAAATCTATTTTCATTCCATCCCACTAGTAATACTCCTGATGATCTCTACACATATTTGTATTTCCGGGATGAACTAATAACAATGAACTATAGGCTTCCCATAAAAACTCTTTCATCAATTGTGAAACACAAGGAAAACATAATCTCTTACCAAACCTAAAAAAATAATTTTCAAGGTTAAAATCGGGAAACATGCCCTTCTGAAACAACTACAAATTTTTCTGAAAGTCACTACCTTCCTTCTGCACTTTCTTAATTTTGTCAGAAAAATATTATTTCATTGACTCAGGAAACACAACAGAGGAATTTCCCGCACCACCAACTTCTATGCCAATGTTATTCAAACCAATAATCGAAGGATCTTATCTTAAACGTAACATGGTTAATGTAGCATTACTTTTCTAACACAAAGCATTAGACACTTTATTTTATTTTCCTGGATGGTAATGAATCATGCAATAATAATCTTTGATTAATTCTATCTATCTCCTCTATCTGATGTTCAATTAATTCTGGGTTAATATATACTTCAATCTTTTGTGAGGAGTATATATCTAAATATTTATTTCATATAAATGATTCCTACAAATTTTTGAAGAAAAAAACTACAGCTGTTAATTCCAAATCATGTATAGGGTATTTTAACTCCTAAGGTTTAAACTAATGTGAAGCATAAAAATTACTTGATCATTCTGAATTAGGACACAACCAATCTCATTCAATGAGTTACCGCTGTAGATAACATACTCACCATTTCTAGAAGGAAGTGACAAAACTGGAGCATTCACCAATCATCTTTTCAATTCATGAAAACAATCATCACAATTTTTTTCCAGATGAACTTAATACCATTTCGAGTTAATTTAGTCAGTGGTCTAGATAACCATGAACAATTATCAACAAAAATCTGGTAATAACCTTTGAAACCAAGAAAACTAATGATCTCAGTTATATTTTTGGGTCTTGGTAATTCTTCAACAAATTTTGTTTTATCAAGATCAATAGTTATTTAATTTTTTTGAAACAATGTGACAAAAGAATAAAATTTTTTGTAACCAAAACACACAGTTGCAGAATTTCCCATACAGTTTATTTTCATTTAAACATTACAAGACAACCCTTAAATGAATTTCATGTTCCTCTTTACATTTGGAATAAACCAAAATATCAACAATGAAAACAACCACAAACATTCAACTGACAGTACCTTAACATTATGTCAACATTCGAAAAATACTGATATCTCTAGAGCTGATCAAAAAAATCATCGACATGAGGCAAAGGACACTGGTTCTTAATAGTGATGTTATTCCATGATCTATAACCAATGAAAAGTCTCATTGAACCATCTTTGTTTTTAACAAACAAGACATGAGTTCCCCATTGTGATGTGCTAGGCTGAATAAAACCTTTATCTAATAACTCCTGTAATTGATTCATTAACTCTAAATGTTCAATTTGATCCATTCGATAAGGGTGTGTTAAAATCGGCATAGAATTAGGAACTATGTGAACAATAAATTAAACTTATCGATCCTGTATTATACCAGGAAACTCATCAGGAAAACATCAAGATACTCATTTACCAATGGCACATCATTAATCTGAATAGTTCTTTTATTTTCAGAAATATGTGAAATGTAACATTCATTTCCATATTTTATTAGTTTCTCATCATCCTGATTTGTTATCAATGTTAAGGGTTTATTCTTGTACCCAAAATGAAATTATTTCTTAGAAGAAACCTTTTTAGCTCTGCTCTCAATCATAGAATGGTAAACAGAAAGCCAATCCATACACAATATTAAATCTATCTCTACCAGAGCCAAATCAATAAGGTTTATAGGTATATTCTTTCTGCACACAAGGACAATAAGGTTCTTATAATTTATTTTTTGTCTCAAAATTACCTCTCGGTGTTATTATCATTAGTTCAGGTTTCATATCATGAGATTGAATTCCCAATTAACTAGATAACTTCTCAGGAATGGAAGAATGTGTAGACCCTGAATCAAACAACACATTGGCATAATCTAAATAAACAAAAAGTATACGTGATACTATATCATTCAATGGCCCAAAATTTGCTAAAGTAGTTGTTGAGGTTTTCACCACCACTTTTTCCCTTGTAGTTTGGCTGCATTCTATTAATTGAGTTCTTCGTTGGACACACATTTGCAGAATGACTCATTTCATGAAACTTAAAACATTTTACTGATTGTATATCATATTTTTTCTTACTATTACCCTAAAAATATTTAGTGAAATTATGAGCCTTATGTCCCATTTTACAACATCATGAGCACTTACCATAATAAAAAATACACTCTTGAGCATGATTTTTACCACAATTTTTACAAAATGTAATCTTATGTTTCCTACCATTAGCCTTTTTTGAAGAGTTCTTCCCTTTAATCTTCCACCTCGACCTCTTATTTTGTTGCTTTACAAATAACACCCGATCACCAAAAAACTCTATTTCCACCTTCCTTACACATCGAACAATTTTTTCATTACTTTTGAACTCACGAGAAGATAAATACCTTTGATACTTTGGCTTTAATAATGAGTAAAAATGATTGATTATAACATCAGTATCACGTATAAAATTCGCTAGATACATTGAAATTTGAGTGAATCTTTTTTCATAAGCATCCACTGGGTCATCCTCTAACCTCAATCCAAGGAATTGTTTTTCCATCCTAATTAAAACCACCATAGGAAAATATTTCTCAAGAAACATACATTTGAATTCATGAAAATCAAGTGCCTCAATCTCTATAGTATCCATGATATTATTAACCATCTACCACCACTGATCAGCTTCACCTTCAAAACGGTAAATAGTGAGAATAACCTTTTCAATTTCTGAACACCCCAATACATTGATCATCTTTTCTAGTTCCTTAATCCCCAACTATTCTAGGATCGGGTCAGATGATCCTTTGAATGAAGAGGGATGGTGTATCATGAAATGATCCACTACAAACATGTTCCTTTGTGGTTGATCTGGATGATCTCGTGCATGGATACCACCACCATTTATTGCCTCAATCAACAATACCAACACTGCAACAAACAGTTTAGTTTTGATTCTGGCCATCTTAGGTCGCTGATTATGAAGGTTGTCTTCCTTTTAATTCCGTCTTATCTTAGATGACCTGTTTCCTCTATTAAAAACCATTCTGAACAGATAAATATCATATCCAAATCCACATGGTAATCTGTAAATGTTGTATCATTTAAATATTATCATAATTTAATATATGGATATTAATTTTAAAATATCCTAACTCCTAAAGTTCTCTAAACTGACATCTGATGCCAAATATAAGACCCCTACCTTAAACATAACATAATCTTGAATTAAATGAACAATTCACATTAAGGATCATTTCAAATTTAGATATTTAGATAATTAGGTCATAAAAAATACATAAAAACATCAATATTACATGTAGACATTTCTACTCAGTATCCATTTTTTTTAATAAAATATAATCTATTGAAAAAAATAGTCATGTCTAGTTTCGTGTTTTAGTCAAATGGATTTTTCCATGATCGCATCCTTGACCCTATTCATCTTTAAGTCTTATGAAAAACATTTAAAAACTTAGGATGATGATAAAAATATATGTAAGGGTTATAAAATAAAGAAAGGAAACTTTAGTCCATTCAAACATAAAAATTTAAACAGAAATCATGAAATCATACGATTTATGAATAATACATAGAAAACATAAATCATAATGGTAACTTGTGGAAACCATTACATTATTACATTGTAGATTTCACAGATATGTACGAAGTTACGTTTGGAATACACATCATAGTATATTCCATATATATATTAGGAAAAACCTTAACATTTACCTATATCATGTTACCCAATTCATTGGAGAGATATATCGAGTTCACCCACACAATGTTTATCATGGAACCACCTGTATGCATAAAATAATTACCAAAAACAATAACACATAAAACAAGATTAAAGGAAAGATAAAATTTCTATATTTCAATCATAATATATCATATCAAGATATTGAAATAGTCAATGCTATCTCAAAACCATTTTCATTACCAAAATACATAAAAAGGGTATATGGTATTTATTTTCTTTTAAAAAAACTACAACTTGTTAAAACACCAAAGATCAAATAATACTCACTATGGGGGAAAGGTCGTTATCACAACATACGTTGAAAAGAAATTTATTTTCTTTCAGTAGTAAATATAATCATATAAAAATATTCCCTTTCAATTAAATGAATGTTGAAGTTTTTTTATACACCGTATAATAAAAAGTCGTGTATAAATAAAAATATGGCTCAATGAATGGTGATTTAGATGAAGTCCCTTACCTTGTGTCCGACTTGCCTTTTTCATTATTTAATCTCCTAAATAATAAAATAAATAAAATTTATAATTTATTATGAACATTTTCATGTTTATTATTTTTTTGATATTACTTAGTACCTTGTAATAAACATTGCATAATCATTTAATTTAATAATGGTCGTTTTGTCGATATTTGGTACTTATAATTACTAGTGGTCCTTGTGGTCAATATTAAAATATATACAGAATGATATTCATGATTTACATATCATATAAATCAAATATATCCAGTATATATGTATTTTATAAAATTTCATATCATTTTGATATATGAAAATGAAATGCACCGTCCATAGAGGCGGTAAGCCGTACGTACGCATGAACGCTACTTTCATTTCTTATTTTCCCTATTTAATAGAATGAAAACCAAATGGTACATAGGTATATTATAATTATAGTATAATATCATATTTTATATATGTTACATAAGTTCATTAACACCATCATGTATATGTTCCATGTATGGTATGAACGAGTCATATTACTTTGAGGGGGAAATAGTCCGCACTACCTCAAATGAAAATATCGTATATATGCAACATGAAATGTTTAATGTAATTATATAAAAGAGGATTAAATAATCTTTGAGATAAAATATATATCATACATTAAATATATAATTATTTTTCCATCATAAAGGCCACCATGAGAGGCGGTAGGATATAATTGAACAATCATTGTTTCGTGAGGTAGCAGTTCTCCATCCGTGGAAACATAATGTTCGTATACATTAGATGCAGGTGTGTATAAGTGTAGTTAGAATACTTTTCATAAAAAAGCCCTAGTTTATTCAGGATATTTTTTTTGTTATAAAAAATGAATAAAGAGAGTTTATGGGTTGGAGAAGTAAAAGAAAAGAAAAGAACGTAATAAAAGATGTTACCTTTAAATCGGGTAACTTCCTTTGGATTGAACCAAAATGATTTCTTGAAGTTCCTTCTACCTTAAGAAAGGATTCTATGTGGAAGATAGGTATTTTAGGATATTATTTTGTTATATTTTGGACCTTACAATGGGCATTAGAGGTTTGAGTAATGGGTTAGAGGTGGTGACATTTTATAAGGGGGAGGAGGGTCTCTTTAGGAAAGTTTAAAAATATTATTTTATTATAAAATACAATTCTATTTAAAAAGGTCCCAAAATAATTTAATTATAAGATAAAATGACTTTTATTCTAAATCCTTTCAACTAATAGGTTTTATACAAGTTTTGGTTTCAAATGTAACCATGTCATTTAGCTTTAACACTTAGTTAACTAATTTGACTCTTACGTGGACTTCTTGTGTATTCATTCAATATGGTTAATATAGTTACTATAAAATGCCAATATAACCACAATGTGTTCAATAATGAAATTATAAACTTTATCTAAGTAATATTTTGGAATCCTAGATTTATAGGATTATTATATCATTTAATAAAATAATATATGTTTTAAAAACTCATTTAAGTCAATTTATGTACTATTCATATCATGACTTTTTAAAAAATCCAAATCAAATTGATAATTTCGAAAAATATTAATCAATTAAAATATAAGAAGTCATAATCATCTATAAAATTCTATCATGGAATAAAAAGTTTCCAAATAAATTTAATTTAACATTTATAATATAATTCATTTCAAACATTCATTAATGATGTAATCATTCCATCATCAATGTGTATAAAATATATATATTTATTTGATGTATACAAATTATAAATAAAATACCATGATGTAGGAAATATTTTTATATTTATAATTAATATTCATCATCAAATATATCAATTATATAAACCCACATTTAAATTGTTTTAGAAAAAAACAAATTTTTATGATATTTTTATTTTTACATTAAATAAAAAGTTATTAATGTAATTATCTTACCCAAGTAGCTTTAAAATGCCAAATGTTTCACCAAAATATTTTTTTGGTCGTCCATGACTCATAAAATATGGTTTGTGCATGAGTTAAGGTAATTTTATATTATTATAATATTATTTTTACCCTGAATGACCCTATTTACCTTTAACTGTGGTAAATAAATATCAAAAGATACAATTCAAGAAAAATTATATTCATTACATTGATAAATATTTTACTAAATATGACAACAATGTATTTTTTATGTTTTAAATTCAATTCATAAAAGTGGTAAAATTTCATTTAAATGAAAAAGTCGGTTGTTAACTTCTAAGTAGTATTATTCACTATTCATAAACAATTGATTTTTTTCAGAAAACTCCAAAAAATTCACCGTACGCTAAATTTGATATTCCAAATTAAAAAATGATTTATATTATACCAAATTAAAAACATATAAGTTTCATTAATTAATTTAAAGTTAATTATCATTTTCAAAACTATAAAGCGTGTTTTTAATAAATAATAACTCTCAAAATATTGACATTTGTTTATTTCCAATTTCGAATTGTAATTACATAAAACCACCATAATTGGATTAAATGGTAAAAATATTATCAAATTAAACTTTAAAACAATTTTTAAATATAACATAACCATATAAATAAATTATATTAAAAAGGTGTTTTGAATTAAAATTCAATATTCCTCACTATTCATTAAAAAATGAATATTATCAGAAAAATACCCAAAATATACCCAAAGTAAATTTTGCTGTCCCTCTTAAAAATAAAAAATTTATTTTGTCAAATGGAATGTATAAACGTGACACAAACTAGATATAAAAATCATTTTCCATTAAAAGGCGTTAAATCGACCTTTTATAGAATATTGGAGTATTTGTATTTAAAATTAAATTTATTCATATTTTAAGCCTCTAAATTTTATTAGATAAATATAAAAACATTTAAAAAACATTTTTAATAATAATATGGGTAGTTGTTCATTCACCCCAATACAATGGCTAGAAGTAAACAACCATTTAAAATAATAATATTATAATAATATTTTTGTGTACAACTCAACATTGTGTGCAACGTAAGATTTCAGTGAAACCCACTATTTCATATCGGGTACAACATAGATACTAGCATCCCATTTAAAGTAAAATTAATATTTATTTCTTAACTATTAATAAATATGAAAATATTATATTCTTTATTTACCAAGGATGTTCCAGGAATTGTTTGGATTGAGCTTAATCACTCAGAACATTATCACACTTGAGCCTTACACAGAATTTTCGTTTATCAAGGTATTAGGGGATCTCCTACTCATTTGGAAAGTGATTTGAAGTTGTTTTAGTGTGTTTTGAAAGAGGTTCCTTCTAGGTAAGTCTCTCATCTTGGATTCCTCTTAGTTTCTCTCCTGATATTCTCTTCTCCCTTTGTTGGTTGTCAAGATCTACATTTGTTGCATGTAGATATATGGTTTTTAGAATAATGTGATTATTTTATGGCTTTATAATGATAAATAATAGTATCTAAAGAGGTTTTAGTGGTGAATTCATCAGATTTGTTGGGTGGTTTCTTGTGGGTCGATTTCACCAAAACCATAAAGGTAGGAGGCTTCTCTCTAGACTCCACATGGTTTGAACTAGTGACATTGGTTGCAATTAACTTTTTTTTTCTTGAAATAAATTTTGAATATGATGTGACAATCTTGGTGGGAACCCATTGGGTATGTATTTGGTGATTTTTGGGTGAAATGGGATATTTTGGCAATATGGGTTTGTTAGGTGATTTAAAAATTTAAATTTTAAAAAAAAATTGATTATGAAAATGGTTGAAAAAATGGTTTTCAATTAAAATGTAGTTATATTTGAATGGAAATTGGCATGTGTTGGGAAGGTTTGTGTTCTTAATGTGTGACATTGGTGATTTATGCTTTTCGGTTGATTAAGTGTAATGTCATGTGTTGATTGTGTGGAAGTGGGAGGGAAGTATCAATATAATAAGTGATGGATAATGGACCGAAGATCCACTATTATCGTTGACTTGTTTTTTGTTGCATAGGAATATTGAATTTTTTCGGTTAATGTGTGATGTTTCTATGGTTTAAGGTATTTTTGGGGGGTTTTCCTTGTTTGACATGGCTTGATAAGGGCATGTTGGATTGTTCTAATGGTCACAATGTTTAATGTATTATATAATCTGATTTTTGTAAATTTGATAACGTTTCATTCATAGTGGTGTGTTTAGGGAAGTCAATTGGGAAAATCCTCCGAAGAATTAGTACTCACCCTCTACTTGGGAACATTGGTGGTTTATCAGATGATGTGTTCCAAGACATAGGTAAGGGAAACTAATATTATTTTTCTAGCAGTTTGACATGATGTTTAGGGGATGTGGTTGTTCTTGGAACATGGATATTGGTGTGTAGCTATCGATGGTGTCATTGTTCCTTGGGGTCTTGTTGTTTAGTCTTCCACTTGGTACTCTGATATTGGTTTGGTTGTATTATAATTTGGTAATTGTTATGGAATAGTTGGTTATCCTTATTTAATTTATGGGATGGGTTGCTATGTGCACATGCATCATGTACTTTTTTTGGTAATGGTGTGTTTGGTTTGATTCTTCATTTTAATGGGAAAGTCATTGCCTAATTTATTCTCGATGCCCAAGGAATTTATTTTCGGCCTTTGGTGCCGTGGGAATGCCACTTAAGGCCATGTAACTCCTCATCCACATTCTCAATCCAATGAGGAAAGGGGAGGATGTTACTAGTTGTATCTGTTTGTTCGGCCTTTTGGTGATAATTATTGGTCATGGTGTTAACATTCGTTGTTGGTCCATTCTTTGACGTTGGATCGTAACAGGGCATTTGATTGTTGGAAGATGGAATGTATAGAGTAAAAGGACATAGCTAATGATTTTATGGTAAATTTCATTTTACCATGGATTTGGGTACATAAGTTTTTGGAGACTCTTAGAGGCATTGGATATGTCATTTTAATGGGTGTAGCCCATGAGATGAGCATGAAATGCATGGTAGAAATGACATCCAACTAGGATTCATATTTCATTGGGGTATACTAATTCATGGTGTGATATAAATGAGTAAATTTTGAAAATCTGTATTTGGTTTCAAAATATAATGATTTGAAACATGCATACATGTGGTATTTTGTAAATGGATGTATTTAAAAAATATTTCCACATGGGAAATGTGAAATTTTGGAAATCCTTTTTGTGATAGTTTCAATGTATTGAATTTTAAAAATGTATTACCTTTCTTGTTAAGGGATTGAGGACTTATTTATGTTATTGTATTAATAGTAATGGAACAGAGTATGCATCGTAGAGACCAAATGGACAAAGCTACTGAAAATGTGGTTGCACCTGAGCCTCAGGTGCACCAACAACTAGTGTAGAGTACAGTGAAATCATTCAATGAATGGGAAGGTGGGAATAAAGTAGATGAGACAAAGAGTGGAGATCAGGTAGTTCAATTTCAAAAGTTGAATCCACCGATCATTAGGGTTGAATCATAGAAAGAAAGGGGTGAATAGTGGCTGGATAGAATGAATAGAATATTTGACTCCTTAGGAACACCGATAGGTCTAAATGTGAAGTTATCCCCACATATGTTGGAAGATAATTACCTTTAGTGGTGGGAGATAGTAGTCCAAGCTGGGATGGACCAAGGAGTGACATAGGAGGGTATTGAGGTGTTTTTAAATAAAAAATCCTAACCTCACACATTTAAGATTCATCGTACAACATATTTCTTCTGTTTGTGGTAGTAGAACCATTCAATAAAAGAATATGCAACAAAGTTAATGAACTTTTAGTTTTTCACTTGATGTGTATGGTAGTATATCAATAAAGGAATGAAATTTGGAAGTTTGGTTGAAATATTAAATTCTTTCCCAGATAGTGTGATTTGTATAAATGATTAAATGTGGATAGTGAATAGAGATATGGTGGTTGAACAAGATCATTTGGGGTCTATAGGTGGGGGAAGTATGTTGGTTCCCATGGTGATTACTGGGAACTCAAATGACGGGTTCATGCAGAAGAGGGACACTTATTTCAAGAGTGAGAGTACATCTCAGAATCCGGCGACAAGATTAGTGAATCTTCCTTTGATTCTTCAATGTAAGCTGAGATGTTTTCCATGTGGATCTATAGAAAAAATCAAGATGGATTTTATGGAACAACATCAAGTATTTCATAAAAATAAGATGATGGGGCAACATTATCAGTATTGTTGTAATTTTGTAATTTCAGGGGCTCGTAACACTCTTCTTGTGTTGTAGTAATCCTATGACTCGATAGGATGGGGGTAGTAGGATACTCCACATCAGGAGAGCGGAGTTAGTCCTGGTGATTCTTGCAATAACATTGAACTTTAGTATGGTAATAAATAAAGAGTGGAAAAAAATAATTTATTTAGAGATGAATAGGCTATGATGGATGATTAGTCGGGACCATCCATGGTTCTAGGTAGAGTTCTTTTAAATTCCACATTGATGAAATCATTGTTTGATAGAGGGGCATCACATTATTTTATTTCTTCCTGTACCATTACTTTTTTTGGGTTCAAATGTGGAAATGATGCCTTCTGTTTAGAATGTAGGATAATTTTTCTCTAAGATATATTGGGTATTTTGATATATTTGAGTAGATTGAGGAGGTGAAATATTGGATGGATTTTCTAAAACGGTTTAGTGCAGCACACAATTTGTTTCATGTGTCACTGTTGAAAAAGAATCTACCAAATTATTACAATTTCATTCATTGGGATTGTGTTGATCTAGAACCATATGCTAATTTGGTGCCTATTCTGGTGCACATTGTTGATATGAATGAAAAAAATATTTCATGTTAAAATAATAGATTTAGTTTGTGTTTTTTGGAATAAGGGTCAGATTCATGAAAAGACTTGGGAGCAGTATAAAGAGATGGTCAAGTAAAGGACTGAACTCTTTTGGCAATGAGATGGTTCTCTACATTCTGGGGACATAATTTGCAATGGTAGGGAAAATTTTAAACCCTTGACTCAAGGTATGTAATTTTTATTTATACTTTTTTTATGTGATTAATTTTCATGGGATGAGTTAGGAAGAGGTTGGGATAGTTTGGAATAGTTTTGGAGGTCTATTTTGGGATCCACGGTTTGAGAACATTTAGGGGAAACTGTGAGAGAATCCAATGAAAACTATGAAACTCGAGGTAGTTGGGTTCTTCATGGTTTTCACATGGTCTGTCTAACCATGTGGGGAGGTTGTGTGATATTCCTTCAATGTAGTAGCATCTTCACGGTTAGTTCATAGTTTGTCAAACCGTGTGAGCTAACCATGTGTCTTATTAAATATTGGGTTGTTAAAAATAGGAACACTTATTATTGACATAAATTGCATGAAAATTTCTCAGACACAATCCTCACTTAGTATTTTTGGTTCTCACGGTTTTTAGAGGCTATCCAACTCATTTTGGTAGCGATTAAAATGGGTTTCAAACTTTTTTGAAGGTGGTTCTTCCTGGGTAAGTATATACTCTTGTCTTTTAATTGGTTTCTTTCTAGATCTACTCTTCTTCCTTTCATGGTTTTCAAGATCAACATCTATTTCTTGTAGTCCTAGTGTTTTTTTAGCCCAAGGTGATGATTTTATGTATTGTTGATGATAGGGAATATGATCTAGAGTGGTTTTGATAGCGGGTTCACCGTATTTGTGGTGTGGTTGCTTATTTGTTGATTTCAACAAAAACCTAAAGGTAGATGGCATCTCTATCAGATCCAGGTGGTTAGAACTAGTAACTCTGGTTGTAATTAATTTGTTTTTAGAGAAAGTAATAGCTAATACGATGTGAGAATATTGGTGGGAAACCAATAGGTAATTATTTTGGGATTTTTGGGAGAAATGGAATATTGGGGAAAGAGAGGTTTTGTTTTGTGATTTTAAAATATAGATTTTAAAATTTGTTTTTTTTTGAATTCTGAAAATGGATGTGAAATTTTTTTTCAATCAGAATGTGGTTTTATTTGAATAGGAATTGGCATGTATTGGAAATGTTTGTGTGCTTATTATGTGGATTTGGTGATTTATTATTGTTAGTAGATTAAGTGTTATATATTGTGTTGATGTGTGGAAGTAGATGGGATGAATCCCAATAAAAGGTGATTAATAGTGTATGGAAGGGACACCAATATGGATAGTGGTCAGGAAGTACCCCTAGTTAGAAAAACAATGACCCGATTGGAGGGAAGTTCCACAATATTAGTTTCCTTTTTTGTGTGTCTCTTTGAAGGATGGATTTATTTTTCTAATGTGTGATGGTTATAGTTATTAAGGCATAGTTTGGGTTTTCCCTTGTTTGACATGGCTTTGTAATGGTGTTCCATATTCTGGTAATGGGTTTACTATTTAATATTTTATATAAACTTCATTGTGTAAATGTGCTAACATTTCTCTTCTAATGGCATGTGTAGGGAAGTCATTTTTGAAAAACCAAATGAGTATTAGTACTTACCCCTACATTGGAACATTGGTTCTTTTGAAGATGTTGTGTTCGAGGACACAACTAAGAGTAATCCATCCCATTTTTATAGCGGTTTTACGTGATGATTTGCTGATGTTGTAGTGCTTGAGTTTGGAGCATTGTGTAGAGCTATCGATGGTTTCGTAGTTCCTTGGGGTCATGTTGTATAGTCTTCCACATGGTACTCTGATATTGGTTTGGTTATATTGCCTTTTTGGAATTTTCAACGAATATTTTGTTTTCCTTTGGTAATGTATTATTTGGGTTGCTATGTATGAATGAATCATGTATTTTTTTTGGTAATGGTCTGTTTGGTTGGATGGTTCATCTCAAGGGAATGTGGTTCCCTAATTTATTCTAGAATCCCTTTACATTTATTTCTAGCCTTTGGAACCTTGGGAAGGTCTGTCCGGGTCAAGTAACTCCGCATCCACCTTCTTAAGCCAATGAGGAAGGGGAGGGGTGTTACATATGGTGTTCAATGAGAAAAAAACAATTAGTGTCCATTAACATTATATTGAATTTAAAATTCATGATTAAAAATTTAATAAATTTAAAAATTCTATTTTAAATTATTAAATTACCTTTTTTGATTTTGGATGAGTTTAAAAAAATCTATTAAAGAGTCAATTTTTCAATTTTATGTGTTTATAAATATGTCTATATGAACATATCTAAGTCAAAAACAATTACAAAAAAACTTATGACCTCAAAATCTATCAGTTTTTATAGGGACTAAAAGATTAAGATGTAACAGTTCTAAATATTTCAATGTATTAAAAATAAGTTTATATTTTAATGTGTCTTTATATTTCTCAAATGTTAAACATGAATAAAAAAACTTCTATTACAATTATAATCATTGTTTGTTTAGGAATCCTAACTATGATTTGATGGCTTTAACAGTTCCTAAAAATTAATATTTCCAAACCTTCTATCCCAAATGTCATTATATTTTCCATATCTTGATAAAATTTACATTCACCTTAGTTAATTCAGAAAAACAAATATAGTAAATATTATCTTTATTTTTCAAAATAAAATAGAATGTTATTTTATTTATAAACATAAAATTTATTTCTTGTATCCTAAAACTCATTCAATCAGTACGAAAATATAATATTCTAATTATTTTCTTATTCAACCATTATATATATATATAGTAATTTGGAAATTATAACTAAATCAAATAAAAAAATTTCATCAAATCCTTTGTCATTTCCTTTAGAGTTATCACCAAAGGTGATTGAGTATCTATCACCCTAGTTAAATGATATGAAGATAGAAATATCATTATTTATTTTTCATGAAGATAAAATGTCCATATATAATGAATACTTATATATTTTATGATTTATTTTATGAAAATTATTTTATGTGGGTAATAGTATTTGTAAGAATTATACTATCAATCCAATGATAACAACCATATAGATTTAATAAATTTATTATACAATAATATCATGAAAAATTATTACAAATGTAAGTCTTATTATCTCTTTCTGATTGAGTTAATATTTATGAGCATTCATTTGTATAGTAATGATTCAGATTCCTTTTAGAAACATGTTACACTTAATAAATTTCTTTTATTGATTTAGATAAGCAATGTAATGTACATCATAATAATATGAAAATTATATCCACAATTTGGTTACCCTTATTAGGTTTATTCGTGGACATCATCCTTTCAAATTAATTTTTACCTTGAAAAAATATAGATGATGTATCATTAAAGATGATAAATTCCAACTTATGATTTTCATTCTCCTTTCATGTATATTCAATATCTTCAGAAAATTTCACGTTTATTCATGCAGTTATATTTATCAGATTATTAATTTATTTATTACGAATATTATATTATTTTTCAAAATGTGTTATATAATGAAATTAATTATTTAATTAAATAACTTCAGTTTATTTATTATTAGATAAATAATAAATAATCTTATCATTCATATCATAATGTTTTATCATTTCTTTTTTTAGATTCAAATATTCAGAATCAAAATTTATTACCCAAACTATTATTTTAATAATTACATTCAACATTTATAGAAGTTTCCAATATGAATAGGTTGACTGAGTATATATCACTCTTAGAATCAATAATTTTTGAGTTTGACACATCTATGAAACTCCATCCAACCAAATATTACATATTATCTGTCGTCTTGTATTTATTATATTTCCCTTATTACCTCATTTTTTGAATTCATATGTTATGTGTCTCTTCATTCTACACTCATATCATATTAATTAGAGAACATTATTTTATATACTACTGTTACCCATTAACATCCCATTCATCCATCTGTCTAATGATCACTTATGGGTAGATTTTTAATATGTCTTTTTTTCTTTTCAAATATTTTATAACCCATTTAGGAATGTTTTCTATTTTTCACATTGATTCATATCATAATAACAAAACATAAAATAAAATTTGGTATGAATTTTAATTTGATACCTTTATACTTGGTCCTTTCTTCCTCAAAAAAGTTTTTTCAGTTTAATATCATACTACAATAAAGAATGTGGAATGAAAAAAACCTCATTTTGATGCAAGGTTTCATTGAAGGGAGTATCATGTAGGAGGAATATGTTAAAATTTGGAACAAAATATTATATTTAATTAATTATCATTTACAATCTGATCCTAATATCTAGGTTATTGTGTGGTAATGGGGGTTATTTAGATTAGTTGAATATAAAATAATTTTTTTTAATGATTTAGTTAATTAATATTGTGGTTAGTTCATATAGGGAGGTCAGGTTTGGTTTCTCACTTTTTCATAAATGTTCTTTTGAAATAAAACATTTATAGTTCAGTCAATAATGAACTGAATAGTTCATCTTAATTATACACTTTAAATTTCATAGTTTCACAGTTTACATTTTATTTCCAATAAAATTCTTTTTTATTGACACAAAACAATAAATTCAAAATATTAGTGTTGTACAAGTACTCTTTAATGGAATTAAAAACATTGATGAGAATTTTGAATATATGGAATATCTGGTTCACATATTCAACATTACCCATCATAAAATCCTGACACTCTAAATGTAACATCCCAATATATGTTTTTAAAAATTTATAAGATGTAGTAAGTAAAACAATGTATAATTAAATAGTATTGAGTAATATTAAAATTTGATATGTGGGTAAACACACATTGATTTATATTATAGTATAATATGTCCATTAATTTGTTTTTCAAATCATTAAATACCACATAATTACCTAGAAGTGTATATCGATCATTATCTGGTAACTAAATTGGTTTCCAAATTATTATCTAATGATCAATAGATAATTTATTCATGTATATGTCTTTAGATTCAACCAATAAACATAGTTATTTTTATGAAAATATGGTGTTTTTTGTATCCAACGATCATTTTTTTTCATTACTTCCATCTTACACATATCTTTTTACAAATAATTTTATTTCTAAGATATATAAGTTGAAAAAATGAAAATGTAATAAATGAAAAACATATCTGAAGGAAAAAAATTTATGAAACAAATAGTGATTACAAATAAATACATAGAATAAGCTCTTATTCCAATTGTTGGACTTATTGAGATGAAAAATGTGTAATAGATGAGGGTGGTGGTGAATTAAAATTTTAAAAACATAATAAACTTTTAAAAGTGTTAATAATTAGAGTTTACTATTTATTACATGTTTTGGTATATGATATAATTTTCAATATAAAATTTATTAACAATTAAATGAAATATTTTCCATGAATAAAATGCATCAGAAATAAAAGATATTAACATATGTTTTTTTATAAGAGTATGGATAAACCTAATCCTACATATACATTTAAATCCCTTATCACATAGTGAGAGGAATAATATAAACTATATAGGCCTCACATTTGAACCTGTGCGATATCCTTTTATAAATTTTACATTTTTCTCAATGTATGGTACAACAGAACAACACTTTCCTTCCATTAGACTAATACATAACCAAAAACTATACTGATCTTTTTTTAGTGTCACAACCCAAGGGGACCAATCTATGTTTTGGGATTTATAAAAAAACTATAGATGTCATATTGATATAGAAAATCATAAAATGATGTATTACAACATAAACCAACAATTTATAGTCTACAACCTCAAAAGAAATGATGAAAATGAATAACATATATTTTATAAATATGTAGCGCTATGAACATTGTTAAAATTAACAATAAAGGTATAGACATTGATGATTATTTTCGATCATAGTATAAAACATGTTGCATAAGTAAAAGTTATACCATTCTATCTTTCATATGGAAATCTATTGTACAATGTATTCTCTTGGTCTAAAAAATTATATAGTTATATCTTGTATTTTGGTATGTGTGGTGTTTCAATGAGTAGTTTCAGGCATTTAGTTATGTTCTAATGATCTCATTATAATTACCATCTTCATAAGTTCCATGATTACATTCACATGTGTAATTCATGAAGACCAACATTAAGTATCCATTCTTATATGTAATCCAATAAAGTAATAATATGGTTTACCAAAATTTTAAACTATACCACACTTTTATAATACAATTCAAAATAACTTTGAAAGTATTTTTAATAATTTATATGTAACATATTTTTTTTTTAATTTGAAAAAACAAATTCAATAAGATTATAGTAATTCTATATAATCAAACTAAAGGAAAAAACTATATCAAAACCATTTAAAAACAAAAAATTATAATTATGTATAAGATAAATTTTAAATCTATTTATACATTATTTTTATTTTTTATAATAATTATTTATCATAAGAATCATTTTTCTATGATATATAATTTTTATTGATTTTTCATTAACATAATATAAGAATTTACGTAAACATCATCTAATGTGTGCAAAAATCAATTCAGTTATGTGATAACATGACACATGCCATGATAAATAGAGGTCATGCCAATGTTAACAACATATATGTCTATTTAGAAATAATTTATATTTAAAAATTAATCTCTACATTTTGAATATTATAAAAAAGTACAAGCTTAGGATTTTATTATAAGAAAATTATAAAAAATAATATCCATAACATTTTAAATACTAAACAGTGTATATAATAAAAAATGTGATTGATCAATTATCTAAGAAGTTATAAATATTTAATTAAAACATATTATATAATTATTAATAAATTGTTGAAGATTTGATTTATTTTAAATATTAACAATGTGATTAAAATTTGATATGAGAAATTATAATTATTGAGTTTTAAACATATTAGGTACATTTAATATACAAAAAAATTGTCCCCAATCACAAAAACATTACTTTCACTCAAAAGTGGTCCAAAAACTAACTAAATTTTCACACTAGATATATACTACATACCATAGTCTTCATGGTCATGAATGATAATATAAAACCTCATCTGAAATTAATGATCATATTTTGATTCAATGTCTTGGGTTTCACTACATTCACAAATCTGATATTATTCATCGATATAGTCTATTAAAACCTAAAAATATTCAAATATAGTATCAAAAAACATAGTCTCTATAACTATCTATGATCTTGTTTATTTCATAGAATTTCACAAAAAAAGTATCTATACATTTTAGGCTATTTTGATCTTTTAAAATAAGTATCTTAAATTTTTTAACTAAACATTGTATTTATGTAACATGATATATAATGGTTGATATAATACACTATATAGTTGCCATATTTAATGTACAATAGTTTTTATTGCTCGTACTTATATCTAAAAACATAAAACAATAGTAATCAGATGATTTATTATAAACACTATACGTTCATTCATCTAGTTTTATCTAATTTAATGTAATGGGTCTCCACTTATATTGTCATTGGATTATTCTTATTCCAAAATACACTTTGTACTTCATCATTGTTTGTTATCATGTATTCTTCGATGTCAAACTTTTATTTATTATTATTCTCTTCTATATTCTCATATCACGTTATATATTTTCTATATATTTCTAAAATAAAATCATTTTAAATATCGGTGCAGTGATCATCATCCTAACTTTAATCAATTTTAAAATGCAGATATATTATTATGATATTAGAATATTGATTTCACCTTAACTATTCTTTCAATATAATGTTATAAGACTCCCCATTTTTTAATTCAATATAATTTATCCCAATTGAAAAAATATTTATTTATCTCTTTAATAAATTTTGATAATATTATCAAAAATATCCCACAAATTATATAATAAATAATTTCAAATATATATAAGACAATATCATATTTATAAAAATGTTTTTTCATGTCTCTTCGCTTCACGATGTGTGGGAATATGAAATATATGTATTTGTCAACATGAATATCCCATTATTATATTATATATTTCTTGAATCTTATTATTTTTTATCAATAATAAAAAATATATTAGTGATATATATAGAACAATTAAATAATCATAAAATTTAATTTTTCACTAATTAAATATTTTGAAAATATTATTCAATATAATAATCTAAAATTTGGAAAATATAACTCTATAATAAATTTAGGATACTCTTAAAAAGTATTCCAAAACTCTCATGGGGGTTTATTTTATAATTTTACCCTTAATGATATGTTATAAGAGTAAATGACACAACAATATCATAAACTTATATTAAAATGTTTTCCTTCATCGAATTCCTTGATTCTGATGACTTTTACAATGTCCAAGATCATTCATTAAATTTATAGATTTCTCATCTCAAGTAATCATTTAATTATCCATGGTTATAGTAGAATATTATAACATGTTGTATGAATTTGATAAAGTCATTCATTTATTATATTTTTAATATCTTATAAACTAGATGACTCTTCCAGACTCACCAATGTATCTAACAGAATTCTAAATATTTTCCCATATTTTATCTTCCAACCATCTTCAGATTGATTCCATTGTCTTATACAGAATTTATAGTTCTTTAAAAATCTTCACAAACTCTTTAATTTTAGTTTTGTAAAAATTAATAGACTCCATCTTTAATACATTTGAATTTAATCACTAAATATAGTATCCATATCTTTAGATGACACCAATATGGTTTGTCCAAAATTCTAGATAGCTTTTTCTCTTAAGTCTTAACTCATTTATATGTCAGTACACATCATTATTGAACCTATAAAAGTGATTATACATATTATACCCACTCCACTAATCCTTTATAAACATATATTAGACAATTATATTGACAGGAATCATTACATTTGATTAATTTATAAGAAGAATTGCATAATAATTAGTATATATTTGGGATGATCAGAAAGTTATTGTTCAAAAATATTCATTTGAAAACATCATAATTGATCTTACATAGAATTTTCAATGTAAGCTTCTCAATCATCTTTTTTGTGAACATCTATTTTTACCAATGATCAAAATATATTAACATTCCTTTAAAAATTTATATTTAAAACAAACACAACATCATCTCTATTATTCCATTTGTGTTCTTAAAAATGTAATCCCATATTTTTTTCATCATTTGTTACATTGAACTTACTATATTCCTTTAATTACAAATAAAATTTGTCCCATTCAATAATAAAAATCAATGCAAATATTTGAATAACATTTTTCTTTATTTTCCGAACAATGGATATTTTAACTCCAATAATGTCACAATGATTGATTTTAAATTTAATTAGCTATTTTTAAGAGTTTTAATCATTTAAACATCATCATACACTTCATAATCATCCTATTGGTATTTAACCATAGTAGTTATTGTATACAGATAGAATGTTTTATTAAAAGTATCATAGTTTCTTTATTTATTATTTGAATATCTAGGGTGTTAATTTTTTAATGGTGTGAATGCACTTCATGCATGAAATTTTACAAAACTAAAATCCTATAGAATATACCTTTCACTAGATATCAATAATTCTAAATTATATTTAGAATTTATAACTATGAAAATTTATTTCCAATAAATTCCTAAAATTCAATTTTTAATCAATATTATCTATATCATTTTTTTACAAAATATTTTCATCACTAAAATATAAAATATGGTTTAGTTTTCCTCATAGAAAAATATTAGATACATATTTTTTTCTTCTCAAGAGAGCATTTAATAATTTTTTGATAAGTATGAGTAATTTTATGATATAAATGTTAGAACTATATTTTTATACATATTTTTAAGTATTAAACAATTCCAGTCGATGGAATTTATTACATTTATGATTAATTTTATTATTGACATGCATGTTATTCAAATAATATCATCAATCAATAAACACAGTATTAGTGGACACAATATGAATTGGGGTTTATTGGAACACATATATCAACACGGACTGAGAAAATGAAAATTAACATTAACATATTCTTCTCTAACTTATAAATTTATGAAAATTGAATCTTCTTATAAATATCCACATGTGTGATATGAAACAATTGTTGTAACATTAATAATTTTTTATATCTTGCTTCATTAGCATATATATTTACTATTGATGAGTATATAATATTTTTTAATGTCACCATTTTGACATATTCACTTGAGAAAAAAATAACATTAAATCTTAGTAATTTGATATATATTTCATCTTAAGGATATTAATTTTATTCAAGTGGATATATTTATTCAAATAATTGTATATTCTGTCTGAGTAAATTGAATTTCATTCCTAGGGTTGTATACTTGACTTACACCTAAGATGATATTATATAAAATACATTGATCTCAATATATTTTTTCAGGAACTATAAAAATATATTATCCTTTATTTTTTCATTAATTATCAAGAAATCCCAAAACATAATGTTCTAAATTCTCTTCACATTACATTTTTATACTCATTATTTTGGAATTTTGGGGAATTTTAGATCAAATACCGGATAAAATATGTGAAAAGGTCATGTAAAAACATAATGCCATCATTATTTTTTATTAATTATTGATAATTTTAAATAAAAGGGATGAATGGATGTTTGGAAATGTCATGAAAATGATAAAATGTTCTATATTATCTTTTTATGATGTTTTTAAACATATTTTATTTCCGTTGATGTGGTGTAGTTACTTTTATTATGGATTAATGTTCCTTATCAAATACAAAATTTTAGAGAAACTTTATATTATATTTCCTTCTCATTATTAATACTTTTTTAAAAGATAATATATTTTTTTTATTGTAGTAAAAATTTCATGAACACCTTTATATTAAATGATATCATCATCCTTAATTATTAAAAACTTCTTTTTAAATTCATGATCATTCATTGGATCTATTTATTGAGGTCTTATATGAGTAGGATATCATCTCTTTAGGGGTAAAACACTATGAATTTTGATGAATTATCTAAGGGTATATTTTTAAAAACTATACAAAAATAATAATAAACATAGAATTTGAAATTCCTTAATGATTATTGTAACACCCCAAGATTCGATGGTACGTTTTCCTTTGAGTAATGCAATAGCTTGCATTGTACGCAACATGGAGTTTTAACACCCCATGACCAATCAAACTAGCCATTATGAATAGTAATACCCACTTTTGGAAATTTTATAAATTTTATTTTTTAAAATGGACTTCATTTTTGGATTAAGAATATCAAAATTAGCTTAGAGTGATTTTATGGTATTTTATTGAAAATGTTCAATTTGGATGAACAGTGAAAAACACTGTGCTATTGTTTAAAACTGACTTTTTATTTAAATAATTATTTTATTTTATTAATATTTATAATAAATTTAAATATATAAATAATAGTTATATTTTTTCAATGTAATTAATTGAGGGTCATTATGTAATAATATTCGATATATAGAATTTTATTGAACTTTTTACAGCCTTTTACCCACCTTCTAGGTGCATTTGAAAATTTGAAAAAAAAACATAATTTTACCACATATATGACTTAAATTTCAATAATATGAGAGACACGGATTACATCAGTATGTAAAATGTGGTTAAAAAAGTTGAATTTTCTTTGGTGAATTGCAATGTCAGACTTTTATTTACAATGGTTAAAAGTAAATAGGGAAATTAAAGGTATGTTATGATATTATAATTACCCTAACACATGTCACAATTCTATTTGATAAGTGTTTTTTGACCAAAATCATCGTTAGGTATAAAATATGATCGTTTTTTTCCATGAGGATTAGATTACGACATTTATTATTATTTTATTTAAAGAAGTATTAAAAGTGGTAATTTCAATTATTAATTACTAAACTAGTTATAGTATAGGGTTATACATAAGATAAATTCGAATATAAATATTAATTATAAATCTAAAACTAATTCCTATATAATCTTATTTTATTTTTTATTTTTATACATTAAATAATAAAATTTATTTATGACACAATGATGATGTAGTAATTACCTTAATAATAAAAGATTAAAATAATTCATATTATAAATATCCTTATAAATGTCAATTGAGACTTTTGATAAATTACACTTATTTTATAGGTTAATATGACATGTTAGGATTGGTAAAATAAATTTTTTTGAAGTGATAAAGTTGTTATGACTTTCACAAAAACAAAATACCAAATAGTTTAAAAATTGACATTAATGAGTTTTTGAAACAAATAATATATTATTAACTGATATAATATTCCTAAAAATCTAATGTTCATCCGAATGACTTAGATAAGGTTAGATATATTAATAATCAACCACATGGGGTTCTCTTGGTTTTCATAGTATGTTTATTAACAATTTATTATAATAATACAAGAATACATGGTAAAAGACAAACTATTTAACTAAGAGTTATATATAAAATATAAGGTTAATATGGTAACATAAACCTATATTAAACTTATTGGTTGAGAGTTTTTCGACACATCCCCACCTTATACTCTAAATAAATAAATTGGGATCCATTATAAACAAAATATGATGGTATAATAAAGTAATATTTCAAGCATTACCTAAATGGACACTTCAGCCCTCTAATAAAAGGGTACTTCCCCTTATCTCAAAATCACACCACCAAATCCATTTCTCTCAGCTAATCCTTGCTCAAATAACCACAAAACTACCCTCACTTGGACCTAGAGGATATACTTGGAACATAAATCCAACCTAAAGATCTATTTTGATCAACTTAAAAGAAAACACCTAAAGAAGAGGTAATAATTTCGCCACCTTTTTCAATATTATTTTCTTTTTCCACTTCCTCTTTCTTTTTTGTTTACATACCAAAATAATAAGAACAATACATTATACTTATTGTGATGTTATTATAAATATGGTATGACCATATTAATTATTTTATCCATCCTATTAGTGACATGTCACCATACGTGCGTACATACGGCTTACCGTCTCAATGTCGTGCTGTAATTATTTATTCAAACACTTAATTATTTGGATGGGTAAAATAATGAGTATTACTGATGTAAATAATAAATATAAAATTTTAATGATTATGTATATATGATATACCATCCAATTACTTACGATTTCACTATCAGTAGAATAATATTTTTTCTCATGCTTACGTACAGATTACCGTCTCCATGAATGCGATGAAATTCATTCCCCATCAAAACCATTCAAGAATAATATTAATTTTATTATTAAAAATAATTTTTAAGAACTTAATATAATTCTTTATAGGAATCAGATAAATCCTATCTATCAAAAACATGTATTAAGTAACAAAGTATATAAATGAAAATGAATCAATTAACATCCGGAACGATGATACTACTGAAATATTATTAACAAATCAATATTAGAGGATCATATATGATATCATATTTATATATATAGTTCTTGTATAATTTAATAACAATTATTTCACTATTATACATGAGGTTAACATAACCTCAATCTAATAAATGTACATGGTAATGATTAATTCAACAATCTCTTTATTATCCAAGGTTTTTTATATGTGATTATCTAGTAGAACCTCTTTATCATCCGCATCCGCGTTTCTTAAAAATTTATTTCAAAACATTTTTAATATTTCCTAGAATATGGGTGAAATTCATTTATACCCTTCTTTAACTTTTTATATGATGTTTATAAAGGAATCTTTTTTTGGTTTTCCCAAGAAATTCCTTTACAACCTTTTCGAAAAAATTAAGGAAAAATGTTTTTTATCATATACAGCGGGTGTTGCTATTTTCTGCTGTTATAACACCTTAAAATATTCCCATACAATATTGTATGAATATTTTCAAAATAAATTTTTTATTTTAAAATAATGTGAATTTTAAATGATTTCAAAATAGAAAGATATATTCTCTCAAATGGTTTTGATTTTATCCATGTCAAAATCTTTTGTTATATTTTAAACCCATGTGATGTTAATTTGTTATTATACAATATTTTACATTTTATTGAGTGTTTTGTGATATGATTGACTATGGATGTGTTATTTTTATACAACTGCTTCTTTCAGGTTAAAGTATTAGCATTTCATACGATAGTTTTAATACAAATTTTTAGGTTATGTTTCAACCTTTTCATGTGAGGAATAGATTGGAATTAGTAAGTGAAAGGTGGAGCCCGCTATAGCTCCTCGATGCATTTGTAGGTATCATGAGACAATCTAGTGTCTTGGAACAAGTCCTTGACAAAAACTTATTTATAGTCTTGGCACGAGGCCTTGGCTATGTGGTTATGATGTCTGACATTATGCATTCCATCAGTATGAAATTGGCTATTGGAATTCTATGTGATTATTCGACAAGTAGAATATATATGTGAATAAGTAAATGAAATTAGTTTATTTATATTTTCCACATTATGCTGAATTATATGTTGAAAAGGCTTTTGATTTAGTCTTAAAAATTTCCATAAATGTTTATGCATATTTATGAATGTTTCTGCAATATTTTTATCCTTACAGAGAATCTAAGCTCACCCCTTTCCAGGTTTAATTTTTTCTAGGATGAGAATAAGTATATTATTAATAACCTAATGGGATAGTCTAAGGGAGATAAATGTGTTCAAAGTAGACACAATTTTTTTTCATTTCATAATGTAAATTAAAAATTATGTATGAATATAGTACTTCAAAGGCTACTAAACTGATAGGTCTTTTGGGATTTGACCCCTTGTGATCTTGCCAATGTAATGTAATATTGCACCAAATCTGGGTAACTAGGTTTGGGGAATTATAGATGGTATAATAGGAAGTTTTGTACAAACCATGGAAGCTATTTTTAGAAGAACTATGTTTAGAGAAAATTACCCTAAGTTAGACTTTGAGGATTAGTATAGAAGAACATCCTATAATTTTAGTAATGTAGATATTTTGTGTATTTTTTAAGAAATACATCCCTATATGGATAGGATCTGGTAGAGTCGGCTCTAGCACAAATGTACCTAGGGGTGAAAACCCCGACAATTAGTTTTGGGCTTGACCCGAGGTATCATATTACACGACAACGGGCCTTGCTGCACTATTATTTATGACACTCCCGTGGGATATGCTCAGGATAATTCATAGTTTCATTTCAATCCATTATGAAGGATTTATGAGCATATACCTCCTAAAAGAAATCATTTTTATGATTATGGATTTTATCCATAAAATTTTTGATTTATGTTAAGTTGTTTAAATGTTTGGAATTATGTATTGTGATTCATAAACTAATATAGTGTATGACATTGTTTAGAAATGGATCCTAGTGGATGGAATGGAAACATTATTAACTCACATAATTCATGTAGTTATTTCCCTGATACTCTAGATAATTATAGTGGAGTTGGGGATGCAACTGTTTTTGATCAGCTTATCACCATACCAGGACCACTCACTCAGGTTATGAATAATAACCTTACCCATATGAAGATCCCTGATCCACAATGTGAAGGATAAATGAAAGAAAATTCATGGGGAAAACCCACTAAAATTCAATGGGACTACAAATACATTTGTATATGAGAAATTGATAAGTTCCTTAGAGAAAATATTTCATTCTTTGGGGAGTTGTGAAAGGGAAAAAGTTGTCATTGTATTTTATCGCTTCACCGGACATGCAGATCAATGGTTGTCATTTATTAAAAGCACAAAGGAGTATAATAATGTATCAAATATGGAATTGAGAGAGTTTAAAGGTTTTTTTAGAAAAATAATTTCCTCGTGCACATCGAGTGGATATGGAAAGGCAATTTCTAAGTCTGAGGAAAAAAGAAGGATAAGAATGTCACAATGTAAGAGGGTAACATTAAAAGGATAGAAAGGCATGCAACATATGTTATACGTAACCCAAGGGGTAATATTGATCAATTATTCGATGGGTTAAAAACAATTCTATGTATATCATTAGTCTCACTATCCTTCTCATTATATGATGATATTGTCTCACCAACTATCAATATGGAAATGGAATTTTTTAAGTCATATAACTTTAAAGAAAAGAAATAACAGAATTGATCTGCCAAACACTCTGGAAATAGAAATAATTGAGTGAAGGGATGTATTGAATTTCCATCTTGTAGTAAATTTGGGAAGAAATACAAAGGAACTTACCTGAGGGGAATGTGAGTCTATTACAAGGGTGGTGAAGAAGGCCACCAAGCTCGTGATTGCAAGGGAACAAAACAGGTTGTAAATGTTGAATGCTACAATTATAGAGAAATGGGTCATTATGAAAATGAATGTCCTAATCTCCAAGGAATCATACCTCAAAAAAGTCCAAGGGTTCAAGGAAAATCTTATGTGATCACTACTGGTGAGGTTGCTGCTTGGATGATGTGGTGGCAGGTAATTTAATGTTTGACTAAAATTTAACCAATGCATTATTTGATTATGGATCATCGCATTATTTCTTATCTTCCCAGTTCGTAATGAAAATTAGATATTTTTAATTTGAGTTAACAAGTATATTGTCATTGAAAACTCATAAGGGATGTATCATTACAACAATGTTTTGTGAATCTGTCCCCATTATGGTATATAATTGTTCATTATCTGCTGATCTCATCGTCATAACCGTGATTAAATTTGATATAATACTCAGTATGGATTGTATTTTATACCATGATGTGAAATTTAATTGTAATAAGAAGGAGGTTACAAATTTCAATGATGATAATGAGTGCATTATATTTAGAGCAGAAACTTCACCGCCTGATTCTTATATAGATACACCCCCACTAGCTCTACTAAATTCAATTATAGGGGAAGAAGATAATGAAATAACTATGGAAGAGGAAATGAATGTTTGATTGGAGGAGGAACATATTCTAAAAGCATATGTTGATGTGTTTCCAGAGGATTTACATGGACATCCTATAAAATGAGAAATTCAGTTTTCCATGGATTTAATTCCTGGTTCAAGGCCCATATCGAAGCCTCCTTATAGAATGGCCACTGTGGAATTAGTGGAACTAAATAAAAAACTAGAGGAATTGAGTAATAAAGGATTTATTCACCCTAGTTTTTCCCCATAGGGATCCCCTTTTCTTTTTGTTAAGAAGAATGATGGATCTATCAGGTTGTGCATTGACTACATATAGATCAATGCTATAAAAACAATGAACAAGTATCCCCTACCTCACATTGATGATTTATTCGATCAACTTCATGGAGCTCAGTATTTTTCAATGATTAACATTCAATTTGAATATCATCAATTCTGTGTGAAGAAGGAAGTCATTCCAAATATAGCATTTCATACCATGTATTGGAATTACGAGTTTATAGAAATGCCTTTTGGACTGACTAATTCACCCTTTATTTTCATGGATCTAAAGAATAAAGTTTTCAAGGAACATCCTAATTACTTTTTAGTAGTATTTATTGATGAAAACATGGTATACTCAAAAACCAATGAAGATCATGAAAATGAATTGTGCACTATTCTGATAACCCTCAAAAGAAATAAATTATATGGGATGTTTAGAACGTTTGAATTATGGCTTCAAGAAATTTCTTTTCTTGGTCATATTGTCTCTAAGGATGGAATCACCATTGATCTTTAAAAGACAGGAGCAATACAAAAATTGACAGCACTAATGATTATAACTAAGGTACGCAGTTTAATTGATTTAGCAATTTATTATTGGCATTTTGTCCCGAATATTTTTTTATGGGAAAACCCATTAATAAAGATAACCCGTAAAGGGTTTTTTTTGTGACAAAAGTGTGTGAAGAATGTTTTGAACAACTAAAGAGAAAATTATTCAATGTTCCTATCCTGACTCTACAATTTGGGAATGATGGGTTTGTTATTTATATTTACGCTTAAAAGAAAGGACATGGTTGTGTACTTATACAGAAGGATTGATTTATTGCCTATGCATCATGACAACTTAAAATTCATGTGTAAAACTATCCTACTCATTATCTAGAGTTAGAAGGTGTAATGTTTTCATTGAAGATATGGAGACACAATATCTATGGTGAAAATTTTGAGTTATATACCGCTCACAAGAGTTTGAAGTATATTTTCTTAGAGAAATAACTCAATATGAGGAAAATACGATGGATTAAACTACTTAATGATTATTATTTTACTATACACTACCACCCGGGGAAGGAAAATAAGGTGGAATATCATTTGAGTAGAATGGATCATGGATTTTTGAACAAGATGAGAGTTGAATAAGATCCGATGTGTATGTATTTAGTAATGGTGGATATGGGAATAATCATGGTAGGTGAAACATCAATACATTTTCAAATGGTTTCCAATAAAACTTTACAGGAAAGGATAAAAAGTTCTAAGACATATGATGAAGAGTTTTAAAATTAAATTAAATCTTTTAATGATGGGAGATTGATCAACTTCGTATATGAGAATAAGATTTTGAAATTTGTGAAGAGACTTTGTGTTCCTGATATACCTAATCTAAATATGTAATTTTTGGATGATTCTTAGAGCCCCAACTTCACTATACACCATGGTAGCACTTAAATGTATTGATATTTGAAAGAACATTTTTCGTGGGACAATATGTAGAGAGAGATTGATGATTTTGTGTCAAGATGTATGGTTTGTCAATAAGTGAAATCTAGAAGACAACATCCAAGAAGATTCATGCAACATCTTCCCATACTTGAGTGTAAATGGGATGATATTACGAAGGACATTGTCATGGGACTACCAAATATTTTGTAAAAGTATTCAAAAGGCGTCGGATACTAAATTTCATTTGAGCACTTCCTACCACCCTCTAACTGACGAACAATAAGAACAGACTATTCAAACCGTATAATGCACGTCGTGATCATTCTAACTTTACTTTCAAGGTATTTGCGATCATTATTTACCTATGGTAGAATATTCCTATAGCAATATCTTAAATTCAAGTATTTAGATGGAACAATATGGAACATTATATGGAAAGAGATGTCGCACACCAACTTGTTGGGGTGATTTTGGTGAGAGAAAACTCGTAGGCCCAGAAATTGTTGAGGAAATAATGGAAATGGAGAAGGTTATCCAAACCCTCATCAATGAAGCTAAAAGTAGGCAAAATTGCTATGTCGATAACCAAAGTAAAGAAATAATGTTTTTTAACTTATACGATGTGTGCAGCTATATTTTTCCATTACAACACGTTCAAAGATTCCACTAAAATATTATAATAATTGTTTTATTTTATAATTTTGTGACTTTTAAATGATTTCAAAACAGATAGTGATTTTTCACTCAAATGGTTTTGCTTTCATCTATGTTAACATTCTTTGAGGGATTTTAAACTTGTTTGAAGTTGATTTGTTATGATTAAATATTCCATATTGCATTAAAGATTTTCTGATATGTTTGACTATGGATGTGTTATTTTTATACCATTCATGATTTATGGTTGAAGAATTTACATTTCATTTTCTAGTTTTAATAGGAATGATTACTTTATGATTCAACATTTCTATATGAGGAACGAATTATAATTAATAAGTGATGAGTGGATCCAGCTATAGATCTTAGATGCATATGTATGTCTCAAGAGACAAACTAGTGTCTTGGAATAGGGCCAAGATAAAATACTATTTGTAGTCTTAGAACTAGGCCTTGAATATGTGGTTCTGATGTCCGGCATTATGCTGTCCATCAACATGAAATTGGTTATTGATATTGCATGTGATTATTCGACTAGTAGTATATACATGGGAATAAGTAAACGGAATTTTTTGATTTATATTTTCTATTCTATGCTGACTTTTATGTTTAAAAGGCTTGTGTTTTTGTCTTATACATTGCCTTAAATTATTATGCTTATTTATGAATATTTCCTCTACATTGTTACCCTTACTGAGAATCTGAGCTCTCCCCTTTCTGTGTTTTATTTTTCCTATGATGTAAAGAAGTATATTATTACTAAATTTCAGGGAATTTCTAAGGGAAATAATTGTGTTCAAAAGAGACACAATGTTGTATTTTGTCATTTAATAATGTAACGTAAAACTTATGTATGTATCTAGAATTTCAAAGGCTACTAAAATTTTCAGTCCTTCAGGATTTGATCCCTTATGATAATGAAAATGTTATGTAATATTGCACCAACTCTAGGAAACTATAGTTGGGGCATTATAATGATACTAAATAATAGTTCTTTTTTTAGGATCATTCGATTTCAACATTCATTTTTCTCTTTTCAATGGATGAAATATTTATTGAGATTCCAGGATTTACCTATTAAATACAACTATCTTGGGTAATATTAGATATATTATCTTAATCCATAGTATAATATATTTTACATTATGTTTTTTATATATTATTATTTAATATTTACCACAAAACGAAACATTAAATTATTTAAGAATGAAAATTTTCATATTTAATTATTCATCCTGTACTTTTTTTATTCATCCTGTACTTTTTTGTGTCCTTTTACCTTTTATTATTTTCTTCGCATCAGATATACATAAAAAATTAACAATTTTCTAAAAACCAAACATGGATTTGAGAGACATATTGAATAATTCAGTATCATTTTTATATTAACAACTAAAATATCATTTTATATAATTTGTTTATTCTTGTACAATGACTATGCATTGAGACATGTATTGAGATGCAATATTTTAAATAATGTTAAGCTGATTAATTGAGGCTATGAACTAAGAGTATGGAATAATGTATAATCAAGAGGTATTTAATTTCCATCAAATAAAGGAAAAATACATGAAATGAAAATGAATACATTAAAAATTTAAAATAAACCTTAAAGAATTATTAATCTAAAAAGGGAATCTAAATTAATGTGGATCTAAAATATATTCATAATTCAAAAAAATGAAATAATAATAAAAAGTAGATGATTTTCACCAATGTAACATGGATAATCCACCACATATAATGATATAAGGTTGAAAATCATCATAAACCTACAAGAACAAAACTATTAGGTTTAATCTCATATTGCGTTCTATTTTTATAAATCATGAATTATGACATATATACAGGCATCGATATGTGAAGGCGTGGTTGATTAGAAAAAAACCTTAGTATGATTACCCTAAATCACACCCATTAATTTCCATGTATGGAATATACAAAAAATTTCATAAATTTATTTTTTAAAATTGGTGAACACAATTAAAGTTATAGTTATTCAAATATATGTCATAAGAAAAAAATGTCAAACCAAATCACACGTGAGTTTTCTAAAAATAGGCAACCTTACTCCATTGTCCCCAACACAATTGTAAGTTATTAGATAGTCACATTTTTGGAATCTTAACCAATATCAATCAATATACTGAAAAATTAATTTTTATGATCAAATTATAACCCATCATGGTAACTTTATATTTAGTGTTTCCTTTATAATATCCATTAGCATTCTATATCACATACCATAAACTCCCATATCATTGTTAAATACTAATTTTGTAAATTATTTTGAATCTATTTTATATATTTTTAGGAAATTATTTTCGTCATGTAATTTTGATGGTTTATTAAGTACATAAAAATATTCAACATGAAATTATTTTACATTTTGAATATATTCTTGATAAACTACATAAATTAAAAGGAAATCTCATTTTTTTCTATAAAACCATAAACCCTAATCAACTAAAAATATAAAATTCCATAAGAAATTATAAACATGGACAAAAAATTGTCACTCCATTCATTGTGTGGTATGGTTCTTCCCATGAGTTCATTACTTCTCAAAACACAAACCACCAAATTATACAATTGTAGAAACATTCATCCCAAGAATCTACTATCACTTTAAATATAATTAATAAAAATTATTGTGCTAAAAAATATTTGCACCAGTGAAGAAGTCATTATTATTTTTATTTCATGAAATAATATGTGAAACATCATGAATACTAAATCCTTACACCCTTGTAGGTCAATGATATAGTTAAGGATTCTAATTTTCATATTTTATTAAAATGATTCCCATAACATCCATCCAATTTGAAAAATATTTTAATGTTGAACACATTTTTAGTCTAATAACATTTATTATTTATCAAAAATTGTAATTATAAAATATGATTAATAACTAAGAGAATATATTTCCCAACAATATGAAATTATTAAACAAAAAGAATTAATATATATTTATATATAAGTTATAATCCCATAACATATTCAAAAAATTTTCTAAACTCCTCCAATGACCATCCTATATTCAATGGTAGAAAAATATTTCCTCAAAAAAAATTATAATAATCATACCCAGGTATTTGTAGAGTATATGATTCAATTATTACATGAAATTTTTTTCACTATTTATAGTCCCAACTGGAATTACCATAAAATTATTTTGTCAGAACATAGTCATAAAAAAGTAATAAAATATTTCATTTCCAAAATTACAATACTTCCAACTACTTCCCCCCATGGTGAAACATTAAGACAATTAAATTCATTTTTCATATTTAAATTTATTTTTATATATCACTATGATAAAATTGTTAATAAAATTAGACTCTTTATAAATAATAAATTTGTTGAAAACCACATATATTTCCTTGATGGTAGTTTATAAAATACGTTAAAAACATATATTAATCTTTTACCACAATGATAGGAAACATAAATTAATATCCTGATTTTATCAACATAGGTAACTAGAATTTTAATTATCCACAGAATTGAAAAATAAATTCTTCTACATTTTCATAATTATCTAACACTCTTAAAAATTACAATACTTCCAGATACTTTCAAATGGAGAAGAAAAATAAATTTCTTGTTCAAAGAGATCAATATAATCCTGAAATTTCACAATATAATAAATCCTAATTATGATGTTTATTTAATATATAGAATTAAATAGTCTCACAATATCTTCACATTGAAAATTATTATTTAAAAAGATATTCACCTAACCCATCATTTTTCCTTTTATTTAAGAAGAATCTCAATATTAATAAAATATTTCTTCAATTACAAATGAAATTTAAATTGCTATTCTAGTCGTGTTGTATTAAATTAATGAGAGGAACCTTTATCAGATACATTAGTGTTTGTAATATAATAATTAAATAGAGTTCTATAAATTCTTGTCACGGATTGTTGTGAATAGTAACCAGAACAGTGGGGCTATGTGACATCAGGTGTGTCTCAAAAAATTGCAGAGGATGGTGACTAGGGATGATGATTTTGGTTGGTACATGATGAAACTACACACCATATTATAGAGGGTGTAAGAAAATAGAAATATACCCTACATAATCCATGAATATCCATCAGATTATAGGGAAACAAGAAAATAAGAATCATCCAAAATAAATTAAATGAAACATATTCATATTCATGGTCATGATAATATAAAAGACATCTCGCCAACTAGTTAGGTGAAATATATAAATATAAATAAGGGACCAAATAATGATGAGAAAAATAAGTTCTGATATACTTAATTCCCCATTTCACACAATATAATATTCTAAAATTTTCTCTAAAATACATCATATTAATCAAGTAATACTCACCCTTAACCCAACCCAGACCTACACATAACTAAAAGTCATATAAGGTGCGCCAGGTTCATAGCGTCTCGAGTAGGGTGTTATTAAAAAAAATCAGTTGGGAATTCACATTGTGATCTCATACATAATAGAAATATAGTGATATGATAATGTTAAATCCTCAGAATATATAAATAAATACCAGAGAGTAAATAATTAAACCATCATTGATCCTTCGGTCCATAAACCCGATCAACCATACCTTAATGTGGTTTTCAACCCAATATATAATGATAATGATCGATGTGATAAAATAACTCTTGTATAATGTATAAATTCTTTGGAAAATATCTGTCCAAAAATAAAAAACTACCGAATTATTTATCCTAGTATACAACATTGCCCAGTAGCTAAGGTCCAATATCATTGGAAACCTGTCCATTCCCACCAAGGATCCCATAAGGTCTAGAATATCACACAAGGAAGGATTTATCTACTAAACCAATCAAATATAGTATTAGATAAAATTCCATGGAAGCACCAATGTTAGAATCATAGACCACCCCGATAGGGAATGTGTCAAGGACCACCTACCACATATAAGAACCTTTCGCTCTAAATTGAAATCCCAAATTATCCTTCTTAATCTCATAAAATATTCATCTCATACAAACTGACTATCATCTATACACCTATGGCATTAAACCTGTCCAATAATATCTTAAATAATAATAATAATAATAATAATAAATGTTAACTTAAAACTTTTATCAAGAGAGGAATAATTCATAAATTATGACATTGAAATTCCCTCCAATCATAATGATGAATAATAACACATGGGTAGTCTATGGCACAATTCAAACCTAATTTTGGGAAATATCTTTCAAGTAGAACAATATTTTTATTATAAAATACTTAATTTTGGTATAAAATTTTAAACAAATCACTATGGTGACATAACTCATCACAATGATGCCATATCATGTGTGGACGTTTTCTCTATACTTCCTCTATGAGGGGTGATTAGAATCCATGATTAACTTATATGATTCCTCCATGATCTATAAAAATTGGAATCATATACCTAGGTTTGGAAATAAAAAATTAAAGTGGAATAATGGTACAATTATGATGATAAATAGAGGGTAGATATTACTTCAAACACCATAGGAACACACATGAAATCATACCAAATAGATGTGGAACAGTGACAGAATTTTGGTGGATGTTAGTTGGCATGCGCATGCATGTGGATGCAAAAAGCATGGCTCCCCTTTTAATATTAAAATGGGGTAAAATGCGAAAATACACAAATAATGGAAATCCTTATTGTCGTCAGGGATTCCCAAAATGTGCATCCACTATTTGATAGGAACTACACAAAAACACATCCATATACTTGGGTCGTATTGATTACCAACCTTTATTCCATCCTCAAAAACTTGAACTTACTTGGATCAAAACATTTCACATGGTTGTTTCTCCAACCATGTGCAAACCATGCATAAATCCCAAATTCTATAAAAATCTGAAAGGTTCAGCCTTGAATCCATATGGTTAACCCTCAATAATTTACCTACCGGGAAACTCAAATATTTAATTAATGACAGAACAAAATAACCCCTCAGGTTCTGGGTGATTCACATATTGTCATAAAATATACACACTAAAATATCTAACCTGGATAAAATCCTCCAAAACATATAAAAACTAACTTAGTGATTCGCATACTCACTCAAGCAATCGAGTAACCTCCCATGCCTCAAACCCTATCCAAAAACCTCGCCATCATATGTTTGAACTATAATATTGTTGTTCTGAATCTAAATTATCTTTCTTAATTTTACACTATATTTAAAAAACATATTTTTTCTATTTAACTCAAGAGCTAAATGGACACAATATTTTACAACCTCCCCAACAAAACATATCTCTTTCTAAATAATCCTTGATAGAAATTCATCGTGTCACCCAATATGCTTTTGTAACCAAATCCCTTCTACATGGTAATTTTTTATCCCAAAACCCCAAATTCACTCTCATTGTATTACTCTATTAATACAATTATTAGACCAGTAATAAAGAGTGAATAACTCAAAATCATCACTGAAACACCGATATAGTTCTCCCATATGCCCATCTATCATAATTCACCCAATGTGTCACCATTCAATTGATAATCCATCTCACAGATCTCCCGACCATAGAGACAATATTATAGGGCCAATTATTAACCAGGGTGCCTCCCCAACATGATAATTACATATCAAAACTCAATCTTGACATTACATCTACATGCCTGATGTGGTTCCAAACACACCACACCTCAAAAAATGAATGATCTCTAGTAAAATAATTATATGGAAACTCATTTAAAAACCCATCGCCAATATTTATTCATCCCTTTAAACACACGCAAGATTTTTTGAATTTTTTTTATCTATGAACTAAATCAGAAAAATCATTTACAAATGAAATATATATCTTTTTTTCTTGCTCAACGTGTCTAGTCACACATGAAAATTTTAGTTGGACCTCCTTAGGATGATCATCCACTAAACACTTGGTTTACCCCACTTACTTCTCACCTATACCATCCGATCACAATGTCTCTACTACAAAAGGAAAATGGTGATCATCTCGATACATCCATTAATTCTTCAACCCAACCTCCATTTTAATTACCTTGTTTATTCAGCATTCCAAAAATTGTTTTTCAAGCTCTAATGTATGTGCCAATTCATTTCATAAGCAATCTATGCTCGTATCATATTCATTTAATACCTAGTGTGAGGCTTACTCTTGGGCTCTATCTATATAAAAAACTGATTTTTCCTCATGATTTCATCTACTCCGTGTCATCTAATTTCAATAATAACATTATAATAACTAGTATCATACAGAAATAACCCTACTAGGACATGGTCATTCTAACCACAACCCAAATAAAGATCCCATCTATAGGAGTGATTGTGTAGTCACATCACTAATTCAAATCATTGATTACATGTGCCATGACCTTTCTACCACGAAACATAATTACCAAAATGGCCATGTGTACTTGTAAATGATTTATATCAAGGAACATTATTTTACAATTTATTCCATAACAACGGAAAATAATTATTCATTATCTTTAGGAAACCTATCAACAATTAGGGACAAACCCTTAAATATATATAGGGGCCATCCTCTCCAAGATTTATTATAATAAGACATGTGTCTCTTATCATGAGCCATTATCAATTTATCATAGTGAATATATTCCTTTAACTAGATCTTAGATAGAACATTCCATCATTCCCAATCCATATAAAAAATATCCCTCACCATATGTCACTTATTATTTAATTAAATTCCTTGGGAAACTGACTCTGTACACATTATATAAAATGAATCAGTTCTAGGCTTTCATATGGCCGCTCAATTATTCAAAATCAAAATAATCATGCATCTCCTATATGAGATACCTTAAAGTTATCAAAAATAAATGACTCTACACTCATGTAACACCATTTATCTCAATCCTAAACATTCCCCCTGAGTTATACATTACCCGGAATAGTATCAAGCGCCATGCCACAAACCATGCTCCTCAAGCATTTCTATCTCCTCATGAAGGCCACACTATACCCCAGTATCAAAGTGTGTAAAAATATTTAAAATAACCCTATATCATCAATGTAACAACTAAAGTAATATTATTAATCAATTTCATGCCTTGTTAATACACATTAATTTTATTTTTGTAGTTATATTCCTTATAATAATATTAATCCATTTTTATAAAATAGATTTTTTTATTCTTATTAAATTAACTTTATTGTATTATAAAATATTATTTTAAGTATTAATTATTAAATTTCAGAAATTATTTTTTAAAAAAATGAACCTCATTTTATAAATCATTTTATCTGAATTATCTTAGGATCAAATTTTGTTATTTTTATGAAAATGGATATTTTGTAACACCCCAAGATTATTGGATCATTTGTTTTGAAGAAATTTATTTTTCATTTATTTATTAAAACATAATAAGTCAATAATTCCTTTAACATAGAACCAAATTGGTGTACATTACGTGGCACCAACTCAACATACATCAGACTGAACACCAACTTGGCATACGTTATATGCAACACTAATGTTTCTAAAAAACATCATTTTCTATTATAATTATTTAAACAAGGTAATCATAAGATAGACATTATACATATTTATATGAATAGTGATAAATAATATTAAAATAATTTTATTATTATTTTATATAAATAAAATATATGTATAATGAATGATATTATTTTTGGTAAACTTCCATTATATTATAAAATATATTTTTTGTCGAATGAACAGATGTTAATAATAAATTTAATATTACACACATGTGGAATTTGAATTTCACAAAATAAAATTAATTTTTTAATTTAGATTATAAAAATTAGATTTTGGAGAATTTTATAGATTTTTCTAAAAAACTTATTTTTTTGAGGAATTGTAAAAAACATAGATTTTAGGATAAAAATTTCCTTTTCGTTTAAAAAATTATTAATGTTAAATTATATTTTATGTGTTATTTTAGTTCAAATTATATAAATTATACATATATTAATTTAATTTTTGAAAATATAATCAATTTTACTTTGAATTGAATAACAAAAATGTAATAAACTTATGATCTCTTGTCTACATTAAAGATCCATACTTTCATCCCATCTACGAGATTATAATTAATGATAGAATTTCACGTTTTATGAATTTAATTTCAAAAAAATTACATAAATTTTTTTAATATGTATATTATTTATATTCTAATTATATAATGTTTATTTTTTACCAGAATTATTAGTAAAAGTGATTAAATTTAATCACAATGATTAAGGTCAAATTATGATTAATTAGGGACGAAAGCTTAATCATAGTGGATAAAATGACCTAAAATTTGGTAAAAATACCACTTTTATGGACCTTATTCGTCCATAATATTCCATTCTTTATTTACATTTGTAAGTTCTTCCTTTTTTATGTAATAAGATGTGTACACCTAACATGTTTTCAAAAATTACAAGTGGGTCCTTTTCCTTCCATATAAATGTCCACCAAATATCCCACTTCTACGCAGCTCTAAAACCTCTTATATTATGCCATTACCTTCCCAATCCAATTCACATAAATCATAAATTTTTCTTATAACGGCTTCCTTCATTGGTAATCAATTCAAGGAATCTTTTTTGCCCAAACCAAAAGGAGTTACCCGATTAAGAGGTAATGTCTTCTATTAAGTACTTCTTTCATTTTGTTTTTCCACTTGATCCAATATAATTTTTCCACTATTGAATAAAAATGATAATACAATTATTACAGTAGGTTTTTATTATCATAATTTTTCAACATATAATTACACACTCCCCTATCTAATGGATGACTAACATACTGTCTATGTGTGAGACGAACTACAGCCTAACTAAATGAGGATTGCTAAATACTTCTTCCCAACTCTCATGGTAGAAATTATGATGAAAAATATATAAATATATGTTATATGTTATATTTATTATTTCATTAACATTATTTATTCCTTTTACAAGAGATGTATTTTTTATTCTTTATTTTGTGTTAAGACAATAATTATTTTTGAGGAACTGTGGACTACCGCCCCCTCAAAGCGATATAATTCATTCATACACTAAATAGATGGTATTAATGTTGGTATTAGTGAATATATAATATATATATGTGTTATAATAAATATAAGTTAATAATTATATATATATACATATATTTATTTTCATATATGTATTTTACATATATTCTTTGTACATGACAATTAAACAAAAATAGTGTTCATCCATATGTACGACCAAGAATATCCCTGAAAAGTGTATTATATTTCACAATTATACATTTTAGATAATATTTTAAAACACAATTACAATATATATACATGATATCCATATCAGGATATGCATTCTAGAAATCGTGATATCAATTCTAAATTCAAACGATATAATAAATTCATACACATGTGAAGAACAAAACAAATATTACCTGAAGTGAAACCTTAATAAACGATTGTTAATAAGATGGCAATATAAATTCATAATAAAACCATATATGGTATTATATATAATAATTTGTTTATTTAAAATATGTATAAAAAATTCATATTCATTATACATGTGATTTTAATGAGTACCACGAGAGTCAAAACACAAGGTAATGGGATTTCATGTCACTTTTTATTTCTAAGAGATAAATTCCTTTTCGTGACTCTTCCCTTTTGTGTGGTGTATATACTACAAATGATTATATTCTATTTTTATTATACTAAAATCTATGGGTATTCAAATATCAACTTTATGAAATATCTTTCATAGCATCTATGTTTCAAAAGTTACCAAATTAGTAAAAATATTTTGTCTCAATTTTCATTCTTTAAAGCCCATGTTTTTTATTCTCTTAAACACTTTTTCATGGTGTATATACATCCATTTTACATTTTTTATCATAAATTATCACAATTTGATGAAATTTTAACCACCATGTAATTCCCTTTTCATACATGGAGAATATGATCCTTTGTTTCCTAATTATAAGAGTTTATGGAAATAATCTCATCACTTTTCAAGATTGTTTAATGTTTAATGATTCGTTTAATGAAGTATTATGATACATAATTCATAGAATCTCATATATTTCATTATCCTCTATTTGTACATGAGATATCCATGTAATATAACCATTTTTTCACTCTTTTAGTACTTATGATAATTTGTTTATGTAAAGTATGATTGTCACTCTCTCTGGTTGGGAATATGTTGTATTCAAAAGAAAAGTTTTAACAAATATTTTCAAAAGAACATTGAATCCCATTTATAGGAAAATAGATTTTAAATATGCATTATTGTTTTCAATTTACCTTTATAACGACTTATTGATATTTTCATAGAAGAGGAATTCAAAATGGTTGTATGTTTTAAAATTAATTATTCATACAGAAATTATATTTTACTCTAGAAATGTTTTTAAAAGGTATTTCAAAATTATTTACCATATAAGATAACATTCTATGGTGTTACTCATGCCATTACGTAGAAATTATTCAATGCTCCATCCATATTATTTATCTTACTGGATTATTTTTTATGGCATAATTTTGATTAATCATGTTTCACATTCGAAAATTTTATGTTTTTGATACCCACTTATTTTCATGGGTAATGTTTATGATGAAATGATTATGAAACCTATATTTTTCCATTGGCTATGATATGACAAATTTTTTATTATTACCATTTAATTTCATATGATATTTTATTGTTATTTATGATCTTCGGGAATATGTGTGTATGATTTAATTATAAGGTGGGTGGGACCTATGTCTCCCTCAATAGAGATTCCTAATGATTTATATCTCATGATATATACAAAGATGGATTTGGTAATGATCATAGACTACAAAAATGGTCATCAGAGTGAACCATGTCTACCAAGATTGTATGAGGAGTGAACTCATGCTACTAAGGTGTCCATCCGAGTGATCCATGAAAACCGATATAGAGTGAACCATTTTCATTATTTTTCATGTCTAATGAATTTTCAAACCCTATGAAATTATTCATGTATATGATCTTTCATATGATTTTTATGATATTATACTTTCATGATCATGTTATCATACCCTTATGCTCATTATTATTTTCACATATCTCTATTATTTACCCTTGCTATGAATTTTAGTCACTAATTTTTATGTTTCCTTTTCACTTTTTATGAAGATATGTATTATATTTAATGTGTATTAGAAGTTTTCTAGTGAAGAATAACCTTGTGGGAGATAATGTAGCTCAATTATGTATTAGTGTTTATTTTTCATTGTTTAAAAATTCACTAGACTAGTAAAATCTTTGGGGGTCTGTTTGTATAATATTTTAAGTGTTCCCCAAAATTTATGTAATATTAATTTATTAAAAATGGGGGGACACTATAATTGATATCAGAGTAGTGGTTTAGTTACCATTGGAAGCAAAAATGGTAAAATTGTATTGATAACCTTACAGACAAGTTTTAGGATATGTATATGAGTAAAGAAAATTATATAAAATTTCATGGATTTTTGTTTAAGGGTATAGTGAGTGGTTTACTAGAAATAAATCATTGTGTGGACACTACTAGTGGATGTGTCTCTAAAATATATATAACTAGGTTGATAATTTTAACAAGATGTTTTGGGCCTCACATTGGGTAATCTGGTACCCAAAAATGGGCGTTGTTGCACACCATGTTTGAAACTCATAGGAGAGATGATTTTGGTGTTCACAAAATCATCATAAACCATTATTAATGATTTAAATATAATTTTTCTATGAAAACATAGGATAAACCTAAAGTAATATAGTTTTAAGAAGGTGTCATAATGTATAAATCATATTATTGTTTCTCTATTATGTGGTTCCCTGATATGATAACTATTTCATACTCTATCAATTTTGATTTATTCAACATCTGGGACATGAAGGAACCACATTATTGGTGATTGTTATGGAAAATACAATGATTATCCTCCTAAAAAATTGAATGCTATGGAAAATGGAATAAAAACCCTCATGGCTATGTTCACACAACTTTCATAGGGTATGAATCATTGTGGACTTCGAAATAATCAATGTAGGGTACAAAATTCTATTTATTCCTTCATGAGGCCACATCCACCTTATTTTAGAGGGTTTACCAATACACATATTGATTAATAATGAATCTGTACTACTGGAAAGATATTCTATGTTCTCCAATGTTCAGAGCATGAGGAAGACATTTTGGCTATCTATCAGTTTGCAGGTAATGAAAAGTTGTGGTGGGTACTAGTTGAGAATACTAGGAAACAAGATGAGATTGAAAGCATGTATTTCATTTAGTTAATGAACATATTTTCCAAAAAATAAATTCCTCGAATTATTCCTAAAAATATAGATAAAGAGTCTATGGAGTTGAAGCCAAGGGATGATGACTCTATCAGTACCTAAGATTAAATTTTCATGTGACATGTGATGTATGGTTTAGGAATTGTCATACTACCTAAAAGTAATTTGATAGGTTCCATAGCGGAATAATTCTATTTCTCGGAAGGGTGTGGGCCAAAAGAGACATTAGTAGCTATGATGAGATTGTACATTGAGCAATAAAAGCTTAAATAGTCGTTTGAGTCACGTATTAATCACATGGTTTTGATAATAACTGGAAGATAGAGTTTAAAGGAAAATATAAAAACCACGAAGAGAAGAATGTGTTTTCCCCTTACTGATCTAAATCTGAAAATAAGTATTGGGGAAATTTCATTAAGGGTTCTAGTAAATTCTTTTTGTGTGGAAGGGAAGACTATTATACATTTTATTTCCAAGTTGATAAGAATAAGATATGAAATGGTTGTGAATAGGGACAAGGTGTCACAGAATTAACATCCCATGATTCACTTCTACAATTGTAAGACAAAATATAAATATGATAACCCCTACCAAAACCCAAGGTATAGTGATGATGATATACATAAAAAATATCTTCAGTTAAGGGGCCATGAAAAATCTCATGAAATTTCTATTTTTGATGGGGGTGAGATAACAACACAATGAAAGGTACACTTACCATAAACTTTAGAACAACTAATTTTATATTTGATCATGGATCTACCAACTATTCCATATCTAAAATATTGTCTAAGGGTGTTATGATTCAACAAAAATAATTAATTAGGAATTATTCTTGAAAATCACTAATGGTGTGATTATTTCATACCTAGCATATGATTACTCTATGGCTATGGTTTCTGGGAATTTTTTTCCAACCAATAATGTCATTCTTCATTTTATTGTCCTTGATGGTATCTTAGCCATGGATTGGATTTATCTAAATAAAGACCACATCAATTTTCAGGGAAGGGAAGTTATGTTTGAAATTTAAGACTCTCCTATCATCATCCATCAATTACATGATAAGTATGAACATCTTGTTGAGATTAAAAATAGTTAATGGGTTCTTAATTCAGATTCAAAAAGGATATTTATCTCAATTTGTTGGGGAATAATCAACATCAACGATATGTATATTGTTCGGGAGTTTGTGGATGTTTTTCTGGATGATCTTACTAGTCTTCCACTAAAACGTGGTGTAGATTTATCAATAGAACTTATATCTAGATTCACACCAATTGCAATTAGTCCTTATATAATAACCCTAATTTAGTTTCATGAAATGAAGAATAATCTTCAAGAAAAACATGAAAATGAACTCATTCAGCTTGATGTGTAACCTTTAGAAAAACCCATTCATTTTTTAAAAAAGAAAGATAGATCGATGTGACTCTTCATTGATCATCGAGAGTTGAACCAGATCATAATAAAAAATAATTATCCTCTTCCCCGTAATGATGAATTCATTGTTATACTCCATGGATTTCAATATCATTCAATGATTGGCCTCTATTCTGAATATCATATATTTAGTATCAAGAAAAAGCATATACCCATGAGGAAATTGCGTACAAGGAGTATACAATATGAATATAGAGTGACACCTTTAGGACTTACAAATTCCCCTATTATATTAATGGATTTAATGAATAGCGACTGTAAATATCATCTAGATCAGTTTTTGTTAGTATTTATAGATCTTATTATTTTCTATTCAAAGGGAAATGAAGAGCATTAAAATATCATGATAATTTTACTACATACCCTAATGGAAGATAATATATATTTAAAAAATTATAAAGTGTTTAGTTTTGAGGAAAAATGATTAATTTTTTAGGTCCCATAATCTCATGAGATGTAATAAAATTAGATTTATCAAAGAAGAATTCTATAGAATCATGGCCTAGACTAAATATAGTGACTGAGATCTGTAACATTCATGGTTTATCTAGATATTATATAATATTTGTAGATAATTTTTAAGTAAAATATAATACTTCATTTATGTTAACTTATAATGGTGTGAAGTTCCTCTCGACAAGTGAATGTAAAGATAATATTAGGGAACTAAAGATTAGGTTAATCAGTGAACCTGTGATTACATTACCCTATAGCGGATAAGAGTTATCAATATATAATTATGTATAAAATAAGTGATTGGGAGGTGTTATTTTTCATAATAAGATAGTTAATTCTTGTGCCTCATTTTAGTTGATGATTCCTGAGAAAAATTTCCAAAATCAATATTTAGAGTTAACAACATTTATTTTCTCATTAATGATATGGATTCATTATCTTTTATGGAAAAAAGTGTGACATATCTTATTATTATAAAAGTTTAAAATATATATTCAAAAAAGGATCTGAACATGCACTAGAGAAGATAGTTAGAGTTGGTAAAGGATTATAACTTCTTAATACATTACCATAATAGGAATGACAATAAGGTGGTTGATGATTTGAGTCAGAAGGATATTGGTTTCATATCTTGGGTGAGGATCTCAAAATATCCAATATTTTATAATTTCAAAGGATGGATCTAGAAATCCCAATGTAAGAGGAAAATATTATATTTATCACATGAATGTTCAATGCTCTATCCATGTTAAGATAAATCAGGTGTTGAAGGAAGTTGTAGAGCTTCAAAAGAATGTAAAAAATGTTCTTGAGTTTAACCATGATCCGGAAGGAATGATGAACATTAGGAACCATGTATGTGTTCCTACCATACCATATTTAAAGAATGATATATTAGATTAATCTCATAGTTCATCATTTCATATTCATCCATATGTATGAATATGTATAGAGACTTTAATGAATACAACTTGTGGGATTGAATGAAGAGATATATTAGAGAGTTTGTATCTCAGATCTTGGTATGATAACAAGGTAATGAAGAAAGGAAAAAGTCAAAGGTATTGTTTCATCCATTACAGATACCAAAAGGAAAATAGGAGAACATCAATATAGGTTTTTTCATGGGACCACCCAAAAACTCAAAATGGTTTATTGTTATATGGGTGGTAGTCGATCACCTTACTAAATTACCACACTTCATTACAATAAGATAAGGATTATATCTGAATCAAATTTCTAGGATTGACATTATAATATTGTTATGGTTTCAGGGAGTACCGCATTGTAATGCATCAGATCAGGATAAGAGGTTTACCTCAATATTCAATAGATACCATCAATAAAAATGTGATATAGAATCTAGTTTCACTAGTTCTTGTCATCCTCATACAGATTGTCAGTCTGAATGAACAATTCAAGCCCTAGAGGATATGTTGAGAACTTTTTATCTCGATTTCAAGGGATTTTGGGATCAAATTCCTCATCTAGTTGATTTTTCATAAAAAATATATTTCCCTCACACATTCACATCTCATTGTGTGAGGACTTCTATGGGATGTGATCTAAGGCTCCAGCTAGTTGGGATGATGTTTGAGAACGAAATCTATTGGGACCTGAGATCGCAAATGAAATTGTCAAAAAGGTTGAAACAATTGAAAAACATATCAAGGTAGATAATATTAGAAGAATAGTTACAAATTGTACCCTCTACAAAATCAAGAACATGATGTTAGTGAAATTTCATTCGATGAATCTCACCCTAAATGAAAGTTATGAGATTTGGGAAGAAACGAAATCTATGATTATGTTATATCTATCCCTTTGAGAATATTGATTCTATCAGGATGGTAGGCTATCACATCGATGTTCCTAAAAATATCTCTCATTTCCATGAATTTTTTCACATATATTTCCTAACGATTTATGTACATGACTTTTCACATGTACTTAACTCCTAGGTTGTACCATTATAGCATGATATTTCTTACGAGGAACATCCAGTTGATTTTTTGGACCAATAATAGAATTTTTAAAAAAACAAGACCACTGACCTGATCAATGTTCTTTTGGAGATATCAACAGTTAGTGGAAGCTATGTGGGAATATGAAGATATCATGAAGTATATTTATGCTTATATGTTTTTATATGAGTGATGCATTTCAATGGAGAAATTCATTTTAATAGGAATTGAATATAACACAATTATTTTTTATAGATCTTTTTTCGAATAAATTAAATTTTAATTTAAGTTTTTAATGAATAAATTCAAAAATTCCTTTCACATTGAACTTACCTGGAAAATGTTACATTCAACCAACTTCTCTTACATTATATGAAACACCTAATTAGCGTATATTATATGTGATACCAGTGGTTCTACAAAACAACATTTTTCTGCTATAATTATTTAAATGTGATAATTATACACTATCCATTAATCCTATTAACATGAATAGTAATAACTTCTTTTCGAATATTCTTTATAAATATTATTATATAAATAAAAAATATTGATAATGAAATATATTATTTTTTGAAATTCTTTTTATGTTTAAAAATATGTTTTCTTGAATGATCCTATTTTAATAATAAAATTATATTTTTTAATAATTTAGGAATTGAATTTCAAAAAACAAACATCATTTTTTAATTTATAACATTAATATTATCTTAGTGTAGATTATTGATATTTTCCCTAAGAAACATATTTTTCTCATGAATAGTAAAATATACACCTTCTAGGTTAAAAATTCTATTTTCGTTTATATAATTAATAATGGTAAGTTATATTCTAATTTTTGTTAAGGTGACACTAGATAAATTATACATATATTAATACAATTTATGTCATTATAATCAATTTAAATTTGAAAATTAATTTAAAAACATAATAAACTTTTAAAATTCTTTCTACTTTAATGGCCCTTAAATTCACCCCGTTAGTGGTACTAGAATTCATTTTAATTTTTCTGTTTGTGTAAATTGAATTTCAAAAAACCCACCTAAAGCATTTGAATTAGTATAATATGTAGATTCTCATTAGATCAATTTTATTTTTGACGAAAATGATTAGTAAAAATGATTAAAATTAATCATAATAATTAAGGTCAAATTATGCATAATAAGGGACTAATCTATAAGCTTAGGGGCCCAAGTCACCTAGAAACTTGTACAAAAAACGTTGTATGACCATTCATGGTCAATAAAATGTCCATCATTAATTTATGTTGGGTTGTTATGAATTTTTTATGTATGGGAATTTATAGACCTAACATTTTTTCAAAAATTCTAATGGATCCATTTTACTTCCCTATAAAAGGCCACCACCTCTCCCACTTCATTACACTTATAAGCACGTTTATGTTTGATAAAACCTCCCAAATAAACTTTTTATAAATACTATATTCCTTATAGAAGATTTAATTTTTACAAAAGGCAATCCAGGGAATCATTTTTTTGCACAAAAGAAAAGGAGTTACACGATTTAGAGGTAACATATTCTCTCAAGTCATTTTTTATTTTCTTTTTTCACATCATAAACATTATTTTTCCATTATTTTATAATAAAAATAATATCCTAAATATACTATGATTTTTTTAGGAATTTTATTTTTAACAAAAATTACACACACCTCTATCTAATAGATAATGAACATATTATTTATGTGTACAATGAAATACCATCTCACTAAATGAGGATTGTTCAATTTTCCATAACACCACTCATGATGGTAATAATAACAGAAACAATGTTTAAACAGGTTTATATTATATTTATTATTTATTTAATATTTTATATTACTTTAACAATGCATATATTTTATACATTCCATTTTTTTCAATATGATAATTTTGTTTTTGGAAGTGTGGAATACTACCCCCTAAAAGTGATATGATTCATTCAAAAACTACATGGATATTATTACGGATTATTTTAGTGATTATATATACTATATATTATATATATAATAACATTAATATACTATAATAACTCTCTATATACATATTTTGATTTTTATTTCTTTTATTGAACACGACAATTATATAGAAATAGCGTTCATGTTTATGTATGACCTACCATCTCCAGAAATGGTGTATTCTGTTTCATACACACATATATATATATATATTATTATAATATATATATATTCTCTTTATAATTGATATTTAAATAAGGTTTTAAATTATTAAAACCATGATATAAATTACAAATACCAATGATATATCAAATTAAGACACATGCGAAGAACAAAGAAAATATTACCCAAAGGGAAACCATTAGATAGGATTACTAAAAAGTGAGTAATATAAGGTCATAATCAAATAATATATGGTATTATATATAATAATATGGTTTATTAAAAGATTTATAATATATTTTTACTTATTATATATGTATTTTTACTGATTATGATGAGAGTCAAGACACATGTTAAATATATTTAATCTCACTTTTTATTTCCATGAGATACATGTTATTTTCTCCCATTGTTCATTTTGTGTAAAGTATGTACTACCAATTATTGTCTTCCATGTTTCATAAAATTAAATACTTTTGTATTCAAATATCTATTTTTTGACATTTCATTCATGGGGACTATGTTTAAAAAGTAACCAAATGAGTAAAAATATTTCTTCTGAACGTTCTTTTTTGGAGAGTTATGTTTTTTATGAACCTAAACTTATTTTGAAGGTGTATATATTTCAATTTTTCTCATTATGAAAGGATTTTTATTATATTCATGATATTTTATGTTTTATTTAATTTCATTTTCTTAAATGTAGAATATTATCCCATGTGACCATGTTATAAGTGTTTATTAAAACAATATCATCAATTATCATGATTGTTTATGTTTGAAAAAAATATTATGATTCATCAATCAAAATCAATCATGAGTTTACTTATACTTTGTTAATTATAGATATATCAACATATTAGTACCATTTTCCACTCTATGGTACTTAAGATAACGTTTTATGTAAAATATGACCATCTCTTTCTCTATGTACGGAAATCTATTATATTCAAATACCATATTTTAGAAACTAATCTCAAAAATGTATTCAAAATAACATTTAAACCAATATTCAAAGAAAAGGAAATATAAAATTGATTTATTTTTTTCAGATCATCATTTATATGTTTTTAATTATAATTTAAAAGGAAAAGGGATTCTGAATTGTTTTATGTTTTAAAAAGGATTTTTAATGTAGAAAGATTATTTTACTGAAGAATTTTTTTTTAGTTATTTTTAAATTATTTCCCATGTATGATAACTTCATTGGTGTTACTGAATCCATTATAAGGAAATTATCCAATGATTCTATTTATATTCATTCTCTCAATGGATTATGTTTTGATGGCCTTATTTTGATGAATCTTGTTTTCCTTTCATAGGTTATATTCTTTTGAAACCAACTTATTTTCATGGGTTATGTTTATGATTAATGGATTTTGAACAATTCCTTTTCCAGAAGTTATGATATGATTCCTTGTTTATAATAACCAATACATATCATGAGTGGTGATATGATTTTTTTGTGATTTTTTGGATCATGTTTGTATGATTTCATTATTATATGAGAGGGACCAATAACTCCATTAAATTAATTGTTTAATAATTTATGCCTCATGAGATTGAATAATATTGTATGGGGAATGAAACTTGATAACTAAGATGGTCGTGGTAGTTACCCATGATTACCAAGATGGTATGAGGAGTGAATCCATGTTACTAAGATTGCCATGGGAGTGAACCATGAAAACAAAGATGGTATGGGTAGTGATATTATACTACCAAGATGGTCTTGGAAGTGATGTCTTCACTACTTTGGAAATCATATTATATAAATATGTGTTTCCACAATTCCATGTTTTAATCCTATTTTCTGATATCTTGGATTAAGTTCTTTATTTCCTAATTTTTCATTTCATATGAACTTCTAAGTTTTATCCCATGAGTCATGTATATGGTCTTTGATATGAAATGTAAGATCTTATAATTCCAAGATAATGTTATCATACCATTATGCTCAAGATTATGTGGACATATATTCCTTGCATACCATTACTAAGCATTTTATCTCAACTATTTTTATCTTTCCCTCCCCATGTTATGAAGATATGTATTATGTATGATGTGTCTATGGAGGGTTATAGTCAAGAAGAAACTAATGGGAGGTAATATATCCCAATTATATGTATGTGTTTATGTTTACATTCTTCCAAATTCATTAGAGTAGTACAACCTTTGGGAATCTATTTGTATAATTTTTTATGTATTTAAAAATTTTATGTAATGTTAATGTATTAAAATTGAGAGTCACTATATATTTTTTATTCAATAGTTAAATAACCCAATTATAGGGAAAAAATAATTTATTTTAACTATATAATATTATTTAATTTTCCCATTTTATCCTAAATTAATATAAAAATACTTTTATTATGACTAATATAATAAATTACATAGTAATAAAATTTATATTTTATTTTAGTATAATTTCATTTTTGGCCCAAAAGGAACATTTATCATAAAATATCTTTTCTTTTTTTTTAAATTATAAATTTTAAAAATAATTTTAGATAATTATATAAATTTATAAATGGAAAATGGATTCTGTATTTTTGATCAAGAGGTCCATATTTTTGTAAATAGTTCAAGTTATTTTTTCTCAATATAAATATTAACTACAATAAATACTTTTCATATCTATAAGTGAAATTCAAGAATGTAAGTTTAAAACTAATATGATAAGTGAAAAAATAGTCCTAATACATGTATTTATGTTATTGTATAATTATTTTACCATGAGTGGAAAATAATTGAATTCTTCGTAATTTTTATAACTTTCCATCAATATCGACCTTAATGTAATATTAAATATTGAATAGAAATAAATTTTAATATCTTTATTTAATACATATAAATTTATATCATTGTGATAAAAAAAGTTATATTAAGTTACTAGATTTTATCCGAAATATAAATTATTACTTTTTCAGGGCAGTTTATTAAACATTATTAATGAAGAAATAATTAGCATAAATTATAACTCAATGCCGACACATTGCTTTTGAAAGTATTATAAAAATCATGGAAATGATGTTTGATACTGTAATAGAAATATTTCTTTATTCATTTATATTATTAAATTAATTTTCTAGAAAAATATGATATTTATCTAGATGTTAATATTATATATTAAAATTATATTATTTTCTTGATGAACTTAAATTAGAAAAAAAAATAGTTTAAAAATGAAATTAATGATATGTTATAATAAACTATATTTGTATTAAATTATTTATGATTTATAAAAAATAATCTTGAAAGAAATTAATGGGGGTATGGATTAGATTATAAAATTTTTATATTTATGGTCTACGTTTCCTTTTATATTAACCTTCTTGACTCTAATAGTTTATAAATAATTACTTCCAGAGTAGTCATCAGAATGGTTAATGGGGGTTCAAACAAATGAATAAGGTGAAAAGATAACATAAAATTTTTAAATTTAATTATATGAAATTATTTAGTCCAATCACTAAATAATATTCAAAATATATTAATTTGGATCAATTTTAAAGGAACATTAATTTTTATTAATTTAATTCAATTTGTAATTCCCAGAGTGTCCCTCTCACCTCTTAGAAATGGGAACCTCTGCCACTCTCATCCTAACTCAACATGATAATTTTTTGGCTGATACCTACACATATAACTTTAAAACATCACTCCACACGACCAATATCTCATAGTCGCCCCAAAATACCAAACCAAGATGGCGTAATGTCTAATCCAAAGAGGTTATCCAAGGTTAATATATAAGTCCTAACTAACCAGTTTTATGTTTATTTCATCTTCATAATCCCATAAATATTATTTAAAATCAATAAATAAAAAATAAGTATATTATATATACTAATAATTTATAATTATTATGTACAACCTTTTTTCATCGACTTTTCTATCCTTTGGTAAATAAAATATCACTCATGTGTAGTTATTGATTAACAAAATAATTAAGTGATGTGTTTAATTTTCCATCACTGCCATGTAGGGATATTTATAATTAAGGGTTTAATGTTTATATATATTATATTTATTACATTATTATATATATTTTTAATATAATATATCATCTGTTTTTTTCCATTAGTTCATTTGTAAATGACCAATTTATTCCTGCGTACTTCTGGATTACCACTTTCATGAATCTCTATTACTCTTTTCACTTATATACCATTAATGTATCATTATAAAAAATTTTATTAATAAATAAAATTTACTATCACAACATGATTATTTTTGTTTGGAGATAAGGGAATAATTACCAATTTGACTATATTCAACCAGCTGAAGTTGTTTTGGGATTATACACACAACATCCCCAAAACATCTGAAGTAAACATAAATGATAAAGTAAATAAATATAAAATGGTCATAAATGATATAAAAATAATAATAATAATTGAATATACATGAAAAATATTTATACCAAAAAATATAATTATAATATTTTTGTTATTTAGGTAGATAAAGTACGTATGTGACGAGACATATTTCATGTATGGGATAGTTTAACAAAGAACATAATTCAAATTTATTAATTATTTATTACATATAAATATATATATATATATTTCATTTATATATTTTGAACCCTCTTTTTATTAATGTATTTATAAGAATATAAATTAATTAAAAGGGACATTTGATGTTACTTTTTTACTTTCCTTTAACAGTTTTGAAATGGAATATTTTTATTTACTTTACATGGAAGGGTTTGTCGTTCTTTATATAATTGAATAATGAATGTTCTATTTTATAATTTATTCTTTAAACATAATTTTCCACCACCAAAAAAATTATTATATATTTTTATTCCTTTACAATATTTCAATTTTTTATTAATTAAAAATCCATTTTTTAATTTTTTCATTTAATTTTAGTTTTGAATATGGGTTTTTAAATGGAAAGGGTATTTTTATAATAAAAAATACTTTACATATGAATTATAAAATATCTTATCAATAGTATTATGATAAAAAGGGGAAATATAATAATTTTTAATTTATAATATGGAACATTTTCATTATAGAATATTACAATTTATCTTGATTAAAAATACATGATAGGTGAACCCTAGAAAACTTATATAGATGGTGAGATTGATACTGATTATATGAAAAGTGAGCTTGATACATCTTATATAACATGTGATCCTAATATAGATCTTTAATGCATTGGGTAATGTTCTGTGTCATCAACGGGAAGAAGGAAAGAGTATAATATGGAGAATTATCATATGGATTTAACATCACTCAAGTAACGTTGGACTAGTTTTTTTAAAATAATTCCTTAATTTTTCTATATGGGTTTCTATTTTCATACTATGTGTTTAAATGTTTTATTTTATAATGATTTTATATTTTTCATGTGGTTATTATTTATATAATACAATCAAATAATATAGTGAAAATGTTAATCACATTGTATTTCTCATGTTTTTTAGTGGACTAAAGGATCTATTATTTTATATTCAATATTAAGATATATATACTAATCCCATAGTATAAGATATATTTCACCCGGAATAATGATGAGTAAGAACAAATAATAAGGGAAGATGAAATTTATAATTATTTTTTATGGAAAAAAATGTTTCATTTTAATTGTTTTACACTATTAAAAAACTTGATACTGAGAAAAAGATTCAAATTTACAATGTATATGTTTGTTATGTAAGATTCCTGACACAATTATCTAAAAAAATAATAAATAACTTAGAAGTTTAATAATGTGATTTACTGAATTAAAACTCTTTAATATGAAATCTTTTAAGGATTGGAATTCATATTTGGTATTAGAGGAAAATTTTATATAAGATAATAGGTTAAGAGAATGTTAATAGTATAAAAATAAAAGATTATACATTATGGTTATGTTTAAATTATTTTGCTCTTAAATATTACCATGTTTTTTCATCTAATATATGTCTTTTATGAATGGTTTTCCACCTTGGAAATAGTGAATCTATTGTAGGAATGTATCAAGAGTGAAATATATTTTTAAAATCAGCTCACTCAAATTTTTGGAATTGGAACTCTACAGTTTATTTCATTGATGGATCAGTTGATGCATGCTATAAATGGTGGTGAATTCTATCTTTAAGAGAAACCATATTTACCATAGAGGAACATGTCAACAATTGGGAATTTCATTATTAAACACTCTTTGGATATATATGTAACTTCGTATCCAATTGTATCCAGTAGATAGATCAATCCTCCAAACAATATATTTGATGGAATGGTTGTGCAGAATGAAAAATGATAAGTCTTTTCATTTATCCTTTTAAATGTGAGGCTAATAGATTCTTTCTATTGGTTAAAAATATTAGATAGATACAAGAGTTTTATTCCATGGAATATAATATATATCTGAGTACTTTTATGGTGAAATATTTCCCCAGTATTGTTCGGATTAGAATAGGCAAAAAATTAGTTGAATTGAGGCTAAAAGAGGATTTAGTAGCATAATATGATTAAAATTTTACATGATTTGATAGGTAGACACTAAAAATTTATCAGGAGAATGAAAGTAAAATTACTATGTTTTACTTAGTAATGAAACAAAGTTTATGTATATTATTAACCTCACAATAGTTTCAAAGGTATAGGAACATTTTTTGTAGTTTTTAGAATGTTGAGATGGAGCTTGTGGACTCATATGTTCCTAGATATTACAATAGTCAAATGATTAAAAGGTGGATGTCATGGGGAAGTATACAAGTAATATGTATAGAGATAATCACTATAAAATATACAAGTGTGGTAACAAAATGTTTTGTAATGTTTTACAAAATATGGAAAGCATTAACAGTGTGGTTACAATGGGTATATAGATTGTGATTGAACCAAAAAAAATCCTAAACATTCAAGGATTTCATTAATTGATGTCAATCCTATATTAATATTTTTTTAACTAAAATTAGTTTGGGAATTATTTTAATATATTTCCTATGTTCGTTACTTTGAATTGAACTCATGAAGATTGAAAACTAAATTGTGTGGAATGTCATTTTCTATTAATATAGTTGATGTCGGTCCATCTAATGAAGTGATGACACATACATTAATTATTTAATCAAATTAAATTTATATCCTTTTTGAATATAGATCTTTACATTTATTTATTTCATAGGATTTTTATATAATATGGGAATATCGCATCCTAGAAGGAACATATATAATTTCGAAAAACTCAAGTTGAAGGTATTAAGGAAGAAATGATTTATAAGATACTCCATATTGTTATCAGTGGGATGGTCATTCTTGAAAATGTTGTTTCACTAACCATAGTATATTTTGGTATTATTTTGTGTATGGATTATATTTAGAGATGTCATTTTAATATAGATTATAGAGATATGAATGTCGTATTAATTTCGTTCATACATTTGACAACATATCAAGAATATTAGACCTTGATTATAGATTACACTGAATTTTAAGTCTATCAAGTGGTTCAAAAGGATGAAATTTTTTAGATTTATGATCTTCCCATAGTGAATGATTATTTTTATGCATTTTAGGATAATTTTATTGTTTCAATTCAAAGTTGTTAGGTTGAGTTTAAAATTAAATTTGTTTTTAATGATAAGGAAATTTCAAAACCCCCTTATACAATAATTCTATTATAACCATTGTTATTTAATAATAAGTTACATGATTTTCAAGATAAATATTTCATTGTTCTATGAAATCTTCCATTGGGTGCACCTATTTAATTTTATAAAAATATGTTTGGTTTAAGGAGGCTTTCCATTTACTGTATATACATCAATAATATCATTTTTATTAAAAAAATCCTTTTACTCATATATATATATGATAATTTTTATATTATCTAGTGAGCATAATATTTTTTGTTGATTGATCATAGGTTAGGGGACCATCAATTGATGGTGGAGGATAAATTTTTCCAAAGTATTTCTTTTGATCTAGATACGAGAATAATGAGCTTATGGTTATGTCATTAGGTTTGTCTATGCACATGTTGTATTATTGGATCTAATTAATCATGTTTTTTATTAGTATTTAGAAACATTTTTGAAAATTTTTATTGAATATAGATATGTAAATTATAAAATTAATGATTATTGTGAAACATATATAACTATGTTTTTTTTACTTCCTACTATAAAATTAGTAGTTAGGAAAATTTATTAAATAATAATTTTTAATGCAGTTGGTTTCATTACATCAGAATATTATTTAAAAAGATTTAATTATTGTTTATTTTGCTAAAACTAATGTTTTTAATGAATTTAAATGATCTTAAAATGTCATAAATATTCATAGTTTTATTGAATTAGTTATTTAGTACCATCATTTTATTGAAATGTTTTCCCTATTATGTAGCTCACTAACTAGTGTAACTTGAAAAGGAGTTAAATTCACATAGATAAGAGTGTTTTATGAATGTTTCTAGGAACTAAAAAGAATATTTGAGAATGTTATAGTTTTGGACATACCCTCTTCAAGTGGTGAATTTTTCATCTTCAAGGATGCTTAATTTAGGAGACCTCATTTTCACTGATACATAAAGATAAGGTTAATGATTATGGTCTGCTTCAATTGAAACCTCATGAGATAAATTATCTTACACATGATCTGGAACTAGATACAATATTCCTTCCTTTGAAAATATGGAGAAATAATTTATATTTTGTAAAATGTGAAATTTATACCAATACCGATCGATTATATTATATATTCACAGAGAAAGAGTTGAAAATAAGATAGAGAATATATGGAACTAATTAAGTATTATAACAACATAATTCATTACTATAAAGTAAGGGAAAATATTATATATGATGTATTAAGTTAAAATGATAATTCACAATTAACTATACCATGATTAACACATGATACTTTGGTAAATGACTTAATTAATGATGGTACGAAAATTGTTAATATATAAACTTCTTAAAAAATATTTTATGTTTAGTTATAGTCAATATTGACAGATAGAATTATGAAACCACAAAAAGAAGGATATGATTTTCAATAAAAGGATGAGAAGTTATCACATCCACCACATTTCTATTCATCCATATAGTAAAAAAAATTATAAATACGTTGAAGTTAATTTTTTGAGGGATGTAATGAAGAAATATAATTCATATTTTACAATAAAATGTTTGACGTGTCAAAAAGATAAATCCTAATGATAATTACTAATAGGGATTCCTTTAACTTTTCTAGTGATAGAGTTGAAATAGGAAACTATATCCTTGGATTTCATACTATAATTACCAATGATATATCAAGGTATAAATGCAATTTGGGTTATTCTGTTTACATAAATAAATATGATCATTTCCTTCCAATTATAGGACTATAGATTGTTTAGAAGATGTCAAAAAATTATCTTTTTTGGTACTAATTTCTATAGATAAAATCTTGATAAGGTGAGGCTGTTTCAATAACATGTGATGACAGATTAGAGTATATATATAATTTATGTGGATAATTAAAAGAACGATAATTTTTTGAGGTAGGTCATCTTCTTTTTCATAATGTTTCTCGATAGAAATGATATATATGTTTTTGTAAAAAAATGGAATATACAACCATTGTTAATTAGAACATGTAAAATCTAAAAAAAATTGGATCATTTTCTTATCAAGTGGGATTACCTACGAGTTTATCTTAGGTACATGATGTATTTAATTTTTCATTTCTTTGGAAAATATATATCAATTGTTCATTATGTTTTGAGCCATAAACTAGTTTAGTTGAATAAAATGCATTATTTTGAGGGTTATACAAAAGATATTATTGACTACATTGGGAATGTTTTTTATATTAGGTAAATCATCATGTTATGGTTTTTTATAAAAACTATATGGTTGAAGAAGCAATATGGGTATCAGAAAATGATGTGAAGGAAAAATATCCCCACTTGTTTAAATAATGAATAATATTATAAAGATGCAATTTCTAAAAGGATTAATAATATAAAACAACAGGTGAAGTTAATAATTAATTTGAAGGATTAGTAAAATTAATTAATTATTTTTTATGAATATATATATTTTAATAATATTAATTTGTTTTTAATCAATATGGATATAGATTTATTATTATTAAATCAATTTTCAAGTATTATAAAGTTTTATATAAAAAATATTTAAATATATTTATTGTGTTAATTTAATAAATTGATCACATGTTTTTAATTAAATATATACTAATTATCTTAAGGTGGAACATTGTAATTTTTCTAAAAATACTAATTTCCTAGTGAAATTTGTTTTTGTATAAGTGTCATTTATTTTATTAAATAAAGTAATTTTAAACTCAAATTTGGTTTTAAAATAACATAAGTTGCATATAATTATATATAATATAATAAATTACATAGGAATCATCATTATACCTAATTGTGAATAAGTTCATTTTGGGGCTTAAAACATATTTCTCTAAAACTTTTTTCCTTTTCATTTTTACATTAATCTTCAATCATTTTCTTCCATATATATAAATTAAAAATTAAAAAATTGGATCCAAAATTGGAATCATGATTTTCAAAATTTTGAAATTTTATTATTTAATTTGTAGTCTCTATGAATAGTAATTGTAGTATATATTTGACACCTTGGTATGGGAAAATATTGTTTTTAAGGATAATAATGATTTACCAAGGTCTAATAATCTCCATAAACCCTGAATTTGTTTATTGGATATGTTTTTTAGACCATTAAAAATAAATCATAAAAAGTGTTGTAGTTTCTTACCACTTTACTTTGATAATGACCATAATATATTTTTTAATAATGAATAAAAACCAAAACGTAATTATCTTCATTTTTATATCAGTAGTTATTTTAATAGGGATAAAACAAGGCTATATTAATTTCTAGATGTTTTTTTGAAATATTAATTATTTTTTTATGAATGGATTTTATTTAATTTTCATAAATGAAGAAAGTATCTTAAATTATTATTAAACCCTTACACTGTGCAGTTGGACACAATATAAAAATCACGTGAAAGATTAAAAAACAATGAAATATTTATTATTTTGGTGATTTATGTTGTTTTTATAATTTTATAGATAAATATTAAATTTTATAGATTTTAATAAGTTATATGTTTAATTACCATTATTATTATGTTGACATTAATTTAACATTAAATAAATATATGAAAATATTTTATTATTTATATTTTATGACAAAAAATAGTTTATTAAATGATTTATAATTAATAAAATTCATATCATAATCCAGTTTAATGGTATATATCTTTTACCATCACCCAATGTTTAGTTATTTTCTAATTTTACTTTTATAGTATCATTCATGAATCATAGAGTCCAAAAACAATTATTGTTTTTGTAATTGTCAAAGGGGTTAATGAAGGCTAAATCAAAGAGATAAGGGTAAAAAAATTACCTAACCATGTCTAAATATTACAAGATGAAAATAATTCAATGAATTCTCATCATATATTTTAAATAAATCAGTTTTGTTCCTGATTTTTTGGAAAATTAAATTATATTATTTTAATAATATTTGTAATTTTAATAGAGTCTCTCCCTTACATATAAAGTAGAACATTATATCCTCCCTTATAGACAAATTTTGATCACTTTAGTTCATAAGGTCCCAACCCATGTATCTCTATATCTTCACTCCCCTTGTATGGGAGTTCCTAGTGACACCAAAATATCAATCCTAGAAGTCTTAATGTCTAAGCCAAATATGTTATCCAATGTGATTATATAAGTCCAAAATGACATATTTCAAGAGTATTACTCATTAATACGTTGAAATTTTTTTAACCACGATAATATAATAGAAATAGTATCTTCTATATTATAAAATTTTAAAACGATTTTGGTACTACACTTTTTCATCTTATTTTCAATCCTATGGGAAATGAAAACATTGTTCATGTGTAGGTGTGGATTACCACCTCCATGAAGCGATGTGTTTCAATTTCCACCACTAACACCAATAGAATATTTATAATTATGGGTTTATTGTATATATATTTGATATTAATTATATTATTATCATTATATAATTATTATATATAATATATTTTGTTACCCTTCTATTAGTTGGAAAATGATGACAATGTTTGTGTGTATGTTTTGATTAACATATTTTATAATCCATCTTATTTGTTTCTCATATAAACCTTGTATAGATGGATATAATTTAGTTTAATATTTAAAATTTATTATAATGTCATGATTATTATTTTTGAGATTATAGAACATTGATTACTTGGACAATGTTCGTCCTACCGAAGCAGTTTTGCGATCATGAACCAAATATTCTCAAAACGTCCACTATAAATATAAATGATAATGTTACTAAATAAAAAATGTCCATAAATTATTTAAAATGGATAATAATAATATAATAATGATAAAAATGGATTTGTATAAAGTAAATAATTATCATTATTTTATTTTTTGGAAGATAAAAATATTTGTAATGATTCATACTTGAGGTAAAGGACACATTATCTTAAAACCTTGTTTAAAATATTTCAAGGATATATTAATAAATTTTTTTATTCAATGTCCTTATTCTCGAAATTATTTTTTGTATGTATTTATATGTTCATAAATTAATTTTAAAACGAATTTTCTACTAGTTTGGACTCACTCTAAATGTATTTCAAAAGTAATTTTTTATGTATTTTTTATAGAATGTTTGGATATCATCACTAAAAAGGAAAAGGAAGGTTATATTTTAATGATTACAATGCTAATCCATTTTCGATCCATCAAAAACTCTATTTCATTATATCCTTACATAACATGGTTGTATTTTCTATTCAAATAAAAACCTTTCAACCCTTTGTTCTAGGAATTTTAGTTTTGATCATGACTTTTTAATCTAAATGGTATTTCGATATCCAAATTTTTTCCATATTAGTTCAAAAGGGGTTTTTTCAAATATTTAATATTAATCGATGAATGATAATATTTTTTTTTATGATATGGTATTTTTACATTATAGATGATGGTAATTAAGATTGATATAACCGATAGTACTGGTGAGAATGATATCGAATATACATTGGACAATCCCTATATAGCTTATATGACAGGTGATCCCAATACAAATTATAATATGGGTAAGCCCGATATATCTCTCCAAATGAATTTGGTAATTTTCATTATCATTAATAGAATGATGGTGGGAGTTAACTAGGGAGGTTCTTTGGATGTATCATCTTAGGTTACACTTAGAGGATACCTAAACAAGTGGTCCACATGGCCTAAAGAGAGAATGACATCATAATCGAGGCTATCGACTAGAAATGAGTTCTTAGGGTGTGACTATGGGGAGACTAATGCCTCTAGATAGAGTAACAGTTCTTACAAATAGATATATAAATAGTACAATAATATTAATAATGGAATTAATATTATAATAATGTATAAAAACCCAAGAAATAAATAATAATAAAATGTATTATACTGAATAATATACGATTGATGACGATATATTGTCTCTACAATATAGGGGAAATGTTCACAATTGGAAGTAGGTAGACATTACAGTACATGGTATACAGAAGGTATAAAATACCAAAAAGGACTATCTAGGAATCTTGAGCTTCATCCTAGTCATATTTTACGAGTATCTAATCCTATTTCATAAAAGATTTCTGGATTTTATAAGACGATGCATCCTATTGTCTACACCTGCATGTATATACTATTCCTAGGTTTCATCAGCAGTATAGATAATGTGTGAGATAAAATTAGTAGGCCCCCACCAATGGAAGCAATAAATATCTAGTTAGTGTATATAATATATATGTTTTTAGATATAACAATGAAAAATATTAATAATAACTTTATAGGGGCCGGACCTGGTACCTGAAGGAATCCAAGCTGACACTGGAAACATCTCCTCGTTCCCTAATATCTTTGATTGAGTAACTATGCTTATACACATATGTGGAATGTATACATAGTTATATATAAAATAATATTGGTGGCTACTTCTACTAGCATAGACATAAGAAGTACCTCACTGATACAAAAGTTGTAGTATGAGTATCACATGTATCCGGGGTTGCATTTCCCAATATTAGTATAGTAAGGGAAATGATGTGTAGTATCACAATATTATGGGTTTCCATGAATTGTATCATTTTCATATGTATTCCATGCCATGTATCATAATAATATGGATTCCACTCCGAGTATCCCATTTATAGGTACACCATTCCCAGTATCATATTTATTAGGACACTATGCCCGGTATCTTAATATTATGGACACTATTACCATTATCATAGTAAGGGTTTTCATGCCTATATATAAAAACAAGGGAATTTGTGAACATATAACATTTATTAAGTCTCTTTATGCCAATATCACATCTATAAAGGGATGTCATACCCATACATATATAACATTAGCTGAAGGGATTCCATTCCCATAGAACATAATATTAGCAAAAGGGTCTTCATGCCCATATAATATAAAGATGATGGGTCTCCATGCCCATATATCATAATAATGAAATTTAGTAACTAGATTTAATATGATCCAATGGATAATTCATAAATCATTAAAATTTATGAATAACAAAGGCATATCAATTTTTCAATCTGATTTTGTGACATGGGTGTACCAGTCACCAATGTTCAACAAATGTTTAATTGATAAGTGTGTTAGCAATTCTATACCAAATATATTATCCATTTCATCAATTGTTTTCACAATTTAGATGTTATAACATAACTATTTGGATAATGGTTAACTATTTAATCATCAGTAGCCACAATGTTAATGTGATCAACACACCACAAGGGGTGGTTACCATTGAATGGGACCTAATATGGTCATAAGGATCTCAAATATGGAATCCAATTGAATGAAAATTCATTTTAGGTGAAATTCATTATGAAACTGGTCTTTGACACACATCACATATTTTTTAACATCTCAACATTTAGGAATGAAATACTATAAATCCCGATTTATTCCCGAAGATAAGATCTCATCCCGTGTAGGAATTTTCATTGGTCCATATCAAGAGAATAAATAAATGGATTGATGACTTCAAAATATTTCATATGATCCTATAGCTAAATATCTATGTTATGAGGAAGACAGAAAATTAATCAAGGGATATTTTATAACCTCAAAATGGTATTTATCCAACGAGACTCACATAGACTGAATAAATATCTAGATGATGATGTAGATGATGAACCTATCTCACTTCTAAGGAGGGAGGTTTGAATGCGAAGGTGGTCTTATTCTGTATGCTAGAAGAGTAAATGAATGGAGGGGCTCACTTATTTATATTTTAAAGTTAACATGGTAAGAGAACTCAAAATATATTACTTTCATAGTTTGGCCCCAAATTTTTCAAACCATGTTCCAAAAATGCACCTCCCACAATCGAAGGAAGCGCCCTAAAATGATTCAAGAACATGGTTTGACTAACCATACATAGGCTATGCAACAAATCACTTTTAAAAACTATAGAGCTACATGCAAGGTTTTTTTCCTTTGAAACATGTTTAGGGAAAACCACATGGATTTATTTTCACTAAAACTCCCCACATGGTTAGGGGAATCCATGTATATGGTCTCTCATACTTTCCATTATCTATGTGACACATCAAGTATCTTCAACAGTGTGGGTTCGGAGCTACGAATAATCCCAAAAGAGCCTCAAAAAAACCATGAACTGATTAAGAATCCATAAAAGTTCCCAAAACTAATTTTATTAGATATTTTTCATATTTAAATTGGGTTCTTATAGTATTCTCATAAAAGGTACTCCTCGTCCGAGTACTCTTCCATGAGTTGAGAAATTTTCTTTAAAAAATACATCAGTGACCGATCATGTACATCGGTCCCTAGCTCCCATGTGTCATCCTATACATAAAAATACTACCATTTCAATAATACTAAAAGGGATACAAAATACCTAGAAATACATAATGATCCAATCAATGAATTCTATCCGATACCCTTGAAATGAAGAATCAACATCTTCCTCAACCTCTGCAATATTAAAAGAATGAGATAGGTATGCATGGTTACAACAAATCTATTGAGATTTGACGTTGTCATTCAAGACATGATAACTATGAGATATTAATAATCTATAGAATAATGTACCTACTATATCCCTAATCTTTAACAACATGAAATAGGGTGAAGAAAACTTTTCTTTCCCCTATATACTTCTATGCCCATGTCTGGGTGATACTGATAGGAATACATGATTCCCAACCTCAAAATAAAGATTTTTAGGATGATGAAAAAAATATGTTTTCTTTGTAAAATAATATGTAGAAATATATGTCTTGATAATATGAACATGGATCTTAGTCCCATCTACAAGATGGGAACTGAATAGTGCTACGTCTATTGCCTCTAAGCAATGTATGGGTGAATGGCATGGACTACTGTACAGGGCCTTATAAATGTCCATCTGAATCATAGCTTGATAAAAATTATTGTAGTATAAATAAATGATATGGATATGTTTCTAACATTAACAAATGAAATCAAGGATGTATTCTTGAAGCATCTCCTCTAACACCTATACTTTCTTTTCTGATGGGTCATCGATCGTAGGGAGAAATGATGTGATCAAAAGAACCTGGGAACCCATATCTCTCTGCATCCCCAGGAATAACCTCAATGTAGAACCAAATTCCATTTCATAAATTATAGTTCAAGGGAACCCATGTACCCATATGATAAAAAAATATCACAGTTCATCAACTAAAAAATTACCTTAGATTGGAATAATGTGGCCAACTTTCTTCATTTGATTCATGACTACCCAAAATACATCGTTACCTCAAGGAGACCATAGTATGGTTAAGAAATATCCATAAAAACGATGTTACATTTAAATTTTCTAGACCGGTAATGTTTTTGGAAATCCATAAGGACATTCATGATCCTCCAACGCCCGTTGAAAGGTGGAAAACTTGGTGTAAAAAATATCTATTTGAAATTCCATCCATGACCACCACTACTGTCAGTTTATATAGTGATACATCATAGAGGAACCTAGTTTTTATAGCCACTAAGAATAATATTACTCCATTATCATCTACTCTACCACATATAAGGGATACTAGATACACCCATATAGATAAATTATTTCATCCTCACTGATAGAAAAATTCAGAGGCAAGTCTTTAGTAGAAATACACTCTCATATGATCAATCCCCCAAGATCTGAAAACTGCCTCATATTTAATCTCTCAATATGTATAATGTTCAGGGATTTTTATGTAAGTATAAACTAGTGATGATGTTAATGGACCTCTTTAGGTATTTAGGAAATTTATCCATAATTTACCACTCGCTACTGGCTTCCTGAATAGCTTGTGTTTGAGTCATCATGCTGAAAGAATCAACAAAATCATTTCCATTAACAAACAAATAGGATAACTCAATGTCAAATAACATTATATTCTAAAACCATTATCACTAGATAATAATCAATGCATGTTGTGTGAATATATAATTGAGGCTTTTATCATTTTTGAACACCACAAAATCTATTCTATTAAATAATGCCTCCAACAATGATGGGTGTGAAAAACAACTAAGAACTCAAGATCTTGCATTGGAAAATTATTCTAATGAGGCACAAACATAAATAGACCATATATAACGACTTGATCATACTGCATCATAACATCTCCAATCATTATACTTCATACATAATAAAATAATATATACATTCTACCTGACTCTAGATGAATCATGATCGATTTTGAATTCAATCTACCATTATAATCAGGAATGTATATATAAAAAATTATTACCACATACAATTCAAATCCTTCTTAGTAAATACCATTATAGGTAATGCTAATAATTATATTTAATATATAAAATGCATGTAGAAACCAAATATCCCCACAAAACTTGCTATGTCAAAGGTTTTCTTAAGATGCTACCAATTAAACACAACTATCAATATCTATGGGTCCATTGAAACTACATCCTTTGAGAAAACATTACCAATTTATTTTAGCTTATCTATCCGTAAGTAGAATTTACTAGGCTTTGCATATTGCCAGTTCACTCTCAGTATATTTAAAATGCTATCTAGATGAGGGAATTGACCCCTGGATTTTTGGAATCTACTAATATGTAATTTTCAAAAACCAACACAAAGGAATATAGTTATGGATAGAAAACCCCATTTATGAAATACATAAAGATATAAGGAATATTCTTAATAGTAAACAATACAATGAGATACTCATATAAAAAATACCAACTTTATAAATTCTTACCTTTAATATCATAAAGTATGACTCAAATATGATGATAACCCGATATCAATTTGACCTTTGAGGAAACCCTCACTTATCTGATCAAGCCTATGATATCATCTATATGGGGTATGAGATATTAGTTTTTATAGGGATATGCTTCAATATTTTTAATAAATTAAATGCATGAGGCTCTTGTTCACTTACTTGGTGAAAAGGAAAAAGGGAACCCCTATAAAATGTATTATAGTGTCTAAAACCATTGACCTATAACCCCTACTTATTCATCTTGAGTTCCTTCAACTCATTAATATCAATTATATTAGGAGGAATCTATACATGTGTTTCTCCAGGCACTAGCTTGATAGTAAACCAAGACTCTCTATTACGAGGTAGTCCTTAAAAATAATCCAAAAAGGCATCCATGAACTGATCGACTATTGGGTGGAATTCAATATTACGTATTACCAAATCACCCATAAAGTAGATGGATATATGGGCGGTCACTCCATGATTACTAAAATTCTCGGGTCTATCTCTAAAAACCTAGACATCCCATCCACCATTTTTATGAAATGTACCACCCTTTTTTGGTGTAAACCACACCCTCTGGCAATAAAAATACTATTAGGTTTGAAAAATAACCGACCATTACATCCATTGAATGACATTAAAAAAGTTTCCCCTAGAGGAAAAATATATTACATAAGAAATAATGGACTCCTACTTTAAAATGATAGTATATTCAATATCATATAATCTCTACATATAGGCCCAATGGTTTATCAAATCTTGTAATTCTTCTAGAAAGATGATCATTATGTCTAGGACTCTCCTTGACAATAATATATGTGGTGGAATGTTTTGTACATACATCAAATAAGGTAGAAACTATAATAGAGGATACTGGTATAATACCTCAAATAAAAGATAGTCTGACATCCTTCGTTTCCATTATAGGATGCACTGAATATATGTATCTTGATCCACAAACCAAGTTCTACAACCTAACTACCTAGATTGGTTCCACTCAATCTGTAATGGCCCAGCCCCTCCTCGTCCATCCCTTTGCTAAATATATTGTCTTCAGAATGCCTTGGACCCATCAGTTCTGGACCTTAAGGGAGGAGTCTCAATAGAAGGGTGTCATTGCGGTGTCTACCAACAGTGACACAGATTCGTGGGTCACCAATCGGAGTGTCACCGATCTGTGCCACTGGGGACTTGTCGAGATTTTCTCTCCCAAGTTTTCCCGTAACTAAACTTTTAAGTCTTTTAGGATTTTAAAAGTGGTTCTAGGCCATTTTTATCCACATAAGAAATGTTTAAATTCATAAGAGTGGGGCGACCCACAACTGACCCATACTGTGTGTCCATGTTACACATTTTCCTCCGTTTAAATGACACCACTTAACTCACAGCTGTTACAGACTCCTCTTAGATGGGAATTATTAAATAACAATAATTTTCATCAAGTGTAACCACCTATCTTCATGGTGAAACAATGATCTAGCATTAACGTCACACAAGATCTTGATATCCCCTAAAGCTAAGATCTCATATTTATATCGAACTATAATTCCTTCTTTCTTTTTCTTGGCTTGTTTATTTATGCATTTACTTGGTACATTTGGAGTCTCCTTTCCCATGGCGAGTGGTGTGCTTGTGCTGTAGCCATTCTTGGTCATTCTGGGGTTCCCCGATGTTACTCCCCTAAAATTCACACATCCCAATTTCTTCGCGTGAGGAGAAAAACGTCGATCATTGATCATCCAAGTAGGGTTCTTCCTTCATCTCTCTCTACTGTGTATCATGCGGCACTGGTATGCTGATGAATCTACAGGGATGGATGACACGAAGCCTTACCTAAGATAATAAAATGTCTTTTAAGGAATCATGGGGTGTGTTTAGTGGTGATGTTGTACTCTTTTTCAGTTTCTTATATGTTGTGAATTATACAGATTATGTCCATAGAAAATCATGGTCGTTGGTGGTACTTCTTTGGGCACTAATGAACCTTGTATTCAGGATAGTTTTGTGATTAAATGGCTGTACATGGAGATTGGTTAATGACTTAAATATGGTAGATAAAATGAATTTCAAGTGAACAAAAATCCATGTTTGATCACCTAGTTTAACCTATCGAAAAAGAAGGAATTAAATGAGTTGTGTGTTAAAATCTAGAAACCCCTCCTTTATCTATTTTGGTGGATGCGTGGTTTTTCTGATGGTCCCTCGTGGGGTGACATGGATGGGGATGGGATCCCCTATTGTGGTATAGTCGTTGGTTGTGGATTTGAGGCTGGGTGGAGCAATATTTTGGGTCTTGGTTTGGTTGCAGTACATTGAGGGATCTCATATATACCATCTGTTGATGCGAAATTACAGGAGAACCGGGTGTGAATACATAAATTTGGTGTTTGGATGTTTTCTCTTTTCTTGGATTTTGCATATACCTGTTAATTTCCAAGTATTGAAGTATTAAATTAAATGTAATATCATGAATATGAAAATTATAACGGGTTCAATGGGGAATTGTTTTCCAAGAATGTGTTGTGGAATGCTTGCAGGTGTACTATTTCTTATGAATGAATAACAATGAGGGTGTTTGTGTTTGGGTTGGTTTTGGAACCCCTAGGTTTGGATGATGGATTATATACCTATATGTTTAATTAAGTTTTTATTTTTCATTTCACACCCCACCCATGTAGAGCACTTTGTGTCAAAAACCCCCATTTCATGGGGGTGGGTGTTTTTCTCAACAGTCCTATGAGTGGATGGTTATTAGCTCATTTTATTCTCACTTTCCCGAGTAGATCAAGATCCTTTAGGTAGGATGTGATGGTCTGAGGTCCGTTATAGCCATAGTTTCTTTAGTTAGGGTATCTGGTGGTGGTTGGCCTAGGAGTGTGTGGGCAGGTGGTTTCCTAAGTGTCTTCATGATGAGGCCTAGGTGTCTTCAGGCATGGAAGTAGTTGTTCAGACCCAGGTGTGTGCGGGTGTGGTTACGTTTGGTTGTTGTGGCCTAGGTGTTTTTCAGGAAGGATGTGTGGTAGTGATATCCCAGGTTATTGCGGGTGGGATGTGCGGTTTAGATAGCCTAGGTGTGTGCAGGCAGTGTGTGGCAGTGGGACTGTAATGAGAATGGCGGGAGAGGTCTGATGCATAGGATGTCTTCAATTACCAGTGGGAAAGTAATGCGGGGTACCCAAACATTGATGTGTTATTACTATTAACTTACTTTACTTGCGTTAATTGGGGAGTTTTCTTTGGTGAGTTCGGGGTGGATAGTTTCCTTGGTAGGTGCTCTTGTTATCTCCTTTTCTCACGGGGCATCATAATGCCACCCCACATGTACATCAGAGAAACCATTTATTAGAGAAGTTCATGTTCATCGAGATCATAGCTCAAACCATGTTCACTGAACGACCCCATGAAATCCCCACCATCGCACACTTTACTATTAGGGAGTATGCTAGGGTAATAACACGATATTGAAAAATAAAACAATATTATTATTATGTAATTTTTTTACAGAATAATAAATATTCCTTCATGCTATTATTATTAAATTATTAATGATTTTTGAATCTCATATTGTAATTTATTTAATATTCAAATTCAATTAAAAAATCTATTCTGATGAATTAATGGATTTTTGAAATAATCAATAATTTAATAAAATAAAATTATTTAATTAATTTTATTAAATATATATATTAATATAATTTTTATTATGTCAAATGTAGTTTTATTTAATGTTCAAAACGGTTTTGTTCAAAACCCATCAAATTTCAATAGATGTCATTTTTTAATTTAAAAGTGAAAACTAAAATATTTAGAAATTATTTAAATAAAATTAATATAATTTTTTGAATCATGATGTCAAAATTATACAACAATGAAATTTTTATAATTATCCGAGACAATCGAATTTCTTGGTAAAAAATATATACCATATAAATATACAATGTGTTTTATGAAATCATAATGAGCCAATAATGATGTAATAAATACATTGAAAGGTAAATTTAGAAAAATATACATTTTTCCCATAAAAATATTTTAATTTTTAATTTTTTGATTTATATTATAATTGCTTAGTGAATTCTCCAAAACATATAATATATTTTATGATTTTAAAATCATTACCATGAAAGTATGAATCACCTCCATATATGTAAGATAAATACTTTATTATGTTTAGACCATAACATTATGAAATAATTTATACCACTCCCATTTCCCAGAATCTCTTTGCAGAAACTATGGGCCAACACAGTGGGATGGTTTTTGGTTTTGAATATTTTATTATGAGTTGTCAAAAGAAAAAATAATAAATAAATCCCCCTCCATTCATATATAAACCCACCCAATATTCCACTTCGCTTCATTAAAACTATTTGAAGCTCGAACACCATTTTCTACTTCTCCATAAGGTCCTACCATGCTTCCCCAAGCTCCTAGGAGGACCATCTCAAGCCTTTGGAGTCACAAATCCATGTAAGGGATTTTTCACTTTCCTTTTCTATCAAGAACTCCTTTTATGATATTCTATTTAATTTATATTATCATATGTTGGGATACGTTGATCCATACTACCTTTACTATCCATTTTATTTATAAATAATTATAATATCCTTACACTATCATTAATCCATTTATGATTCTTTATATACACCTGATACCATGCTGAAATTCTGTAAAGGATTTATCTCTCCTCTATCCTATGAAAGCTCTTATTTTCTATTATTCATCTTAAATTCCATTAAAAATATTTAGATATTATGTCCCATGATCCCATTACTACACATTTCATGAAAAAATGATGAGTTTCACCTTTCTCTCTCATCAACCCATTTTATGAATTTTTATATGATGTCGTTATGCTGCCAAAATTACTCCACAAATTTCCATGCTGAAATCATCATGTAATGAATCCCATACCATGTCCTTTATCAATGGTATTCACCATTATGCATACATATGTTTTTATTAAGGAGTTACATGTATGTATTCCAGATTGCTTTATTGTGGAATAAATTATACTGTTGAATGAATCCATGTTATATGATCTATGTGGAATAGATAAGCATCTAATCGAAAGGATTATAAAGGTTGACCCCTAATAGAACTCCAATACATTAGGTATTGTTTAGTATCATGATACGTCATGTTGGGATTCAGGTTTATCTGATATCTTTATGGGAATGTTTCCACTGTGTTAGTACATGGGTTTACTTGATTCCCTTTTGTTTATGATGTAATGGTTTATGTTTTGGCCACATTTCCATGTTAGGATTATCATGCTATATCATACTGTTATTTTCATGTTCCTTCAATACTCATTGATATGACTTGTCAAACATGTATTATTATCCTCATATTATGCCATTTTTATTCCCTTCCATGTCTTTATAGCTCACCCCTTTATTATTTACTTATGTAAGTCATACCATGTAGTGTAATGTACGAATAAATGTTGTGGTTATGTAGAAATGTTTTCAAAAAACATGTTTAATTTTATGTTTCAATTTATTATGAAATGTTACTAGGTTCTGAAGACACTAGACCTCATAATCTTCTATGTATCATTATGTGAAAATCTATATAATAAATATTGTTTCAAAGTTTAACAAATAGGAGGGTTGTTATAGTAATGCAGCCCAAGGAGCACAATCAATAAAACTTATATTCTCTGAATTCCACTATGAAACTCCCCACATTGTCTGAGTAATCCATGTGAATTGGTGAACATGGTTTCTACTGACTATGTGACATGTTCCTTTCTCCACTGTCCATTGTTCTAAGATCTAGAAAGGCCTGAGAACACCCCCAAAATAATTGTGAACTCATTAAAAATTCACAAAACTTCCCAAAAAATAATTATAATAAAAATAAAAGTATCAATTCATCATGAAAAAATTGGGTTTTTATAGTTTCTATTATTGATTTAACTAGGCTTCAATTTTTTTAATTCCGATTAAAAGTATAATTCTCTATGTTTCACAAAGGGTTTATTTCTCTATAAGGGTATAAAATGACTAATTTCATAAATTTTTTTGATTTTTATAAATTTATTATATATTTTATATTCCAAAATAATATTTATTAAAGAAAAACATTTTTTTGGTTTTCAAGTTTTTCAATGGACTAATTTATTTTGTAATTTTATTCGCCTTATTATTCTTTTTGTAAAGACCAAACCTTAAGAATTACATATTATAGTGATTTTAAAATAGAATTCACATTATAAAAATCCACAGCATCACTATCCTTTTTAGAATTAAAGAATTAATAAAAACCTTACCATGTAAATCCATACATTATAAGTAGATACGTCTATAAAATGACCATTTAAAAAAAAAGTTATTCAAATAAAACATGATTTCTTTTCATGATAAATCTTAAATTAAAAATTCATGACATCATCCTTGTTCTTAATCTCCCTAAGGTACTATAAACAATATTTTAAAAATTGGGTGGATCATAAGAATCTCCGTAATTTTCAAAAAAAGAGAGAAATCATTATATATAAATAGTTATAATTTTTTTTTCTTTTTCGATATACTCATTTGGCTCAAAATAATTATTTTAATACGAAATAAATCACCTTATAGTCAAAAAATTTTCCATTATACATTTCAAAATAAATATTAATGGTAAAACAAAATTTATATTTGTTTCTTTGAAAACATGATAAACTCATGATTTTTTTCATAAAGCTATGTAACATATACTTTTCTTTGAAGAAAAATTGAATATCTAAATTTTTGAAAAATGATATATCTCTAAAAATAAATAATAAATCATATATGTAACCAAGGGAATTATTTTCATTTCATACATACTTATGATGTAACCCTCAAAAATACTATATTATGTAACGCCCCGAACCCAGCTACCCAGAGTCGGTGCATTATTACATAACATTGGCATGATCACAAGAAAGATCAAATCTCGAAAGACCGGTTGGTTTAGTAGCCTTGGAAACACTAGATATATTAATAGGTTTTACATTACATCATAAAATGAAAAACTACTACAACAACATAAAGTCTCCATAATCCACACTCATATCCCCACATAATATCCCTGCAGGTCATTCATAATTTACTTCTTCACTTCCTGCGAAAAATAAAACATATAAAAGGGGTGAGCTCAAATTCCCAGTAAGGATAACAAAATAGCGGAAACTTTCATAAATAAGAATAAACTTTTAAGGCAATGTATAACTAAAACAAAAGCCTTTCAAACATGAACTTTCAACATGGTATGGCATAAATAAAATGAAATAATGCCATTTACTTATTCACATGGATATTCTACTAATCGAATAATCACATGCAAAAATCAATAACCACTTTCATAATGTTGGAATGCATAATGCCAGACTATCATAACCACATAGCCAAGGCCTCGTGCGAAGACTACAAATAAGATTTTGTCAAGGCCTTGTGCCAAGACACTAGTTTGTCTCATGAGACCTACCGATGCATCGAGGAGCTATTGCCGGCTCCACCCGTCACATATTAAGTCCAATGCATTCCCATATGAAAAGGTTTAAACATAACATAAACATTCGTATTAAACTAGCATACGAAATGTCAATACTTTCACCATAAACCATGAATGGTATATAAAAAAATAGCACATCCACAGTCAAACATATCACAAAACCTTCAATACAATATAAAAGTTTTGTATCATATTATATCATCCTCAAATAAGCATAAAATCCATTAAAGGATGTTGACATAGATGAAATCAAAACTCTTTTTAAAGAAATATCTCTTTCTATTTTGAAATCATTTAAGAGACATATATTTATAAAATAAAACATTTTCTTTGAAAATATTCTTATAGGCTTGTAAGGGAAGCTTTGACGATTTTATAACGGCGGAAAATAACCACACCCGCCGTATAAGTTAAAAAAAACATTCTTATCTTAATTATGTCGAAAAGGTTAAAAAGAACCTTGTTTGGAAAACGACGGAAAGATTCCTCTTATAAAAAGTCAAAAAAGGTATAAATGACTTTAACCCATATTCTTGTAAAAATTCTTTAAAATACATTTTGAAGAAACATGGATGTGGATGATAACGAGATCCCAGTAGATTATTACGTATAAACAACCTCGGATAATGAAGAGATTGTGAAATAACCCTTACCTTGTACTTTTCCTTTGTTGGGGTCGGTTAACCTCCTGTATAATGGTGAAATAATTGTTATTAAATTATACAAGAATCATATAAATTAATATGATATCATATATGATCTTTTAACATTGCTTTATTAATAATATCTTAGTATTATCGTCGTTTCAGGTGATAATCGATTCGTTCTTCTTAAATGTTTGGTTACGTAAGACAAGTTTGTAATGGATAGATTAAATCTTATTCATAATCAGAATGATATTAACATTATTTTTAACCATAAAATTAGAATAATACTTGAATGGATACGATGGAGGATGGATCTCACCGCGTTCGTGGAGACGGTAGTCCGTACGTACGCACGAACGCTACTTCCATTTAATTTTTATTTTAAAAGAATTGAATCCAAATGATACATAGGTATATTACTATTCCAGTATAATATAATATTTTATATATGTTACTTAAGTTCATTAACACCATCCTTTATACGTTCCATGTGTGGTATGAACGAGTCATATCATTTTAAGGGGGCGGTAGTCCGCACTTCCTCAAATGAAATTATCGTATGTATATATAACATGAAACGAATAATGGTATGAAATAAAATGGAATTACAGAAGCTTATATATAAAATATATATCATTAATATCATATTTAATTACAGTGCCATCATAATGGCCACCATGAGAGGCGGTAAGATGTATTTGAACAATCATTGTTTCGTGAGGCGTTAGTTTTCCATCCACAGAAACATTATGTTCATCATCCATTAGATGGAGTTGTGTGTATGTGTAGTTTGAATCCTTATTATAACAACATCCTAGTATATTGAGGATACTGGTGTTGTTACAAAAGAAAGGAATAAAAAGATTTTGGGGGTTGGAGAAGCAAAATAAATGAAAATAATTTAAGAGAAATCGTTACCTTTAATTTAGGTAACTCACTTTGGTTGGAACCAAAGGACTTCTTGAAATGCTTTCTGCCTAAGGGGAAGCTTCAAGTAGGAGGAGAGGGATGTGGGGAGCTTAGTTGGGCAGAGTTTGGACGAGCCAAGTGGCTTGAGAGGTGTGAGGAATGAGTAGAAGTGGTCTCCTTTTATAAGGGAGAAGAGGGGCTCTTTAGGAAAGAGTGAAAGTATTACTCTATAATATAATTATATTCGGTTTATAATGGTCCAAAAATCATTGAGGTCGAAGATAAGATGACTAATATTCTAAATAACATCAACCAATAAGAATTGGACAGGTTTTAGATAATATTTTAATCATTATAATCTTATTTATTTAAATGATTTATTAATGAGGTAAACATTACATCATTATCGTGTCATTAATAATTTAAATTATTTTATGTCTAAAAATTATAAATAAAATATCATTATGTAGGAAATCGTTTTATCTTTCTAATGAATATTTATAATCGAAAATCCAACATGTATAACCCTTTGTAAAAATTGTTCTTCTAAAAGATGTAAGCTTATGCCATTTTTATTTTTATTTTAACTTTATTAATATAAAGTGTCCCTACCACATACAAGTGGCTCCAAGGGGTCCCCAAATTGACCCAAGGATGCTCATGGTCGGGTATGTGTCCACCAATAAGGTTAGGACACGTTTTAGGGTAATTTTGTATTATTATAATATTATTTGTTAACCCTTATTTACCGGATTTACCCTTAACCATGGTAAATAAAATATTTACCACAGTAATTATTCAAAATGTCTAAAAATAAAAGTTACCTATTTACACAATTTGGACATCCTGATTCCAAATATGGAATCCATTTTTCTAAATTCAAAACACAGAAGTGGCAGAAATTAATTTAAAATTAATTCCCGCTGTCAAAACAAAAAGTGTGTTTTTAAGAGGTAATAACTATCAAAAGATTGACACTTGTTTATGTTCTGTTTAATTGTAAAATTATGTCCAATGACCAACATTATATTAAATGGTAAAAATATATTCTAAATATACTTTAAAACCACTCAAATTCACAATTTATCACTATTAATTATTTTGATTAAAAAAGTTTTTTTAATTAAAATTTAGTAATTTTCACTATTCATCAAAATATTAAAGTTATCCGAAAAGTACCAAAATTTCACCCTAGGCTAATTTCAATATTCTGAATCCAAAAATGAAGTCCATTTTGAAATATAAAATATATATGATTTCAAAAAGTAGGTATTACTATTCACAACGGCTATTTTAATTAGTTGTGGTGTGTGTTAGAACTCGAGGTTGCGTACAACACACGCTATCGCATTATTCGAAGGGAAACGTACCGTGGAAGCTTGGGGTGTTACATTCTCCCCTCCTTCAAATAATTGCGTCCTCGCAATTTCTAGGGTATTACTGCATAAAAAGACTCGGGTGGTTCTTCATCATAAGTTCCTCGGGTTCCCACGTTGCCTCTTCCATCTTATGATTTCTCCACAAAACTTTTACCAGACGTGTCGTCCGGTTTCTCAGTACTTGTTCTCTTGTATCAAGAATCCTGACGGGCACTTCGCAATAAGACAGATCGGGTTCCAGTTCTAATTCCTCATAGGTGAGTACATGCGTTTGGTCAGGCATGTATTTTCTCAACAGAGATACGTGGAATACATCGTGAACTTTGGAGAGACTTGGCGGCATTGCCAATCGGTAAGCTACAACCCCAATTCGTTCTAGAATTTCGAAAGGTCCGATGTACCTGGGACTCAATTTACCTTTCTTACCAAAACGTATGACTCCATTCCACGGAGATACCTTAATAAAAACATGATCACCGACTTGAAATTCCAAATCCTTCCTTCGATTATCGGCATAGCTCTTCTGCCTACTTTGAGCTGCTTTGATGTGATTTTGGATTACCTTCACCTTTTCCACCGTTTCCTCCACCAGTTCTGGGCCTACAAGTTTTCTTTCACCAACGTCATCCCAACAGTTTGGTGTACGACATCTCTTTCCGTATAACGCTTCATATGGGGCCATCTGAATACTTGAATGGAAGGTATTGTTATAGGAAAAATCTACCAGAGGTAAATATTGATCCCACACACCCTGAAAGTCAAGTGAGCAAGATCTCAACATGTCTTCTAAGGTTTGAATAGTCTGTTCTGATTGTCCATCTGTCTGAGGGTGGTAAGCAGTGCTCAAATGAAGTTCAGTATCCAGGGATTTCTGAAGACTTTTCCAAAATCTTGAAGTAAAACAGAGATCACGATCCGAAACAATCGATAGGGGGACTCCATGAAGTCTCACAACTTCATTAATGTATAGTCTTGCTAGACGTTCCAGGGGTAGATCTTCTCTTATAGCAAGAAAATGTGATGACTTGGTAAGACGATCAACAATAACCCATATTGCATCGTTCCTTCTAGGAGTCTTCGGTAGCCCCATGACAAAGTCCATCGTAACATTGTCCCATTTCCACTCCGGTATGGGAAGAGGTTGCATGACTCCTCCAGGCTGTTGCCTTCCAGCTTTCACTTGTTGACAAACCATACATCTTGACACAAAATCAGCAATCTCCCTCTTCATGTTGTCCCACCAAAAATGTTCCTTCAAATCCCTATACATTTTGGTGCTCCCAGGGTGTATAGAGAAATTGGAACTATGAGCATCATCCAACAATTCCCTTTTTAGATCAGGTATATTGGGAACACAAAGTCTCTTCCCGAATTTCAAAATTCCATCTTCATACAGAAATTCTCTCAATCTCCCATCATTCACAACTTTAATCTTCTTCTGAAATTCTTCATCATCGGTCTGAGAACTCTTAATCCTTTCTAGTAAATATGGTTTGGCAACCATTTGAAAAAGAATTGATGTTTCACCTTCCCTGGTTATTCCCATGTCCATATTCACTAGATCCATGAAAATTGGATCCCTTTCACTGCTCCCCAAAGCCTGAAATATTTTCTCTAGGGAAAATATCCATTGCTCAGCTACTAAGGGATTTGTATTCCCATTGAACTTTGGTGGTTGTTTCCTCATGAATCGATCTAACATTGATCCTCCACGCTGCGGATCAGGGTGCTCCATACGGGTAAGGTTATTATTCATAACCTCAGTAAGTTTTCCCAGTATGGTGATTAGCTGATCAGCACCAGTTGCATCACTAGCCCCACTATAATTATCTTGAGCAGGAGGGAAATCCCTACATGGAGTGCGTGCATTGATACGGTTTCCATTTCTTCCACTAGGCGCCATTTCTAAACAATGGCATAAACTAGATCAGTTTATGAATCAAAATACATAATCCCATACTTATAAAACACTTAACATAAATTGAACTATTTATGGATATAATCCATAATCATAAAAATGTTTTCTTTGAGGAAGTATATACTCATAAACCCTTCATAATGATTTGTAAAGAAAATGAGAGTTATCCTAAGCATATCCCCCGGGAGTGTCGTAACCAAGAGTGCAGCAAGACCCGTTGTCGTGCACCAGTTCCCGTTCGAGTCTAGCTCAAAGCGGTGTTTTCGGGTTTTACCCCTAGGTACATCTGTGCCAGAGCCGCCTCTACCTGCTCGTATCCAGACAGGGATGTATTTCTCAGAAAACTCACAAAATCTCTACAATACCAAAATTATAGGAAGTTCTTCTATACTAATCCTCAAAGTTCATCTTAGGTCTACATGCTCTAATCAGAGTTTATCTAAATCTATCTTCCAAGGTTTTTACTAAACTTCCTCTGATACCAACTGTAACGCCCCGACCCCAGCTACCCAGAGTCGGTGCATTATTACATAACATTGGCATGATCACAAGAAAGATCAAATCTCGAACGACCGATTGGTTTAGTAGCCTTGGAAACACTAGATATATTCATAGGTTTTACATTACATCATAAAATGAAAAAATACTACAACAACATAAAGTCTCCATAATCCAAACTCATATCCCCACATCATATCCCTTCAGGTCATTCATAATTTACTTCTTCACTTCCTGGGAAAAATAAAACATATAAAAGGGGTGAGCTCAAATGCCCAATAAGGATAACAAAATAGCGGAAACTTTTATAAATAAGAATAAACTTTTAAGGCAATGTATAACTAAAACAAAAGCCTTTCAAACATGAACTTTCAACATGGTATAGAATAAACAAAATGAAATAATGCCATTTACTTATTCACATGGATATTCTACTAATCGAATAATCACATGCAAAAATCAATAACCACTTTCATAATGTTGGAATGCATAATGCCAGACTATCATAACCACATAGCCAAGGCCTCATGACAAGACTACAAATAAGATTTTGTCAAGGCCTTGTGCCAAGACACTAGTTTGTCTCATGAGACCTACCGATGCATCGAGGAGCTATAGCGGGCTCCACCCGTCACATATTAAGTCCAATGCATTCCCATATGAAAAGGTTTAAACATAACATAAACATTCGTATTAAACTAGCATACGAAATGTCAATACTTTCACCATAAACCATGAATGGTATATAAAAAAATAGCACATCCACAGTCAAACATATCACAAAACCTTCAATACAATATAAAAGTTTTGTATCATATTATATCATCCTCAAATAAGCATAAAATCCATTAAAGGATGTTGACATAGATGAAATCAAAACTCTTTTTAAAGAAATATCTCTTTCTATTTTGAAATCATTTAAGAGACATATATTTATAAAATAAAACATTTTCTTTGAAAATATTCTTATAGGCTTGTAAGGGAAGCTTTGACGATTTTATAACAGCGGAAAATAACTGCACCCGCCGTATAAGTTAAAAAAAACATTCTTATCTTAATTATGTCGAAAAGGTTAAAAAGCACCTTGTTTGGAAAACGACGGAAAGATTCCTCTTATAAAAAGTCAAAAAAGGTATAAATGACTTTAACCCATATTCTTGTAAAAATGCTTTAAAATACATTTTGAAGAAACGTGGATGTGGATGATAACGAGATCCCAGTAGATTATTACGTATAAACAACCTCGGATAATGAAGAGATTGTGAAATAACCCTTACCTTGTACTTTTCCTTTGTTGGGGTCGGTTAACCTCTTGTATAATGGTGAAATAATTGTTATTAAATTATACAAGAATCATATACATTAATATGATATCATATATGATCTTTTAACATTGCTTTATTAATAATATCTTAGTATTATCGTCGTTTCAGGTGATAATCGATTCGTTCTTCTTAAATGTTTGGTTACGTAAGACATGTTTTTAATGGATAGATTAAATCTTATTCATAATCAGAATGATATTAACATTATTTTTAACCCTAAAATGAGAATAATACTTGAATGGATACGATGGAGGATGGATCTCACCGCGTTCGTGGAGACGGTAGTCCGTACGTACGCACGAACGCTACTTCCATTTAATTTTTATTTTAAAAGAATTGAATCCAAATGATACATAGGTATATTACTATTACAGTATAATATAATATTTTATATATGTTACTTAAGTTCATTAACACCATCCTTTATACGTTCCATGTGTGGTATGAACGAGTCATATCATTTTAAGGGGGCGGTAGTCCGCACTTCCTCAAATGAAATTATCGTATGTATATACAACATGAAACGAATAATGGTATGAAATAAAATGGAATTACAGAAGCTTATATATAAAATATATATCATTAATATCATATTTAATTACAGTTCCATCATAATGTCCACCATGAGAGGCGGTAAGATGTATTTGAACAATCATCGTTTCGTGAGGCGTTAGTTTGCCATCCACAGAAACATTATGTTCATCATCCATTAGATGGAGTTGTGTGTATGTGTAGTTTTAATCCTTGTTATAACAACATCCTAGTATATTTAGGATACTGTTGTTGTTACAAAAGAAAGGAATAAAAAGATCTTGGGGGTTGGAGAAGCAAAATAAATGAAAATAATTTAAGAGAAATCGTTACCTTTAATTTAGGTAACTCACTTTGGTTGGAACCAAAGGACTTCTTGAAATGCTTTCTGCCTAAGGGGAAGCTTCAAGGAGGAGGCGAGGGATGTGGGGAGCTTAGTGGGGCAGAGTTTGGACGAGCCAAGTGGCTTGAGAGGTGTGAGGAATGAGTAGAAGTGGTCGCCTTTTATAAGGGAGAAGAGGGGCTCTTTAGGAAAGAGTGAAAGTATTACTTTATAATATAATTATATTCGGTTTATAATGGTCCAAAAATCATTGAGGTCGAAGATAAGATGACTAATATTCTAAATAACATCAACCAATAAGAATTGGACAGGTTTTAGATAATATTTTAATCATTATAATCTTATTTATTTAAATGATTTATTAATGAGGTAAACATTGCATCATTATTGTGTCATTAATAATTTAAATTATTTGATGTCTAAAAATTATAAATAAAATATCATTATGTAGTAAAGCTTTTTATCTTTCTAATGAATATTTATAATCTAAAATCCAACATGTATAACCCTATGTAAAAATTGTTCTTCTAAAAGATGTAAGCTTATGCCATTTTTATTTTTATTTTAACTTTATTAATATAAAGTGTCCCTACCACATAAAAGTGGCTCCAAGGGGTCCCCAAATTGACCCAAGGATGCTCCTGGTCGGGTATGTGTCCACCAATAAGGTTAGGACACGTTTTAGGGTAATTTTGTATTATTATAATATTATTTGTTAACCCTTATTTACCGGATTTACCCTTAACCATGGTAAATAAAATATTTACCACAGTAATTATTCAAAATGTCTAAAAATAAAAGTTACCTATTTACACAATTTGGACATCCTGATTACAAATATGGAATCCATTTTTCTAAATTCAAAACATAAAAGTGGCAGAAATTAATTTTAAATTAATTCCCGCTGTCAAAACAAAAAGCGTGTTTTTAAGAGGTAATAACTATCAAAAGATTGACACTTGTTTATGTTCTGTTTAATTGTAAAATTATGTCCAATGACCAACATTATATTAAATGGTAAAAATATATTCTAAATATACTTTAAAACCACTCAAATTCACAATTTATCACTATTAATTATTTTGATTAAAAAAGTTGTTTTTAATTAAAATTTAGTAATTTTCACTATTCATCAAAATATTAAAGTTATCCGAAAAGTACCAAAATTTCACCCTAGGCTAATTTCAATATTCCGAATCCAAAAATGAAGTCCATTTTGAAATATAAAATATATATGATTTCAAAAAGTAGGTATTACTATTCACAACGGTTATTTTAATTAGTTGTGGTGTGTGTTAGAACTCGAGGTTGCGTACAACACACGCTATCGCATTATTCGAAGGGAAACGTATCGTGGAAGCTTGGGGTGTTACAATTATCTGACACTCACATTAACTCAAAAATAACCCACACAGTTATACATGGATGTACCGATCACAATAACACATGGAAAACCATCACAACCAAATTCCAATATGCCCAATGCATTATAGGGATATCAAAGAATGGCCCATATTTTTTATAAAGGAACCACTCATCATAGTAAAAATATCCAATTAAGTATAACATATTCATAAAACATGAATGATTTTTTCATAAAAAAATGCATTATGAAAATCACTATTTTTAATTGAATACTATGCTCATACAAATAAAAAAAATTCTTTGAAATTGACAATGTATTCTTCAAAATGAAGCCTAGAAAATTAAGGTATTATTAACATGGGGAAAACCACTCATTTTTTATTAGTTAATAAAATTAGTTTGAATTTAAAAAAACCTTAAATGAGGAATTTGTTTTTAAAAATCTCATTATAGAAAACCATAAAAAGATTCTGTTTGGAAAAAATTAAAAGAAATTCAAAAATTATATTTTTAAATCATTATTTACAAAATAAAAGCATTGATGAAAATTAGTTAAATTTTTTATTGAATTATACTGATTTAGAAAATAAATATTTAAATTTTTTAAAAATAAGGTTTTTGTTAAAGAGTTACTTACCTTATTTAAGAGTACTTACATACATTCTTTATCATCTAGAATACCGATCTTTGGTTAATTATTTACTTTTTATAGAAAATTTTTTATCTTTATTATTACTATTTTTTCACTTATTATCATGGCATAAAAATTACATTATTATTTATTGTAACGTCATTGTTTTTATTCGATTCTTAGGTCCAAAATAATGTTGGTATGTGAAATATGGTCAAATTTTACATTATTACACTATGTAAAGAATACTAATCCTGCAATAATTATCATTTTTATAAATCAAGTATACATTTTAATTAATTCATTAAATTTGGTTATGAAAAATAAACTATGTTACAATCATGGAGAAGGTAGACCTTATGAACACATCAGTAAAATTTCCACCTTTCATAGATCATTACATAAATATAGTAAGTTTTATAGTATATGTCTTTAGTGATGAATATTCCATTATTATAATATATAAATCTTAATTCAACCATTATATCATGTCGTGATATGAAATAATAGAAAACTCATGACATTGGTTCATGGGGTGATAGTCCATCATACACACAAATGATGATCCTGTACCCCACATGATGGAAGAGGAAAATGATTTGTGTGATTGTATTAACATGATAAATATTATTATATTTGGGATTCTTGATTTATTATTTTATTATGGATAATGAATATTTTATGGGGTTGGAAAATTATATAATACATAAAATATTTTTTAAAAACGACTCATATTCTTTTAGAAACCACTATTGATGAACACATTAAAACCCCTAAGGATGGTGTTCATTTAAAATAAGGATTTTAGCATGAGGGAATGGTTTCTAGGAAATTATTTTCAAAATTTTGGGGTTATATATAGAATTCTTATATAACCTTCTATATCTATTTCTATCACATTCATTGGGGAATGACCATGCATCCTCAACATCGTTTGATTCACACAATGTCTTGCTTTGTTTATCTTCATTCTTTGCATTAAATGGATGGAGTAATTCATCACATTCTTTGGTTATGTCATCTAATTGATCAAAATGTGATGATTGGATGTTGGTTCTTCCATATGTGGATTCCTCAATGGATTTCATCAACTAGTCAGGGTCTCCATCATATAATTAAGTTGTGTTTGTGGAATTCCTTATTGGTGACATCTCTTTGAAGATACTAGTTAATTATGATGCTTTTTAAGGAAATTTCATAGGTTATAGATAGGTAATAAACCTCGAGTCATTGGAGTGGTCATGTTAGGAATAAATGGAATGTCTGGACGCTTTCAACATTAGTCACCTATATTCTTCCTCATAGGAGGGAATCTAATATAGGGATCATTAGGCACAGAACCCAAGGTACCCCAGGTCGGTAATGGAGTATCTGATGTTAAAGGCATATATTACATGATCTTCTTCTGAGGAATATCATGTTTATCTTGATGTTTTGGAATGTACATGTGAATATCTTCAAATTATTTCACCACAAGAATCCCGTGTTTAGGATGAGGTACTTGATGATGTAATCACATATATTCAAAGGCATTCACATCAGGCATCCCATATTTTTCATGAGGTATCTACCTGGAGTCACATGTTTAATGTCTTGTGGAGATGGATAAGAACATCCTATTCAGACAGATCAAGGAACAATATTTGCTTCTTATGGAGTTGGAGTGAGGTTGACCAGAATTTCCCAAGGAGGCGAAACAAGGAATTATCTCCATAAGTGGGAGCACCTAAATTTATCATTTGGGTGGTTCATAATGCCTTATGAGAGAATATTTGGGAGGTTTTTACAACAAAAGGTAACATGTCCCACAATTAAGGGGAATATAGCAAGGATGGATACACCAAGGTTTATCATCGGTAAGGACTGAACCTCATAGTAGTGTCCTATATACCATATATGGAAGGTAGGGATCAAAACCCATGTAGTTCAGAATGATGGTGTGGGGCTTACGCATAGAAGAATCCCTTTACAAGAGAATTTATCTTAGTTTCGTGGTGTGGTATTGTGCATAGAAGCTTCCCATAACAAGTAGATTTATCTTGGTTGGATGGTGTGGGGATTATACATGGAATATTCTCTTGTTTCACTGGGACATGTGATGATTGAGGATGGGGTGTCATGACCTCACCAAGATGTGGTGGATCGGGTAAAATCATGATGGAGATGGATTATGGTGGTATGATATTACCGAAACATGGAATCCTGGTAAGAATTATTATGGATATGGATGACTGGTATGGACGTCAGGGAGGCATCTTACACATCGTAGTTGATTGGGAATTATAGGTGAAATAGTTTGAAAAGGCAGGGCCTTATTCATTGGAGCAGACCATATGGATTGAAGTTGATGTGTGTCATGATATTACCAGGATGTAGTACCCAAGTGGAAATAAGGGTGGATGTGGATGATATATGCTGGTGGATGGATCATGAAATCATATAGAGGTTGATCCATTCATTGTGACTCATAAAATAAAGTTGTCACATCATGAAGGGGGTACATACTTTGAAAGGAGAACATATGTTGACCATTGGTAGGGACAGAAAATTAGAGAGGGTTTATGCATACACTACATAGGTGGAATGGATCAAAACCCATATAGGTTTTAAGAACCATTTGGATTAATGTCATGTGATGAAGATGTGGGATAACTAACATGAAAAATTGGTGGATGATGACATTGGGCCCGATGATGGGAATCCCGGCGTCACTACTTATCCCTAGAGGTCAACGTTATCATTCCTCTCTTGGGAATAAAATTGTTTTAGAATACCTATTATGAGAGGGAAATGATAAATGGGAATCTTGGGAAAGGCATGAAGTGAAGTATTCCACAATAATGGGTTGTACATGTCACATAAATAGTTGATGTACAATTGGATAGATCCAAGATGGTTGTGGGGGAATTGAACAACCAACCATCATGAAGATATTTCAGCAGCAGGGAGGTAGTATGGACAGTCCCATGAAAAGGGATTCACTAATAATATGACCACTTAGAGAGGTAATTTCTTAACCCATTTTGCTTCATGGAGGATAGAGGTTCCATGATGGAATATGCTACATGAATCAGGTAGAAGTTACCTTATAATGAGTTCATTGATTATAAAGGAGTTATTCTCAACATCTAAATGATTCGTGAAGCATCAAGTACCCTATAGGGCCTTCTTAATTCATCAAGATATAATGTATTCTTAAAAGGAATACCCATCATGGATGGTGGATTTCAAGGACACAAGAAACCATGTATTATCCATATCAATCTCGTTTATGATGCTTCAGAGCTTCACAAATTGGAAATAATTTAGAAGATTGAGAATTAAGATAACTACCCATTTAAGTAACAATGATATGGGAATTTATAGGCCTAGGGTTTTTTGGTGCTGGGATATTGTTTGCAATGTAGATCTTCTCTTCCCTAATGGTCACAACTACATCAGACTTGTGAAGCATACCGTCAAATCCTATCCTAGTCGTGGAGCACTGTAGGACTTGTGAATCATACCATCGGGATTAGAAACAGTCATGGTGGGGGAGTCGCCTTCGGGATTGTGATTTAGGAATAAGACCATTAAGAGTATTTTGTGTCTATTTTAGCTAACATTAGCTGCCTAACGGCTATGGCCTCCTCAAAAAATATAAAGGATCGTATTTCGGTGCCAATTACTTCCCCTCATAGAATTGGAGTATACCCAGAAATGATGGTCTGTTTATAAGGGAGAATCATAGAATATCATATAATCTTATAAATTTCGTGAATACCATTCACAGTGATCACTCATAGTGCTGGAATACTGGGATTTCTAGCATGACGACCTTCACAAGGCATAGTTCATCATATGGCTATAAATTGCACGAGTAGGGCCCTCGCAATCACTGAATTCTTGAAAATAAAATATCTTGTGTTCTCTTTCCACAAATCTCCAACTACCATGGTATTTTTACAATGAATGTGTTATTGAAAACCAAACATCAGAGGTTTTTCTCAATGATCGCAACTTAGAGAACCATACATCATAAACTACATCTTCACTAAACAATTTCTATAACTGAATTATTCATGAATCAAATCCATGAGTTATTTTGTCTAAAGAAATTTTGAACCAAATTTGGAAGAAAATTATGTCTTGAACTCAGTGTCTTAATTGTGAGATTCTCAGGATTCCCTTTTTTCTGCTGCTCGAAGGGAAGAAATGGATGAAAATATCATGACCAGGGATTGAATTCACACTATCCTGATCAATAGATTGCTACATGGTATACCTATAGAGTATTAGAAGGATTTTAATCTATGAAATAGGTGTTTTCTATATGGATCTGGAATGATATATGATTTATTTATCCCAGAGATGAGAAAAGTTGGACTGCCTACTGGTTTAGAGGAAAACTAGAGAAACACTAGTAGAAATGGGTTGTTTATATACATTTATGGATGTATCAAAAAACCATAAATAAATAATGACTCTACAAAAACATCATTAATTTTAATGGGGAGATGTTTGAGATAAGGAATATCTGTTGCAATATCAGACGATTTTCAAGACGGGTTTGGTGAACTTGGAAGAAGGATGAAATGACATTTGCGATATGCTCTAGGGAAGAAACATAACTGAATAATGGTTTTCGGGATACTAGGAATTCATCTCATGTATTTTAGGTAGATATAAGGTAGTTATTACTATTCAATGAATCATGGGCTTCTTAGTTCCCAATTTACTGGCCATAAGAGTTCATGTCGGAGTTGTTGAGTAGTTGGTCTCCTTGAACCAACGAATTTCACATACATCAAAGGGAGTTAAGAATAAGGCCTTGAAAAAATCAGTAGATATCTATTATCTTGATTCTAGGGGTGTTGTAGAATGTGTTTCTTCCTACATAGATTTTTTGTGAAGATCATGAGAAACTATTAGTTCAATAAATGGTGTTTCTGAACCTCGTGTAGGGAAATATGGAGGTGTTTCTAGGGAAAGGGGATTTACCCTTGAAGTAGTGTCTCAATTATCCTTTCATATTATAAGCAGTGGATCCCACTAAGGGCGAGGAAGTGCAATGAAATTACTAGAATGTCATGGAAAAGTTCTTAATGTTGTACCAATGGGGTATGATGGATCTTACAAGAAGATCTAGGTACCGAGCCAGTGGAAACTATGGGGATACAATATCTAGACCGAGCCTCATCACATAATGAAGATGGTTATATTCTTCATAGAGCTGATCTTTGAATGAATTATCTCAGTGAGGGACATACACATGGGGGTTTACCAATTAACCATAACAATGGTCGTGATGCATGTGACAGGGAACTGTATCAAACATAGAATCACAATGCTAGAGATTTTGTAAAATTTACATTGGAATCTTATCAAGGGGAAGGCACCACTACATGTCTATGGGCCATTTCTTTTCCTATACACCTGGATGAAAGCAAACATAGGGCGATATAAATATCCAAACCATATTTCCCCTCCTAAAAGATACTTATGGTAAAAATTATGAATATCGTGGGAAGTTTCCCATTCATTATGGGTCTTACCGATGTAAAGAACAAGGTCAAGCATGATGATTACTTTAATTTCCAACCATTTCCAATACTTAAGGGATTGGAAACTGATGTTGAGAAAAGGACCGAGAAGTAGTGATAATATCTATGGGCCTTTTGAGTTGGTGTGTTGGTGGAAAGTTATGTTTGCGATCCACAAAATCCACTCTTTTTTGTAATGTAGTTTAGGTTCTGCCATAGGTTGAACTCGATGTTCTTATCATAGGTTTCCATGAGTTCCACCCCTCAGTGAAGAGGAAAATTTTTATCATGTTCACATGGAATAACATGAAGAGGCATATCAAGATAATACCACAAACCACTAGTATGGTATAACCCATGACTATGAACATCATTGGGAGATCACATATCTCAGGGTAATGATGAGGAAATAAACCATCTGAAGTAATGAAATTTTGAGAACCCCCTATAGGAATTCGAAAAGCGATGACTAGAGTGTGACATGGTGGATGAACTAGCCCCGTGGGTATGTCCTTGGTAGTTGGAACAACAGTTAATGGTCCCACACTAGAGATCTATGAAAAAATTGAACCAACAACATCTAGACCCTATGTCATGCGAAGGAGGACCCCGGAGAAAGTGTAGACATATTGGGTGGTCTGGTGAACATTCACCGTATCCCACAGGAATAAATTATGTTGTGTAGACATCCCCAATGATGAATTCTTTCCTATGGATTTGAACAATTATGATGTGTTCATGCAGTTATCTAGTGTCCACGTGACGTGGAAGAATCTCAATAAACATGGGATGCGTCTCTCCATTATTATCATGTAAAAGGATGGTTTCCTCATGTCCTAGGAATAGGGGAAGCGGTGTGCGATAGAGCAGGAGAACCTAGTAAATTCTTTGGTAACTAAATGTTTATTGATAGACAATGTGATTATTCTTCAAGACATGACTACTACTCCACAACTGTCAGCATTGAACTTCATTGTCCACATTCCATTTCTCGAGGAATTAAATGAATATTTGGCAATTAATATTTATTAAGGGATCAACCTTTGATAGTGGATGGATTGTAGTGTCCGTGGAAGAAATAGCCGAACTATTCTAGGTAAACTCTGCATGACATTCATGTTTTGAATATTTCCACTCTTATTATCTTGATAATCTAATTGATACCATTTCTATATAGAATAATCTAAAACAAGGGAACCCTATTTGCGAGGATGAAGGTACATTAACTAGTGTGGAAGAGAATAATTTGGGTCCCGTGCCCAGGACATAAGCAGTTGGTGGGTGACAGAATTTGAGGTGTCCAGGGCCACCAACTCTGAATCTCCAGACCTCCGAGCCATCTATAGGGGTTGACACCATGGAATCATGTTGCCAATGACCCATGAGATTGATTTAACACCACTCAACTCCCATAATTCTATTGTCTTCATAGATTAATATTCATTTTTTGTTGATCAAACTGACTATGTTCTTCCTTTCTTAAATAGTGTTTGAAGTATTTTCCACTCAGCTATTAGAAGAGGTCAGGGAATTAGGTGTCCCATTTTTAATTGGGGAACCAGTCCATTTGTACCTGTTCATCTGAGCTCATCAGGGCAGGGTTCCATGTGAATAGTCAAATGATTCTGTGAGTGGTATCACTAGTGGCGTGTTACTCAAGGCTTGAAGGGACAACATTATCGAGGTGGGTCAAGAGAGGATGACCAAAATCGTTATCAGGAGCCCATTATGTCCGAGAGTCTACTATAATAGGATCTTACTATCATGAATATTGTTGAATTTCTAAAATATGTTCTTGAAATTACTGAAGAGTTTAAGGATTCGGACTTTGAGTCGACCAAAGAGAACCAGATTATCTAGCGCAGGGTCTAGAAATACATCTAAATTTTCATCCACCAGAATCTGAAAGCAAAATAGGTTGGTTGATGTGGTCTCTTCACCACTGGTTGTGAAACCTATGTGCTGGCGGAGCAGATTCTCATGGTATTCATGAGTTGGTCGGTGACTATTGTGTTGAAAGGATGTGTGCAGGGAGGCAACATCTTGATGTATCCTACCATCAGGATAAGTCTAATGGCAACATGAATATTAAGGAAATCAACTAGGAGATCTATCACATATAAGAATAAATATATGATCATTTTTCATTCATTGACACCCAATCAGAAATGGTCATTCATATTATGGTTCATCTAGAGGTGGTCAGGGAGTAGAAAAATAAAGTAGCACATCTGGTGGCCTATCATCGACATGAATGGACCCAAGCATAGATATGAGCTGATAATCATTCCTTATAGGTTGATGGGAAGGAAAGGGGTCCTAATATTTAGAAACAGATCCTTGAGACAGGACACCCATGGTTAGATGCGCTATATCAATCGATCACCAATGTAGAGATATGATAGAGATTCTTCCAGAACTCATAAGAGGATCCAACATGTCGATAACCCTTGCTACCACTGACACATACTTTATTGTTTTTGAATCATTCATGAATTCATGGTCATATTTATTTTTATTTATTTAATTATCATAGATATATCATATTTGTGATAAAACAAAATACTGATTCCTAATCTCAAATGGGTCACATACAATGTGATAAACACACGAACACCACATGATTTCTCCCATATACGAGAGTACCAAGTGAACATCGAAAACTTACGGTATACTATTATTTATTTACCACCAAGTGTGTTCTATCCAAGAGGGGATATGATTGGATAACATGGCTTTCCAATGTGTTTTAATACAAAAACAGGATAATGCTGTGTGCATTGGATTCAATATGAACAAATGGGATGAAATGTGTAAATCACAATGCCCAAAATATAGATCACAATGAGAGTAGGATGGTGGTATAGGATAAATGTTTCCTATGTTTGAAAAAAAATCTATAGTATTATCCTAGAATGGGGACAAAAAATAAGGTTCAACTGAAAACCATGTTGGAAGCATGTAACCTATCTCAAAATTCAATCTAAAGTCTTAGAGGATTTTGGTCAAGTATAGTAGGTGAGACTAAGTGGAATGGGACCAAACCATTATTGGATCTATTCAAATGTTTAAGAGGATTAATATCCAAATATGGGGCATGTGAAACTTTTAAATTGAGTAATGGACTGTTCAAATAAATTTCCATAGTTTTGGAATTACACCACCTTGGATAAGAGTACAACTGTGTAAGAGTATTGGTTTGAACAAATATCAAACCCATATTCATTAGAATCAAGGTCTTGAATTCCGAGGAGTAAACAATTTGAATACTATTGTTGATTAATAGCACTAGGGGGAAGGACCCCTACGGAGAGGGTCTGGCACATTTTAATTTTGTTAATCATGAATCTGAGGGTGATGGACAAATAGTTTATTGTCATAGAGTGAGGATGATACATGGTATGGTTTAACATCATTTTATCAGGAGGAATCCCTTAGTCCGACTTCATATGAATGGGATGTTTCACATAGTTTAACTCCATATGAACCAGACCAAATACAATAGTTTATGGTCATGTTGTATAGACCATGCTCTCTAGTTTATGGTCGTAATGTTTGGACCTTGGGTTTAACATCCTAATTAGATAGGTGTAGTTTGATAGCGTGAAAAATTGACATGAATGGGGGATAAAGGGAAGAAAATGAAACACAACATATCATTAGGAAGGGAAACCCATATATAGTTTATAGTCCCAATTCTTGGAAATAGGTTTCTAGTCTATGCTTATGGATCTTGGACCATAGAAATATATTTTCGAAGAATATTTTTCGGGAATGATGAAAAAAAATCCAACATGAATGATCCAAAAGAGGTTTTCATACCACACAAGTATCAGGAAATAGAGATGTGTCAACATTAATGGGGGCCAAGAAGACCTATTCCCCACCACATTTCCCTATAGGATCTGCACATTTGTTACATTCATTTTCATATATTGAATCCTAGTATATAGTTGTAGAGATTGGGAAATCATGTACTTTGTGAATCCAAAATACATCGATCAAAATCTAACAAAACTCTTAATCCATTTAATCCAAACCCATTATTGGAAATAAGGAAGGATATAAGGGGTTTTTCTGATATGTGGAACTAAAAATTATGGGTGACAGCAAGGGATTGGAATTCCATTATGATAAAATAGAGTGAAATGAGGGTAATAGGATACCTTCATTATTTTGATAATGGTGTGACTAGGGAGTCGAGATTGACTTTTGACCATGTTCGACACACAAGTACCACAATTATACTAGTCAAAAATGGACAAAGAAAATTTGAGACCAATAATCGACTAGTTTTGAGACACATGATACACTGTTTTCTTTGAGTGATACATTAAGGAACTTTCCCAAGAAGGGAGGTGAGCCATATATGGAATATGACCATCACCATTAGGGGTTCTTCTAGAATTGAAGGGTGATGGATGTACAGGATAAGAAAAACTTGATGTGTGAAATTGGGTGTATTAGAAATTGGGATTCACCCCACAAGTTTTTAAAAATATTTAAGGTAGTATTTTATGGACTATGGTGGATATTTAAGATTCATGTCCTTAACTACATGGGCTTCAAATAGTTTACGATCTTAATGTATGGACCAATATAAAATAGTTTAAGGTTGTTTAGCCTGTGAAAGGGGAGATAGTAACAAGTCATGTTGCATAGACTATGATCTCTTAGTTTCATTTCATAGAGTTTGGACAAAAGATGAGTGTCAAAATAAGATATGAGTATCTCGGTTTCATGATTATCCGACATGAATGAGTGACCAAGGGGACCCAACAAATCAAAACCCACTTATAAGGAGACTTTATATAAATATGTTAAGGCTTTGTTTCTAGTTTAGAAATAGAATAGGGGATTGTCAGAAGGGATAAGGTGGCACAGTGGAGTGATAAAGGCATCATGAATGAGGGAAAAGGAGACCAATTCCATAACTATATTTTTAAGATGGCATATACAGATTTTAATTCCCTATAGTCTAGACCATGAATGAGGCCATATGCCCGATGGGTATATGAACCTAAAGCTGTGATTGAAGAAACAATTCCTTCATGTCACTATCTATATTATGATAATGGAAATTAGGAAACATTAGTTGTTGAACATAGCATGGTGATAGACCAACACAGTTGGTGAATTCATTGAGTGGGTATGTGTTTCTTGGAATTGTGAGTGATCTGATATGAACGAGGACCATGGAGGCATGAAACTAAAAAAAACACCTCAGAAAAAACCTACAAATAATTTACAATCATGGTGTATTGAATTGGTGTAAACAGTTTATGTTCATGTTTACTATACCATCATATCTTAGTTTAGGGTCATAGAGTTTGGAACAAAAGTAGACTACTCCGAACGGGATTTTCATAATGACGATACATGAAAAACCGGATGTAAATGAGGGAAAAGAGGCTCACACACAACATATGTGTTCCTATGGAGGCCAACATAAAATTTTATGTTGTGATGGTTTGACCAATAACGAATAGTTTAATTTCATTTTCCTAGAACATAGGGTTATTAGATTTTGTTTTTAGAGCTTGGGCCGTGACAATTTTAGTTTAAGAGTAGAGAGATCAGACTGTGAATTATTCTCACTAGTATATGACGTGTAGAATATTGATATAACCAATGAGAATGATTACCTAAAGGGACCTGTAGATACACCACATATTCTTGGGGATATTCTTTGAGATGGGACTTATAAACACCCTTATAGAAGATATTGGAGAAATAACCATCTTAAATGAGGACCATGGGGCCTTTTATGCCATAAATGGTGAAAGAGGGTGAAGGAGGGTTCATGGATTCAAGGATAGTCCTAGATATGTGATATATGTGTGTCACAATGTATTTTGAAGGGGAAATAATCAATCCTTGCCCAATTATTTATGGAAAACTGCATGTGTAGGATTGAGAGGAAGAAGGAAATTTTTCCCTTTTTGGGGTGATGAGACTAAGAAATATAGTCCAATATTATATATATATATATATATAATGTGGATATGAATCAATCCCTACATATTTATGATATATAGAATCATATATGAATGATTTTGGGGTTAGTGTTCTCTCAGATGAGAATGTTACAATGTTGTGTAGTTTGTCATTGTGCCTACAGAACGATGGAACTATGTAGTTTAACATCATGCAACTAGGTGGTTGTTGTTTTCCATTTATATTTATGGTTAAATGACCATGATTTCTACACAATTTAACATTGTGTAGAAAATAAATTGGTTCTATATGGTTTAATGTTGTGTGGATGAGAAGAAGGGGAAAAGGTTTCCAAGAGGGTCGTGCATGGTGTTGCTTCTATAACCAGACATGAATGATAAATCAGGAGGCCTCCACCACATCACACACTCGTAAGGAATACATTCACATAGATTAAAGTCATAATTCTTGAGCTAAATATTTTAGTGTAAGGTCATAGATCTCAAACCAATGTTGAGTGTTTCAAGTGGATATGCATTGTGTGGTGTCGAGATATACCCAATGTAAATGAGGGCATAGAAGGAACGACACTATACACCACATTCTGATGAAAACATGGCCTATAATAAGGTGGAGGACCTCAACCAAAAGTGATATGTAGGTAATGATAGGAGTAACCATATGTGAATGAGAACCTCGGAGGCTCACACCACATGACACATTCTCTTGGAGATTCCCCCATACTGTTTAAAGCCATGATTATTGGATTACTTTAACTTATTTTATAGTCTTAGAGATCATGTGTTGGATCTTAGATTACGATCATGGAGTTTGGACCACGAATCCATGAAGTTTAAATTCATAACACTTGGACTATAAGAGGGTTATTTATTTATTATAATGTGCATAGGGTGATAGGGTATCAAAACATGATGTGAATAAGGACCTAGGGCGCACATTCCACACAACACATCCTGAGGAAAACTCACATGGGTTTATTATTATGATGCATATACTAAGTCTATGTAGTTTAAATTATCAAAAATTATACTACAGTGGTGGGACACCCAAAATGGGGTTTTCATGATGTGAAAATTACAAAACGACATGAATAAGGGGCTTAGAAGGCCTGTTTTTCTCAAAATATTTACTAGAAAACCCCCACATATAGTTTAAAGTCATGGTTTATGGACATGTGATCTTAGTTTAAGGTCATAGATTTTGGACCATGAATCTCAATTTATTTTCATAGTGTTTGGACCATAAGTATATATAGTTCAAATTCATACAACTATAATATTAAAGAAATATGAGATGTACAATTTGAGAAAAATTCCACTGATTATAGGAGTGATGCACTCTCCATTAATGGGGACTAAATATTATGCATCATTGCGGTGGAACATGTGAATAGTATAAGATCATTCCCACTTGATCTCCATTTTTTGGTGGCTTCTTGCCCAATATCATTACTGTTCTATAGATCCAATATCGTGTCACACTAAAGAAAGGAACATAGGTGAACCTTATTGTAGAATTCCATGGAAATATATTATATTCTCTCTATAGATTATGCATGTCTTGGATGCTTTTCATTTCGAGGGCTTCAAGACCAACAAGACAAACTTCTTCCATTTTTTTCTTACGTCGTCCAGGAATAGATATCTATTCAGGGTGATGGAAACTGGATCTCGATTGGTTGGACTACCACTATTCCATATACCCGATAATAGGGTTAACTTGGGAGGAGTTTTGATTCATCACCCGATAAGTCCAGAGACTGTTGGGGAGATTTTTTGTCCAACTATTATTTTTATGGAATAACAATTTTTACATAATGAGGGAGAGGGTTTTTTTAATGACATAATCTATCCATTTTCTTTTGAATGGTAGTGATATGTATGGTTGGAAATTATTTTGTACTAAGCTTAGACATTATTCATCTCAACTGCCTAGAATCTCATGTTGTTGTCTGTGATATTGGTGTGACAGACTCTGAATTTGTGGATGATGTGGGATACAACGAACTCGACCACTGATCTAGACTTGAATTCCAAAAGTGTAATATCATCTTTGAAAATGGAGTAGATTTCCATTGTGGTTAGAATAGAAATTCATTATAGAGTCTTTGTGGGTGGATATGGTCCAAAAAAATCAATTCCCATGCTGAAGAGGGATATGAATAATTGGTAGTATAAAGGGTCATTGGTGGTTGATTCACAAAATTGGAATTGAGCAGACATGCATGGAACCTCTTGGAGAACTAAATGTAGTTGCTGAACATGGTGGTCAAGATGTAGCCCAACAATTTAATATAGTGGCTGAAGATCTCCCCTAATTAATGAGAACCACATGAACACGAAAGAAATTATTCCATGACCTATGGAATTTAATCACCTTGAATGAAATGTAGGAGAATTATATTTAACCCATGTCGATAGATGGTATGCTCAGTGTTGGAATCACTTCGGTGGGTGAACTAAGAGGTACACCAGTAGATTATTTTATACTCAACTCAATCTGATAGGAGAGATCTATCATAGAGATACTCAATGTAATTATTCTTCCAATCGGATGTTGAAAGGTGATGTCATGGGTACTCTCAAATGATGTGTTGTTTTTAGGTACTTAGGTGCAGTACAGTGGCTGACCAAGGTCATCTATTAAAGAGGTTGTAATTAAAACAACATCATAGAGCTATTATAAGAATAATGATAAAATAACCAAACAACATAGAATTATTAATTGGGGGTGTTTATAAAATTATAAGAATAATTATTTGTAATAATATTGAATATCTTTTCATTTTTTTTTCAAATGATATTGACAAAACAAATTGAGAAGATATTTTTTTGTAAAAACTATTAAAATGGAGGAATAGATCCAACTCTACCTATTCATTTATATATTAATAACTATAATTTAATATGAAATATCCTCAATTATTATCGACAAATTTTTTATCTCTTGAACCCTATGAGAATTAAAATTACCAAAAAATGGAAAGATATAAACCCCTAGAAATATTTAGAATAAGAAATCACAACACCCAACTTTGATTGTGGTTCTAATGATATACTATTTTTAGCGGTAAACTATGGCATAAATACATTCCAAAAATGAGGATTAATTTAGTTTATGGATAATTTTTATAATCGTAAATTTTTTCCCATGTGGTTTTGTATTACCGATTATGCTTGTTCTCTCACAATTTACACAATCTTAACCTCATGGGTTTTTGTGTTATTTTTCCTACTTATTTAATATGTTCTTATAATTTAAATCTGAAAATCAGAAATCATATTATATTAATTAAAGTATATCATTTATTTGAAATTGAATAATGAATAAGGTATGAGGTGTATTGATTATAATGAAATCTAGTCTTTCATGGGTGGTGTAGTCATCGTACAATCAAATTGCATTCAAAACAGTTTAGCAACGATATTACAAAATCTCATTTATATTAATGATTTACATTATAAAGTGGATGAAACTATAAGAAAGAAAATGAAAAAAAACATAATACTTTATTGATAATCAATGATGATTATATAAGAACAAAATCATTACATCAATGATGAAGAAATGAAGAGAATTTGTGGGAGATCCTAGCTTGATAGCTTTCCTCCGCCAATTGTGAATCAAAATGATATATAATAACTTATCATATTCTTCCATTATAATAAATCACGTCCAAAAACCTCCAAATTAGATAAATACTAATTTAAATAATGGATTGGCGGCTAGGTTATATGAGTTTCCAAGTGTGAATGGGGAAATTCAAAAAACATATTTCTATCCAAATTGCATCACCTTGTTGGCCACCAAAATGTGTGAAAAAGCTTCTCCTCTAGAAATATTATTTGTGAGAAATTTCTTCCTATATATCCTATCAAAATTTGGGCCCAATATATTCACAGATGAAGATTTTATGGCCAAAACACGGAAGTGCTATCCAATCTGGAGAGTCCAACACATTATAGAAAATATTGACCTTTTACTTCCCTCAAACACATGATCCAACTCGGATGTCCTAAATAAAATTTAATTCCAATAAATTCAGGAACTAATTTAGAAAAGTTCATATTAAAATAAGTCACTAAAAATTATTTTAAAGGAAAATAATAACATTCAATTTCAAGGGAAAAATTGGAATATTTATCAGATTTTCAATTTAATGATCTAATCCTAAATATATTGTAAATAAAAAAATATAACACAATTTGAGGAAATTATATCATTTATTATAAATAAAATATTCAATTAAATTTTGGTTTATTAACTCCCCCAAAATTACCCTTTTTCACTCATGGGGAAAACATCATATCATGTATTCTAAAAAATTGTGATAAGATATATGAATTTTCATATTCCCCAATCCATAGTGAAAATATAAGAAATGTAATATTTCCATCAAGAATAAAACTTAATAAATAATAAATATTTTTTTTCATAAATTGTATCAAAATAAAATCTAGTGAGATTAACGACACTAATCATAGTAAAACAAGTTACTAATTCACTATGCCATTAATTAACCATTTATTAGTGTGCCAACCATTTTATATTCATATCTCCACAATTTATTAATCATATTTAGGACATGTAAAATAATTATTTGTACATGGATTAATTCACAGAACCTCTTCTACATTCTATTGCAATCAAATTTCATCATCCACTCACTTAATCATTCCCAAAAGTCAAAGCATAATCCCTCGACCTAGGTATCCACATTTGTTTTAAATTTCATCACTCCCATATTTATTATTATATTTATTATTCGTTTTTTTGGATTTTAATTTTTGTAAATATTTTTTTGAGGGAATAAAACTGGCAGATATCAAGTACACAGACATATGTCATTTAATATAGTAATGAAATTGATCATAATATAAACATATTTATGGGCCGGCCATTGATATAAGAAGTCATGTTTACCTAACATGGATATACCTTCAATTAAATAGGGAAAAAATCAATAGTCATGGTTAAGTAAAAATTTGGGTGGATAAATCAATGACACAATTTATCATGAAGAAATATCAAAATTAATGGTGTCATAATGTAAATGGATTTATAATGGAAGAACCAATCATATAATCTAAAGATTATATTTTTATAAAAATCAAAAATTAAAATAAAATTTAACTCATTCTTATAATTTCACAAATGAATTTTTTAAAAATGTATTTTCCATATGTTCCACATGTAAGTGAAAATGATAAAATATATGTTTTTTGTATTTTATTATTTTGTTTTTTTTGTAAAAATTCCACCAAAAACATAATATAAAATTCACAAAAAAACACACCAATGGAAATCATGAATAGATAAACCAAATTGTTTACCCTCCCCCACACAGAAAATATTTACTTTTCGTCAATGTGAAGTAATGATATGATATGTGCACATGATGTAACAGATTTTGAATAAGAGAAAATAATAAAAAAGTAAACATTTTTGGAGTATCATGACATTCTCAAGTGATGATGGGGTGATGTAGTGTGATAATATCAACTACATTGGTAGGATGTACCTCAATAAATTTCATCATATGCTTTCCTTTGACTGTAAGTCTTTTTCCTAAGTGTTTTTGTGTAATTTACATGCCACCATAGGGAAAATAATTAGATACAACATAAGAACCTAACCTTATGGAAGGTAGCTTACCATGTAGTAGCTTCAATCTTTAACTATAGTGGCGGCCTATGTGACCAACATGATACTCCGTTTTATGGATCATTTTGCCAATATTTTATGTTGATCGTTCCTTATAGAGCCTTGTGTTATCATATCATGACAATTGAATCTCCTCAAGATGTTGAGTTTGCAGCTTCCATTTAATTCCATCATGAAAAAAATACATGTTTCATTTATTTATACCCTAACATGTTTGATGATGGACTTCCATAAATATAGTACATTATTTCAAAAAAACAATCTGAAATGGTGAATTTCTTATCGTTGTATTATATGATGTCTTATTACCCAAAGTGCATCATCCAATTTCTTTCTCTAATACTTAATATTCAGATACACATTTGTCTCCAGGAATATTTTTACTTCTGATTTGAAACCGCATCCTGGCCTTCTTTTTGGGTGTAGTATGGTGTTGATTTTTTTTGTGTCACCCCACAAATCAAATATATAGAAGACAAAATACGATTGAAAAAAGTGTTTCCACAAATCATTGATTATATACTTTGGAGAAGAAAACCTACCTGAAATCTATGCTCATAAAATTTCCACTTCAACATGAGAAACATTTATCATGGTGGCCTTAACCTCCATCCATTTTCTAACAAAATCAACATTGAACAAAATGAACATGAAATGTAATGAACATTTAAATGGTAACATAAAATCAATTCAAAAAAAAACAAATGCCTCACAACATAGAATGGGTTTTTTGGGCCATCTCATGTCTCTTAAAAATGTTTCCAATGTGTTGGCAATGAGGGAAAGACATAAAAACCACATGGGCATCATGGAATAATCTAGGCCAATATAATCTATAGTTTTAGAATTGTCTAACTATCTATTGGGGGAAAATTGTTATTCACATGAAATTGTATGTAATAAAAGAATAATATACTCAAAATCAGGATCAGGAACACACCTCATAATAACATTATCACAACACATGTTACAGAGGTAAGGATCATCCAAAAAATGATCTCAATCATTAATTTTAATAAAGAATGTTTCTTTAAATTATTAATAATTTCACAGGAAAAAGGGACTTAAATAAATCACCATTCCAAGGATGTGTAATTGAGAGTGAATAAATATTATCATCAAAAAAATAGTCCTAAAGTGGTACATGGTCAAAGGTGTCATCCTATAGCATGTGAGTAATATGATTCATGTGGTATGCTACTAGGTTCTCTTAACCCTCCTTGTCCATTATCTCAATGTCAAATTATTGATGGAGGATAATCCATCAAACAATCCTAGGATTTGTATCTGGATTCTTTAAAAGGTTCCACAGATATACATGGGTAGAAAAAACAAATACATTAGAGGCAAATAAATATTAACTGAATTTATATAAACAAATATGATAAAAATAAAATTCTTTTTTATTTTTTTTATATTTATTGGTATTAATACAATGTCCTAAAATCATAAGTAATCACACGTGAATGTCCCTCAGCCCTATGTGATAAGATATCTCCCACTAAAATGATTGAAAATAAAATATTACCTCAAATATAATGTTGAACTATGGAGACTGTATGATTGTCATAGTGGTAAATTTTTTCATTATCTCATAAAATGATACCATTAATGAATCTTTAAAAATGATGTAAATATCTTTTTGAAGGGATCGAAATAGGGAAGAGTTGTCTTACTAAAATCTCAGTTGAAGGGTCAACAAAATCATTCATTCTTTATTAATTATATAAAATAATTCATACATAATGAATATGGAAAGAATAATACAATATAAATCTTAGATATATAATCCTCTATTCTATATTATCACACTACATGCACTATGTTAATTCCATTTTATACCATCAAATTACACTATTAAATGTTCATGACAAAAACATTCTGAATACAATGATTTAACACCTTTCTCAAACTAAAGATCCATCTACCAAATGAAGATCCATAAACAATAAAATAATCCACTGATACCTCTATTAAGGTCTAAATGAAATCTAAAAAAATACCCACCATTCATATATGGAAGGTTCCTTCAACAATGAATTTTTTAAATTCTATCCTATGGTAGGAAATTGTACTGAATGGACAAGTGAATGATGTTCTCTCTTAATCCTCTAGAGCTATAAGAACCTAATAATACCCAAAAAATTAATATTCATGAAACAATACTGTGTGTTCCCAAATAGTCACTCAATCATTTGATAAATAAATTCTAGAGGTAAATGAACATCATGACTGGAATTTTTTTAGATAATTATCATCCAAACAGACAAACCATCTATTTTGTACCCTTATTGGAACTAACACCTCTCTCTCATTTCTTACCATAGTAACACCACTATTTTTATTTAGAACCTGAAAAAGAATAAGTGAATAGGAATTTGAAATATGACAAATTATACCTACCTCGAGAAATTTATCAACATATTTTTTAACAACATCTAGAAGTGTTGGATTCAATTACCTTTGTGGGTAAAAAACTGGTTTAACATCATTCTCCAAAAGAGTCATGTTCATACAAATGGAATGGATAATATTATATATTTCAGCAGTGGTCCATCAGATTTCTCTATTGTCCTCCCTCATAAGATTAAAAAGTTTATCTTAATGTTTGAAATGGATACTATTAGAAGTTATAATATATACTCTCTCACCACACAAAAAGTATGATTATTTAATATTTAGTGTTAATGACATGAGTTCATATATATAGGGGTTATGTATGGATGGTGATATTGATGGAATTAAAATATGGGAATAATATAAATCGGTAATATAATACACATTCCAAAAATTGGATAATAATGAATCAAATCCATCTGCATACCCAACTACCATGTCATAAATTGAGTGAACTTGATCAAAAATTATAATATGATACCACATCAAAATCAAATCCAATAGTGTTTTGTACATTTGAAATATGTTTGTATGTCCTTGTAGACATATAAAATAGAAGAAATTATCAAAATTTATTTAAAAATAAGACCATTAAAATCCATGTAATTTGTACAACTTTTTTCGAAATGGATGTTTTAAAAAGTATAATGGTACATTGAGGGGTAGTGCATTGACTCCATAACATTAAATATGAATCCTCAATCTCTGTACTAGATGGAAAGTGTACCCTTAAAGAAATTACTAACTGTTTTTGTAATTTTTAGTAAGGGACTACTTAAGATAATTGAACCCTAAGAATTTACCTGATCATCAACTATGATAGGATTGAATAAATTTTCTGGAAACAACATGCCTCTTATTCTAACATTTACATCATCAAGGAAACACACATGATATGTTGAAGCTATTTTATCCAACTACACCACTACTCTCAGGAGATTCCGTTTACTAAACAGTAACTAAGAGAATACAGAGTGAGACATCACATTCATGGCAGCTCCCAAAATACATAAATTATCATAAAAGTATAACTCCCCTATGGTGCATGGGATAGTGAATGTCCCCAGATTCCTTCACTTTGGACAAATTTCTTGAGTTGGTGTAACCAGTGATTAAACATTTCTTCCAAGATTAATCCCTTCATTTCTCTTGACCCCACTTTTATTGGTATAATGTTCCTTCAAGAAATTGGCATACCATGGTATCTCTTTAATGGCCTTAATAAGGTGGTTTTTTTTCTCCATGCGCTTGAATTTGTCATAATCCTTTTTTTTGCATCGCTTGTTCATCCATATTTATGGTTTAACCAAATCTGTTTAGAAAGGGATGTTTTTTAGTAGGAATATCATCAATCGTTTTCATACCATTGACATTATCCATATTTATGGTTTAACCAAATCTGTTTAGATGTATCATTTTGTTTCTCCCCACATCATAATGTAATAGACCTAAAATTGACCATAGGATCTGAATTAGGTTGGGAAGGAAGATTTAAAATGATCGTACTTAATAGTTTATGGTGGTTAGTGGAAATTTAGATCATTTGTGTCTTAAGATCCGTCAAATCAGAACCTTGACTCCCAAACTCATTGTTTTGATAATTATTTTTTAAAAGACCATTAGTGTTATAATCTACCTTAGATTTAGAATTCCATTTTTGGTGTGATGCTGATTCATTATCTTCAATTATCCATTTGGGTTATTGGAAATCCTATCACCAAGGTTGAGGCTACTTGAAGTTTTGTTTAAAAGATGTCTTTTCTTGTTGTCTAGAGCCACCCCTTATGTCTAATTGATATAACTCACTTTTTGTTGTTGGAGAAAATAAAATATACATATTTTTTGGGGTATGTGGCTGTTTATTCTACTATTATGTTCTCCAAGGGAATATGGTTTTACAATCCTCTATATCATTTAATTGGGGGAAATTGTTTGTTCAGTGGTATATTTTAGTGAAAATTATACAATTCCATGAAATAGTGGGTAGGGATTTATTTTTGAGGAAAATAAATTTTTATCACAGTTTTGTGCAATATCCACTAATTTATATTTTGGTGAATAATGACTTACCTGATGTAATCCTCTAGTATGTGGTGTACATTGATCAACAAATTATTGGGATATGTTTTATATATTGAAGATTAATGGACATGTAACTGCTAGTATTTTTTCACTAATGGTCCTCTATCCGCGACATCCACCATGCTTCTTTCCTTATTTTTGAGTCTTTCATAGAAGTATTATATGAGAAGTTTCCCACTGATTTGGGGATGCATGAATCTTTCCTAAAACTTATTGAATGGATCCCAATACTCATACATACTCTTCCCTTGATCTTAACTTATTTATGAGATCTATTTTCAAATGGAAGTTGTCATTGATGATGGAACAAATATAAGAAAAAATGTTTTTTGAAGTCATTCTAAAAATGTACATCATCAGGTTATAAATAATATATGTAGGCTTTTATAGATCCATCAAGTGAAAATTGGATAAAATTTTGTTTTATTTGATCTTCATATACATTTATTAGTTTACAGTTGATAAAACCACATTAAATTCATTTATTTGTTTATTGGGATCCCTAAAAGAGAGGCCATATAATTTTGGATGCATGTGTATAAATCCAAATTTTTATTCAATGTTTGATTCAATGTTTGGATAAGCAACACAATTTAGATGATAGTAAATTTGAGTTGATACCAATTCAATAATGGTTCTATTATGTTAATTTTTATTATTTTTATTCATTGGTTCATGTTTTATATTTCTATTATATATAATTTAAATTTCAATTATACTACAATAAAGGAAATATCTGTCTCCTGAATGTTGAAACTTCACGAAGACTAAGATTGTGTTATTTGAGCTTGATGGTTATGTTCAATATCATGTCCATGAACTAAGATATCCTTTTGATTAGTTCATTTCATAATTCAACTAAAAATATAAATTAATTTAAGAAAAGTGGGATATAAAAAATGGAATAAAGTTTCAGTTGATGGTCTAAGAAAGAGAAATGGAAAAAAAGATGAAACAAAGAAGAAATTGAAAATTTGAAAGAGGAATGAAACAAGAGAAGAAGATAAAAAATGAAAATAGAAACATAACTGTAATTGGTTAAATAAATTTCATTTTTTCCTAAAAAAAGTTAAATTTGTAATGTTATTTCCATTGGAACTCAAAAATGATTAGTGATTTTTAGGTACATACCTGAAGAGGTGTTGCTAAACAAGGTCGTCACCAAAATAGGAATTAATCAATTAAAATTCATATATGTATTATAAAAACAATGATCAATGAAGTAATTATATTATAAGGATGGTTAGGTTTGATGTTTATAAAATAATAAGAATCTGTTTTTTTGAAGAATATTTTATATTTTTTATTATATTTTGAAATTAGATTGAGAAAACAAATTGAGAATATATTTTTATAAAGTAAACATTTAATGGAACAATCGATATAAATATACCTCATCACTAAATTATTTAAATTTATAAATTAAGTTAAAACCATCTTAATTATGATAATTTAATTTTTTAACTATTGAACCGTATGAGATTTTTCATTACCCAAAAGATGAAAAGAGATAAAAACTAGGATAGCTTCAGAACATGAAATCCAACACCTTAACATGATTTTCATTCTAAGGATAAATTATTTTCAATTTTAAATTAGTAAATAAATAAATTCTGGAAATAATGATTAATTATGTTTAGGAATTATATTTTAACTATACAAATTCATCATTTGTTGTTTTGTTTTATCAGTTATGTTTGTTCTCTCAAAATTTTGACAAATCTTGACCTCATTTGTATTTATTAAAATTGTTCAATTTACTTTCTAGATTCTTGTAATTTAAAAACTAAATTCATAGATAAAATTTTGTGAATTATTGTACCTCATTTACAAAACATAAATAAATAATTAAATAAATAGGTAGGTCGATTACTATGAAAACTGCTCTTTCATGGGTGGTGTACTCATCATTGGAAAAAATTGTATTCACAAATGTTTAGAAAGGGTATAATCCAATATCATTTCTACAATTGATTTATAGAAAGAATCTTATGATTATAAAATATTAAAATATAAATAAAAAAATTAATTAAAATCAAATCAATGAATTTTATTATAAGAAAAAAACATTACAACAAAGAAGAGGAAAAGAAGATCATTTTCGATGAGATCCTAGATCAATAGCTTCCCTCATTAAATTGTGAGTAATAATGGTATAAAACTAGTTATCATATAATCTCTATCTCTTAATTAATGTAAAATTTAAAAAAATAATAAAAATATAAATTTATAATATGGGGGGAGGCTGGGATGAAAGAGTTCTCAAGTGTGAAAGTGGAAATTCATAGAAATATTTTATGGTAAATTGAACTGCCTTTTTGACCACCAAAACACATGAACAGGTTGTCGATCTAGAAGTATTATGTATCATAAATTGTTTCCTTGAGATCCACTCCCAAATTTGGTCCCAATTCATGAATTAATGAAGATTTTATGGCCCAAATACTAATGTGGTGTCCAATCCGGTGAGTGCATCCCATGAATGATTTAATAGCCCTTTTACTCCACAAAAATGCATGATCCTTACTATATTTCTTGAATAAAATTAGTATTATATTATTTAAGTTACATATTTTTTAAATAAAATGTTACAAAAAGTTACTAAAAAATATTTCTAAGTGAAATACTACAGTGAAATTTAATGGGAAAACTAAAATTTTCCAAAAAAAATCAAAATAATGATCTAATCCAAAATATACTCCAAATAAAAATATATAAAAAAATGTGTGGAAATTGTGTCATTTTTAATGAATAAAATTTCCAAAATAAATGTTTTTATCATATGTATCTTCTATAGTAGAGGTTGTGGTGTTCCCAGTGTAGAAACATTAGTGGTCAGCTGTTTTACATGCTAGAAATCAACGTTATGTGGGAAGATGGGACCGATAGTCCTATAGTGCACCACATGGATGAATCATTCATTCTAGTCATGAATTTTAAGAAATTGGTAGACCATCCAGGTTATCAGATTGACCATTCAATGATTAGGGGACATAGGTCTCCAATGGATGATAAGGGAACATGTACATCAGCTGGTGTGTGCAGTTAAGTTGGGGCATGCACTCTAGCTTCCTGAAGACATAATTACCCTTGATTAAAAACAATATATCTTCTCTAGAAAACCACATTTGTTTAACAACATATGACGACTATGTATGGTGTTATAAAATAAATATTTCACCATAATTATTTTATGGATCTTTTATGATGATATTTGATGGGATTGTATAATCCAAATTGGTTTTTACGTGTAGGTATTTGAGAAGAAGAGGTTTTCTTTTATAAGAGAGGAGATGGGACCTCTTCAAATATCTCAAAATAAATTATACATTATAAGAATATTATAGAGAAAAAAACTTCAAAAAGTCATATAAAGTCATAAGGGATGAAATTATAGACCCTATATTATCTATATTGTGATTATTTATATTTTAATGTTTTTATATAATTTAATTATATATTAACTCCACAAAATAATCTTATTAAAACTGTTGATATCATATATTACATAGAAATTAAAAAAATTATAATTAAATTATTTAATATATACAAATAATGTTATAACCATCCAGATAATTTCTATATCACCTTAAATTTCTCCAATTATATTTAATTTTATATTTGTAATATCATTTATTTTATTTATACATTATTTAAAAAATTAAAACATCACTGTTACGTATGAATTTAATGTAATTATCTCTTATGTAAACATTAAAAATAATTTATCATGAGTATGACATATCCATTATATTAAAAAATATTTTTTTATTCTAATATATCTTTTGAATAACCACATATTAAAAATGTTACACTTATTGAAAAAAATATTGTGACATCCTTGACTCTTCATTAAATAAAATACTATAAGGGTCATAATTTGAAACATATTGCACCAAATGTTACTAAATTAAACTATTGGATGAATATGGTTGAATCCTACTCATCCAATAGAATTTGGAAATTGTTATGGTCAATTTTTAATCTTTTACTTAACATTTTAACCCTAAAAAATGATAAAAATAATTTTCTAAGTTTAATATTCATATTTTCATAAAATAAAGAGGACCTATTTTCTAAATTTGTACCCAATGATTAGTATTATTTATCCTATTTTGAAAAATTATATAGGAATATGTTTGTAGAGTTTAATATAAAATCTAATGAAAAAATTCAATTAATTTTGTTTCTAAAATATACCATACTAAAATATAAAATATTTTTATTCAGGAAAAAAATTCATTTCCAAAACCATAATCAGATAAAATTACATTAAAATGATATAATTTAATTCTAATTTAATGCACAATTTCTCATTATAAATGCAGTTAATGAGAATGGAATATTCAATAAAAATATGTATTTTTTAATAGTCATTGAAAAGTCAATATTTATATAATTTTTTCAAAAATTAATCTTATAATAATACTAACCAGATAAATTCAGAAATGAAATTAATATTACAACATATATTTTCTTTAAATTATGTAAATTATAATATTTAGTCATAAAAAGAAGAAAAAATCATAAAATAATAAATTTTCAATAAAGAAAATGTATTATATTTCTAAAAATGAAATAACTTTACAAATATATGTTATATATTGTGATAAATAAAATTAATACATTAAAAATGAGTAGGATAATTATATATTACATAATTTGGTTAGAACTATTCATTCCTTTTGATTTAATGGCTAGGTTATATTGATCACATTTAAATAAAAATATTTATTTTAATGTTTAAGAAAAATGTGGATTATCTTATACGCTATTGAGCATAGTGTTTCATTTTAAAATATCAGGATATTAAATTTTTGGTGCCCATCCAATGTATTTAAATGATTTTCATAGTGTTTTATGTTCTGTAAGTACATTGAATAATTGAATTTTAATGTCACGAATATTTCTCATGAATGGAAATCGCGTTTCGATATAAATGATTTCTATTTATGGAAGAAGGAATCTAATTTGAGGTTTTCTCTTTTTAATATAAGTGTTTGTTATGTATGAGTTATGCAATAATTATATAAAACTGTAAACTAAAATGGACTATGAAATATAATAAATTGAATTGTTGAATGATAAATAAATATGATATAATTTTTTATGGATATATTTATATAATCCATTAAAAAGAACTAGAATACAAGTAATCAATACACAGGAATAACACATTATCAATGAGGTGTTACATACATACTTGAGTAGGAATGCCAATGTATAAGAAATATTAACCAAAAAGATGATTATATGTAGGAATTAAAATAAGGGAATGAATAAATCCATAAAAACATATTGGAGGCTCCACTACATTTCCAGAGCCTCATCACATCATGGCCTATAAATCTATCCTTAAGACTACACCTTAATCAATAAATAATGAAACCCATCCCAACCGAGACCAAAATCCAAGTTTCATTGTAATTGGGTGCCCATTTGTAATGGGGGAACCATTAAGATGTAACGATAAAAGAAATTATGGTAACAATATGGATATCATGTACATACAGAAAAAGCAATGATTTCTACAAGTGATATTCTAAGAATAAATAAATAACCAATGGAAAACTAGCATTGATCTTTAGTTTTAAGACCATGATTGGACATAACTTCGTTGGAAATTAATATTGTGTATATAATCATGTTATTATGACCATTAAATCTATAAAAACTACACATGGAGATTTCAATATCTTATATAGTGAAAATAACTTGGGGTTTAAAATTACCTTGATATACTGTAAGACAACCTGGGAAAATCTCTATCCTAAATTAAAAACTAGGTGAATTATCCACCCTAGAATATATTGACTTATAACATCCAAAACCTAGTATTGTGAGGGTCATGAAAAACCTACGAAATACCCCAAAATTCCCATAATATCTTTCATTCCATGACATATCCTCTTCCGAGAACCAATATAATCTTAACTCCAAAACCATGATAACCCACTAGTAGTATCAAAAACATCCCTACTATGGGAGGTTTCTTTACTATCATAGGACACCCCATAATTGGTGTTTTCTTTTTCAGGAATAGAAAACCCAAGGGTGTTTCTCATATCATGTATGAAAATAAAAATCATAAAGGGTTAACTAAATTCCTAAACATTTTATCACTATCTTTAGCACGCCATCTCACATGACATGCATAGGACATATGTTGGGCAAAAATCCCTCAAGGTAACATTGCAGTATTTTTGGGTTGATTGTGTTTGTTGACAAAGCATGTGTTTCCATGAAGAATTGTCGAGTTCCCAAGAAGTTGTTGACATTCCATGTTGACAAAGAACGATGACAAAGGAATGGACAATCTGGAGGCGGTACAAAAGAGCAGTAAAAGGTGGCGCCGTTTCCCAGTGTTTGCCAAATTTTTGGGGTCCAAAATTTGGAGTTTGGTGAGCATCATGAAAAGAGGATTTCCATGAAGAACATAATTTCATATGGAAAAGGCATGATTTTCGCGAAGCTAGGATGCATGGTTTGGAAATCGCGAAGACCAGAAGAATGGAGGCGGTGATGCTTCGCGATTACGTCAAGCTTCGCGAATGGCAGAGGCTGAAGTGCATTGCGGCGGAGAAGGGCTTTGCGAGAGAGCATTGCGGCGAAGGCGCGAAAGAAGGTTGAGCTTCGCGAAGGAGCTTTGCGGCGAAGGCGTGAGCCACAAAGGTAAGTTGACGGTGATTCATCGCGACTACGTCAGGCTCCGCGAACGGAAGATTTCCGTGGAGCTTCGCGATTTGGACAGAATTCTGGCAGAAACTTTGGAGCTTCGCGATTTGAGATGATGTGGCGTTGACATCCCGCGGAAAGTACGAGGGTCGGTGTAATCGCCTATAAATAAAGGCCGACCCCTTCGAGCGAAGTAGAGGGAATTTTCAGAGAAAATACTTTGCTCTCGATTTGCAAAGGTGGTTCGCGGAGCCAATGTGCTTCGCGAAAGAGGTGCTTCGCGGCGGCTATTGTAGCTCCACGAAACCTGCGAGCTCCGCGTTGGCTTACTTAGCTTCGCGAGGGTCGTTACTTTGCGACAGCTTGAGCATCGCGAGAGTTCTTCGCGAAGGAGCTTCGTGAGTGAGCTTCGCGAAAAGGCAGGATCATCGCGAAGGCTTGTTTGAGCTTCGCGAAATTGGGAGCCTCGCATTGTAGGGTGCTTTGCGAAGGTCTTTCCAAAGGATGTTTTGCCCAGTGTTCAGAGGCAAAGAGGTATTCATCTACGGATGAAAGTAGAACTTCAACAGAGCATCTACATACAGAGAAAGATTCATTCCTTAATGGAAATGAAGAGACCTACAGGTCTATAAACTGTGATTGGATTCCCTTTTGGAGCAGTGAGCTTAGGAAGAGGAAAAGGTGATCCTCTCCACCGGCAGTGAGCCATAGAGAGAGAAACAGGGAGTGACCCTTGGGAAAGCAGTGAGCTGACCCTAAACATTGTATAGGTAGTGAGCCTGGGCATAGATGTGATCTAGCCCGAACATTGTAATCCAGAGCTAGTGAAGTCTAGTGGAATTTGGTACGAACCGGATACTTGTCGGCATATGCTCCTTGGACGTAGCCCTTAGCGGTGAACCAAGTAAAAATCTCTGTGTCTGCCAGCTTACTTCCCTGCATTGCATTCAAAGTATCATCATCAGGTAAAGGAGACAAGTGATCACAGTAACCACACAAGTGCAAACAAAGTGACCCTTTTAACAAAGAGGTCAAGATCCAGTGGGGCAGAAAGAACTTTGAAAAAGAATATCCATACCCTGATTCACCCCCCCTCTCAGGGTATATAGGCCCCTATTGGCCCTAACAATATATGTTGACACATATAACCATTTTTACACACATTTCACACCCCAAACCCGGATCAAATATGATTTGGATTTCAAACTAGGGTCCCATAGAGTATTATAAAAAAGGCACAAAACATGGGGTCCTTTTGTTCATAATATAAGTGGAGGCACCTCATGTGGGTTCCTCGATCTCAATAACTTCATGGGATAATGTTTTCATAAGAGAGAATCCAAATCCTCAAAAAAATTATAAAACAAATTAAGGTCTCTTATTATACAAAGGGTAGGATATATTTTCCATATCCTAAGGGGGATGTATAAAAAATCATCAAAAATCCCAATTCATTCCATGGTTGTTTGGCTCACCAAAACCATGTATTTCCTACATATGGTCAATACCAAAAGGATAAAAAAACATCAAGGTCCCTCACCTGGACAACAAGGGTAGTCCACCCCAACACTTCTCACACACCACTCATTGAGGTTTTGACAAATTTATAGGCTAGTAAATGTAGTAATGATGATGTGAATGAAACCATGAACTCCCCTAAAGGGGAACCAAAGGTCAAGGGAGACAGTGTGAATAAAAACCTTTTCCATTGATAGCTGTGAAAATTAATCCAGCAGATAAAGGAAAATATGTCATTGGAATCTGTCCAGATTATTTAAGGGACAAAACACAATTTAAATGTAATATATATTTAGAAAAACAATTAAACAATTAATGTGGGCCACACCTTTATTGGAATGAATAATAATAACATTCATCATAACATACATATTTCTAATTGAGGTCGTACACCTAGGAATACCTACACCATTTAAAAAACCTTCAAATTTTAATTTTTATCCAAAATTTATCCTTCTTAATCCTTTATATGCCTCATTTCAACTCAACCCACAAGATTTAAACCACGGAATGAATCACGAAATTAATAATTAAAACTAATACAATTAATAAAAATAATTTATTCAAATTTGTTAAAAAACCAAAATTCTAATGGGGTGATTCCTAATCACCAGGACCATGACTAACTAGCTAGGAGAGGCCATATATATCCTATAACATTATTTAGAGAAATGTACACAACACATAATAATAAATACATCCTGAAATTAATTTAATTCAGTACAAAATACATTGAAAAATCACAATGATGATATACCTCATCAAAATGATGTGTGATAGAATGTGAACATTGTCTAATGATGTATTATATAAGGGTTGGGTGGAATATCCATCAAATATGTATGATTCCACAATGATCATGGGGAATTACTATCCAATCCCAAAACTGGGAAACCCAATAATAAAGGCGAATGAATGTGAATATAGGAATAATACAATATAGAATTGATTTTAAACTCAATATTAAAGGACCACACCTTAAATAATCTGAAATCGAAAAGGAACCATATAGGAAAAGAGGAATGGGTCATCTCTCCCAAGTATTGGTGAGTGGATGAGAAAGGGGAATCCCCATTTAAATTTTCAAATGGGTAAAAAGTAAAATATATAAAATTAATGAGGAACAAGTTTGGGACACATTACTTTCCAATATATTTAACAACTATGATGTTGGAAATTCTAAAGAAAAACCCCTTCACGCTATTGGGATGCACCATCTACCAAACTACTCTTTAACCATTAAAAGTAGAGCTATCTCAATATGTACCATTTCACACGGTCTCTCTCAAAAATGTTTGAAAACCATGATCCATGCCCTATGTCTAATTTAGGTCACATTTTTAACCTTAAAATCTAAATTTTTAACCATAAACCATGTGTTGACCATGTAACTCAACCATTAAAATTTATAAAAATAACTAGAAGCCTCCACACACTATACAAGATACATGGTTTCTTCAAAAACATGCACACTAAAACATGAAACCTAGATCGAATCCCTAAAAATTTATAAAATTTAACTTCATCCTCTTGATCCTCTTTTCAGAACTTTATGCACCTCATATCCCTCAATCCATATCATAAAACAGCTTCATGTGATTATCAAACTCTTTGATTATCGATATGAATCTTGATTCTATAAATATTCCATCCACAAATATTTTTAAAAAATAAATTTTCATTCACAATCTAAGGACACATATAAGTTCCATATATTATAAGTTCTATTTTACTATAATGAATCAAACATCTAATTTTTTGGATGAATCAACTATTGTTAAAAAATTATGATGTTTTTTTATTAATCTGATTTCTATAAAATTATACTAAAAATATTCATGTGTGAATCATATGTAACTTTCGTCGTTTCACCATGGGTATCTATAATTACAAGGTCTTGTTAAATTCCCAATAACGGGGTTCTCTAATTAATTAATTAAAAAAATCATTCAATATCTGTTGATTTCTACAATGATGAAAAAGTTTAGGATTCTTTGGATAGTCATTATTTTTGTGTATAATGTTATTATATTTAAAATACCATAGACATATCCTTCCAAAATAGTTATTTAAACTCACTGACACCTTTTAATGATCAATATATTTATTTTTTCTGATTTCGTCCTAATAAAAAAAAACATTCCTAAAAATGATTGTAAGAAAAATGATTTATCTCAAAAAATTTATCATAGACATTTCTATCATAACATCTTTATTTACAACTATAGTATTCATTGTAATATTAAATATTATTACTGTTTTACCAAATCTCATGTTAAAGAATATCCTCAAAGCATCACAACATATGATTATAATTAAGGATGGTCTCTGGTAAAATAAATTGCTCACACAAATTAATTTTATACCCACTTTTCATAATTCTTACATTCCCACTCTCCGTGAACTCTTGGTCCTTTATCATATTCATCATATATGGATAGGTTATTGATTCAATGACTTTTTTAAGATAAAAAATATTGTGTTATCTGAAAAATATTATTCTATTTCACTAACCCCCACTTATATTTTTATCCCTTGAAAATGTAAGTTGTGAAAAAATATTGGATTTTTTATGAATATCAAGGATTTAAAACATCCATTTATCCTTCCATACTAATATTCAACATAATATACTTTTATATCACACTAAAAAATGGGATGATCAAGACTCCATAACTCCAAATATTGATCTAGTTAACAAACATTAATTTTTTTCCAATATCCAAGAGTTTTTAACATTTGGATTAATTGAAAAAGCGTTAAGTAACAACATAATGGTTCCAAATACATCCTCATTAACATGATCTCTACATAAATAAATTTCTATAATGACACAAAAATGAAATCAAATAACTATATTTTTATAAATCTCAAAATCTATAGATTATGAATGTTATAAAACCAAAAATAACACTTCAATCTATATATATGTATATATATTCAATGTTTGATGATTATTTTCATTCATGATTGAATTAGATAATGAATACATAAAAAAAATTAAAAAAACATTATATTCATAATGATATATTTTAAAATACATTTGAAACCATTTTTCTTGAACCATTATACGCAATAAAATAATATTCATGAATCCAATATAAGTGTGTAACTTATTTAAACATTCATACCATCATACATATCCAAGGATTCATGAAGGTATTTATTATCTCAACCCATCATGGTACTGATACAAATAATCCAAAAAAACCAATATAGAAAAATTGATCCTATAATAAATTTTTATACTAGAACTCATTTAAATATCATTATTTCCTATAAATGGGATATTTATGCTTTATATTGTTTTCTTAAACAGTTTCAATCATCGTAATATTTATTTCAATAGTAATTACATATACTATACTCAATAACAATTATATATACCATTTCATAACAAGTTTTCATAGACACAATGTAAAAATGACCACATTTTACAAAGCATGTTCCCTAGATCACAAATGGTTATAAAAAAGATTTATGGGATACCACATAAAAATTAGAAGAATGATATAGTTTCAAATAAATGAAAAACTATCTAATAGATAAATTGAAATTTTAAAAAACCCAAAAAATCTAAAACAACTTTAAATTGACCAAATTAAACAAATTAAAATGATTGAAATGTAAAATAAACATGTTTCCTAACATAATATTTTCATGATAAATATTTTACTAAAACTATGCTACAAAGGATATTCCAACTCCTATATTTATGAAGAATAGATAAATAATAAGTATCTACATGATAGAAACTCCAATAATCCATCTCCAACGAACAAGTATTCTTTCCCTTTAACTATATCACTATAAATTATATCTACATGCACACTAATATATGATGATATGAGTCAGTAATAGAATATTCAATTGGATTCCCCAAAATCAATCCCACGAATTCTAAAATATGACTAGTTCCAAACCACTTAACCAATTAAATGTGATAATTATTCACCCAGAGTTAAAATAATATTATATCAAATAGTTCACATATTACAATAATCTTTTAACATATTAAAACTTTTTTATAAAAGTTAAAACCCTATCTATCATATTAATACATCAAAGTAATATTCTATCCAAATAAATTACCAAAATCATAAATGAAATGAATTATTATAAAAAATAATATTTTCAAATGAAAATATCATCACTAACTAGGGATTCACATCTATATGAGTGTTTTTAATTTACTGACATCTTCTTTCAAAATCAAATACCATGGAAATTCTTATCATTGTCAAATACCAATAATATAGATCAATCCATATCCTTTCTACATATATCCCTACACATCTCAAAAATTTTCTAAATACATGTTCATTATGTCTCCTGAAATAATGTTCTTCTTGAAATAATTTTCTTTGTCAAATCTATGAATATTTCACAACTAATATTCAACCAAATTCTAGACAAAATAAATATTTTTCGTGAAATTCCAAATTTACACCAACTATCATACTTTATGAAATTGATATGTTTTCCATTAATAAAATTTCATGATTTAAAAATTATAAATTTAATATCTCCCATCCAAATAACTAGACTTCTCAATATTTCTTAGAACCATTTTATTAATTCTGATTTTTTAAATGTGAATCAATTATTTTATTAAAAACATGAGAATATCAAGTACATGAAAAGTAATGCAATCATATATTAGGTATTTTTGATCAACCAAATAGTATTGAGCCCCAAAATGTTTAAAAAATTATTTTTCATTGTTAATATTAAACATCCGTGTGAAATAATCCCCAATAATTATCATATTTTAAGAAATTATTAAAATTATATTAATGTTAATTATTTTATTTTGTTTTAAACAAAAATTGATAGAATTTGGAAAAAAATTAAATTTATATTATGTTTTATATTATTGATGCGAATTATACCTCTATCAATGTATATTGTTGTTTACTATGTTAACAATAGGATTATGATTTCAAAAGTTTATTGTCAATTTAATTAATGAATTTATTTAGTTTGATGTTTCAATATTTTAGATATTAAACTCATTATATATTGTGAAAAAAATTCTATATAAAAATGATATCAGAGAAAATTTTATACAAATATTGTTGGACATGGTAGAGTCTCATAATACTATAAGTTGAAATCATAGACCATGTAATCAATGTGTAAATAATAATAACTATACCAACCCTTAGAAAAATGTTAAATAATTGTTGATGAGAAAGTCACATCGTATGATAGATAAATAGTATAAAACATGCAAAGCTCTTTTTTATGGGAGTAGTACATTGAAACAGTAACGATTCTAAAAATATGAGTGCTGTTAAGTTAACAATACAATTATGGATTGTCATTTATGAGAATTGAGGTGCTATCACTAATTATATCCTTATATTGATGTTCATGATCTAATTATAGGTAATAAATGATATATTTTACTACACGTTATTTAGGAAAACCAACTCACAAGCCATTATGATATAAATATATCAACAAAGATAATATGACATATAAAATACCCAATACTATTAAATAAATATTATATTGCAATGTTATATAAAATTAAATTAAATCATAAGTCATTATAGACAATCAAAAAAAATCCAAAAATCTTTTCAGTCCTATAATATATCTACGAATGATCGAGAAGAAGGATTTTTGGGTGATTTGTAGTCATCAGTGATGTTGTTAATCTACATAGAGTAAATACAGTAGTCTCGGGAAAAAATAAGATATTTTGTATTATTTAAATTAAAAAGTTGGGAAATAAGTAAAATGTGAAAATAGTATAAGCAAAAGGATATCATGGGATTAATTGGATATTAAAGGTATACATTTTCATGTACCCTAATACCCCTTAGGGCGTCTCTATATTCCAAGAGGTCTGATAAAAAATTTAAGAAAATAACCTTATGATATATAATTAATTAAAATATATTATTAGATACATTAGAGGGTGAACCTGCATAGATGGTGAATTAGTTTATTTAGTTTTTTAGATGATCTAATGCATTTAAATTTGTGAATGAGATGAATTAAACATGGGATTGATTGATATAATGAAAGAAAAAGATGAATAAGAAGGAGGCTGATTGTTTTTTGGAATCATATTTGAACGCATTCTAGGTGTTTTTACGGTTAACGTGAAATTTATTTTTGAAAAAAATTTATTAATCCATGTTTTGTTTCAAAGTTTAAATGATGGAGATCCAATGGTAATGGTACCAACTACTCAATCCATCAATCTCATTTTCCCTTGGTCTAGTAATTTAGGGTTTCACCGAATCAAGTTTATCTCAATAACATTTTTAAACATGGTTTCCATTAATATAATAATGGTTATTCCTCGATTTAGGGTAACTTATTTTTAAATTATAATGTTCCTTTCAAATTAAAATACCTATGGTCCTGATAAAAGTAAAATAAGGGAATTATAAATTAAAAAATAAATTATAGAAAACCATATACATGAATAAATAAAATGTAATAATTCCAATGAAAACTTAAACCTTTGGCTACATAACCCAAGCATACTGAGAATTTACCCCCTTCAACTGAGTGATGATATAATATGATCCAAAGTGGAATGGAAAATAAATAATCATGAAAATTGGGGATGCAAGTTGTGAGGACACTACACAGTGTAGCTTCTTGGTTTGAGGTTTGGTATCAAGATATCCTTGGGAATAAAAAGATATCCATCTATCTATATATTTCTAATGATATTTTTTAGAATTCAGTAGAATTTAATAATTTTCTAAAAGTGTTCATATCTGATCTTTGTGCCATAAAATACGTGAAAAAACCTTGACATGTTGAATCTGGATGTTTTAAGCTATACCATCCTTTTCATAACATTTAATAATTATACAACATGTAGACTTATCACTACATATAATGAATTTATAAAATATAATATTTATGGGTTATCATCATATTTTTCATTCTCTAGAAAAATTAAACGTCGTGTAATGGAAATTTTATACTCTAAAACTATTGTATCGCCCTGGTTCTTCAGTTTCATGCCCTTGAAGTAATCCACCATAATCAGTCTTGGTGGGGAACCATCATTTAGTTGAATTAATTTTTATATTAGATTCTTTTAATAAATTACCATAATCATTTACATCATTAAAAATATTTAATACATTAGTGGAAAGGAATTAATTATCAATTAAATCTTTAAAAACACTTAATTTAAATAGAAATGTGTTTTACTTGAAATTAACATATCAAATCCCCCCCCCCCACACACACACAAATTCATAATTTTCCTCATGGATGGAATCACAAAAAACTACAATTTACAATTACTCCATGATTCTTTATAGACAATTTCAATGTAAACAATTCATCACATGGAATGTTAAATACCTAAGAATCATACATATAAGTTTTCCCAAAGCCCCATTTTATAAAGAAGTCAAATCAACCATGAATTTTACATTTTATCTATTGAAATATAAAAGCATTTTAATTCATCCATTTTAATTTTTCACTTCATTATTAATATTTATTCCATTTTTAGTTTACATCATATTATTTTTTTCACTCCTAATCAATGTATGAATGAGTATAGTGATGCGCATATAGAAAGACAATTTCACTTACCATAGGCTTACATGGCATCCAAAACCTCCACCACATAAATATATTATAAAAATTAATCAATATGTATTTCTTATTAGGTTAAAATGACTATATGGCTTTAGGTTCGGTGGGTAAATGATGTAAATTAAAGATAATGATTGAGGTTTGACTCTATAGTGTAACACCTTATATCTAAAGACATGATCAACATTAATATCCACCATATTATTAAATTCACTCATCTGAAAAAATATCAATGCGGGACCATGATACATGTAATCAAAATGAATTAATAATCTTCGCTTTTTTTGTTTTCACATTTTTTTAATAGTATGTTAAAAAAATCTCCCATTCACCAACTAACCACATTCGACCAATAGATAATCTGTTTGGTAATGAGGATTTTGATACTCACAACAAAAAACTCATTTTTTAGCAAGAGAGGTGGATTATAAAATATAATGAAAAATGAGTGGCCACCCCATAAACAAAAATGAAAACTATAGAAAAGTATCCACCGTGATTTTATTCCAATACACCATAAAAAATATTTCCCTCACACATATTCTCTTATGTAAAATGAAAAACAATTAGAGGAAGTTAGGAATGAATAATATATGCTTGTAACTCAACTCATTACACAATAATTACATTAATTAATTCTATGGGATTTAAAATGAATTAATGAAAGGTGGGTCTTAGTATTAAGATTTAATAAAAGATACCAGAACGGTATTAAAATTAATTATATTCAGTCGTATCGTTGGTAAGATTTAATGCGTGTTCTAGTAAAGAACATGCCAATGGTTCACAAGAATTATATAATTGAAATAATGGGTAATATTGGTATCTGTGAATGTCATAGAAATGATAAAAATAGTTCTAATGACCTCTCTAGTAAATTCATAAGAATAATTAAATCAATTAATGAAAATATGTGAAATTCAATGTGTGAAAAAATATCATGAAAAAAATTATAATGATTAAAATAATCCTCCTATCATTATTTTTCATAACCTAATCCACATTATAATATCTACATATTATTTTAACCATTCTAATCATTCCAATATATTGTTAAGGAAATTTAAATGCATGTAATGGTGATTATCCAAGTTAGATTATCTCTCCTAATTAGGTTGATTAAGGAAAGTATAAATTTTGGGAACAAAATTACTTGTTAAATATCTATAATTGTTGAATGTGGGGAATAAAATATAAAAATTATGAATTGAAATGTTTACTCACCTTTTAAAATATTCTCATAATTTTGTTTGTACATGTTATTCCTATATAGGGCCAAGATTTGAATCGGACTCACGATTTGTATCTATCTAGAATCTTCTGATATTGTATTTTTCAGCATGATTCTAGACTTAGTCTTGATTGTACTATAAAAAAATCAATTTTCACCAGTGAATTTATAGGCCATAATCAATGAATTTTGAATGATATTAGGGAGAGTACATGTGTGCCTCAAAAAAATAGAGAATAAATAATGAAATGAAAAATTATGGGTTTCCTCCTAGAGGAATTTTTTTATCATCATTAGATGAACCATGACTCCAGTTTCAACTCAAGATATTGATTATTAAAATGTTCTAACCCTATCAGGTTCTATAAATTCTCTCAGTTCTGTCATGTCCATGTAGGTTAGTATCTGCCATTATTCTTTTAATAGATTAATTCTTCCAAATGGAAACACATTATTTATCATCATTGGACCGATAAACCATTTTCTCCTCAATCATAATGAACTAAATTTGTGGTAATGTACTATCCATACCTATTGTCCTATCTCAAATGTGGTGGAAGTTTTCCACCCCCTATTGATAGTAGTCTTACCCTTCATCTTCACTATCGTTAATTAGGTATTTTTATTTTGTGTATCCTCTTGCACAATAGTATTTTTCTTGTGTATCTCATTATATCAAATAGATCCCTCAAAATAGGGTGTTTTTGTATTCTCCAAACTCATTTTCATCTCCCACATCATATTTATTCATTTCATAGTGAAATTTAAAACAGGCGTCTTCAAAACTAACTCTTAGAGAGAGTGTGAATCTTTGGACGTCGATTAGTGCATTCTCCAGTGGAAATAAGTAATCTTATCAAAATGAGGTGATTTTTATCATCATAAATATCCATCATTATGAAGTCTATAGTTAAATATACTTATATTAAATTGAACGGGATATTCATGATTTGTCTTTACGGGGAGATTATATATGTGTATTATAATTGAATAAGTACTCTTATGGGATTCAGCCCTTATAGACCTAGATGCCTGAAAATAATGTATGAATTGATATTAAAACTCTCACATAAGTCTCAAAAATATTTTCAACATTTTTTCAGTATAAATAAAGATTGTAATTAAAAAGGTACATGGATCACATTTATTCTTATATAGTTCATTTGATTCTACCGTTGAACACTCTTAAGAGAGTAGAATGGTGAGAATTTCCTCTTGTTTTTTATTATTGGTTATCAGATCATTCATGTATTTTCATTATTTCAATATGTCTTAATGATCCACTTCAAAAGGGATATTAATGTGCAACTTTTTACGTGTTTTAGGATTTTAACTTTTTCTGTGTAAAACTTCACCAGCATCATTCATTCGGGATTTGGATATTCCAACTTGAATTGTGTTAGTTACTACATTTCATCATATTCATCTCCATGTTACATAATATTTTAAAATTCTATTTCCCCATACTCCCATGGTTATTCTTCATTACATCTCTTAAATCATATATTATATCCCCGTGTATTCTTCACACTTCTTTGATGGGAATATTTTAAATCTTTATATATGCATACATCAAGGCATCTTTGAATTTATCCTCTATGTCAATCTCTAATTTATTCAACAATTGGTCCATCTTGATTCTCTAGATTCCTCAATCAAGATTTTTGGTTCATTTACCCTTCCTTTGTTTCCCCAAGTGTAGAAATGATTTTAGTAATGAATGTAGCCAATATATCCTCTAATGAATACACATGAGGTCTACCTTTGCACTAACAGTTCTTATTGTTGGGACCCTTGTGACCATTGTTCATTTCCTTATGATTTCTATAGTTGTGGATACCAACACTAATATTTATTACCAAGAATACAATCAGTACCATTTTTATCTTCTATACACATATCTGGGGATTTCCTCTATAATCCCATCATCATGTCCATATTCAGGGTCAATTATTCTTTCTATGCTGCCATATGGTTATTTTTTTTGATCACATGGATTCTTTAACAATGTGTCCTTTTTTACTTTCCACTGGAAACTGTTTCTCTATATTTCAACCAACAAGTTGGAAATTTCTTTAGGAGAATTCGTCATCTGTGATCCTCCAGTTGGAACATCAATAATTGATTTTTTTCCATTGTGAGTGACCATTATATAATGTTTTTATTATCATCAATATATTTATACCATGATGGTGGAATTTACATGTCATATATTTAAAATTTTCATATGCATATTATTGTTATTCCTCCTAAAATTGTTATAATTTTATCAGGTTTACCCATGTGAAATCTGATATAGAAGGTGGGAAGAAACGGGTGAGGAAGTTATTGGCCAGCTCATCCCATACAGTGAAAGAATGTGTTGGATGAATTTTGATGCAATACTGACCATTCTCATGTAATAAAAATTAGAAAAGTTAGAGTATTACCATATCTCTTGAAACATTATGGAATTATAATGAATCACCGATCATGAGGAGTTTACATAGATTCATGTCCATATCATCATGTGGTAGTTCTATGAATTGAAAAACCTTTGAGATCATTCACATAAATAATGTAGTGAACTCAATGTGGTTTGTCGCAATGGTTTCTTCTTGAATACTCATTTTCAATCCTATATTCGATGGTATCCTACAGTACATGAGCTTACTTACCCCTAGATCTATTTGATGAACACCGTAAACTTTGTTGATTTATTCACCTTACATGGGAATACTTTTATTATTTTAATTAAATTTCTTTGTCTAAGTATCGAATTTGATAATTTATTTGGATTTTTCAGGTATGCTGTGGGTGTGATTTATGATTAATGTATTGAAAAAATAATTACGTGAAACCCATTATAGAATGGAAATTGAAATAAATGAATAAATTAAATTATAATTATAAAATCCTAAAAACATACTTGTAACCATCCTTATAAACATCACTAGTTTTGACACCCTATATGGAATCATTAAATTCTTATGGGTATAATAAAAAATTCTATAAAACTCAATATATGCTACTCAATTATTAAATATATGGTATTAGGAAAGGTTGAGGTCGAACCAACAAAGATAGTGAATCGGTTTATTTATATTTTCAAAGGAATTATTATATTTCATTTTAATAAAGAGGTTACAAATAGATGGGTTCAATTGATTTGATGATACAGAAAGATAAAATCATTGAAGAATGGTTGTTTTGTAATTAAATTAAAAAACGTGAGGAGGTTTGTTAGTTAATGGGATTTAGTGAAATTGTTTTTATAAAAATAATTTTATTAAATCTTGTTTGTTTCCATATTTGAGATGATGGAGATCTAATAATCATGGTATCCCATAATAAATATAGAAATCACCTACTTCCCTTTGTCAATAAATTTAGGGTTTGGACGAATTGAGTTTTCCACTATATAAAAAATTTAAAATTGGTTTCCGAGAATGAGAAAATGGGTATAACTCCATTCAGCACAACCTATTGTGAAATTATAACGTTCCTTTTAGATTCAAATACAAATGATCATGATATTTTTGATAGATATGGATTGAAAATTGATTAATGAGTTATATAAAAATAAATACATGAATTAATAAAAAGAATGAAATATAACGACATTGTACCCCATTAACTACAAAACACAATAATAATGTGAGCATACCCCCTAATCCCAGAAATGATATAATAAATAAAATGGATGATATGAAAGGAAATATAAATGAAAGATGGAGACAAAACTAGTGACGATCTGACACAATAAAGCTTCTCGCACCAAACAGTAGTGTATATATATCCCTGAGAGTATTAGCGTGAAAATCTATTTATGGAATTGTGATGATATTTTTTCCTTAAATATCTTTTATGTTAGGTCATAAAGATGTCATGGGTGGACATAAGGCCACAAAACAGTTCAAACCCCTTGATCGGTCAAATCATATATTTATTAGGCCATCCTTACATTTTCAAGTCAGGTAATGATTACATGTTGTGTAACTATTTTACCACATGTGAAGAATTCATGTACTATTGTATTTCTAGGTCATCTTTACTAGTTCAACATCCAATAATGACTAAAAAACATGTAATGAAAATTTTCCTCTCTAAATCCCCTTTTCAACCTGTTTCTTTAGTTTTGTTCTCCAAAAGTGCTGCATTATAATAAGTATTTGTAGAAAATATTATTTTTGTGGAATTATATTTAATTTTACCTACTTTATTGAATTTTCATAATTTGTTTCATGCTGAAAAATATGAAGATTAAAAATAAATGTACAAGAATACAGTGACATTTAAATCTTCAAAATCGCTATATTTTCACATAAAAATGTAAATTAGAAATTCACTTATCAATCTTTAAAGGGAAAAGTAAGTTAAATAATTATTGTAATCTTCTAATAATACTTGTAAATATTAGTTTAGATATCTTAAGAGGACATGTTATAATATGTTATGGAATATGTTTACTGAATCGAGGATTATTATTTTTTCATAAATACAAGAAAATGAATATTTAGACAAATTTTTCAAAAAAGTAGGAATGATAATATTTTAGTTCAAATTACTATATTTTTATAATATTTTTCAGTAATTTTCATCACTTTAAATTTAATGGGTCTTTTACATTAGTTTTTTATAAAGGGGGATTTGAAAAAGTATTAATCTATTTAATTCAACATTGGATTTAACATTTTATAATAATTTAATTTTCATTACCATGGCATTCATAGTGTAAGTGTTGTTATAGAGAGTTATTGATTATTGATTAAAATATCATACAACTCAATTATGTTTATTTTATAATTATTGGTTTGTTAAATCCATTAATTAGTTTGGTTATTCAATAAATATATATTAGGAATGAAGTTGATATATATGTAGCATTTTTTGATTATGGTCATGCGAATTAGGGTTAAACAAAACGATCACATTACACAATTAATAAAACATTATTTCTATTTTTTCTTTACACAGTGGGAATCAAGGAAGCAATATACATGATTTATATGGTGTATTTTACTATAAAAGTTAATCCATAAAAGAATATAGAAGTGTCTATACATATAAAATTTTGATACACTGATTATTATAAAGTAAATAGTTATTGGCGGCCATCCCCAATATTTTATCAATATTTCAAATAAAAATGAAATGTCTTGAAATATAAAAATTGATAACTACAAGATAAAATTTATTAATGGCATCCTAAAGGGATAAACCATGGGTTTCAATAATAATGAACACTATGGTATTATATACAAGATATTTTATTTGGCCATGAAAATAGGTCACTCATTGAATTTTGGGATGTTTAAATTGAGGCCAAATACTATTCTTATAATTAATTATATATGATTCTTTGTTTTGTTTATTATATTTATTTTTTCTTAGTTTATTTAATTTATTTTATTTTATAAATATTATTTTACATATTTCCTTTATAATAATTCAAAAATGTATGTCAATAATATATTATTTTCATATATGAATTTTTATGAATAATGATCACTTAAATTAAGTTATCTATATGATATTACTCTCCTGTATTTTTCATTCCTTTACATATGTGTTATTACTATCCAATATCACAATATAATGAAAATTATTTGAATACATGAGAATTTATAAAATAATTATTATAATTTAATGTGATGAGAGGGTTATTTTTTTATTTTTTCATTATTTATTTTCATTATTTTCAGTATTTTAAATTTATGTATGAATTTATAATGATTTTGTGAACCTAAAAAATCATAATCCTTGTAGCCTCCATCCTTTGTTAAGTTATATTTTTAGTGTGGGAACTTATCTAATTTTTTTAACCTTATTTTTATATGGTTGATAATAATATGGATTTATATAATTTCGACACCTTGTTAACTTTATTGATTGAGAAGTTATTTTTATTCATGAAATGAAATATTTATATATATTTTTTAAATCAATTTATAGGAAGATATTCTAAAACATATGAAATTTCAAAATTGTAATCATATTTAGTTCCCCATTAACCCATAAAAACAAAAGAAAATCCCACTTTCATTTCTATTTTATGGATTTTTATTGGTTTCCATTGTGATTATGGTGTATTTTTGGTGATATTGATCTCTGTATTCATGTTTTATATCAATATTTAGATTATTTGTTCTTAGTTGATATACTCATGTATGTTACATTACTATTTATTGTAGAGTTGTATCTCATGGTGGTTTATTAACATTTTTTCTTGATTCAATAACCTTTTCATTGTTTAATGTTTTCCTTAAGGTTCTCCTCCATTTCCAGGAACAATATAAATCCATTAATGGAGTTGTTTTATCATTATGATCAATATGGTTTCTATGATTTATTGTTTTTGGTTTATTCCAACCATTTAAAATTTAGTGAGATTATTTGTGCATTGTTTTTTTATTATTTCAGCCTTCATTCTTTTGGATTTGTGGTGGTTTATAGATGATAGAGTTTCAAAGACCCTTGTTAATATTGATTTGCAAGATTTTGTCAGTTCTTTTTTGGAAAATCATATTGATTCATTAAATGATTTAGATAACATAATTCAAAACATATGATGGATTTTTGTTTGAAAATAAAATGGCTAGAAATTATTTTTATGTGTGATTTGATCATTTCCCTTTTATTTGTAAAGTGAACCTAAAATCCTAAATCTTCAAGAGGAAATGACCACTAATACGATGTCATTGCTATAAATTAATGAGGGTTTTCTCATTATTTTTTTATATATCATTCTTCATATTATCTACTGGTTAAATTTTTTTATGGTTATTTACAGTGTTTTTTTGTGATTTCACTAATGCTTGGATTCATAGTTTTAGTCCTCTGATGTGTTGCAATCTTGGATATGTTTTGGTTTTTTATGAAATTTATATTCACATTATTATCAAGAAACAATTGTACTTGTTTTGTTCCAGTGAGTCTTAATAAATTTTGGATAATATAGAAGTTTAATTATATATTGATTTATATATTTTTTCCATTTATTTTGTGATATATTTTGTGATATATTTTTACTATTGCAATTTTTTTAGGTTAGAAAAGTGAGTGGGTTATGTTTGGTTTGTTCTTGAGGTGTGTTGTAGTAGATCTATTGTGACATAGTTAATTTTCACATTATTTGATTATGTTTCAAGTCTTTAACTTAAGCATTGTCCAAGTATTGTAGGTATCATAATAGATTCATGATTTAGAAGTGGCGTTTCCAATTATTTCTTGTCTTTTGTTGGGGTTTTGTGGTGTCTTGGGTTGTGTCATGTTATAATTCTTGGGTTTTGGGTGGAGATAGTTATTCTCACATAACCTATTTTTAGGTGATTGTTTAATTTTTGAAAATGATTTCTTAGGGATGATTGGATCCTAAAAATTCCTTAATATGATTTTACCTTATATGATAATGGAAGTTTGTTTCATTTTATGCTAGGGTGTTTTTTAAAAGATATTTTTCTTTTTTATGGATCATCTAAATCATTGGGTAGCTAGAATATAATTATAATATTTTTCAAAAAATACATTATGGGACATATATATCATTATTTCTAGTACAATATTTTTAAATAATACTGGGATATGTTATATAATAGATATTTCTATAATTTATTTTCAGAATACTAGGATTCAATATACATTATTATGATTCAAGCCATATAAAATTTATAACACCCATATAAATTCATTAGAATATCCTTAATATTTATGTTTTCTTTAAGAACTTATTATGAATTGGAATCCTTGTAAATGGAAAAAAAATACAATATAATAACTACATACCTACACATCCAAATGTTCATTGATAAAATTGTTTTATATAAGTTTAAGGGATGAGGTAAATTTAATGGTACCTCATGGGAGCTAGAAATATTTAATATGGAGAGATTGAAGGGTTGAAATTGGTTATGATAAATAATGATATATTCTTATTATTCATTGTTGTTAAATATTACATATTATATTAAAAAAATTAATAAATAATATTAAAAATATAGATTTTATAAATATTTATTCAACATTAATAGAGTTGTGATTTGTGAAACATAAAAATTATAAAGTAATTTAGTGGTGTGATAAAATTATAAGTTAATTTGTTATTAATGTATTTTGATTTTGGTTTAATAACATGAAATGTTATTCTTAGTTTTCAATTACCATTATAAAAATAAAAATAATTTCATTACCCACCCACATTTAAGCTGGAAAATACTATATATTTCATCATAATGAAGGATAACATAGTCATCCCTAGAAAATAACTTGCTAGAAAAATGAACTAATGACATAATAAATGTGAATAAGGATTGAAAAAAAGATCTTAATCTATGATACATGAGTGATGAAAGATAATGTTGTAGTAATATATGAAATTATTATACATGAAGAATAATAAGAATTTGAATGATTTGAGTGATGGGATAGGGATTCAAATATAGGAAGTTAATATAATATATGCTTTATTTTCTGGAATAATTGTTTAGTCCAGTTTTCTCTTTTGCATCTTATGTGTTTAAACATAGAAGTTTAATTATTCACTATGTGAACATTGTTAATGAAATTTTATAAGGTATGACAAGATTATGTGTGTGAGAATTGAGAGTATCAAGTTATACATATTTAATTAAATAATTATATATGAAATAACCCTTCAAAATTTTCTTCATTGAATAATTTTCAATATTTATAAAAATTTTGGTAGTTTTGGAAGAAAAGTGAAACACATATTAAATATTGAAATTTATAAAATTTATTTAATTTTATAAATTTTTGATTATATTTAAACAATAACCCAAGAATAATTCGGCTTTATAGGTGAACTTGTTTTGAAATATTAAATTTTATTTTGGAAAAAATGGGAAGAAGAAATAAGTTTCTTATCATAAGGGACAATAGTGAAATGCCTTAACCAGTGACACACCACATTCCAAAAGTAACCTAATATGGTAGTTCCCAAAAAACAGATGTTTTCATGGAAACAATTCCTACTATGAAAATGTAATATCACAATTATTAGTATCTAGAAACCACAAATAGCAGACATATCACCCCTCACAATATGGAAAACAATTTATGATTGAATATTTTTTTCTTATAATATTTTCTATAACATAATACTATCATGTTGATAAATTTTTTATTAATAAAATAAATTATTATTATTATTATTACGTAAACAACCTTATAAGGGGGTGATTTCCTAATATAGGAAAACATTGAAAACGTATTAAAAAATATATGGAAAATAGGGGTATAAAAATTGTCAAGTAGAACTATATTTAAATGTGTAATATGTTTCACATTAATTTGACACTATAGTTTGTAGGAAAAAATTGAATAGAAAAGAACCATTCTCTATTCTGACATGTCATATTAGATCTTGTAATAAAATCACTAGTGACAATAAACTAGTATACCTACCCTCAATTTTATAAAACCAACTTTCTTTCAATTAGGATATCACTATTTTGACAATTGATGATAAATTTAACCAAACTATATTTTAAATAGTATATTAACTCATCATAACAGGTAGGAACAAACTATATTAGAACTTTATATAAAATCAATTCAATTAATTATATAGAAAAACCTAAAGTATATACATGAATGATATAGTAAAACGAATCCTAGGATATCCATGGTGGTAGATGATATTGTAATTCTATTTGGAGAAATGCATGCAGTTGGGGATCAAGGAATATATGTTTTATCTGATTTAAAGAATTTATCAAATATTGATTTGTTTTCACCATGAAAATGATGTAAAATTCCATTGGATTGGTTACCTTTTAGACGCATGGAATTCCATGAAAGCCAGCGGTAATGGATTTTCTCACACACTAACCTCAATGATAATTTTTATAGATGTTTTATAAATTATTCTTTCCATTTTATATTGTTTTAGATCCAGATAATAGATGATTCATGTAGTTTTAGGATATTATTTAGTTTTATAAGGTTGTATGGTTATTTTAGGGTGTTATATGGTTATTGATATATGTAGGATGCACCAGGTCCTTGAGTCATCATGGAGTGTGGGTTATTTGTGAGTGTCATTTTGTTTTTGAAAGTCCGTTATATAATTTTTTCCCCATATAAATATTCTTTAGATTTTGAAAAAGTAGAGTGAAATGGGGGATCACACAATGAATAGGTTTTTCATTTCATGGTAATTACTAGTTCACATAATGAACATGTCATGGACAAATGTTTTCTAATATAGAATGGACTCTTACATATTGATTACCTTCTATAACATTTTGAAATCTCATTAGGGGAGATGGTTATTCTAGGATGTTTTTTCACACTTTGATATGGATTTTTGTGGGAAAGATTCATGTTGTGGGGACCTATCTACATGGTGCCTTAATGTTGTGAGGGGAAGGGTTGTGCTATGGTGTGACCATGGGTAGATTATTCTTTGGTTAATATGAGGCACTTAAACCATAAAATATTATTCCAATTAATGATGGTCTGTGACTCTATATTTATAAGTATTTCTAGAGGATGAGAACAGTAACATGACAATCAGATTCATATTTTGATGCGTTTTTTAGAAGTCGGAGTCACATATTGATGTATTTTTCCACATCATCATGTTCTTGTGTCTTGAAATAATTTTAAATTTCTCTAAATTTACACATATCAAATTTAAACCCCCATTTTTGGTTCCCTTCTTCCATAATTCATTCATCCAAGTGAGAAGGTAGCTCAGTGAATATTTATCCTCCCTCATTTAAGTCAATATGTCTATATTATTTTTATTACCATCATTTTGTCTATCTATTAGACATTTATTCATCTCTACTTCTCTGCATAATAATCATATACTTATTATTTTGTTATAGTTTCTTACACTTTTAGTGAACTTGAGACTCTTGTGGTCTAGCCATAGGTTATGGTTAAATTTTTTTGTTTATTATTATATCGGTTGTCTAAATCACTTATTTAGTCCTCATCTCTCAAAATTCATGGATTTTGAGCCATGCACACATGATTGATGTAGATGGTTTTATGTGATTCTATTCCTTTTCCATGTCATTATTTCTTGATATTTCTAAAATATAACCATATTTTCAAACATGGGTTTTATTCTATATTCCTTTATCTTGAAATCTAATGTTTTAATGTGATTTTTTGTTAACTAAAAACTAAGAAAAATTTTAATGCAAAAAGAAATTTATATTTTTACATTTTTCCAAAACTAAATAAATTAATTGAAGGAGATTGTTTCTTATTGAACATTGGAAATATTTTTCTATAATTTTATGATTATTATACATTGTTTTTAACTTTTATAATATTTATTGATATATAAAATCAAGTTTGGGTTCCAATAAATGAAGGTCAGATATGTTTAACATATAAAAAGATTCATTCCAGTTCAAAAGTGTTATTTTTTACATTTTAGTTCATATTTAGTTTTTAACGGGGATTTATATATTTTTTAATTTGAGGTTAATATTTAATTCCCATTTGGTAAAACATTTAAAATTATTTTAGGGTTTCAGTAATTAAAGATGTATCAAAGGCATGATTGGATTTTTCTAAATATAGTTTTTGATTGAGCCCCTATTTTTTTATTGTTTATTGAGATTGATGATCATGGGAATTTTTGTATCATCCCAAGTAAGTTAATGAATAATAAATCTTAATATCTATATCTTTTTATGAATTAGATAGTTCATTATAGGCTTAAAATGAGAATGAATCCAATTTTAAGCATAAATATTCTAATACTTATATAATATTGTTTACCTCCTTTTGATTACATATCAATTTTAAATATAAGATTTGAAAATTTAATAAGCTCCATTTTTAAAAAAAAAAATTTCTTTAGAAATGGGCCATTGGAATTTACTTTCGATAAATTTTTGGTATTTTTCTGATAATGTTAATTTTTACTGAATGGTAAAAATACTGCATTTTACATCAAAACTGACTTTTCATCTAATTTAATTATATTTTTAGATTTTCCTTTTAATTGGTTTTAAAGTGTAATTAGAATATATGTTTACCATTTAATTCAATAGTGGTCATTGGAATTAATTGCACCTTGAAATTGGACAGAAACAAGTGTCAATCTTTTGATCGATATTGTTTCATAAAAACATGATTTTTGTTGGACAACATAAATTATTTTTAAATTAATTACTGCAATTTCTGTGTTTGGAAATTCATTAAATAGATTACATAATTGTAACAAGGAGGTCCAAATTATGTAATTAATACTCTTTTGTTTTTGGACATTATGAATAGTAACAACGGTAATTATCTTTAATTATCATGATTAATTAGTAATCGGGTAGTTAAGGGTAATAAAATAAAATCATAATAAAATAAAATGACCCCAACATGTTCCAAATCCTTTTTTTGGTCATGGCCGACCATGGGAAGATTTGTACCCAACTTAAGGGCATGTGGAGTCACATGGGTGTAATAGTGACATTTATGACATTATTTTTAAAAAATAAGTGAAATATAACAATGGTTTGTATCTCCTAAGTAATACAATTTTTTGTCTGTTTACATAAATGATATCTTAGACTATAAATATTCAATTTAAAGATAAAAAGATATCCTACATCATGGTATTTTGTTTTATAATTTTTAGACATTAAATAAATAAATTTATTTATGACACAATGATGATGCAGTGATTACCTCATTAATGAATGATTTAAATAAAATTTAAAGATAAGGTAAACTCTAAACCATAAACTTTTCAAAAACCTATTTTATGGATGGATTTAGAACATCTATCACCTTATCCTAAAAATATAGCATTGTGGAACCTTTAAAATCCGAAAACCATTTTATAATAAAGTAAAATTACATGACTTTCCAAAAGTGACCCTCCTACCTCTTATAAAAGGCCCCCACCTCTACCCCCTTACCCACAACTCTCAAGCCTTTTCATCGTACAACCTCTACTCATATTATCTCTCCACATACCACTATTACTCCTAGAAGCCTAACCTTGGGAAGAAGTCTTTCCAAAGAATCTTTTTGCTGAAATCAAAAAGTGTTACCCGATTTAGAGGTAATGTCTTCTCTTGAGTTTCTTTATTTTATTTTCCTTCTTCAGTCACCACTATCTTCTTATTATTTGACCCCATAATAACACCAGTATCCTAAATATACTAGTATTTCATTATGATAAGGTTTCTACATATACTCACACACACATCTGTCTAATGGTTAAAGAACATACTGTTTCCATGGATGTCGAATTTCTACCTCATGAAACGATGATTGTTCAATCTTCTTTTAACACATTTCATGGTGTCCATTATGATGGAACTATATATATATATATGATATATATTATTTCCTCTCTATGCTTATGTATTTTATATTTAAAACATTCCTTTATGCTTTTCATGTTGTGCAAATGCGATAATTTCATATGAGGAAGTGTGAACTACCGCCGCTTAAGTTATGTGACTCGTCGATTAATATGACAAAAAAAATGAAAGTAGCGTTCATGAGTACGTATGACCTACCATCTCCATGAAAGGTAAATTTAATTTCTTATCTCAAAATATTATGGAATATTATTAAATACATATATACTATATATATATATGATATTTAAATAATGGACACCATTCTGGAGATGATGTACTTATAACTACATGTACAATTCTCTTCAAACAAGATTATTTTTGACTCATTTACCGAACATCGACAAAACGTATGATATGAACTCACATAATTAACTAATTATTATTACATGATAATAAGTGATATGAATTGAATAATAAACTTTAAAGGAAGTACTTAAGAAATTATAAATTGACCAATGTTTATTATTCAGGAATATAATGAAACGAACAAGACAAGTCGGAATTGAGATAAGGGACTTCGTCTCAATCTCCTTTCATCGAGGAATACATTAATTTATATACGACCTTCTTTTATTAGTTTTATAATAATGTCTTTTGACTTCTAATTTCATTCAAAAGGAATCTTTTTGCCCGAATCGTTTTACTAAATGACAAAAGGAATTTTTTTTGTCTTACATATGTGGAGACAATGACTTCTTCACCACCATGACCATTATTTGAGTTTCGGATTCCCCTACAAGATATAAATTTTTAAATGAAAAATAAATACCATGTTTTAATTTTTTTTAATTATATTATTGAAAATGGTTTTGATGATGTTTTGATTATATCAATGTGTTGTATTGAAATCTTGTGATTGAAATGTTGAAATGTTATGTTTCCTTTATGCATGTTTTATGTGATATGATTATGTTATGGTTCTTGGGAATTATTTATGATTCAGGTGATTTCGTGATAAACTAAGGGCGGTTGAGCCCAAGATAGCTCTCTAATGAGTTGGGTAAAGCGAGTGAGTTAAACACTAAGGTTTCTCCGAAGATATTTTGGGAATATACTATGATCGGTATTTCAAATGTTACCATGAGGTTTACTCACTATGTAAGAATGTTAAGAATGCCTCAAGTTACCTTTACATCTTATTATTTCAATGATTTATTCATAAATATTATTATTTCATGAGGTATGTTAAAGTGCTTATGGTTTATGAGTAAAGAATTATTTCATTTATTCATATGTATACATGGACTGATTTATTCTTTCCGTATTTTTATATCCCTTACTAAGCTTTTTATGCTTATCCTGAGTTTTTGAAATGTTTTTCATTGGTCAAGGGAATGGTACATGATGTTATTATAGTATTGAGTAAGTGTCAACAAAGAATCCATTTTTTATTTTAAATAAGTTCCTTTGATGAAAAAAATGAATATTGTCTTCGACGTAACAACCTTGTTTAAATGTGGAATGTAATGAATGATTTATGATCTAATTTTTTAAAAATCTAATCCTGAAAAGATCATCAATGTATATTCTTGAAATTACTCAATAGTAAGTAATGTTTAAGGATGGGGCCTTATAGTTGGTATCAGATGTCAGTTTAGATAACCTTAGGAGTTAAAATTCTAATAAATGATTATCCCAAAATATATATTTTTTACATTATGGCCAAATTGAAATGATATAGAATTTGAAGATATCAATGTTGTTTCATCTAAGACATGTTTTTTCAGAATGGTTTTCCTCAAAGGAAATAGGGAATCAATGCTAGGAATGCATACATACGGAAATGACCTTCTAAATCTGCATCCTAAGATGGTCAGAATTGGAACAGAATATTTTGTTGCACTAACGGCGCAGTTGACTGAAGTGATAAATGGTGGTGGTATCCATGAACGAGATCAGCCAGAGAAACTACAGAGGAACATGTAAGTGGTGGAACATTTCATGAGGCAACATCCCCCATCATTCGTAGTATCATCTGAGCCTATGATAGTCGAAATATAGATTAAATCACTGACGAATATTTTCGATGTCATGGGGTGTTCAGACAAACAAATGGTTAGTCTTTCTATTTACCATTAGGAGGGTGTAGTAGATCAGTGGTGGTCAATGGTTAAAAATATTAGGGATGCTGATTATATTGATGCTCTTGACTGGGATGAATTCAAAGATATTTATCATGAGAAATATTTTCCTAAGGCTGTTCGACTTAGGATGGAAAACAATTCTTCGAATTGAGGTGAGTGGATGACTTAGTGGCTGCTTTTGAAGAAATGTTCACTCGATTGGAAATTTATTCTCCAAATTTAATCCAAGACCTTGATAGAAAAATAAATCGTTTTTACTTTGGATTATAGCCAAAATATCGACGGTCATTAGCTTCTCGTTAATTCAAAAGTTATGAAAAGCTTGTTTGATGTGCTGAGAAGGTGGAAATGGAGTTTTCCATGATCAAGTGTTCTATGAAAACCAACAGAAGAAGAGGCCGAGGTGGCATGAGAAAGGAAAGAATCCCTCAAAAATTTTGGATGGTAAGAAAACTAAGTCTGTAGTTTGTGATAAATTCGACAAAGAGCTCGAATTATGGGAAGAAGATAGACTATAAGCAGAAAGGTGTGGTGAAATCCTTTGCAACTACTTCAGCAGATATTGGGCCATCAAACGAAGTGGTATCAGGTACTTTGTTTGTTTTTTCAGATTATGCCAATGTGTATTTTGATTTAGGGTCTACACATTCTTTCATATCTGGAAATTTTTCTAGTAAATTGGGAATTACATCTCATGAAATGACTCTTGAACTTGTGGAAAAAACACCTGGAGGAAATGTTGAGTCAAAAAGAATTTATAAGAATCTTTTTATACTTATCTGTGGGAAGAATCTGCTTACAAACCTTATTTTTTCCCTCTAGTAGAGGTTGATGTTATCCTGGGTATGGATTGACTCTCTGTTTTCCATGCTAAGATTGATTTTAGGGATAATGAAGATTCTTTTCATAAAGTCTTTCAGTTTTTATACTATAATGAACTCTTAATGTTGATAACATATCAATCAGCCGAGAAACTTATAAAAGATGGAAATGAATGTTACCTTGCACATATTGTTGAAAACAAAGGAACCGTTCAGATTAAGGATGTGCCAGTGGTAAATGAGTATCCTGATGTTTTTCCTGATGAGTTTCCTGGAATAATACAATATCAGGATGGTGAATTTTTTATTGACTTAGTTCATGATGCTAATCCAATTTCAAACCCCCCTTATAAAATGGCTCAAATTGAACTTTTAGAGTTGAAGGGGAAATTGAAAGATTTATTTGAGAAAGGTTTCATTCGACCTAGCACATCACCATGGGTGATCCTATATTATTTGTTAAAAAGAAATACGGTTCATTGAGACTATTCATTGATTATAGAGCCTTGAATGACATCACTGTTAAGAACAAATATCCTTTGCCTCATATCGATGATTTGTTCGATCAGCTCCTAGGAGATCAGTATTTTTCAAATATTGACTTGAGATCGGGGTACCGTGAATTAAAGGTAAAGGAAGTAGATATTCATAAGACCACATTTTGTAAAAGATATGTCCATTATGAATTTTTAGTTATGCCTTTTGGGTTAACCAATTCACCTGTTGTATTCATGGACCTTATGAATAGAATTTTCCATGAGTTCTTAGATAAGATTGTGGTTGTTTTCATTGATGATATTTTGGTGTTTTCTATAAGTAAAGTGGAGCATGAAATTCATTTAAGGGTTATTTTTATAACCTTAAACGAAATGAAATTTAATGGGAAATTTAGAAAGTGTGATTTGTTTTTGCAACAAATTTCTTTCCTTGGTCACATTGTTTCTAAAGATGGAATAACTGTTGGTCCTGAGAAAACCAGGGTTGTTGAAGAATGGCCAAGACCCAAAAAATGTAACCAAGATTCGTAGTTTTCTTGGTTTGGTAGTCTATTACTGAATTTTTGTTAAAAAGTTTTCATGGTTGTCCATCTAATTGACTAAGCTAACTCTAAAGGGTGTTAAGTTTATCTAGAAAAAAGAATGTGATGATTGTTTTCAGGAATTGAAAAGAAGATTGATGAATGCTCCAGTATTTCCACTAACTTCCACGAATGGTGAGTTAGTTATATATATTGATGCATCATTTAATGTACATGGTTGCGTCCTTACGCAGAATGATCAGGTAATTTCTTATGCTTCACGTCAGTTGAAAACTCAAGAGATAAATTACCCTACACATGATTTGGAATTAGCTGCTGTTTTTTTCAATTTAAAAATTTGGAGGCATCATTTGTATGGTGTAAAGTGTGAAGTATATACTGATCACAAAAGTTTAATGTATATATTAACTCAGAATGAATTGAACATTAGGCAGATGAGATGAATAAAATTAATCAAAGATTTTGATTGCACGATTTACTACCACCAAAAAAATCAAATAAAGTGGCAGATGCTTTGAGTCAAAAAAGTAATGCTTCATTAACCATGTTATGTTTGGAACATGATCCTTTGGTTAAGGATTTGATGAATTTTGGCTTGGATGCTGTTAATGCAGGAAATTATTCTGTTTTGGTTCAGGTATTAGTGAAATATTCTCTATCAGATAGAATTATGCAAGCACAGAATCAAGATAGTGAGTTGTAGAAAATGTTAGAGCTAGTTCTGAAAGGTATGTTACCTAATTTCAAAATTGATAATGATTGTGTTTTGAGACTTGGGAGGTGATTGTGTGTTCCTTATGATTCATTTTTGAAGAGATATTTGTTATGTGAAGCTCATAGTTCTCCATTTTTAGTTCATCTAAGAAGTACTAAGATGTACATAGATCTTCATGAGTATTACTGGTGGGATGGAATGAATAGAGATATTTCTACTTTTACTGTGAAGTGTTTGGCTTGTAAACAGGTTAAAGTAGAGCGACAATTACCGAAAGGGATGCTTTAGACTTTACTAGTTCTAGAGTGTAAATGGGAAAATTTATCCATGGAATTTATTTTGGGATTACCGAAGACACCTCAAGGTAATAATGAAATCTAGGTTATTGTTGATTGTTTGACTAAATCTGCTCTTTTATTTTCAATATGAGACACTTTTTCCCTTGACAAACTTTCTCTATGGTATCATAAAGAGATAGTCAGTTTACATGGACTTCCACTATCCATTTTATCTAATCGTGATCCCAGGTTTACTTCTAACTTCAGGAAAGGCTTTTAGAAATCGTTGGGTACTGAATGAAATTTTAGTAAAGCTTTTCATCCTCAATCAGATGGGCAGTCAGAATGAACAATTCAGACTTTGGTGGATATGCTACTTTCTTGTTCGAGGGATTATCTGAGAATTTGGGACTGACATCTTTCATTTGTTGTGTTTTCTTATAATAACAGTTTTCATTCCAGTATACAGATGGAACCAATTGATGCATTATATGGGAAGCGGTGTCGAACTCCATCTTTTTGGGATGAAGTGGGTGAAAGGAAGTTGATGGGACCAGAATTGGTAGAACAGTTGGAAAAAAATGTTCAGCTGATATAGAAACACATGAGAACAACTAAGAGCAGGCAGAAAAGTTATGCAGATTACATTAGGAAGGATCTCTCTTTTGAAGTGGGTGATCATGTCTGCCTCAAAGTTTCACCATGGAAAAGTGTGATGCGATTTAGTAAGAAAGGAAAGCTGATTCCAAGGTTCAATGGACCCTACAAAATTCTAGACAAAGTTTGATCAATTGCATACCAAGTGGCTTTACCACCATGTTTGTCCTAGGTACACAATGGTTTTCTTGTTTCGATGTTGAGAATGTATATACTAGATCCATATCATGTTTTGGGTCCAGAGGTAGTTGAACGGGAAGAGAAATTATCTTTTGAGGAATAATCGGTCCAGATTCTTGACCACATGGAGCAAGTGTTGCAGAATAAGGTGATTCATCATGTATAGTTTATGTGTAAAAACCACATGATTGAAGAGGTACCATGAGAATCTGAAAATGAAATTAGGTATAAATACCCCCACTTATTCGATAAGTAAATAAATTTTGGGGACATAATTTCTTAATGGGTGAAGGATGTAACATCCCATGTAAGTAAAATAATAATAGTTTTTCATATCTATATCTATTTATGAATTAGATAGTGCAGTGGAGGCTTAAAATGAAAATGAATCCAATTTTAAGCCAAAATATTCTAATATTTTAAAAAGATTGTTGTACCACATTTTGATGACAAATTTTTTTTAAATATATCTTTTGAAACTTTTATAAGCTCTATTTTTTAAAATAAACAATTTCATTATAATTGGTACATTGAAATTTACTTTGGATAAATTTTTGGAATTTTTCTGACAATGTTCACTTTTAATGAATAGTGAAAAATTATACATTTTACTTCAAAACTCCTTTTTCATCAAATTTAATTATATAGTTATATTATCCTTTTAATTGGATTTAAAGTTTAATTAGAATTTATTGTTACCATTTAATTAAATTGTGGTCATTGAAATTAATTTCATTTGAAATTGGACATAAAGAGGTGTCAATATTTTGCTAGATATTGTTTCTTAAAAACATGCTATTTGTTTTGACTACGGGAATTATTTTTAAATTAGTTACTGATATTTTTGTGTTTGGAATTTGGTAAAATGGATTCCATATTTGGAATCAGAAGGTCCAAATTATGTAATTAGGAATCTTTCGTTTTTGGACATTATGAATAGTAATTACGTTAATTATCTTTAATTATTGTGATTAATTAGTAATCAGGTAGTTAAGGGTAATAAAATAATATCATAATAAAACAAATGACTCCAAAATTTTACCAAATACTCTTTTTTGAGTCATGGATGACCATGGTAAGCGTTGTTTCAAACTTAAGGGCCCATGGAGTCACATGGGTGTAATAGTGACATTTATGACATTATTTTCAAACAAGAAGTGAAATATAAAAAAGGTTTGTATATACCACGTAAAACAATTTTAATTTTGTTTAAGTAAATGATATCCTAGACTATAAATAGTTATTGGAAATATAATAGGATTTCTTACATCATGGTATTTTTTAAAAATTTTAGACAGTAAATAAATAAATTTATTTTTGACACCATGATGATGTAGTGATTACCTCATTAATGAACAATTTAAATAAAATGAAAAGATAAGATAAAATTTAAGAATTAAACTTTTCTTAAACCTATTGGATGGATGGGTTACTAACACTTATCTCCTTATCCTCCAAATATATCATTTTCGGACCTTTAAAATCCGAAAACCAATTTATAATAAAGTATCATTTCAAGACTTTCCAAAAGTGACGCTCCTCCCTCTTATAGAAGGCCCCCACTTCTACCCCCTTACCCAAACCTCTCAAGCCCTTGAGTCATCCAACCTATACTCATATTATCTCTCCACATCCCACTCTTACTCATATAATCCTCACTTTGGGAAGAAGTCTTTCTTCAGAATCCTTTGGCTCAAATCAAAAACAGTTACCCGAATTAGATGTATTGTCTTCTTTTGACTTTATTTTATTTTCCTTCTTCACTCACCACTATCTTCTTATTATTTCACCCCATTATAAAAACATTATCCTAAATATACTAGGATTTGAATATGATAAGGATTATACCTACACTCACACACACATCCTTCTAATGGTTAAAGAATACACTGTTTCCGTGGATGGTGAATTTTTGCCTTACGAAACGATGATTGTTCAATATTCTTTTAACACCTTTATTTGTGGCCATTATAATGGAACTATATTTTTATATGATATATATTATGTTCTCTCTATGATTCTATATTTTATATTTAAAACATACCTTTATGCTTTGCATGTTGTGCAAATGCGATAATTTCATATGAGGAAGTGTGGACTACCGCCCCCTCAAGTGATGTGACTCATTCATGCCAAAAAATAGAATTTAGAAAGAATGTAATTAATGAAATTATGTTACCTGTATAAAATATATATTATACAAGAATTATAATATATCTATGTCTCATTTAGTTATAAATTTCATTAATATGACAAAAACATTAATGTGGCGTTCATGCGTAAGTAGGACCTAGCATCTCCATGAATGGTACATTTCATTTCATATCTCCAAACATTATAGAATATTAGTAAATAAATATAAACTGGATATATATGATATTTAAATCATGAACACCATTCCAGAGATGATATACTTATAACTACATGGACAATTCTCTTCAAATAGGTTTATTTTTTACTCATGTATTGAACATCGACAAAACGTATGATATGAACTTCCATAATTAACTAATTATCATAGCATGATAATATGTGATATGAATTGAATAATAAAATTTAGAGGAATTATTTAAGAAATTATAAATTGAATAAAGTTTATTAAATAGGAATATAATGAAATGAACAAGACTACTCGGACTTGAGGTAAGGGACTTCATCTCAATCTCCTTTCGTTGAGGAATACTTCAATTTATATTCGATTTTCTTTTATCAGTCGTATAATAAATCATTTCGACTTTTTAATTTCGTTCAAAAAGAATATTTTTAAACAAAGAGTTTTACTAAAAGACAAAAGGAATGGGTTTTTCTAATATATGTGGCGAAAATGACTTCTCTGCCGCCATGACCAATATTTGAGTTTCGGCTTCCTCTACAAGCCATAACATTTAAAATGAAAAATAAATACCAAGTTTTACTTTTATTTTATTTTGGTGTTTAAAATGCTTTTGATAATGTTTTTTTTATATCAATGTGTTGTATTGAAATATTGTGATTGAAATGTGGAAATGTTATGTTTTCTTTATCCATGTTTTATGTGATATGATTATGTTGTGGTTCTTGGGTATTGTTTATGTTGTCGGGTGGGTCCTTGATAAACTAAGGGAGGGTGAGCCTGAGATAGCTCTCCAATTCATTGGGTAATATGAAGGAGTTAAATTCTAAGGTTTCTCTGAATAGATTTAGGTAATATACTATGATGGGTATTCCAAACATCACCATGAGGGTTACTCCCTACGTAATAATGTTACGAAGGCCTCACGTTACCTTTACGTATTATGATTTCTATGAGTTATTCATAAATCCTACAATATCACGAGTTATGTTAAAGTGATTATGATTTATTAGTAAAGTATGATTTCATTGATTCTTATGTATACATGAACTAATGTTGGCTTTCCGTATTTTTATATCCCATACTCAGCTTTTTATGCTCATCCCATGTTTCTTAAATTTTTTCACAAGTCAAGGGATTGGAACATGATGTGATGATAGTGTCTAGGAAGTTTCAAGAAGGAATCTATGTTTTATTTTAAATATGTTTCCTTTGATGAAAAAAATGAATATTGTATTTGATGTAACCACCCTATATAAATGTGGAATGTAATGAATGATTTATGATCTAATTCTCTAAAACTCTAATCATGAAAATATCCTCACTGATTATTCTTGAAATAACTCAATTTTATGTAATGTTTAAGACTAGGGAATTATAATTGTTTTCCATTATGATTTTTTTTGGAATATACTAAAGGGTTGTTTGTATGTGGGATGAGTGGTTTATGTTATATCATTTACATTTTATGGGTTTCCTAATAATATTGTACGCCTTCATTTTGATTGATGAAGAGAAATAGAGTTATTCTTATACGAACCACCTATATGTAATTATATGAATTTGGTTACACTCTTTTGAATTTTATCATTCTAGAAACTATCCATAATGATACTAGGAAATTAATGTCAATGTTATACTGTCATTGGTGGGGGTGAATCTATGTTATTAGGCATTTGATATTTCTCCCCCTAATGGAGAATATGAAATTTAATTGTTTTGATTTTTAAAATAATAAATTTTGATGATATTTGTATACCCTGACTATAGTACCCCTGGGTTATCACATGATGTTATTTATTTTTACTTTACTTTTGTAGTTAATATTATTTATTTTCGATTTCACAAGGTAATTATTTTTATATTGTCCATTTTACACATTTATTATCAATGGGATTTCATATATGGGTACACTTTATACCATTTGATTGTGTATTTATGTTATTATATAAATAAAAAGTAATCAAATGATTTTGGAAACAAATTTTAATAGTAATTACTTTATATAAATTATAAATTTTAAATGTTTAAAGGCATTTACATGATTTCATTATAAATGGTTTTTAGTGAATTTCCTGAAACTCATAGATGTTCTTCATATAATGTTTTTTGGTTTCTCATAGAGAATGAAAGAATATATTTATTTGGGAATATTTAGTTTAAATTATAATATTATATTACCTTTATAAATTGATCCTTCAAACGATTAATATGATAATGAAATTTTAATGGAACCACATATATACTCTTATTAGTTACATTCTATTAGAGAAAAATTCTTAGACCCTCGTTTTACAATTTTATTTCTAATGATTTTGTGGAAAGTTAATATCATGGTTCATGTTTTTGTGTTCTATTTTTTATGGATTGTAACACAAGGGTGTTTTTATAAAATATTTTAGTAAAATAACTTTTATTCTTAAGTTTAATTCTTTTCACGCAATCGTGAGTTTAAATTAACTGCATGATTCCCTTATTATAAAATTATCATTATATCATAGTCATTAGGTTAAAATGAATAATTATAACTAACCTAGAAAAATGCAATGTGAAATCTTTGGCAATCAGTTATTTCTAAAAAATATAAATGAATTAGATATTATTATTTTTTACTGAATCAACATTGGTAATGAAATTAAATATTTTTTATATTCATCCAATGGATAATTTAGTTAAATGGTATAAATAAAACCCTATTTAATGTATACAAAACCTATTTTTTTTTAAAAAGTTTAATTTTACACATTTGAATTCAAAAACCCTTTTAAATTAATAATTTTACACATTAATAATGTTTATATGACAACATAAACATGTTATTTTGATGTAGTTTATAAAAATCCACATTTTATAGAATTCAAATATTTTTCTAATAGATTTCTTGTGTTTATGAATAGTAAAAATATGCTAAATTTTAAATATTATATTTCATTGAGTTAATTTATATAGTTACATTATAATATTTAATGGTTATATATAATTAATATAATATATTTTAATCATTTTATATAATTTATTTCATTATCGTTAATTTTACATTGAAATCATATATAAAAATATTTCACTCTTTTGCATTGTTTAAACTCTTAAAACTCATTTCCTCATTTCAACAATTGGATAAATTTTTAATTAAATAATAAAAAATATATGTTTTGAATTTTTTAAAATGGATTATATATTTAGAATCATTAGTTCCATATTATGTTAATGGGATACTTTAATTTTTGGGCACTATGAATTGTAACCTTGTTAATTATTTTTATTAATATGGTTAATGTTAAATCCGGAAATTAAGGGTAAAAATAATAATATTAAATTATCTTAACACGTGTAAAACATTTATCGGATGACTAAATTAGACCCTTATCATCTATTGTTTGAAATTCAGTCACTTTATGGCCACTTACTTTTGAATATGACATGAATGTAATAAAGAACTATTGAATTTGACAAAAGGTCACAATCTAATTTTAAATAAGTATATAAATTTTAATATATTGATAAAAAGGAGATAATTTCGATTATATACAGTCTATGGAAATATAAAATAATTACCTACATCATATAAATTTATTTATAACTTTATAGTTTAAATTATTAAAACTAACGATTACACAATAATTATGTAAAAATTATATTATTAATATAAATATCAAATAAATGGTTCTAAAAATAATAAAATAAATATCATATAAAAAATAAATGTGATACCCGAATTTCCATGTTTATTATGACTTGTTATTAGTTTATTAAATATTTGGGTTAGAATTTATATTCCTTGGGGATTTTATTTAAAGTCAAACAAATGAATACTATCAAAAGTGACACTATTGATATTTTAAAAAAATTAAAATTTTATAAAATTATTTAAAAATTATAAAGTGATAATTATAAGGTATAACATGTCATAAAATATTCATTGATGGAAAATTGACACCATATAAGTAAATATATATATGAATTAAATATATTTAGTGTTATTATCACAATTTAAATTTAATAGAATAACTAAGTTTCATTTAAAATGATATGGTTTAAATTGGAAACGAAAGTTTTCAAAAATTTATTATTTGACTAGATTAAAAACCTATATCATCTCATCTAATAAATTAGGAAACTTTGGTGGTTTTTAGGTAGGGTTTTAATTTTTTATAAATTTTTATTTATGGAGTTTCCAAAAGTGCACCTCACCTCAATTATAAAAGGGAACATCCTCCCTCATCTCTTAACTTCATTTTGAGACTTAAAGCACAGCCATAACCTACCCTATTTCCTTCCCAACTTAACTATTTTATTATAATAGGTTATTTTAATCTTAAATGTCTATCTCTAGTGCTGTAAGAGGATATTTATAGGAGGCACAATGAAGAAGAGGGAATATCATTTACCGGTTTATTCATAATTCTTTCTTCTTTTACTTCATCTTCAATAGTTTTTTCATTAAAAAGTAATAACATCAGTATCAATAATATACTGATATGTTCTTATAAATATTAAACAACCATATTACACCTTTCACATATCCTATCAAAAATGGAATCGCTATGTGTGCGTACGTGTGTATTACCATTTTCACACCTATGGTGTAATTCGTTTCTCACCACCATCTTACATGGAAGGGTATAATTATGGAAATAATAAATAAATATATGATTTATATAAAATTGTTTTTATTCTTAGATACTGTTCAAAATCCACTTAAATACCATTTAACAAATATGGGAACGATATCGTTACTCGTGCATACGTAGAACTAACCATCTCCACGATGCGATGTGATTTGTTCTAAAGAATCATAATTAAAGAATGATTATATAAATGAATTAAATGAAAAAATATAATATATATTACAATAATAACATGCTTTAAATTACATAAATATAATCTAAAAATATGAATATGAACATCCGACAAAACAAGCATATGAACATAATGCAGTTAATACTCGAATAATGAGAAACAATGAAATATTACAAAACAATGGATGAAAATATGATCATTAATATTATTATAAAAAATATAACGATGAATGAATAAATCATTAACATTATTAAAATCATTATACAGGAGGTTTAGATACATACAAATCATATCATACCAAATGTATGGGATAACTTTTCAAATCACGTTTTTATCTAAGATAGTTTATTCGTTAGTATTAACTTGGGTATAGTTATCATCCACCTCCATGTTTCATAAATTTGTATTTAAAAACATTCTTGATATATTTCAATAAGTGTTAAAATTCAACTTTACCAATTGGTAAATTTTTACTAAATTGTGTGAATGAATTTTTTTTGTCGTTTTCTGTATGAGGTTCTTTTTGAACTTTTTTGAAAAAGTCCCAGAAGAATGTAATTTCTAACATGAATGACATGAATGGATTTTTAATATTTCACAATACCATATTTTCGGGAAGAATCCACTAAAATATCATAAGGATATTTTCTTATAAAATTATTTCTTTTAAAATTGTGTGGTGTTTTGAGGAAGGAAAACGTTTGTAAAGAAGAAATGAAATTTTCCTCATGAATTAATTTCATGTGTTTTCTCAAAATTATATTGCTTTTCAGATGAAACTATTTGGATGGGGTTATATTTCTTACCCTATTATTACTATTATTTTATAGTTTTTATGACGGAATTTCATTTATGAAATCCATTTTATGCATATCAATTATTATTGATAGATATTTAAAAATCCATTTGCTTTTATGTATTATAATATGGTAAATGTTTTTATATACTTCTGAAGAACATAATAATGGTTCCATTATGAGATTTTTGGGACATATATCTCCCACAAATATATTAGAAAAAACATTATATCTCATGATATTTACGTGACTGGAACAAAAAGTAAATCTGGTTCAGTAATATAGGGATGGAATTAAAAGTGAACTCAGTTCCGTAATTGACATTGTCAACTATTATGGTCTCAACAATGGGAATTTAATAACATGAAATGGTCTTATATTCTTATGTGTGTATTCCAAAAAATATAATATATTATTTTATGTCTATTTAGATTACATTTCACTTTTATGATTTATTCCCTGACAAGATATTATGATCCTTTATATGAATGATAATATTTTTAAATGTTATGTTCTTATGATTATGATATGATTGATATTTACCATGTTAACCCTTACAAATAATTTGGGCTCACCCATTCATATGTTTATTTTCTCGAGGTCATGAATATGGTTATTAATTAATATATTAAATAAGAGAGTGTAGTTATAAATACATATTTTAGAGATAATGTGGATGTTTTATAAACCAGTAGTTTATGTTTCCTTGTTTCTAAAGACAGTAAACCTATATGGTCACAGCATGGTTTTGATTTTTTATGTAATAAATATTATTCATTATTTAATTAATATCATTATTTTATGTATGGTCTGTCATAGTTAGTATTAGAGAAAACATATATTTATGCTTTGGAAACTAAGATAAGATAACCTTAGTAAGAACCCTAAGGATATGTATAACAATAAGTTACAATCCTATCCTCGTGTTTTAATGATATTCATGAATAACCAAGGATAAAAACTAAAGTGTCATAAATTGAAATTGTATTCTTAAATTATTTGGTTTTTGCATTATGATTAGTATTTCTCACACTATGCTTCATAGTTTCAGTCAATGGATAGAACCCAAGGGAACCACAATCACGCTGAACGCGACGGGAAATGCAATGATTGTCTGCCTGAGCAACCTAATTTTATGGGAGCTAGAAATAAAAATCTTTTATACATATTAACAAGTATTTCTCATACTTAGAATCATATATAAATTTTGAATGAGAAAAATATGGAGAAACATTTTATTGGGTCCTTCATTAGACAATGTCCACCTTCATTCAACGGGTGTTCTGATTCATTAGTGGATGAAAAATGGACCTGTAACACTGAAAATATATTTCCAGTTCTAAAATATTCTAATCATGATAAATTCATCTTAATATACTATCGTTTTGAAAGGTAATTTAATCGATTGTGGAATAATATCATGTATATGATGAAAAACGATGAAATTAAGTCTATGTAATTGGCCGAGTTCAAGAACTTATTTTTCAATAAGTACTTTTTGTATATTCATCGAACAAATATGAAGAAGGTGTTCCTTGAACATATTCAAAAGGATGATTAATATGTTGGTACCTACGAAAAAAACATTAAAAGATCTGTATGGTATGCTTCGGTAATTATTATCCAACCTAAGAGTTCAATTAATCAATTCGTTTGTGGCATAAAATAGTGTCACCAAAATGAATTAACCATAAGGGACTTCAATAGCTAGGAGGATATTTTTTTATGTTATCTCAAGGTTGATAAGGAAATTGGAGTAACCCATTATTCATATAGGTTTGATAATAAGAGAAAAATGGAATTCAAAGGAAAATCTAAAGACCACAATGAAAAGAAGATGAGTTTTTTCATTATTCTCAAACTATGTAAGAAAACATATAGGGAGTTTTGCTAAAGTTAGTAGTAAATGTTTTATGTGTGGAAAATAAGGTCATCGGGTAGTTTAGTGCTGATGTGATGAGAAAACGATGTCTAATGATGTGAACAAAGAAACGTCTACACAAAATGATCCTCCTACTCTTAAATATTACATGTTTAAGGAAATGGGGAATTATATCAATCAATGATCCAATCCAAGAGTTTTTAAGGATGGTCGACGTCAATAAAATCCTAAGGACAATGTAAAATTAATGTCACATGGAATCAGTATTGGCGATGTGGATTATGATAATGAATTAGTGAAATGTAAACTTACCACCCACTATAAAGTAGAACATGTTTTATTTGTTTCTAGATCCACACAATATTTTATTAATGAACAATTTTCATAGTGTATCACTTTATTAAAAAAACAATTAGATATTCTATTATATGTGACAACTCATAATGGCACACCAGTCACATCATAAGTTCATAATTCTTCTCAGTTTGGAGATTGTGGGAATGTGCTTCCTGAAAATCTTGTGATCCATCCAATAGTGGAATTTGAAGTGACTCTTGGAATAGATTGGCTTTATCTATATGGAGCTCATATAAATTTCTAAGGAAGGGAATCCAGATTTCATATTCCAGATCAATCTATGATCATATATCGAAGTAAGGATATATATAACCTTCTATTAGAAATTTATTCCATGTTATGGGTCTTGATTTCTATAAATGAAGGTTATTTATATCAAATGGTTGGGGAGAAACTCATGATTAATAATATGCCTATTTTACGGGATTTTGGAGACATCTTTTAGAATTAATTATTGGGTCTTCCACCAAATTGTGTAGTTGAATTTTCAATAGAACCCATACTGGGTGCTATGCCTATTTTGAAGACACCTTATAGAATGGCCCCAATTGATTTGCCCGAATTGAAGAAGAAACTCCAAGAGAATCTTGATAAGGGATTCATATTCCCTAGTGGGTCACCTTGGGCAGCACCTATTCTACTATTAAGAAGAAGTATGGATCAATGAGGCTCTATATTTATTATCGAGAATTTAAAAAGGCCACTATCAAGAAAAAATGTCCTCTTCCCCGCATTGATGACTTAGTTGACCAAATATGAGGAGCTCAATACTTTTACAAGAATGATATTTGTTCATGATATCATCAAATTGAGGGTAAAAATGGTGGAATAGAAAATTGGAATTTGGTACAATGTATGTAGACTATGAATTTATAGTGATTCCTTTTTATTTTAGTAATGTCCCTCAATCTTGATGGATATAGTGAATAGAGTCTTTCGAGACTATCTTGATTAGTTTGTGGAATTCTTTATATATTATATGTATGTATATTACAAGACAAAGGAGGAACATTATTTTCACTTTATAATTGTACTTAAGACACTAAGAAAGAGAATCTTTATGCCAAATTTACCTAGTGTGAATTTTGGCTTCAGAAAGTTTTATTTTTTGGTCACATAATCTTAAGAGAGGAGATATTTGTAGATCCCACAAAAATATAGGTTATTAATAGAACTATGAGACCAAAAATAGTAAGTGATATTTGATGTTTTCATGGTTTGGATGGATATTATCAATGTTTAATGAAGGATTTTTCATGATTATATTATCCACTCACCATGTTTACTAGGAAATGCTTTAAGTTCATTTGGATGGAGGAATGTGAAGTGAATTTCAAGGAACTAAAAGAAGGTTAGTCATTGCACCTGTAATCAAACTACCTTATAGTGTAGTAAGGTTTTTGATATATAGTGATGTATCCAAGAAGGGGATGAGATTTTTTCTCCAGAAAAAGTATATGGTGACAGCTTATTCCCCATGGATGTTGAAAATTCATGAGAAAAATTAACCAACTCATGATTTGGAGTTAGATGCAGTAATTTTTGCATTAAATATATGGAGGAATTGTCTTTATGGTGAAAAGTTTGGTATTTATAATATTAATAAAAGTTTAAAGTATATTTTCACACAAAAGTATCTGAATATGAACCAATGAAGTTGGTTGGATTTGATTTAAGATTACGACCTCACAATAATTTACCACCATGGGTAATCAAACAAGGTGGAAAATGCTTTCAGTAAAAACACCATACTAGCTTATCCATGATGAGGATCATGAATGATACTCTATTTATGTATTTTCAAATGATGGTTCTTGAAATTTTAATAGAAGGGGAGAAATTGTATCTTTCTCAAAATAAGTTTCAACCATCTATACTACTTTATATTAAAGAGGCACATAAAGATGATGTAGTGTTACAAAAAAAGGTGAGAAATGTTGTTGAATTAAAACTTGATTGTGATGAAATAAAAGGTTCAGAAACTAGGTTTTTATTTCAACCATACCCAAATTAAAGAAGGATTTATTGGATGAGGCTGATAATTCATCATTCTATAATTACCCTGGAAGAACAAATATGTACAGGGTCCTAAAAGAGTACTTCTGGTGGGATGGAATGAGAAGTGATGTCGCCAAACTTGTCTCTTGGTACTTCATTTTATAGCAAGTTATATCTCAGAGATAGAAGTCTATGGTGATGTTACAACCATTACAAAAACCAGAATGAAAATGTGAAAACTTCACTATGGACATTGTCATTAGACTTCCCAAAACATCCAGAGGTAATAATGGTATCTAGGTTATAGTTGATCGCCTTACCAAGTTGGAAAAATTCATTTCTATTATATAGGATCTCTCTCTAGACTATCTTTCTAGGATATATGTAATGTAAGTGGTAATATTTCATGGAGTGCCACTTTCCATTATAACTGATCAGGATCCGATGTTTACCTCAATGTTCTGGATAAGTCTTCAGCATGCTATGGATACAAAGATAAGTTTCAAAACTGATTATCATCCTCATCTAGATGTTTATTATTAGAGGGAAATTCAAAATCTAGTATACAAGATGATTGGTTTCCCTTTAGATTTAAACAATGGTGCGGATCAACAACTACCAATGGTGGATTTTTTTTACAATAATTGATTTCACTCCAATATTTAGATTACTATTTATAAAGGCCTATATTGAAATAAGTGCATAACTCCAACTTTCTGGGATGAAGTTGGGGAAAGAAAGCTATTAGTACTAGATATTGTTGAATAAATTACAGAAAAGGTCAGAACTATTCAACAACATATAAGTGTATCTGAGAGTTGACAAAACATTAATGCTCACAATTGATGAAAATACCTAGAGTTTGAATTAGGTGATAATGTGTTCTTATGAATATCTCCCAAGAAGAGAGTAATGAGATTTGGTTGGAAGGTAAAGTTGATCTCTAGGAATATAATCCCTTTTAAATTCTTGATCGTGTTGGGAAGGTAGAATACTAATTTGGGATTCCACTAAATCTCACTCAATTTCATGACATGTGCTTTGTCTCTCTTTAGAGAATGTACAATCCTGATCCTTCACATGTACTAAGCTTAGAATTTGTACTGCTGGAGAAAGATGATTCTTTTGTAGAAAAACCCATAGAGATTCGGGATCATAGAGAAAATTTTCTAAGAAACAAGACCACTCACTTGTTTATGCTTTAGGGAGGAATTGTTAATTTAAAAAATCTACGTGGGAACATGAGGATACGATGAGGGTGGTGTATCCTCATCTTTTTATTTCCATGTGATGAATATTTAGGGAGAAATTCAGATTAATGGGGGTAGAATGTAACACCCAAATGTTTTTATGAAATATATTATTAAATAATATATATTATTAAATATATTTATCTTCACAAAATATTGAGTTTAATTGAACTTTGAGATTCCCTTATTATAAAATTACAGATATAGCCTAGCCGTTAGGTTAGCAAAAATAATTAAAACTAACTTATGATAATGCGTAGTGAATTTATTGGCTATCAATTACTAAAAAAAATATAAATCAATTAGATATTTTTAGGTTTTATTGAATTAATTTTGGAAATGATATAAAATATTTTTTATATTCATCCAATGGATATTTTAGTAACAAGGAATGAATAAAGCCCTATTTGACGTATAAAATCCAATTTTTATTAAAACAATGTTTAGTTTAACACATATGAGTGGAAAATCCATTTTAAATTACGGATTTTACACATTAATAGTTTTTATATGAAAATATAAAAATTTTAAATTGAAGCAGGATATATAAATTTAACATTGGATAAATTTTGATATTTTTCTGATAACTTACATGTCTAAATGAATAGTAAAATACAGTGAATTTTAATTAAAAACAACTTTTTTCATCATGATAATTTATATGGTTAAATCATAATATTTAATGTTTTTAAATTATAAATATAATATATTTTAGTCATTTAATATAATTTATTTAATTATAATTAATTTTATATTTAATTCATAGGTAAAAACATTTCAATCTTTCATAATGTTTTAACTATAAAACCCCATTTATTTATTTCAACAATAGGATTCATATTAAATTAATTACTACATCTTATGTGTTTTGAGTTATGAAATTTTGATTCCATATTTTAAATCAGTTGGTCCAAATTATGTTAATAGTGTACTTTCAATTTTGGGCATTATAAATAGTAGCTTTGGTAATTATTTTTATTAGCATGCTTAATGGTAAATCGGGTAATTAAGTGTGAAAAAAATATTATAAAATTACCACACCACCTATGAATATCTTATTGGATGACTTCATTTGACCCTTATCTTTTATTGTTTGAAATGTAATAACTTTATGGTCACTTCCTATGAATATGACATGAATGTAATAAAAACTATTGAATGTGAAAAACTATCACAATCTCAGTTTATATAAGTATATTAATTTTAATATACAGATCACATGGAGATAATATAGACTATAGATAGTCTATACACTTCTAAATGAATTAAATACCTCATAGAAATTTTATTTAAATTTTTTATATATTATATAATCACAATTAATGATGACATAATAGTTAGGTCAAGATTATTTTATAAATATAAATATCAAATAAAATGTTTTGAAAATATTAAAATAAATATCATATGAAATAATTAATGTGATCCACTAATTTTCCAGGTGACTATATCATATTGTTAGTGTATTATGTATTTTGTTTTGAATTTAACTTCTGTTTTTATTTTATTTAATGTCAAAACACTCAAGTGTCAAAATTGAAAATATTGATATATTATAAAAATAACATTTCATTAAATTATTTAATAAATATAAAATATTAAAAATTAAAAAGTTATAATTATAAATTCTAAAATGTTATAAAATATCCCTTTATGGTCAATTAACTCCACATAACTAAATATTTATGACCATTAAATATTTAAAATTTTATTACCACAATTATAATTTAATAGAATAAATAAGTTTCAATTAAAAATATATGGTATAAATTAACAAAATAATTTGTCCACAATATATTTGATGATGATATTAAAACCCCATATCATCTCATCTTCGAAATTGGGAATCTTTGTTGGTTTTCGGAGGGGTTTGATTTTATTATATATTATTATTTATGGAGTTTCCAAGAGTTCCCCTCACATCAATTATAAAAGAATAACTCTTCCCTAACTTTTCACTTCTTTTTAAGCATTAAAACTCAACTATATACTTTTTAATTTCTTTCTAAACTTCCCTATTTTCTTAATAGAGTTTATGTTCATCTTCAAAGACCAACTCTTCTGCTCTAATGGGATATTTTGAGGAGGCGCATCAAAGACGATGCAATATCATTTAACGAAACATTAAAAAATATTTGTTCTTCTATTAACACTTCATTAGTTGTTTCATTATAAATTAATAAAATAATTATAACTAATATACTGATATGTTATTATAAATATAAAACAACCATATTCCACATTATACCCATCCCAGGAAAAATGAACTCACTACGCGTGCGTACATACATCTTATCATCTCCACGTTGTGGTGTAATCCGTTTTTCACCACCACCTTACATGGATGGGTATAATGATGGAATTAACATATATATATTATTGATATAAAATTATTTTAATTTTTGAGATATTATATCACATCCGCTATAATATCATTCAACAATAATGGGAATTATATCATCACTCGTGCGTACGTACGACTTACTGTATCCATGGTGCGATGCAATTTTATCTACATAATATTCAATAAAGAATGATTATATAAATGAATTAAATTAATAAATATGATAAATATTATACCAATACAATTATTTAAACTATAACCTAAAATATAAAAATAATAACTTGTCCAACCAAAAATGCATAAGAACATAAAGAAGTTAATAACTAAATAACGAGTAACAATGAAATATTAAATCAAACAGATATATATATATATGATCATAAATGTTATCATAAAAATTATTACGATTAGGTAATAAATACATAACAATATTTAAATAGTTTTACAGGAGGATCATATACATATAAAGCATATCAGACCTAAGGTATGGGATAACATTTCAAATCTCGTTTTTATCTGTGATTGTTTATTCATAAGTATTTACAGGGTTATAGATATCATCTACATCCATGTTTCATATATGTGTATTTAAAAATATTCTTTATATCCTTCCATAATTACAAAAATTAAATTTTACCCACTAGTAAATTTTTAATAAATGCTTTTAATGGAATCTGTTTTCATTTTCGGTACGAGGTACTTTTTGACAATTCCATCAAAAGCATGTGAATAATGTTTTTAACTTGTATGATATGATCTAATTTTTATTAATTCATAATTACTTATATACATTAAGAATCCACAAAAATCATATTATGTTATTTTCAAAATAAATTATTTCTTCTATACTTTTGAGGCAATTTGAGGAAGGAAAATGTTTATGAAGAATAAAGGATATTTTCCTAAGTAATTACTTTCAATTGTTTTCTCATAACTATCATCCATATAAGAAGACAATATTTAAATAAGATTAAATTTAACCCTATTATTACTATGATTTTATTGTGTTTATTATGGAATGTAATTTAGGAAATAAATTTGTTTATATCAATTGTGATTGCATGATGTCTAATAAACCCATTTGATTTCATGGGTTAAGAAATGGGGAATGTTGTTGTTATTATTTTTGTTTTTGAGGAAAAAGTACGAATGGTTTAATTATTAGATGGGGGATGACACATATATCTCTATAATTAATTGGTTAGCGATTTATATCTCATTATATAGTCATGAATGGAATGAAACATAAATCTATTTCAAGAATACAATGCTAGAATAAGTACTAAACTCAGTTCTGTAATGGACATTATCTTCTTTGATGGTCTCAGCAATTATCCTTGGATAATATGAAATAATTTTATATGATTATGTGTGTGTGAAACAAAATTTCAAGTCTTATGTTATGAATATTGGGGTTATATTTAAATTTTATGATTTATCCCATGACATGGTAATATGATATTTTATATACAGGATAAGATATTTAAATGTTTTATTCTTATGATTATGAAGTGATTGATATTTCCTTTGTTTACCATTACTAGGAATTTGATCTCACCATTTAATATTTTAATTTTCCCTAGGTCGCGAAGGAGGGTATTAAGTATGTTATGTCAAACTAGATTCTACTTATGAAGAAATATTCTCGGAGAAAATGTGGATGTTTGATAAACAAGTTGTTTATGTTTCCGAGTTTCTAAATACACGAAACATATAATATCCTGGAATAGTTTTTTTAGGTTATGAAAAAAATATTTTTCAGTGTTGAAGATCTTTCTATATGAAATCTATGGTCCATCATATGGATTCTTTCTCATAGGTCACTAATTGAGTGCTTTTGGGTGAATTTGTTGGACGATGTCCATGATCCATGAAGAGATCATTAGATTTGATTATTTTTAATTTAAAATTTATTTTATATCATCTATGTAAAATCAATTTGGACCACTAATCTATATCAAGTTTTTTTATTATTTTCAATATATTTTTTAATAATAAAATTGATGTTTAATTTTTATATTCATTAGGAATCATTTTGTATTATATTTTATTAAAATTATTTATTTTGTTTAGTATAGAATTCGAAAAAACTAACACTACATACAATATTTAAACTATGAATTTTATGTATGTTCATCATTATTTTTATGGCGACAGAATTCTAAAGAGTGTTACCCAGATTTTGAGGCACTAGTTTCTTTACCATTGGGATCAGTAATTCTATTAAAATGTTGGTATAATTAAAATAAGGTATATGGACTATATATCCTAGGACATTTTATATAAAATTTTTATTATAGATTATCCATCTTTTTATTTTGGATGTGATGATATATATTGATGATGGGAATGTTATAAATCTGGAGACGAGTGTGGGGAGGGTCTTGATAGATAATTATTATTAAAAAACATGAGTTTCCATAGGTATTATGGTAGTGAATAATTAATTTTAAATAAATTATGCATTTATTTTTTATTTTTTAATTTCTTGTTTAACGGTGTTTTAAATTAAATTGATGTTATATAAATTTGTAGAAAATGTTCATATTATAGAGAGAAAATGTGAGTAAAAATGGATGTTTTTGGTTAAAAGATATTTTGTGGAAAACCATGTAGATCCTAGACACATGTTTCTTAAAATATCTTTGAGAATGTTACATACATAATACAAGGTTTACTAGACCTTTTGGCCATAAAAAAAGTTAGAAATCCCATTATTTTATATGTTGAACCAAATTTAGTTTCAGTTTATTTGTTTTTTGAATTACTATTTTTAATAATTGATGTGAGTTTTTATATGAATCAATATTATTCTAATGGATTTTTATAATGATTTGATAGATGAAATTATTAATTATTAATATAGGTTGAGTTTTTTTAATAAAGAAGGATTCTATGGTAGTTTTAAATTATGCAACGGTTTTGGATATTTATAATGTCATCAAAGGACTAATTTAATTATAGAATTACATTTTATTTAATTTTTATAATATAAAACAAATTTAGTTATTATATATTTGGTTTTCAAATATTTTCTGATGAGAGGATTCTTGATTTTTGATCTCATGGTAAGGAATGTTTCATTTCTCATATATTGACATCCTTATTTTATTTGGGTCTTGGTTATTTTTTAATTCATGTCCACCTATATGAAAAGTTATAATGAATATGGGGAAGATATTATAATATGTTTTTTCATAGATTAATGTTTCTCATCATTTGGTCACAATATTTTCAATTTTCATCCCTATATAGATACCATGTGGAGTGGTAGAGTATAAGAATTTTGAGAATATGGTCATTAAGCATGAATTATTTACTTACTATGCATTCATATTTTAAGGTTATAATTTAAAAGTGATCTCATCTAGGTTGGAATTTTTTTTGATAAAATACATAAAGTCATGATGGTATATATTTCCTTTGTAACAAATAATGTGACTTTCCACTTATTTGGAAAGAGTTCCCCGTATTTCTAGAAAATTAAGTAGGATTAACTAAAATTTGATCATCTGATTGTTCGGGTGGATCTATTCATTCTTTTACATTCCATATTATGAAAATAAATCTTCTATATACTATTAGTTTGGTAATTTTGGGAATTTATGACATCTTATTTGATATTCTTGATGGATAATCTTCTATTTAGAATCTAAAGTCATATTTTGGAGTTTAATGAATTGTAATATCATATATCGGATCTATATACATTTTTATTGATATAGTGTATAAAATTTATCTTTTTGGATTACTTTAATTCTTATTCTTCACATTCCAATAATGTTTTAAGCCTTCTATTCAATACAATAATATTTAGGGTTGTTTTGGATATCATATTCATTAGAGTATTTATTATTGGTTTTCTTATGAATGTAGATGTACTATTCATGTTTTTTAAAATTATTATCTTCTTTGGATATGGGGTGTAGGTCATTCTTGTGGTTATCCTTCCTTTGTAATATAACATCTAAGATTCAGGTTCCACTAAACTGGTTCCCCATACCCGATTGTCCACATATCCTCAAGTGCATTTCCCCAAACACCATAGGATTTTTAGTTTTAGTGAAAACTAATGGAGTGATGCGGGGGAAATAATGACCTCATTAGCAGAGTGTAACAAAATGGAATAGTAATATACAATAGCAACATTATTGAACAACTTCTAGCTGAAATAAATAGAAGAAGACTAGTAAGATAAATAACCAAGAATCATTTAACAAAAAATATGATGCAACATATTATCTTCCATGAAAACAAAAAAAACAGGTACATATTAGAAATACACAATATATTTCCAAAACCAAAGAGGAAATAAAGGAAACTAAGAAGCCTCACATGCCTCGGCCCAGTCCCATGCTCTCTGACTCCAAAATAGAATATCATGTACCTGTAGAAATGAGAATTCCCTTATTGAAATCAATAATAATATAATCTATTTGGGTCCCAAAGAATGACCCTATAAAGGTGTGATAAATAAATCCTAGTAGGAAACCACCAATGATTTGTGCCTATCTATCAGTTACCATATGCAACAGGTAGTGTTAAAAGGGAAACCAATAAACTAGGAAGGACTCAAAAGTAAAAAATCCTACAAGTATTAGACTCCATTTACATTAAGTTCATGTTCAATAATTAATTCAATTACATTGAATTATATGAGTCTTGGGATCCGTCTTAATCCCATAAATACCCTATAAAAATTAATAATAAAAGATACCTCAATAGGATATCAAAATAGATAAGTGAAGACTGAATCCATGTATGTTCTTTGGCTCGGAAGATGCATCATAAGGCATTCGATTTTAATGTGAAACTTTCCATCTTTCCAAAATCATAGAAAACCTCATATGATAGGAATAACCAAATACTTACACTAAAGAATAACGAATCCTCACCCATAGTCATAAACAAACCCTTCCCACAATCCTAATGAATGCTAAACAACCAGAATATCAGATAAATGAGGGCCAAGACCGGTATATCATCATTTAAAAATAATAAAAAACCCATGTAAATTACACTATTATATGGTCAAAATATTATAACTCACATGGGAATCATACATATCATGCAACAAGTGTGTAAAACTATCACAAGGAAAAAATGATAGTTGGCATAACATGGGAAAAGGGTAAATTACTAATCCCAAACTGTTTAATCCAATCAATCACAATTTATCACAATTGGAATTAAATTATTAATATAATTCATACATATACACCTAATAAGTGAAAACAAGTCATTCCTTATAGGAATCCTCATCCAAAAGGTCATAAACGGTTATTCTAAGGGAATGCACCCACAAGATGGACCTTAATCGTACCGACAACCTCCAAAATGATTAATACAAATTAATTCATGTCTTAATCATAATTATGAAGAAAAAAGGCCAATTTTCATTCAATGTTACACCCAAAACAAGGTTGAATATAAATACAGCACATATATACAACTTTAGATTGAGTGAAAGGCACAAAACAACCTACTTCATCGTAGTATGACTCTACTCATCTAGAATTGGCCTTTGACTCACCCTATAATGGAGTAGCTCCACAAAATTTTAATAAATTATTGACCTTAAGTAAATCAATCGGGAGAGGAAATTTTCAATAAAGGATCAATAAGAATTGAGAGCACAAGGATCATGTTAAAATGCAACCGACAGTAAAGGAATTAAGGTTCATATAATCAATCGGGATGAAAAATTTCCCTTGGCACTACTGTTCATGCACCCATATGCGTCGATGTCTATTTTTTAAAAAAATAACTCTACTTCCCAACTTAATTAATAAAAAAGTAAAAGACACCTACTCGACACTACATGCTGTGTCCGTACAAATTCTGGTCATACCATTATGTGACTGTGTATCAGGATTACCTGGCATGTATCATTTTATACACGATTTGAACATATTAGTGAATGTTGTGTAGTTCCCAGTCATGTCATGTAATAGGCTTGCAACAAGCTCTCAACCAATTTCCCCCCATTTTCGTAAGTACTAACTGAAAAGCAAAAATCCATTCCTCAATGGAAGAACTAGGTTCTCACAAGTAAGATTGGTTTTGTTTTCCTGACCATGTTAGTGGGTACCATAAAATGTGTGGTGACCTAATATAGGTCCATTATTTTTATTTTACACTTGGGATTCATATATCTATGTATAAATATTTTATTTTTTGATATTTGGAGTTTCTTTTGGATTTATATTACTGTTTTTATGTGTAGAATAAATTATTTTTATAATTATTTAGTATTTATTTCTTTGGATGAATTTCCTTACCCAATAAATATTCATATGTATTCTATATTAGGACATATTTATCATTCCTCTAAATACTAGGTGACTTTCATGGGGTCAAAATTGATACAGTGTGAATAAATTTAACACCCTAACAAGCACTCTATATTTTTTGAAATAGATATTACATCATTTTAAATGAATATTCTAATCATTACACAAACATATGAATTAGGTATGTGTGATTTTGGTCACATTGGATACATTGAAACAAAGACAACTATTTCATAGGTTATGTAAACTCGTCTCTCACTTAGTTATTCATATCTATCACCCTTCTAATAAATGTAATACATAATAAATTTCTTTATAATATGGGGAAATGAAACACAAAAAAGGGTGATCTCAGAAGATAATAAAGGATAAAAAAGTGACATACGTAATCATATACTGAACATAAGAGTATTAAAATACCAAAATCAAAAAACAAAATCATACCCTTCATATCAATGATCATAATCCTGATATATGGTATAATGATTGTTAGTTTGTAATAAATTATACATACTTAAATAAAATAATATGATTCATAAGGTAATAACATTGGAATAATACATATATTAGATTCATACACATAAGTATATAAACAGATATGTCACAGTTATGCACTAAGATGTTCAAAACATTTTAGGATTTTGAGAAACACAAGTGTAGCCGCTTTTGGATTTTTATGAAATCTTGTGGACACTCTTTTAGGCTTAGGATAACCATTTATATACCCTTATTTTCATTCTTGAGATAACCATCAGTGCACACTCATTTTTTGGGAATGGTCTAACCACAAGTGTTCCCTCTTGGCTCATAGAAAATTCATCATTACCCATTGCATTAGAGGGAGATATAGGTCACTCCCATTACAGAATTAAAATCTTACATAAGTGTTCCATAAGATCATAATATATAAATATTATAATAACTCATGAAAGAAAATGGGTTTTATAAACATTTTATCATATCATAACCTATAGAAAAGAGAAAGGTTTCATAATAATTTCATCAAAGAAAAACCCATAGAAAAACGATGAGGGTTTCATAAGAAGTCTATTTTGGTATAACCTATGGAAGAGAAATTTTTTTCATTAAATTATTTTCTTAATAAATATAATATAATAATTATATAAGAATTGTATTTTTGGATCATATACCAAGTTAGACATATGTAACATCAACGAATTTTATCGTAGATAGAAAATGTATTTTAATATCATCTAAAACATTTGTTGAGTAAAATATTTTTTACTCTTAGAAAAATATTTTTGAAAATGAATCATTTTGAAAATATTTTTATTTAAAATTAACCATTATAATTTATAATTTAATAATAAGAAATAATGGTCAAAATTGTAGTATGTTTTTGTCATCCCGTATATGATAAAATAAAGATTCATTTCACCTTTTTATTAAAATACCGACGTGCATTGTTTAAAAAATGTAATTAAGATTAATTTCAAAAAAATATAAATATTAAATAACGGGTTAAAAATTAAATTTATTAAAAATAGTGGAAAAATAGATTTTTTTTTATTTTTTTAAGTAAAAAATGTATTTTGGTAGAAAAAAACTAAAAATTGAAGAGAGAAATTGTAGACGCCAAAAAATGCTCATGGGATGAAGGAGGTTTTGGAATGACCATGTGAAGCCATATTTAGAACCAGTGATCCATTCCAAGGGGCCTAGAGGGGCCGCGTGAAAAACAATCAAAGGTGCGTGAAAAAATTTCTATTGCGTAGAAAACCGCGGGACTCACGAAAGGTTTCCAAGCGGGTGTGTATGTTTTCTGCACCCCGACTGTGGGTGCGGAGATTTACATGAAGCTGCCCCACACGGTTGAATGTGCGCATTGGAAACATCCACGCACAATATTTTTCTTGAGCCCGTTTTTCCATGCAGACCCGTGACCCCGAAGTCCTATAAATAGAATGTCGTCCCTTCGACTTTCGGGCGGATGAATCTGAACCGTCTCTCCGGCACGAAATTCACCTCTCATGCATGAAAAATATGGATCTCAGGTACTGAATCACCCCCATGTCTCCCGGGGGTCCGCCTTTGTGCATGACCACTTGTGCTTAATCCTATTCCAAATCCCACTAAGTCTCGTCCCCCACGTGAAATTCCTTCCAATTGTGTGAAATCCTCTCTTCTGTGCGAAATTCCTTAAAAATTGAGCGCCCTCCTTTCTGCGTCTCCCCAGCCTTCAGCGCAGCCACCGGCTTATTGTACACTCCCCTGACCATCATCGCGCCCACTGGGTATAACGTCCAGGATTCGGGTACCACTCAATGTGTGCCCCAAACCAAGTTGGTCACACGACCTCAAGCGCATTTACCCAAATGCCTAAGGCTGCTAACTAGCAGTGAGGGCCTAGGTCTAATAGTGGGAAAACTATGCCCTCATTTGTCCCAATGTAGCATAGAGGTGAAATATAAACATATCTAATGCAGAAGAAGTAATCTATATCAAGCTGGAAAGGACAAATGTACTGTAATAAAAGATGACCAACAATCATATATAGGATATTTCAATATGTCCCTAATTATAAGAAAGCATGTAAAACATGTTACACTGCAATCCATAACAATACAGTACAAGGTACAAGTAGAGAAAAGAAAAAAAGTGCAGTAGAAACTCAGAAACAACGCAATCCTTAGCTCAGTCGCATGCTCTCCTACTCCTCTCCAAAACAATCAAGTACCTGTATAAGGAATCTTTCTCTAATTAACACCTACAATAGTATAATATGTTTGGGCACAATACATGACCCAAATAGGGTGTGAGAAATAAATCCCAGTAGGAAACCACCAAAGGCTCATGTCCAACTGTCAGTGAAAATGAGCAACAGTAGTGTGCAATAATGAAATGCAGTACAATAGGAAGTACTCACAAGCAACTACTACTACCAGTTCCATTTCCAATTAATTATTATTTAAAAATTCAAGTTAATTGAATTATAAGTTTCTGAGACTCAGACTCATCTGAAAATTTCCTATATAGTGCCACGACAACAACCACAGCAGGCTATCTAACAAGTAGAATGAAAAACAATACCAAGTATGTGATTTAGCTTGGTAGGAATAACATGAGAAATAACCACAGTGAATATAAAAAGTAAACAGAGTCTGCAGACATGTGAAACTTTACCCTTAGGTAATCAGAATTGATATCCTCAGGTGATTTCCCAGAGGCATAATGAATATTTCTCTCAGGCGTACGAGGTATTACCTTCAGGAATAGAAGCTACTTCCCACAGACACAAGAAAGGTTGCCCTTAGGATAAATTAAACACTTCCCTCCGGCTAATAAAAAAAATCCATTAGGCGAACAAGTAACCGAGCCAAACCCAACACATAAGAAAGAAATTATATATACATTTTCTTTCAAGAAAACTCAAATCATTCTATAATCACGTCATACCCTCGGGTATCCTGTCCAAATGGATAAAAATTAGAAATGCACCCATGGGGTGGACCAGAATCAAGGTAACAATCCCAAACAATAGTTATTAAATATTCATTAAATTACCTATGCAATTAGAGGTATTTCATTCGGCAAGGCCTCAGCCAAAATACACCCCAAACCTTGGCATGTAGCACAACAGTACACAAAACACTCAACAGTTGGAATTAAACACCAGACCACCTACCTCTATCTCCATTGATCGATATATGTGAACGAAGCCTCCTAAAATGGCCACGAACGACATAGATATGGAAAAAACATTCACCCATTCAATCCCAAATAACATCTCATAGGGAAATAATTGGAAAGAAACACACAAGGGGAGGTAAGGGCTTATCCACGCGGTCCAAACAAGATCGTCGAAGAAGGAATCGGTGTATCAGTGTTCAGTTGGGGACTCTTCCAAGGTTCAGCTTTCTCTCTCGTGGCTTCCCAGTGTTCTAATATTACTCTATGGAAAGAGGTGTCTACTTCCGGTTTATAACAAAAAAACACAACTACACGACATGTACTCTCAAGTAAACGTCGTGTACATTCCATTTTTTAATTTTTCCTTTGGCGGCCACTTTCCACCGCCCCACTGTTCATATGTCAACATGATTACATGGTGTTTATTTCAGAATACATGGTGTGTATTATCGCTTTGTTGGCAGCTACTCCCACAGACTTACTGTTCACCTATCGACTAGTTACACAACATGTATGTACCAAGTACACAGCGTGTAGTCGGTCTTTACACCTTCCATCGCTGACAGGACTACAAGCCCTATGTATGCATTCCACATGGATAAAGTAAACAACGTGTGAAGAATTACACAACGTGTACCCACAAATTTTCTGAATTTTCCCCATTTTCATTATTTTCTCAAAAACGATTAAGGAAAAACGAAATGAAGAAACTCATACCTCAAGAATAAGAACTGGGTTCTTATAAAAATCTCCCCTTAGACCAATTCATTCCAGAATTTCCCTTCTAAGGGTGGTGAAGATAAATCTGGGACGAACTCTAGCCACTGACCACATAAGTCGGTCTCCCGCTCTTAGGTTTCACCCTGCACTCGACCATGCTGTCATAGCACCCGTATGAGAGGAACTGACTGGCCTCGGAGTACATTCGTGCTCCTATCAACAGTACGAATCAAATGCTCATCGAAGGATGCATTGACTTGAATCACAACCTCCTCAGGATAAAAAATGTGAGACGTTTTTGAGTGATAACGATGCGGCTGAGACACATTAAAGACGTCGTGCATGGCCTGATACCTCTATGGTAACTACAACCAATAGGAAACATAAACAACTCTCTCCAAAATCTCAAACGGCCCCACATACCTCAGTGAATGTTTACCCTATATCCTGATCCACCTGTGTCCCAACCTTGGTGAAACACGTAAGAAAACCTGATCCCCGACTATGAAATCCAAGGGTCATCTACGGAGATCAACATAAGATTTCCGACGAGACTATGCAGTAGCCATCTGCTTCTAAATTAGTTGGACCTGCTCAGAAGTCTCCTGCACGAGATGTGGTCCCAGTAAATCTACCTCACCTGCCTCTAACCAGCACAAGGGTGATCAGCCTGGCCTACCATATAAAGCCTCATAAAGTTCCATCTCAATATTTTCCTGAAAACTATTATTTTAGGTAAACTTGATCAGGGGTATGTGCATCTCCCAAGATCCCCCAAAGTCCCAGACGCATGCACGTAGCATGTCCTCAAGCAACTATATAGTATGCTCTGACTTTCCATCAACCTGAGGGTGGTAAGATGTGATCAGAAGCACTTGTTTACCCAACACCCTCTGAAAACATTTCCAGAAACGAGACGTAAAATGGGTGTCCCTATATGAAAAGATAGAAGGACTTACTACATGATCGCGTACTACCTCTTCGATATACAACTTCCCGAGCTAATCAACACCAAAGGAATCATTGATCAGAAAAAAGTGAGATACCATCATAAGTCTGTCCACAATAACCCATACGACATCACTGCCTCGAGGTGACCTCGATAACCTAGTCACGAAGTCCATCGCGACATAATCCCATTTCCACTCTGTAATGGGTAACTGTTGTAACAGTCCTGCTAGATTCTAATACTCTGCCTTAAACTGCTGATTGGTGGAACATCTCGCAACAAAACCAACTACCCCTCTTTTCATACTCGGCCACCAATACTGATGTATCAAGTCACGGTACATTTTGGTATGTCTGCGATGCAATTCCCAAACTAAAGTATGAAACTCCGGCATCAACTCCTCGTGTATATCCCATGGATCCCGCACTCATCCTTGGATACACAATACCTAATCATCTCCTATTTTCCAACCGGATGGATGGTCCTCACATGCCACTGACTCCCGTAGAACTAGGCCTTCTGAATTTGAATGTTCTCTCATCCTCACTCTATGAAGGAGGGTAGAATTCATAGCTAAAGATGAAAGATAGGCTTGCTCATGACTATCATACACCTCCAAATGCATCTCAGAGAACAAAGCCATAAGATACCAGTCATCACTGTCCTCATGCGCTGCCTATAATTGAGTCCTCCTACTCAGTGCATCATCAACTACATTACCTTTACCAGGTGTATATGCAAGCTAAAAGTTGAAGGACTATAGGTATTCAACCCACTATTACTGTCTAAAATTCAATTCATGTTGGGTAAAGTTGTATTAAAGAATTTTTTCATTCGTAAACACCACAAAATATTCTCCCATGAGATAATGTCTCCCACAACATAACACATTAAAAACTACAGCCACCTCGAGATCATGCGTCAGGTAATTCCTCTCATGTGTCCTCAACCGCCGAGACCTGTATGCTACTACTCGATCTACCTGCATCAACACTGCTCCCAGCATAATACCTGATGCATCACAGTAAACTATATAGGTCTTCCCTTTCTCTGGATGTTTCAGGACTGGTGCTGGTGTCAACTTTCCCTTCAGCTCCTTGATGGTTGTCTCGCAAGCTTCGGACCAAATGAACTTCCCACCCTTCTTAGTCAAACCCATCAATGATGCTGCTAAGTGAGATAAGTCCTGTATAACGCTTTGGTAGTAACCAGCCAGCCCCAAGAAACTCCGTATTTCGAACAAGTTCTTTGGCTTCTCCCTTGAAACTGCTACTCTCACTTTCTTTGATACTATCACAACTCCTGCCTCAGAGATAATATGTCCCAGGAAGTGTATCTGGCCCATCTAAAAGTGGATCATTGGGAGATTAGAAAATAACTGATCCTCTCTTAGTGTACTTAATACGATCTCAAGATGGTTTTCATGTTCATGCCGAGTGTGGGAGTACAACAAGATATCATCCATGAAGACTACCACAAAAGAAACCAGATATGGGTGGAACATTCGATTCATCAGAGACATGAAAATATTTGGTGCGTTCTTGAGTCCAAACAGCATGACCAAGTACTCATATACACCATATCTGCTCCAAAATGTTTTAAGTCGTATGTCTGATGGTCTAACGCGTAACTGATGATATCATGATCTCATGTCAATATTCGAGAACACTCGTGCTCCTTGAAGTTGATAAAAAATATCATCAATACATAGTAAGCGAAAACAGTTCTTTACTTTCAACTATTTCAGCTTCCGATAATCCACACAAGGTCTAAGGGTATCAGATTCCTTCTTCGCAAACCAGACAGGCAAACCCCAAGGAGAAGTACTGGGTTGGATGAAACCCTATGCCTCCAACTACTCTAAATGTTCCTTGATCTCTTGTAACTCTGGTGTAGCTATCTTGTATGGAGGAATGGACATTGATTCCACAAATGGCACAAGCTCAATAGAGAAATACACATATCGCTCTGAAGTTAGACTTGAAATTTCATCCGAGAAGACATCCCTGAAACAATCAACCACTGTAGGAAAATCCTTCTTACAAGTTCCCTGATCATCTAGATATAAACTCACTATTTGGTTGTCACTCCTCCTTGCCCATGATACTCAGGTCCAGCTCATCTCACCTGGACATCCCATTCACCCTTGTATAAATATTCTTTACCCTCTGATGACATGAAACTCACCCTACGACGATAGAAATCCACAAAGGCTCAAAAGGGTACCGACTAGTCCATCCCAAAAAGGACGTCGTAGCTCGTCATCTCTATGATATAGAGGTCCCACAGAAAGTTACACCCACCAACCTCTAGGGGGCACTCCCTGCATTGACACACACCTGCCGTTCAATTCCCCAATGGAGTGTCTAGCATCATAATATCATAATAAGGAGAAACACCGACCCCAAGGCTCTCCACAATGGGTAAAAATATAATGCTATGTGTAGTAATAGTATCAAAAAGTATTGAAGACAAAATAGCAGCCACTAGAATAGTACCTATGATAGTGGAAGGTCTGGGATCCTGGTCATGTTGGGTCAGTTGCACTATATATGCCTGCCCAATGTCGCGGCCCTACAACACAACCAGGCTTCCCTGAGCTGACCCGCCCTGCTGTCACTGAGATCCTCGTATCTGGCTACCATGGCCACGACCACCACTTTGGCCTGAGTATCCTAACATATTCCAATTCCCTAACTGGTAAAAATCTACATTCCCTGATCCTGCATGTAGAGTCTACACCAAACCCCCCCCCCCACTAGACACTGGTGGAAATTCCCTGCAAAAACATTGGAGATGAACCATCTTGTTTTAAGCTCATCACTCCACTAGGTCACGTTGAAACTGGGGTCTCTTGTGGCCCTGCTTACCGCCATGGTAGCACATCACCTGGTCACCTGTAAACTTTTTCTAGCTAGTACTGCCACAATGAGAGAAATTCATCTTCTTTTTCCTATTACCAATTGAAATATTACCAGAAACTGGTGCCGAACTACCCCAGTCTGCACCACTCGCTTCCCATAGGTTCCACTCCGTAATCAACTCCTAGTTCACAATAACATGCACTATAGGCAAAAAAAATTCCCTAGTGCTCGGATTTCATATCGAAGACCATCCTAAATGAGTCGAGCCGTCAATGTCTCATCACCCACTAGAACAGGTGAAAAACATTGTAGATCGCTGAAGCGGGTAAAATAATCCAACACTGACATGGCCCCCTATTGCAGATTCATGAACTCTCGAGCTCTATCCACCCTTAGGGTCTCAGGAAATAAAAATTCATAGAATACTACTACAAAATATTCACATGCCATGTCTCGGTGATTCTCAGACTGGGTGGTAACATCCCACCACCTCTTGGAGGAATCACGCAGCATTTAAGTAGCAAGCTTGACCCTCTTCTCTGAAGGTGTCTCCAGATGCTCGAAGATAGTATGCATAGATCCCAGCCAAGAGTCCCCAACATGTGGTCTGCCATCCCCTAAAAACATATGTGGATGCTGATGCGGGAATATATGTGTCAGCTCTACCATAGATGTGGCAACCGACAGTGATCCATGTAAGGTATGCATAAACCGCATGAAGCCTTCACAGAACTTTGAATCCGTTCCTACGTCCAGTATAACGGTTGGCACCACATCTAGATCTGTTGGAAAATCCATCAGTAGCCCGTGTCCTACCATCTCTAGAGCATAACCATTGCTGATCTCTTTGTAAACAACTCGATGTTTTCTCGGTGGCATGACTCTATTATGGAAAACACAAGCCTCAAATTAAGATCATCAAGGAAAATGAATTGAAAGCATACGAAGGGAACAAGGAAAAGAAAATACTGAAGTTGGAAAAACAAGACTAAACAGTGTGTATAAAATCTACACAGCGTGTTTCCTCAAGTCTTTCACATGGGCGTGTACTCCTTCCAGAACTGGTCATGTAACACCACAAACACATGGCGTGTTGTCCACACACACGACATGTAATTGAATTTTATTCTCCTACAAGAGTCCTTCTACATAGCGTAGCCACACGTATCCCTATTGAACGAGACTACATGGTGTGTATAAGGTCTACACAGTGTGTACTAGATGAGTGTCACTAACCCGTGTTGTCCGTTACACTGCTGGGTATGTAGCTCACTATACACGACGTGTTCCAGATAGAAAAGATGTGTATGGATTAATTTCAAACTCCTCGTGTTGTTAGTGACACTACTGGCTACTCCACTGACACTACACGGTGTGTGACACCCACACATGGTGAGTACGCTACCCTCTTTCCCCAGCCACATGGCCAAGTGCACATGGTCTCTCACCAGTCAAAACTACACGGCGTGTCCCACAGGTACACGGTGTGTACTAAACGAGCTTCTCCGACCCGTGTTGTTCGAGACATGGCCGGTGACACGGCTCACACTACACGGCGTGTTCTAGGTGGACACGACATATACTAGAAAGGATTACACAGACCCATGTTGTTAGTTACACAACCAGATTCCCAGATTACACTACACGTCCTGTATAACGACTACACGGCGTGTTTAAGAGAAGATTTTTCCATCTGTGTTTTTAATCACACGGGCGGACACATGGTCAACATGACACGACGTGTACAACCGGTACAAGTCTTGTTCCCTCTAGAGTTTTACCATCCCGTGTTTCTACCTACATAGCCTATGAAATGGTTAAAAAATACACGGCGTTTATATATGGTACATGGAGTGTACTTAAAATTTTTTCATTTCTTTCCGAAAAGAAGAGTACACGGCGTGTGGTCATAAAACCACACACCGTTTTGTCTGTGTTTCCGGGAAGTAGACCTCAGAAACTACTCCAGATCCCTTTTTCCTTAAATTTCAAGCATCGGTATGCCAAATTATGATCCATGGGGGACCATACTCCCCATGAATCAATGTTTAGCACCCGACCTTCACAAAAACAGGCTGGATCATGATCCGCTAAATTCCAGTCCAAGAGAGCCCATAATTATCATGAACCAAATTTTAAGGTCCAATAACTCAACCATAACATGTTCCAGTACCCTATCAATAGCAGGCGTATCTATCAAGGTACCTATCACAACATCATTTATTTTCTAGCACATCATCTATCACAACACCATGAAATATCTAATGCACCTACATGGCATGAAAACTATGCATGGAGTATGATTCTAACATGTTCCTAAATGATTCATTAGATGGAATACCCTAATCTCATTGGATTATAACTAAATAGAACCCTAGTGTAAAAATATAAATAACACATCACAAGTGTGTCACCCAATAGTTAAAATCAAATCAATTATAAAATTGAAAAACTAGATAAATTGCAATTAAACGAGGTATATTGGCTTTTCCATGTACATAGGTTAGCTACTTCGGAGTAAAACTTATTACAAAATACCAATTCCATCCTATCCCTAACTATAGGCTCCTAAAAGAACGTAAAAAAAAATTCTATGATACCACTTTGTAATGTCCTAGATCTGGGTGCCACTCAACGGGGCCCCGATATTGGTTGGTCACATGACCTCAATCACATTTCCCCAAATGCCAGAGGTTTCCGACTAGCAGTGAGGGCCTAGTTATGATAGTGGAGAAACTATGCCCTCAATTTTCAAAGTGCAGTGTAGCAGAGAAATATAAACATACCAAATGCGGAAGCAGTAAACTATATCTAGCTGAAAATGAAAATGGTACTATAATAGAATATGACCAATAGTCATATATAGGATGATGAAATATGTCCATAATTATAATAAAGCATCCAAAACATGATACACCACAATCTATAACAATGCAGTACAAGGTACAAGTCCAGTAAAAAAAATAGTACTGTAGGAACTCAGAACCATTTCAAGCCAAAGCTTGGTCCCATGCTCTCTTAATCCTCAGCAAGAATCAAGTACCTGTATAGGGACTCTTTCCCTTATCATCACCAGAAGAAATATAATCAGTTTTGGCCCAAGACAAGACCCAAACGGGGTGTGAGAAATAAATCCCAATAGGCAACCACCAAAGCCCCATGCCTAACTGTGAGAGAAAATGTACAACAGCAGTTTACAGTGATGAAATGCAATAAATTAGGAAGTACTCAAAAGAAGCTACTCCTAACAGTTCCATTTCCATTTAATTATTATTTAACAATTCAATATAATTTAATTAAAAGTTTCTGAGATTCAGCCTCAGCCGAAAATCTTTTATATAGTGTCATAGTAGAAACCACAACAGGCTATCTAACAAGAAGAAGGAAAAACAATACCATGCCTGTGTTTTAGCATTGCAGGTATAACATGAGAAATCACCACAGTGAATATGAAATGTAAAGAGAGTCCTCAGACATGAGAAACATTACCCTTAGGTAATAAGAACTGAAATCCTCAGGTGATTTCCCATAGGAATAACGAATATTGTCCTCAGGCGTACGAGTTATTTCTCTCAGGAACAGAATCAACTGCCCACATGCATAAGAAAAGTATCCCTCGTGCTAAATGAAACACTGCCCTCAGGCAAAGAAAAACACTGCCCTTAGGCTAATAAGTATCTAGGCCAAAACCAACACGTAATCCAGCAATTAAATATACATTTTCTCTCAAGAAAACTCAAAACATGCTATAATCATGGCATACCCTCGGGTATCCTGGCCAAACAGTTAAACAAGGGAAACACACCCAGAGGGTGGCCCTGGATCAAGGCAACGATCCCAAATAGAAGTTATTACATATTCATTAAATTTCCTATGCAATTATAGGTATTTAATCCGGAAAGGCCTCAGCCATACAACACCCCAAAGATGGGTTCGTAGCACAATGGTACACAAAAACACTCAACAACTGGAATTAAACACCAGACCACCTACCTCGATCACCACTTATTTATATACATGAACGACACCTCCTAAAATGTCTGTGAATGACGTAGATCTGGAATAAATTTTAACCCATTCAAACCCAAATAACTTCCCATCAAGAATGAATTTGATTAAAATAGAAAAGGGGAGGGAAGGGCTTTCCCGTGTGGTCCAAACGTGATCGTCAGTGAAGGAATTAGAGTCCCGGTGTTTGGTTTAGGACTCTTCCAAGGTTCAGTCGTCTCTCCTGTGACTTCCCAGCATTATAGGATTCCTCTGTTGAAAGAAGAGGATACAGTCGACTTATAACAAAAAAACAAAACTACACACAATGTACTTTCCATTTTCCCCCTGTTCCTATGGTGGCCACTATCCACCACCCCACTATTCATCTGTCGACATGATTACATGGCGTATATTTCTGAATACATGGTATGTACTATCTCTCTCCTTGTGGCTACTATCACCACCTTACTATTCACTTGTCGACTGATTACACGGCGTGTATATACCAAATACATGACATGTAGTCAGTTTTTACACCCTTCATTGCTGACAGGCCTACACACCCTGGGTACCCATTCCACACAGCCAATGTACACGGCGTGTGGAGAAGTACACAACATGTAACAAATTTTGTTTTGGTATTTATCCCCATTTTCCTCATTTTCTAAAAAACTCTTAAGGAAAAAAGGAAAAAAGAAACCGGTATCTCAAGAATATGAACTAGGATCATACACCGGCCGATTGCGCGCCACCCTATCCCTTTTCATGCCCACGTTCCAATTGCACGCCACCCCGGCCTTTTTCGCGCAAGAAGCCCTATTACATGTTGGCCCGCCCCTTTTTCACGCAACTATTCCTTTTGCTTGCAAGCCACCCTCCTTGTGATCCCATGATGTCCCTCTTCCAGGCATCATTTTTTGGCACCTCCCTCACCCAAAACCCCTTCACCATAAACTCTATTATTATAAGACCATGTAGGTTCGTGCGTTGTAACTTCAAGGTCCCTTGGATGAAACTTCTCATTACATTGCTTCGCCTCATGCTTCTTCACATAGGCATGCTAACATCTATTTCTTCTTCACATAGCCACACTAATGTGGACCCCCAGTGGTTCACACCATGAAACCCCAATCAACAACATTTCTGGTGTTTTAACTTCACCAAGGTGCCGATGGTACCAGTTATGTAAGTCCAATGGGTATGGAGTGAACCCGCCTCATCTGAGTTGCAGGATGTTAAACTGCCAAGCAGCTTTATTATTAACACATGATGTTAAACTATGACTTCCCCCCATGCATCCAACATGGGGAAAGGGAAAAAACCTGGTGTAATCCCCTACCTTTCGTGCAGGAGGTTGCACCCCTTCTCTTCTCTCTTCCTGGATGCCATGTCTCTGCCCCGCTGGGCTTTGTCACCATTCGAGCTTATGCCATAGAGTAAGTTCCAATCCTTAGTCGTGGACTGCTAACCATATGTAAGACCATGTTTCCTATCTGGGCTGCGGACCCCGTGTAACCCCCTGTTTCCTCTTTGGGCTTCTAACTATGTGTAAGCCCCTCTCCACTTCCCACGAACTCACCTTTCATGATGTGATCGTCAGGTCTCTATTGCCTCTTGTTTCTCACACCGAGCATGAATCACGTGGGCTTAGAGCGAGCACCAACCCTGGCATCCACCTTGGGTAGGATAGAGTGTAAGCCCCACCCCAACCATGATCTATGAGTTTTTTGATCCTTGATAAGGCAAGGTACATAGGAAGGCTCCATGAGGTTCAAGCCCACCATCCATTGGTCGCTCCGACCCCCTTTATGTCGGTTCACCAAAACCCTGTGTAGCCTAGAGTGTACTCCCCACCCATAACAATAAAGTATGTGGTCTTTTATCCTTTCTAAGCCAAGGTATGTAGGAATTATCCATGAGGTTCAATCCCACCATCCATTGGTCACTCCGACCCCCTTCACGTCTGTTCACCAACACCTCCGGCAACATAGAGTGTAAGCCCCACCCCAACCCATGAAGTATGTTCACTTTGATCCTTTCCAAGGCATGGTATGTTGTAATCCTCCCTATGGTTAAATACCACCATCCACCGGTCATCCCAACCATCTTCATGTCGTTTCGACCCCATCCAGCGGTAAACCGTTGAGACCCCATCCAGCAGAAATCCATTTAAAACCTCAATAGGTGTTAAGACATTGTCAGATGAACTGTGTGAACATTGATTACCTTCCACGGGGATAAGTAGGAATCCTCTTCAATGCTCAAGCCCAAAACCATCATCATCTTCAAGATGGTTTAATCTGGATTCAGCATCCACTTCACAGAACCTCCCATCATCCATCTTGATTCTTACCCAGGCCGCCACATCCCAGTGGGATCATGCCACCCCATTCTCCATTCCATTTTACAACATTCAAAAATCCAACCACATGTTTGCCCCAATATCAGTGTTCCCTCTAGTGTTTGCACGCATCGGGTCCAATTTAGTCAGTTTTCTGATCAGTTCGATCCATCTCCACTAGATGTTAAACTTGCGGCATACCCTTTGATAAACATGGGAAACTAAGGAAAAACTAAGATACATGCCCAAGGAATATGATTCCCATGTTTGATGTGGGGTGCCTTGGGATTCAGTGCCCTCGAGAATCCCTATAATAAGGGACAAAAGACAGATGCACCATTGTCCCAACTTCCAGACACGCCAGTGATGCCCAACCTGACTACTCCCCTAACTCAAGGTTGCTGCCCTAACCGGTCCCCTTGGAATGTCCTGAAAGAAGCAGTGTTATTAATTGGTGTTCATGAAGATATGGTGCTAGGAAGAGTTTCCAGGGAAATGTGTTAAATCTATAAGGGACAGCAAGACTAGGTGATGAGTTCTTAGGGGGAATCCACGAAATGAAGAACCGAAATCCCATCATCCCGTTTCGATTAAGGAGAAAACATCCCTAAAAAATTAAAAGATGCCACCCACCTTTGGAAAGTGGGAATGTGGGAAAACAGCTATGCGTCCTCCACAGACGGATGTGCGCACCCCGGTGAAAGCATCAGAAACATAAATGATTAACCCTACGTGAAATTATTCTCCTCAACATTAAGATTAGTAGAATTAGTTGAATAAATGAATTAACGTGTCACCAGATCTAGTTTTCCAGCATCGAGTCCCGCCCAGCAAATAACGGTCCTAGCATTCAAGTCACCAGATGTTGGGGTAGTAGAACATTGGACATACCATTTTGTGACATTTTCAACAAGGATACCTCTTACCGATCATGGTATACGGAATGGTGTTGTATCATTGGTCATCGATTCCTTTATCTTTTAGCTATAATGAGTTTATATCCTTGATCCTCCGGAATCAAGTTGCTACACCCGAAACGCGATCGCCACCCTCCCACCACCATAGAGGTAGGGTCATTTCCAATGTGGCAGTCCTGCATGGCTCCGACTCTTCCACAACGACCTCTACACCTATGGCCCAGGAAAGCTCATGATCCATCTCTCCATCTGAGGTCATCCAATGAAGGGTGATCAACAACCTTGTGAACCGTTACGAGGAGGAGGCCATAATCCTGGCCCTAGATATGGCCCGCCAAGATATGGAGGCTTCTGCGCCTCGTTGACAACGCCGCACATGAGGGCCACGCTGGGAGCCATTTCTCCCCGCACTGACATATAACCGTTTCAGGAGCCTCTCTTAGGAATGCTTCGATGACTCCCTACCATATGCTGATGAGGGAGGGAAGTCCGACTCAACTCGGTCAGAGTCCCATTCTAGGGTCTTCTAGCGAGGGATCCTACCCGTCCGTGTCAGCACCGCCACCCGGTCTTGATTGATGAGTAGCATGTAAGACACGAACCTACACCACCGGCCCCGGTTCATCTGACTTGATTTCAACGTCAGGATCAAGCTGAGGAGGACGTCTGCCATGGGGAGTCAACGTCAGAAGCTACTGTGGCCCGAACCACCACCAACACATATCAGCAGTTTCCTATATACACTGAGCATGGTCACTTATACGAACGACCATGATCGAGGCCCCAACCCCCCACGGGCAGCCTGGGTGGACTCTCTTGGTCGCCGGCACAAGCAGTGGCCGCCGCACGCTAACCCGTAGCGACTCCACCCAGTACGGAGGTCCTCCACGTACCACTTCCAAGGAGGGCACATGCCTTCCCCACATTGAGGCTTGGCATGGAGGTCCATCTCGTGACACCCCCAATACAAATGAGGGTCTTCCCCACGGTGGTGACACACAATAGGGAAGTCTCTCCAATGCCCATTACAGTAGGTATGGAGTCATTCCTCCTGCCCCCAACCATGGGTACAGGGACATTGCACATCTAGTCTCTCTTTAATGTGGGGATCTTCCCTGTGTCCTCTTAGCTACCAGTGAAGGTCCCCCTCAACTCGGAAACCAGATGGGTGAAGGCCAGCCTTGCCTCACTAGCACCCAATATAGAGGTCCTAACTATATTCTACTAGCTTGGTACAAAGTGCCTCCTCATAAAGAGGACACTAGTGTAAACGAGCATGAAGGGCCTCCCCATGAACCTGCCATATATAGAGGAGGTCTTTCCTACTCTAGCTCTATCCATGGAGGTCCTCCCCATGTCCTCTTTTACATTTGTCTTGGTGCTCCTCGAACCCCGGCTTACTCAGGTGGAAATCCTATCTACCTCAGCACTAGTGCGGCTGAAGGACCTCCTGTCAGAAATTAGCCCTATCCCAAGGATCCACCGAGGGGCGGGAAGGCGGGTCATCACCGCCATAAGAAGAATTCTAGGAAGTTCCAGATAGAGATCAAACCAGTATGCTTCTCAGAATCTGAAGCGGAATATGACTCAGCACGGGAACCCTCCCCTCGCTCAGCCGAGTCAAGGGCTGGGGCATGAATGAGGCACCTCAGCCTAGTACTCCATGAATGCGAGGTCCATATGTTTCCCATATCCCTTTGTAGGTATATACATGAGGATGATAATCTGGGAAACATTGCAGATCATGGTCGGGAAATCACCACTTTCATAACCAGAAGCGCTCTCTACCTCGACAAGAGATCACAAGGAACTATTCTGGGGACAAATGGCGGGCGAGCAGCATCATGACCTATTGCCAGTATCCATAGATTTTATGCTAGAAACTACAGTAGTCAGCCCATATAATCATGAATTAGTGGGCCTTGTCGCTACACTATTTAGAGGATAGCCCGAGAATCGGCGGCCTGTCAGCCTGCTCGTCGTACTCTCCATCGGCCAACCTTCCATCCCACCGATCTGCCTCAGTACCGCTGTCTGTCCCTAAGCCAAACCCAGTTGAAGAATGGGTCAATAAATGGACAGACCCTATATCCGAGTCGAGGAGCTTATGGAACATCCTCGCAGTAGACCACTTTACCGAGATGTTCTGGCCCATGGCAGCGCCAAATTTTCACGCGCCGGAATCCCTCACCCCCGAGGTGGTTGAATGTTTCCGCCAAACCTTCTGGGGGGATGCAATTTTACCCTTTTCATTAGTGATTGGTTTATCACCTGAGAGAAGCGCGTATTGAAGACATTGGTAAGAAATGATTTATAGTTGACCAGGCTGCGCTCCCTGTGGCATAGTTCCCCAAGTAACAAGGTCTTCGTAAGTCCCTCTAACAATAATGTGTTCAGAGTTTCAGGGTACTCCTAAAAATCATCAAGGAGGCTTCCCACCACATGTAAATCCATAGATGGGTGTTGTATGCTGCCCTCCTCTTCAGTCCTATCTAGAGGTAGCCTAACCTGCTATGTGATATCGAGGACATTCCCCCAGGAAGGGTCATGGTCAACATCGTCAACATAGTGGACAAGAAAGATGAGTTGTATCTTATTTATGGGAACTTACACCCCGAGGGCATGCCACCACTATTGGACCAATCAGGAGGGTAAATAGCCATCATAGGAACCTACTAGGTCTCCTTTCCCCCACAGAGGCCTTAGTACTTATCTAGAATTTCTGTAAGGGTAAAGAGCATGTCAAAGCTACCGAGCACTCTGACCCATCGGCCTCAGTGAAGAAGAGGGAGGAAGACCCTGAGAAGGACACATTGCGCCAAAAACTTTCCGAGAAAAATATGTTTCTCAATAACCTCTTGGTTGAATGATCTACAGAGCGATGACCATACTATAGTGACCCTAGGCCAGGGAAGCAGGGGTAGGAACAACTTCTCCTCGGATAGCTACCTCTAGGCGACCCTGACCATCCTTCCCCCATAGACAGAGTTGACGCCAGAACTTATAACATAGGGGCACATTATGTCTTTCCAAACCCTCCCAAATGGTGTGCCAATCCATGAGACCCGGCCCGACCTCCCCCAGATGCCCTGAGGATCATTCTGCCAACTACTCCACAAGCCATTGGGCCTGCATACCGTGTTGAAAAATCCACAAATGCGCCCGTGGATAGGAATACCAGTCGATAGGGGTATCCCCACCCAAATGATCCAATGTAGGCACTCATTTCCCACATAGAGGAATTGGAAACAAGACAAGTGAAAATCCTGCCTAATGGCAAGCCTTATCCAGCATGGGTGGATGATATGTCGGCACCTCCTTGTTTCCAAAATCCCACCTTCTCCCCCATTAATTGGACGGGGGACCCGTCGTAGCACCTGGCCCACTTCAAATCTAGGTGTGGGCCCATGTTAGGGACTCTAGTGTAGATGAAGGCTGCCAAGCTCTACTGTTTTTTCAGACATTGGAGGGGCCTTCATTCGTATAATACAGCCTGCTTCCCGTCAGATACGTACCCAGCTAGGAGGACCTTCACAGGAAATTCCTCTACTAGTTTAGATCCACCACATGAAAAACGAGCACCACAAACCTCTTCATGTGCAAACATAGGAATGATGAGCGTGTCACAGACTTTATCTCCAAGTAGAAATGGAATACATATTCCTCTGACATGCAACTAACACAAGAGAAATTACTGAAAATGTGTGTAGGAAATGTCAAGACGGAACTGGTTCCCTATATAATAACCCAGAACTACCCCAAGGGATTTTGAGACTTCTCTGATAAGGACCAACGCCTGGAAGAAGCCCTGCAAAAGGCCAGCCAGTTACGTCAGTTGCCTCCCGCAATTCCCAAAGGAATGGCTATCATAGTTGAGCCTACTGTGGTGGCCCAAATAGAGGCCCCCCAATTAGCTGGAATTATTACCAGCGGAGCCACTTCCCCAGTCTCACAGAGGTCTAGTACCATAGGCACAACCTCTAGCCCAACTACAGCTTCCTCAAAATTGGTAGGTACCCTCGCGAAATGCGCTTCCACCACCTTGGAAGGACAAATAGGCTCTGCCTCCTCGACAGGCTCCTCCAGCTCCTCGATAGGGCCGGGCTCCAAGGCCCCCTTTCCGGATAGAAGAAACTGGACCTACTCATTCTATAAGAATCAGGTCCTAGGATATTTTTGAAGGGCCTTGGAACAAGAGATTGTGCGTCTTCCTAAATGAAGAAGGCCAGAAGAGGCGAACCTCACATATCGCACCAACTACTTCCCCTATCACCAGATCCTGGGGCACACCCTCAAGCAGTGCTATGTGTTCATAGACTAGCTTCAAGACCCGGCCGATAACATCAGAGTCAGGTTGGGTGCAGCCCTGACACAAGTGGCATGTGTCTACGTAATGCTATAAAATAGCATCGATAGTGAGGGCGAGTGGGAGTAGGTTTCTAACCACGAGTCCAAGGTGTATGATGACAGGATGGCTCAAACAATGGTTTCTCATGCCCATGGTATCATTCGTGCATGAATGAATTAGATTGATCCTTCAGAGGATATAGCTTCCACTTCTGCATTGTCATCTCAGCTGACCCCTTCCCTGAAGAGAAAGCGTCGACGACGCAAGGGAAAGCAATTTGCCCGGCCAATTTCATCATCCTCCCGCACCCTCAACGACTTCTGAAGATGGGAATTCCACCTAGAAGCCACCTAGTAATGGATTAATATTCAAGTGATAGTGAAGGGTATTCTTCGGTTAATACCGTGGAGGTGGTAAACACCTATATGACTTCCGACGAAGGGGAGCGCCAGGCGAACCTCCCCAAAGTCCCCAGCTGACACCAACGTTGGCGGAGCCGCAACCATATGGGTCCTTGAGGCACATCAGTTGGAACCTCCTTCCAGGCCATGAATCCCACTATGACTAGACAATAGACCCAACGTAGAGCTCAGCATGCACATCCTCTTCATCCAGTGTCATTAGGACCTCCTCCACCACCGTTTGTGTTGCTGGATCTGGTAAAGCCACTTTGGCCATGCCGCGACCAGCCGCGACCAGCTATGGGGTAGTCTCAGTAACCCGACCTTCATCCGGTAGCTACTCTGCAGGCTTCAACTAGGGAGTAGTAGAATATGCCCAACAACAGTCAGCCGCCTACCCAGCTGGCAGGTCCTGGCATGCCACCCATCATAGAACGATCTCCTTCAAGCAGAAGGTCAAGCCTGGAACAGAACTATGATGTTCTCAGGAACCGTGCTAGCATCCCGTCAAGGCTTTACATCCTAAAGGCCCTACTCCTGTCATCAGATATGCGTGAGTCCCTCACTGAGTATTTAATAAGCCCCCTTCAGTTTGAGATGGAGGTAGCAGCTGCAGAATCCTTTCATGCTGAAGCGGTCGAGAACACTGAATGTTAGGCCATCATTTCATTCATTGGAGAAGATGAAGGCTCTGTCATATAGGGGAACATCCTTTCACTGTACAGTACCAGAAAATTTAATGGCATGGAGGCTAACTGCTGACTTGTTGACACCAGCTATACATTTAACCTTATCCCAACACGAACACTGTGGAAGATGGGGTTATCTGATGATGACCTGACTCCCTCCGATTTAAGAATTAAGAGATATGACAGAACATAGCAGACCCCAGTTGATATGATCTATTTGAATACCCAGTTCAGTGGGCTTGTATCTAACACCGAGTTTATGGTTGTCTCCTCAAACATTGTATACTATGCATTGATGGGAAGACCAAGTCTCCACCTGCATGCGGTGATCCCCTCAGCGTACCACCAATTCCTCAAGTACTTCCTCAATGGTCGAGTAGGCAAACTCCAAGGGGATGCATCTCCTTTTTCCTCTTATGAATACCAATACCTGGACACCCACTATTACAATAGAAAGGACATGAAGATTTAGGCTAGTGAGGTTGTGCCCGTCACGGTCGTAGCCGACCCCTGGGCAGGTTTGGATGACGCCTATGTCTTCCCGATCCATCGATTGGAGTCCATGACCCCTGATATGGGGGAATGTTATGGTGTCTCTCATATGACGGGAAACTATATTCATAGTTCTAAGTGACGGTGGAAGATCACCTCACATTCTTAAACAAATCAGGCTCAGGTGATCCCAGAGCCTCCTACCCCAGTAAGTTATCGGGATGTTCGTCCCATAGAAACAACAGTATGTCATACGTGCCTATTTCGCCAAGTTGGAATCAACCGGCTAAAGCCAACGCACCACTATTTCTTTGATATCATCAAGTGTGTCCCCTAGGGCCAAAGACCACATGGTATCAGGTCGACAACCATCATTTCTATGGTCTTGGCCTCACAAGAATCCCCTGATGCCATGGAAATTGCCGCTCGGGCTGGTACTAGCCTCTCTTCAGGATCTGCCGATCTAGAGGAGGATCCTCCCACTAGGCATTCCTCCTCCGCAAGAGAAGAAGAGGATTTAGAGGACACTCCCAAACCATTGAAGAGGGCATCTCCTCCATGGTGGATGAATTCGTACATGCGATCCTTGGTAGCGAGGCAGATCTGAGACCCACATTGATTAGTGCTACCATGTCCCTCGAAGAGTAGCATTGGTACATGGACTTCATTAAATAGAACAATGATGTTTTTTTCTGGAGTTACGATGAAATGCCATGACTAGATATTCTGGTAGCCACCCACAGCCTTGGCCTTCCGGAAAATCATCGTGGGTTCAAGTTAGCTCCCATAAAGATGCACCCTTCTCACGGTGCCATGGTCAAGGCCTAAGTGAACAAGCTCATCATAGCCATCTTCTTCATAGAGGTCAAGTACCCTAAGGGGCTAGCCAAAATTATGTGAGTCAGGAAGAATAACAGACAAACACTACTACAAAAATGGGCAAGGGATGTGATAACCTTTTATCATGATAAAAAAAGTGCTGATAAATTCCACCTATATTAGTGTTTTTTTAGCGCTCATAAAGGTCCCCCCTATATCAGCACTTTTTTTAGTGCTGATAAAGTGGACCCCTTTATCAGCGCTTCTTTGAGTAGCACTGATAAAGGGGGGATTTATCAGCACTTTTCCCAAGTGCTGATAAATGTTATGTTTCAAAAAAAATCATGAAAAATAATATTTTGTTATATAAGTTTATTTATATTGATATAAATACAAAATATATTTTTAAAACATGTTATAGATATATATAAATAGAATATTACATTTAATATATAAGACATTAAGTGAAAATGGCTTCAAAATATTTGAAAAAAAATTAATTAATAATTTTCTAATTATTATCGATTAATAATCATTTAATAACAATTTCAGGACACAAATAATCAAAACAATTAATAAAATATATAAAATATGTAGAAAATGTAACTCAAACTTCAAACGGCCATAACTTTTGATCCGCATTTCTGTTTGAGATCTACAGCATATCAAATCAAAGCCTGCGACGAGCTCTACACGCTGTTTTAGCAGGAGATGCTATGTCACGTATTTTGAGCCCAAAAAAGGTCCAGAAGGCCTCCAAAACCGATTTTTTAGTCAGGATACCCTAATTTGTTAACATTCAAACATGTATAACTTATGATCCGGATTTCCGTTAGGCCTGTACCACATATCATATTGAATATTTTTTCATTTTCTTCGATTCCACTAGTTGTGGAGTTGAAAGGAGATTCTAGATTATATGTTATGGTCGTTTAAACATTGTATGGATTTTCAAATACACCTATATATGTATTTATTCGTAAATATATATTTGTATGTTTGTATGTGTGTGTTTATGTGTGTTTCTGTGTGTTTTATATATGTATATTTGTATGTATTTATTTATTTACTTATAAACACACATCAAAAACATATTTTTTCATAAATGTATTATAAACTAATCTTATAAGTACATTCAATGGATTTTCAAATACACATATATATGTATTTATTCATAAATATATATTTGTTTATGTGTGTGTGTGTCTATGTGTGTTTTTCTATGTTGTATATATGTATATATGTATGTATTTATTTATTTACTTGAAAACACAAATCAAAAACATATTTTTTCATAAATGTATTTAAAACTAATCTTATAAGTATATATTAATATACAAATAAATATACGTAAAAACTATTACTATATATATATATATATAAATATATTAATGTACGAATTAATATATATATACTAATATATGAATAAATATATTTATATAAATATGAATCTATATCAATATAAGAGTAAATATAACTATATATATATATCATTAAATAGAGAACAAAATGAAATGGCTTAGTGGAAAAGGTGCAGCTACGAAAGGGGGGAGGTCGTGGGTTCGAGTTAGGGTGGAATCAAATGGGGTGCATATATATGAGGATGCGTGTGTAGGGTAGTGTGCGGGAGACCTCTTAGTGTTGATAAATGGGGTGTCAAGCACTGATAAAATCACTCGCACATTGCTAAATTTTTTTTATTTTTTTTTTACTTTTTTGACCTTTATCAACGATGAGAAAAGCCCTGATAAAGGCCCCATTTATCAGTGCTAAAAAAGAGCTGATAAATGGGTCTTTTATCAGCACTTTTTTAGGGCTGATAAAAGGAGCCTTTATCAGGCCTCTTCAGAGCACTGATAAAAGGGACCCCCCCCCCCCCCGATATTAGCGCTGATCTTTACATCATTTTTTTAGCATTGTTAAGCACTGTTTTTAGCTCTGATATAGGCCGTTTTGGTAGTAGTTAGCTCAAATTCTGCATCGACTTCCGAGATCTCAACCATCAGTGCCCGAAGTATGTTTTTCTTCTTCTACTGATATAATTGTTGATCGATGCTATGGTAGGGTTCCAATCCCTTCCCTTCTTGGACGGGTACTCCAGATAGAGTCAAATCCAGATGGCCCCCTAGGATGAGGAGTCCACATCTTTCAGGGCCCCACAAGGTACGTTTTGTTAATAGGTCATGCCCTTCGTCTTAAGAATGCGGGTTCCAACTATGAGTGGGCTATGCATTGCATATTCAAGCCAATCCTTGGGACATTGGTGGAATGATATGTGGAATACTTGGTGGTAAAATCCCGCCAGTTCTAGGACCATATCAAGGAACAAAGTGTTCGGTTTCCTTCGTTCCTGCAACCTGAAGATGAACCCATTGAAGTGTGCCTTCATGGTCACCTCCGGAAAGTTCCTTTGTTTTGTTGTTAGGTACCGGGGCATTGAGATTGACCCAGAGAAGATCAAGGCCATCAGTCATATGCCTCCCCCGTGAAATATTTGGGAGGTTTGAGGTTTCCAAGGCCACTTATCCTATATACGCTGATTCATTGTGATTCTGGATGGAAAGGGTAATCCCTTTTCTCCACTCATGAAGAAAGGCTCAGCCTACGAATGGGACGATGTGTGCCAGACCGCGTTCGTGGAAATCAAGTAGTATATGCTCCAACCTCCGGTCCTGATGCCACCCATCTCCTGAAATACATTGGTCCTTTATATGACTACCCTGGAATGATCTCTTAGAGCCCTTATCACCTAGGAGAACAGTGAGGGGATGTAGAACATTATTTACTACCTCAATCGCATTCTCATCAATACGGACACCAGATACTCCCCCATCAAAAAGAGCAGCCTTGCGCTAGTATTCGCAGTATAGAAACTGCGACAGTACTTGCAGAACCATGAGGTACAACTGGTGTCTTGGGTAGACCCACATAAGTACATTTCGAACCGCACCATATTGATCGGTCATCAAGAACGGTGGGTAGTAATCCTGCAACAGTTTGACAACAAGTTCATGCCTCAGAAGGCTATCAAGGGATAAGCATTGGTAGATTTTTTTGGCATCCCATCCAACCCCCGTGGATCAGTACTCAGATATCAATTTTCTTAATGAAGAAATCCTCTCAGTAGATCATGCAATCCCATGTTGGCAGATGCACTTTGATGGTGCCTCTCGGAGCCCCATCGCCAGGAGGCTTAATGATCCCAAAGTCAACAGAATAGGCCAGGGGATTGCCTTCATCACCCCAGAGCAATCCATTCTACCATACTCATTCATTTTTTTAGAAGGATGCACCATCAAAAAGGTTTAGTATTGGGCTATTATCACTGGCCTTGAGATAGCCCTCGAGATTGATGTGCCCCATTTGCATGTAAAATGGGATTCCAAACTAGTAATCAATCAAATAAATGGATACTATGTCGTCAGGAAGTTAGATCTTATACCATTATTGGAATGAACCCTCCAGCTAATGGCACAGTTCCCATGTCCCCCAGATCTTACTCATGTCCCTCAATCTCAAAACGTTAGAGCTGATACCCTGGCCATCCTGGATGCATAACTTGCAGAACCCTAGTAGGATGTCCTGATTATACAAGTAGCACATTGGAGAGTCATTTCATTCACCATCCCGGATGACGATGACGGTAAGGTAATCCATATTACCACCGTAGCCTCCATGTCAGGACCCCCAGGTTCCTCAGATGTTGTGGTTGATGTGACCCCTAACTAGAGAGACCCCTTTGTCGAGTATCTAAAAATGTTTACCTCCTAGCTGATTAGGCAGAGCAGGAGAGAATTCGACAACGCGCGCTGTAGTTTACCCTCTATAGTGATCCCAGTCTTGAGAAGACCCTCTACAGGTGTGGGTCTGATGGTGTTATCCTCCGTTACATCCAAGGAGCTGAGATTTCTTAGGTCATGCAGGAGGTTCACTCCAGTTCCTGCAGTTCCCACCAGACTGGGTTGAAGCTGTCTCCCCTAATCCAGTGGCTGGGGTACTTTTGGCCCTCCATGATCCATGATTTAATTGAGTTCACCAAGAGATGTCATGGGTTCTAAATTCATGCTTACTTCAGGCATCAGTCACAAGAACCTCTACACTCCACCAAGTACTCTTGGTTGTTTGTGGTATGGGGACTCGGTGTTGTGGGACCATATCTACCAGCGAAAGATCTCCAGTGCATGTTCATCATAACCACCACAGATCTCATTCCCAAGTGGTAAGAGGTAGTTCCACTTATAGAGGTTAAGGACCATTCTGTTGTTGAATTTGTGAGTTCCAACATCATCTACCAGTTTAGAGTCCCTCACGCCGTCCTCACCGATAACTGAACCAACTTCCTAGCAGGTGAGTTGTAGAAGTTGTAAGCCAAGTACAACATCCATTCGAACCATACCTCTTGCTATCATGCATAGGAAAATGGACAGATTGAGGTGTTCAACAAAACCCTCTCTAATATATTCCAGAAAATGGTTGGTCAAAATAAAAAGAGTTGTTCAGACAAGCTCCCCAATGCCCACTGGTCTTATCAGACAAAGACTCGTCATTCCATCCAGGTGACCCCATATTCCCTGGAGTATGGTGCTGAGGTCATCCTTTCCATCGAGATCTAGCTTCCTTCATTATGCACAATGGTCTATGACCAACAGGCGCCAGATAAGGTTTTTAAAATTCGTCTGGTTGAATTGGAAGCACTTGAATTGAATAGGTTTTTTGCCCTACACAATCTGAAAAGGCATAATAATAAGATAACTAGAGCCTTCCTAGAAGGTTTGCCTCCACTCATTAATCCAAGATGACTTGGTATTGGTCCTTCGGACACCAATAATCCCTGGAAGCAAACCAACCAAGTTGGAGCCCAGATTATAAAGAGATTACATAATTCAGAGGTTTTATGCCAATGGTGAAAACTCCCTGGTGACCATGGATCCTGAGCATATAACTCATCCCACCAATGCTATGTTTCTCAAGCAATACTTTGCCTGAGCCAGTCGGTCCGGCATGACCCTAGACTATTTAGGTCACACATGACCCTAAATTGCTTCATCTCGAATGACCTTAAACTGTATGTCATCATGTAATATGTTAAACTACAACCATAGAACGACATGTGGCTTGATTCCCATTCCATGGGATACGTAGGAATTCTCAAAGATTTCATGTTGAGCCCAGTCCCAAACTCTCTTCTTTGACTATTCCCCTTGGATATAGTTCTCCTGGAGGGTCCTTTCTTGATATGGTATATGCTTCCTTATCCCCACTCATGTCACGTTTACGGCGATCACACTATGTAACCACTCCCCATTCTTCATTCCTCTCACGTACTTATAATACAACGCTAAACTGCATGGCCTTCATGGACTACATAAAACTTGATTCACATACTCATGGGATACGTAGGAATGCTCGAAAATTTCGTCTAATGGCCCAGCCCAAATGCCATAATCTTCCCTCGAATCAAGACATATGGTGCAGTGCAGAATTTTTCCCCAATTCTCGTCGAGCTCATCTCGATCCTTCCACATATCCCACTCCCCGAAGCTGTTTGCCTCTTTCATATATGGGTACATCTATGATTCACCGACTTCTTTTATTGGGACTCCATCATCTTTACCATCTAGAAGGGCCCCCGATCGGTAGGGATGCTAGGCCCAAGTGCTCTCCAACCACTTCAGGCCAACGCCCTTGAGGATGTTGAGCAACAAACTGATATATGTCTCTTATTGTGAATATGGCCAGTGGTCGATGCTCATTTGTTGTTCCCGGTCCAGGTCACTATAAGGAAGATGTTTTTAGAACATGGTCAAAAAATATCCTTTGTCGTTATAGAAACCCCACGATGTCCCAAAGATTGAGTGCATCTGTTCATTCATCCATGTTGTATCTCCAAGAGATGAACTCGTTACTGGCGATTCCAACTATTAGAGCCCTATATGATAGGGAGAGCCGAGTACAACTCCTTGTTTCCCACACTGAGCTCAGCTCAAGTGGGCTTAGGAGCTGTGATGAGGAGGTAACCGCCATAGAGGACCTATGGATCCCATGGACCGGGACGCTCAGCCTCTGGCCCCTTGGCCTCCTCAGGCCCCTTGGCCTCTTCCTAACACTGGCCCATGTTCTTGTTTAGGGTTGTGTGGTGTGGAGAGGATCAATGTACTCAATCACGTTGGGCTATTTCTCCATTCCACACATATCCCCTTGAGACATCCTTCTTTCCATTTATCATCCACAATGCAAGCACTGGCCTTGTCGCACATCGCATGACCAATCATGGGACCAAGCCCAAGTATTAACTCTAATGGGATTGTACAGAGTGGTATGGGATTATGTCTTCATTAACGTCAGGTAACTCATTGCATCGTACACCTCCCTTGTTTGGGGTATCTTACGCCTTAATTTTTTCCTCACTCCCAGAAGTTAAACAAAAAACTACCAGGGCCTTTTCGTTCGAGGCACAGCATTAGGCCTGTCATCCTTTTCGGGACCTGGACCAGTTTCTCAATTAGGGTTGTATGGTGTGGCATGTGATTATGTCCCCATTCACGTCAAGTTACTCGCTGCAATGTAATCCTCCAAAATGAGGGGTATCTTACCTAATTTTGTCCTTACTTCATGACGATAAGATGCATATTACTCCCTTCAAGAACTACATGTGTCTTGATTCCCATCCTCATGGGATACGTAGGACCGCCCGAATGTCTAGACTTTGGGTCCGGCCCCATATCATAGAAATACCCCTCTTAACATGACCCCTTGGCCTGCATTCCCCCAAATAGAAGAATATATGGTCAGGTATGGGGTTATGTCCTCATTCACGTCGGGTTATGTAACAACCATGCCATTTTCATCCTTCTACTGATAGTTCTCTGTCCCCTTGCAGTATACTCGTCTTTTCAAATAGACCACCCTCAAGTTGAGCCCCTCAGTCCTCTTCAGTGATTCACTAATGTGCCCAAGGGTACTCTGATTTTGCAACTAGAATGTCAGATTCTACCTGGACATGATTTCACCCATTTCTCAGGCTTCGTGTCCCCCCTCATTAGGGCTTCCATCACCTTTAAAATCCCAAAGGGACACCCAAATGGCATGGATGCTAGTCCTAAGAGCTCTCCTACCATTACGAGCCAACATCCTCAAAGGTTTCAGACAACAAATCGATACAAGTCCTGCGTTGCGAATATGTTCTGCGATCGACACTCATTTGTTTGTCCCCATTTGAAGCTAACATGATATGGATGATGTGTTTCGAATATGGTCAATAGTTATCCTCCATCATTTTACCAACCCCATTAAGCCCAAAATGTGGGTTACAAGATTCACATCCTTCTCCACCTGATCATGACCAAGTAGAATTTTGAAACTATTGGTATTGTTCCTCAGTGCGCATCCACACATTAGGAGAAGAATGCCGCGATAAGGCATTATTCGGGGCTCTACACCGATTTACCATTTGTATGTATTTCACGTATTGAAAATAACTTATCCTCCCTTGTTTACTACACTGAGTTCGACTCACATAGGCTTAGGGATCACATTAAGGTCTACACTTACATGGAATAGTCCTACTTTTCCATGGTCCAAGTTATAAGACTGTAAAATAAGATCTTTTCATATTACCCCTTTATAGAAATACGTACAACTTGATTCCCATTCCATTGATATGTAAGAAGGCCCAAACATTTTGTCTTTGGGCCCAGCTTAGTTCTGCTAATTTATCTCTTCTACTATGCCTTTTAGGTACACAAATTTATGGGGCTATGTGGTGTGGAGTGTATTGGCGTCTTCCCTCATTCACATCAGGTTTGCAACAACCACACCACATACGCCCCCTCCTAGGAGCTTGTACCTCCTACCCACTATCCTGTATGACATTAAACTTTATTTTGTCATTCATGACATTAAAAGGAACCTTCAATTACTATGTGTAGCTTGATTCCCATCCTCATGGGATTCGTAGGAACACCCGGGCATCTCTTCCTCAGGTCCAACTTAATTTATAGCATGTCTCTCCTACTTTCTACATTTTAACCTTTGTTAGACCCTCGGCCCAAGGCTTCCTTCCCAGAATCACACGCTATGTGGTATGGGATTATGCCCACATTCACGTCAGGTATGCGTTATTGCACCATGTACATTCCCTCTTGAACCTCATCTCTATATCTGGGCCATATGAATTTAAACTATGATGCCTTTTGCCATGAGACATTAAACTATTACGTCTATGTTGAACGTTGTTAAGGCCAATGGCTGGTCCCCTCACATGACCCTAAACTGTGACATTATAGTTCCGACCTCACGACATAAAACGACACTACACTATGATATCCTCACACAAGGGGGAATCATGTTTGGTATCTATCACACAACGTACCATTATTCAATGAATGAATACAACTTGATTCCTTTTGTGATTCCTAGCATTTTTATCCTAGGTCCATCTCTTCAAAAAAAACACACATTCATCCTAAAGGACAAACAATATCTTTCAAATACCGCTTCATTTGGTGCAAGGGCCAGACCTACAAGACCTCATCATCTCTAGCACTGGTACTTTACCACGCAACTGAAAGATCTACGTACGTATTGATTCCCATCCAGATGGGATATGTAGGAATACCCATGCAATTTGCATTAAGTCCAGCCTAACTTTTGTTTTCGGTCTCTAAACTTAAAACCTTCCCAGGGAACATGTGGTGGTCGGATCCCCAGGTTACCATTCACGTCATGTTTTACAATTACCCCACCAGGTGACTCCCACATTTCCTACCATCCATGGTCCGAGCTCTATGACCATGATCTAAGACCACTCTACGCCCTTTCCACAAGACGTTAAAATTCATTCCATCTCCACGAACTATGTATCGCTTGATTCGCATCCTCATGGGATACGTAGGAGCGCATGGGCACCCTGTCTTTTGGTCGAGCGACAGGAATTATAATTCCAGTTTCCCCTCCTTTTTTGGTCCCTTGACATTAGTTCCTTTGGGGAACCATGAAATTGAAGCTTTATCCTAAACAAGTTCGGGATGCCCCACAACATTGTCTGGAAGAAATTGGTTACTTGTCAGGGTGGTCCTGTTTGGAAGAATGTTTAATCCCTGATCAGAACTATGTACCCACCTAATGCATTTCCACCATGACGGTGTAATTTTAAGAGTGTTGGACTCCAATCGAACAACCCATCCCTCCACTTTCCATGCATTGCGTGACCTTTATTCGGATCCTCGCCCACTTTAATGTCATGTAGAACCACCTAAAAGTTTTGGTTCATGGCCTATGGCATGCCTACTAACTTGGGATAACGTTTTGGAAGACTAATGGATGACATTTTGAGTCAGGCCCTATGTTTCGAATGTGGTCAGCAGTCGTCCCTCATTTGTTATCCACATTTTAGGCAAACACAATAAGGATACTATGTTTCAAATGTGGTCAATAGTCATTCTTAATTGTCATTCCATCACCATAGTGTTCCGAATTCTAGGTATTTGGATTCACACATTTCACCCCCATCCCAAAGTTTATATTTATTCCATGGACCGTAGCATTACTTCTTTCGTGCACAAGGGCACATCGAGAAAACGGTAATTCGACTGTTCTTAGAACTTCATTCCCCATTCAGGTCACTCTCTCCTATTTCTAGGAATCCGAATTTTTCATTACAACATCGGGTTCTCAAAGCATGGTTGACACTCCTACATTCAAACGAATTAATAGTACGAACATCCCTTGTTTCTCACTTCGGGTTCAACCCACATGTGGTTAGGAATCGATTGCAATTTGTTTCAGGACTGTGGTTGAATGAATTAAACCAAACAAACAAGTAAATGAATCTATCCATACATGCAGTTTAGAACAAGAGGCAGTATGGAGAAATGATATTATGAGTTCGAACAAAACAGGTCCCTTAAGGATCATCTTCTTGGATAGATTGTTCCTGTGCTACAACCATTTGGCTTGTGACCTCCAGGATTGCTTCTCGCCCCCTGTAGACCCTCTCTCCATCGGCGGCCACAGAGCTCAGTGTACATTCCCTAGCTTGTTCTTATGCCTATTTAGTTTGAACGTCAGTCATTTTTTGACCCGCTTTCACTAGTTTCTCTTGGGCATCTGCCAGCTGGACCCTAAATTTCTCCAAAAGCACAAAACATTTGGAAATGAATACCTCCTTTTCCTTCATCTATTCATTAAGGCATTGGGTATCTTGTTCTACCTTCGGGAATGATTGGGAACTCCCCGACTCTTTCTAATGCCGGGAAATGTCGGAGCGTCGACTGCTCTCTTGCAGCTTCTCGGCCATGTAGTCACGGACCATAAAATGGAGATGATGAGCATCCACCCCTACAACATAGGGAATGTGCATCCAGGTGTGTAGCGATCTCATCCGTTTTAGCCAATCTATCTGAGGATGACCGAGAAATCATTTGACACACTTCCACCCTTTTCACTGCATCATTTGGCTCTCCTCGGACGCCTCCTAGTCAGAATCATCTACCTCCATGGGATTTGCAGGCCGATGGTTGGGGAAGGTATCCAAGAGTTCAACATCATGGTCTTCTTTAGGTACCCCTCCAATGGGGTTTGGCTCTTCATCGCCTGGGAGACATTCCTCTCTTTCCCTAGTCTCGGTAGCTCCCCCTCCAACTTCCGGCCCTACCCTGACATGAGTACCGCTGACATCCATCACTCTTTTCTCACCGTGTTCTGGGGCCAACACAGTTTTAGAGGTGTGTCTTGAATGGGATGACACATCTATCATTGAATCAATCATGGATGACCTAGATTCGGCGGCCCAAAGAGCCTCTAAGTCTATGATTACATCACAAACAATGAACACCCTAGTCAACATTCCTCTCTAATGGTAAATATCGTCTTTAAAGTACGGTCAGTAGTTGATGAACTTACAAGAGCCCGAATCGTCAGCCTTCAGTGCTCTAGCCACTACATGAGCTATCATTGTAGGGGATCCATCATCACTCATGAGCTCAATAATTTGTGTCGGCTCCCCAACTTGTTCTATTGGAGCCTCCACCCCTTAGGATGGATAATCTTAGTCAACACCAATATGCCCCTTAATCAAATAAGGAGATCTGATTAACGGTTACGAAAAAAAATGATGAAGGGGGAAAGGATAGGTAAGGGTTGAGACGTACCTCAGGTAGCTCCGTTATATCTATATCAGATCCAATTATCTCACCACTCAACCAAAGACTCCCTTGGTGAGACACCCCCTGAGGCCCTCCACCTTCAAGCTCCTCTTCTCCTTTACCCCTCCATCATATTCTCCTTCCGCCTCCTCTTTCATCTCACTGCCCTTCGGCTCTTCATTGATTTTGTCATCCTCAGACAACATCTTTTTTGAATCATTCTCCTAGCTGAGCATTACCATCACCATGAAAGACAGTTCTTCATGCCAACCACATTGGAATGCATCCACATCCATGGCTGTCAGGTATGTGTGTCGTCGATGGAATTTCACCCTATCGACAATCCGAATGAGTCTGACCTCTGGTAGCTAGATTATGTCTTGTAATATCTTTTTCCAGAGGGCTTTGGTGCCCATCGACTGTCGTAGCGTCAACCAGGCCGACCACAACACCAGGAATATTGCATCATTGGATAGTTGGAGAAGGTACATTATCTTCTTCATGGGAAGTTCCTAGGCCACTTCACGATATCCTCTCCCCTAGGCAATGAGGGCATGGCCACGCCGTGCAACGTCCTCGCTACTAATGTCCCAACCTATGTGGGCCCAGTTGAACGATATACTTCCAACCTTTTCTCCCTAACATCACCTTGTCTACTCTCTTGAAACCCAGGTTCTACACTGGCTACCTAGAGTTTCCTAACTCGCTTCTAAGAAATCCCTCAAGGTATGCTATGGCCCAATGTTTGGCATATTCAGCTGAGAGGCTAGTGTCAACTCCAGTGGGGGGAAAGGTAATGACATCACCGAAGCCATGGGTTATAAACATCAGCCACATTTGGTGGAGAACGCCGGGTTTCCATTCTTCCTGGAAACCTGTATACACCTTCATTGGCATTCACTGGAGGCATCCGAACTTCCTGGTTAACCATGACGGCACATAGGGCTCGCAGAATATTCTCCCATCAATCTGGGCCAGAAGTACACGACCTCTGAAACCAAGGAAGTATTCCTTCTACTCCAGTGGTCCATGCCCGTTGTCTATCATTTGGCCAGTCAGAGTGGGGAATGGGCTAAAAGTGAAATTTTCGTGATTTCTAATCCTAAACCTTACACCCTCTATATAGAACGTCCATAGAATGGCCCCGACAATGTTTATCAAGGAAGGTCACATGACATTACCTGGAAGAAGAATAGCATTCAAAAATGTATACCCACCACAATGAGCCCCGACCCTGCCATAAAAGATTTGGAAGGGACCACAAATCCTCCTCGATGACTCCCTTCACAAAAGGAATCCAAAAATAGCGTACATACATGCCAACATGGGGACTCCCATATTGAAACTTTCATTAGTGGCCATGATGCCAACCATCACCAGGGTCACTGGATGAACTCCTATCCTTCAATCCCTCTCTGGTAGGATCCACCCACTCAGGAATGTTGCATTAAACCTGGAGTACTAGATGTTTGGGTCCCGAATCTCATTTATGATCAATCCCCATGACTGATATTCTTCCGCCTACATGATCCTCTAATACGATCTGGTTTTTCTCTACTGTGCTGTGGTTGGAACCCATCTCCCTTTCCGCGACATCTTGATGTCCAGATCTCATTGAAGGAACAAGCTAAAAAATTTATTATATGCAATGTCCTTAAAATATTTCTTGACCCCCATCCTATCCTTTGCCTGCTCGAATAGGTACCATGTCAGCATATGAGTTCATGATCTATATCCCTAGATGTTCCTCGGTGGGAGGAATTCATCATACTAGAGCCCATCCAAAGGGGTACCCCTGATGCAATGATCATCACTATGGATGATACCGACTACACCATGATGAAGATGGAAGGTATTGGTATCGGGGGACCATCGTGTATATAGCTCTGGCCTGATCTCATGCTGACGGAAGAAATGAAACTGCGACATCCACACCACCTCGAAGAAACCGATGTGCCGCCGTTCGACCCCAAACTGGTCACATGTCTGGAATACCCCATATGCCCTATCCCATTCACTAGTGAAATTTACTTCAGACTGTAGATACCAATCCTATAGCCAGCCTTGGGTCTTGTCAGTAACACTTTGATGGAAGGTCCATGCATAAAGGGATAAAGAATCCCCTGCTACTGGGTCACTCCCCGAAATAGTCCAGGTCATGGGATTCAGGACATAAATGTCAATATGTCTGGTTTCTCTAGAAGGATTACCATTGTGGGTGATATTGTACCATGGTTTGTCGTCCTCGCAGGTCACCCATGACCGTGGGGTGTCGACTTCAACCCTTGGCACGGGTACCTTCTCCATGATACTGATGCCCAATAACGGCATGTTTTTAGACAGTGAGTATTCCTTCGAGGTTGGGGTGATCATATTAAAGAGAGTATGGTTATTGGATACGATCTTTCAGGCGCAATGTACCTTAGTGTTGGAAACCATCTCTTCCCTTCGAGCGACAAAAGTAGCCCCTCTCTCAACATCAGTCTGATTCGCATCCATCTTCCTTTGAAAAGGTCTTAAGGGGTATGTATGGAATGATCTGGCAATGGCATGGAAAATCTGGAGCTGGCATGCAAAAATAGGAGTCGTTGTGAAAACCCCGTGTCTGCATGTAAAATGACAGCCAAAATACAGGAGATTATAAGCAATCGGGACGATTTTATGCACAAAGTAGGGAATGTTTTTGCACGCAAGAAATCAAAACTTATTGCACAAAAAAATCCACATGGAAAGAGAGACCCACAAAGGATTTTATAGGCATGGAGGTGGGTTTCCACATGCTTGCGTAAAGAAAATTACAAGCCCCTAAGTTTTACGTGCCATGCTTCGGTTTTACATGCCCCTATAGTTTAAGCACGTGCGGGTCCCAGGGAGTTCTACATCTCAGCGTTTCCCTTGGAATCTGATCTTGCGTCCCCTCACGGATCCGATTTCGAGGAGGCATTTTTAGATGCCGAAAAACGCTCAAAGGCTGAAGGTGATTTTGGTGCAACAATGTGAATCCATATTTAGAACCAGAAATCTATTCCAGGGGGCCCGGTGTGGTCACCCAAAAACAAATCAGAGGTGTGCGAAAAAATGGCTATTGCACGGAAAACCGAAGGATTCATGAATTTTTTCCACATGGGTGTGGATGTTTTCCACGACTTGACCCAAGAAGTGTTGATTTACGCACAACCGCCCTGAGTGATTGAATGTGCGCGCGGCTGACATCTGCGCACAATATTTCATGCGGCCCGTTTTTCCATGTGGACCCGTGATCCCGGGCACCTATAAATAGAAGGTTGCCCCTTCGACTTCTAGGCTGAAAAATCTGAACCGTCTCTCTGGAATTAAATTCACCTCTCATGTGCGAAAAATATGGCCCTTATGTAATGATTTTTTGCGCTAGGTCGCCTGGGGGTCCGCCGTTGCATGAAACCACTCGGGCTTAATCCTCGTCCAAATCCAATCGAGTCTCGTCCCCCGCATGCAATTCCTTTCAATTGAGTGTATTCCTTTCTTCTAGGCACAATTAATTCCAAATTGTGTGTCCTCCAATCCTCACCGCCTTGGCCTTCTGCACACCTAATGACCGATTGGGCACTAACCCAACCTTTTTTTCACAATTAGCCCTATTACGCGCTGGCCTCGTCCTTTTTTGCGTAACTCACAATTTTGCGTGCAAGCCTCCCTACTTCTGTGGCCATTATGTCCCTCTTCTGGGAATCATTTTCGGGTACCTCTTGTGCCAAAAACACCTTCGCCTTATACTATTTTCTTGTATGACCCACTAGGTTTGTGCGAAGTGACTTCCAGGTCCCTTGGACAATACTGCCCATTGTGTTGCTTCGCCTCATGCTTCTTCACATAGGCATGCTAACAACTATTTCTTCTTTTCGTAGCCATGCTAATGTGGACCCCCAATGGTTCGCTTCTTGACACCCCCTAGCCATGGAATTTCTAGTTCATTCCCTTAACCAAAGTGCAGAGGGTACCAGTTATGTAATTCCAAGGAGTGTTGAGTGATCCTGCCTCGCCCGATCTGCAGGATGTTAAACTGCCAAGAACCTTCATCCTCAGCACATGAAATTAAAATTTGAATTCCCCCATGCATCCTACGCAGGGAAAGGGAAACCAGCCTAGTGTAATCCCCTAGATTTTCTTGTAGAAGGTTGCTCCCCAACTCCCCCTCTCTTCCTGGATGCCCAGTCCCTCTCCTGCTACGATTTTTCACCATTCGGGCCTCCACCCTGGAGTAAGTCCCAATATCTAGTCCTGGGCCACTAACTGTGCATAATCCGTTATTTCTACTCTAGGTTGCGGACCATGCGTAAGCCACTATTTCCTCTTTGGGCTACTAACTACATGAAAGACCCACTCCACTTCCCAAGGACACATCTTTCACGACATGATCGTTAGGTCTCTACTACCTCTTGTTTCGCACACTGAGAATGACTCACGTAGGCTTAGAGAAATCACCGACCATTACATCCACCACATGCAGCCTAGAGTGCAATACCCACCCCCACCATTAACTATGAGGTCTTTGACCCTTTCTAAGGCGAGGTACGTAGGAAGACTCCACGAGGTTCAAGCCCACCATCCATTGGTTGCTCCGACCCCCGTTATGTCAGTTCAACCACCCCTTGGGAAGCCTATAGTGTAAGCCCCACAACCAACTATGAACTATGATATCTTTTATCCATGCTAAGGAAAGGTACATAGGAAGACTCCATGAGGTTCAATACCACCATCCATTGGTCTCTCCATCCCCCTTCACGTCGTTTCACCAAAACCTCGGGCAGTCTAGAGTGTAAGACCCACCCCCACCCATGATCTACGTGGTCCTTGATCCTTGCCAAGGTAGGCTATGTATGAAGCCTCCTTGAGGTTCAATCCCACCATCAACTGGTCGTCCTGACCATCTTCACATCGGCTCGACCCCATCCAGCAGTAAGCTGTTGCTACCCCATCCAGTGGAAAGCTATTGAAAACCTCAATCAGCAGTAATCCATCATCAGATGAACAATGTGGACTTTCATTCCCTAACACATGGATACGTAGGAAGCCTATTCAAGGCTCAATCCCAAAACCATCATCATGCTCATGACGGTTCTATCCCATTCACATTCCACATCATGGAACCTCCCATCATCCATTTTGTTTTTTACTCGGGCCGCCACATCTCGGTGGGATCCAACCACCCAATTCACCATTCTACATAAGAGAATTCAGGAATCCAACCACACGTTGGCCCCAATATCGGTGTTCCCTCTAGGGGTTTTACCCATCTGATCCACTCTAGTCAGTGTTCTAATCAGTCCGATCCGTCTCAGCTAGATGTTAAACTTGTGTCATACCCTGTGTTAAACATGGGAAACATGGGAAATCCTCATATACATGACCATGCCATATGATTCCTCGCATTCAATGCGGGATGCCTTGGGATTTCGTTCCCTCTAGAAGCCCTATAATAAGGGATAGAAGAAAAATGTGCCTGTGTCCCAGCGTCCTGACATGCCAGTGATGCCCAACATGACTACTCCCATAACTGAAGGTTGCTCCCCTGACCGGACCCCTTGGAATGACCCAACAGAAGTAGTGTAATTAGCTGGTGTCCATGAATATATGGTTCTAGGAGGAGTTTCACAAACATAGTCTTAAATATATAAGGGAGACGCGGACTAGGTGAGGAGTTCCGTGAAAGAATCCACAGAAGGAATAACAGACATCCCATCATCCCGTTTCGATCAAAGAGAAAATGTCCCTAAAAAGTGATGGATGTCGCCCACCTTTGGAAATCAGGAATGCAAGGAATCATCTGTGCGGCCTCCATAGACAGATGCGCGCACTCCGACAAAAGCATCGGAAACATAAATAAATTCATATTTTATCAAAAACCATTTCCCAACTATAATAATTTCCAATAGTTAAAACATGGTACCATTAGAAGAAAATATCAAGAATTAATAGAGGATAATAATTTTGATTAGTTTATTTAGAAATGGATCATAATATTTTATCATTGAAAAAATAATCTTAAAAAATTCCAATAAATGATGAGATTCTTACATAAAATCAGTACCACATTAGAATCATTAAATAATATTACCCATGAAATAATTACATAAAATGGAATATAAAATATCCATATTTTGAATAAATTTACGATATTAAATGTCAAGAGGGATGTATATATATATATTTCATGATAGAATATACATTCATAACAAAATATCTATCTCACATATGAAATATTGAGAAAACTAATCCCTTACCGCTTCAGTAGTCTATTAAATTTTAATTATAAAAAAAATATTTACACAAAATGAAACATTAAATATCATGGAAATAATTTGATTCATGTTATAAAATGTAAAAGGAGAATTATATAAACCACCCAATAGAAACAATTTATGAATTTGTATATGGCTCCCTGAAATAAAAGTGAGATTAGAAATCCCATACATTTATTCATAACATCAATCAAACATATAAAAAATATTTTATAATTAATATATGTTAATTATTAATATAATATAAAACAATATTCATATACATCATACCATATATGGTTTTATTATGACATTTTATTACCCATTTTTTATCAATTCATTGTGAATGTGACACATCAGACAATAATTAATTTGTATTTCGTGTATGTTTTGACTTTGCAATTTTTGGTCATATTACATAAATCATTGATTCACCATATACAACATTTTAACCAGATTTAAATATAATATACATCTATAATAATTTCTAACTATAATAATCCATAATTTTTTTTATATAATGTCATATATTATGTTCATGGAAATTATTGGTCATATGTAGGTATGGACATTATTTCTTTTTCATTGTTGGATATAAATAAACAGATGTAAAAGATTTATTATTAATATTGAATACTTTTTATGTTATATATATCACATATTTTCATCAAATTTATCCTTATAACCATCCGTGTAATTCATGAAGGAATCATATCACATTATGAGGCGGTGGTTCGCTATACACATGAGTTATATTACCGTATTCACACAAAATAGAGAGTATGAAGGTATATGTAATCTTATGGTTCCATAAGAATAATATTATCATGAATATAAAATATAAATAATAAATATAGCTTTTTTTCATCATTAGTAGGTGGAAATGGAAAAGCTAATGACATCAATTGATGAAGTGATAGTCCTCCATATAAACGAACAATGATTTCATCACCAAATTAATGAATGTGGAGATGGTTTTAGAAAATTCCGTTAAAATAAGAAATATGTATATATGAAATATAATAATTTATTATATAATCCCTTTATAATAAAAATTAAATATAGTGGATGAAGAAAAACAAAAAATGATTATTGATTTATGTTACATATTATTCAGGTATCCTTTGTTGGTTTGGCCCAAAAGCCACTATATGATGACTTTATGTACAATATAATGATTATAGGATGAGAGGAAGAAAATTGGAAAAATTATTTTTCCTTTTGTGTTGATATAATAGTTTATTATAGGGTCAATACGAAATGAGAAGTGGTGGCCTTTAATAGGTGAGGTGAGTGACACACTAGTATTATTTTTGAAAGATAGATTTCTACTCATATTGTTTTCAAGTACCAAGGATACAAAATAGATTATTCTACTTCATAGAAGGTTTAATCTAGAACTATATCCCTATAATGTGTTTTGGACAGGTTTTGGGTAATTATTAATCCTTATCTCTTTATTTTAACTCACTTATGTGGACCCATTTTTACCATACTCATAGTAACAATTCCTACTATTTTTAATAGTAATTTTGGTAAAATATATAGTTTAAATAATTATATTGTATAAATTATTATAATCCCATGTATAGAATATAATTTTTAAAATTATATTATTATAAGTGGAAATTTTGAATTTCAAAATAATTCCGTAGCCACGATTGGAAAACCGGGTTTCCAAGGGAAAATTTTAAAACATTTAAAATGTTTCTAAATAAAACATCAATTTGAAATTGATTCAAATGACATAAATTTTATTAATTGATATTTTTTATCTCATTTTACATTAAAATAAATTTAATATATAATTTACCTTTATAAATAAATTAAACAAAATTATATTTTTTAATTAAATTTTAATATTTTCACTATTCACAAAAAAGCATAATTTTTTCAAAAAAATAGAAAAACATTACCCTAGGATAATTTCGAAATTATGATTTCAAAATAAAATTTTATTATAATAATTTAATTTTATAAATGTTTCAAATACTAATTTTAATTCTATTCACAAAAGGGATAAAATCGTTTATTTATGAAAATATTGTTTTTCAAATCTATAACGACTTTACTGAATATAGTATATTTTATTGTCAATGTGTTTTATTTTTATAAAGTAATTATAATTAATATTAAAAATTAACTTATTTTCATTCATATCTATATTTTTAATGGCTAGGTTGTATTGGACCTATTTAAATAATTATAATTTATATATCATCATTTTTTTAAAACTTAGGGTCATGTGTAACAAAAGCTGACCCATTATTTAATTTTTTAATAAATTAACATGGTGTTGAGTATGATAAATATATCATAAAATTTTAATTTATTCAATAAACATATTTCATAACAATCTCGGGTGTGACATTATACCCTACATTAAATAAATTTCAACCTCAAAATTTATCACATCGATTCAAACAAATGAGGATACTTCGACCACATAACATCTTTATGTTACCACATAGCTTTCTTAAACTAGTGGTTTCACCATAGATCTTTCACTTGGTGAGTAGTCATGTTTCATATAAAATTCCATGTTTGATTTATAATCTCCACTGGTTGTCCATCATTTGAATTATATTTCTCTACTGGTATTAGCTTTTAGTTTAGAATATGTTAGCGGTCATGTATGTATGTCTTCATGTGATATACATATAATATATCATGGTCTTGAGAAAGGTTCGATGGAAGTTCATTATGGTAATCTATTGTCTCAATACGATCAATAATTTCAAAGGGACTAATATACCTATTGATCATTTTACCAATCTCCCCAAATTTCTTAAAAATCTATTATAGAGAAATTATTAGAAAAATCTAGTAAACAACTTCATACTATAGATCACACATATGATTATTAGTAAAATTTTTCTACTAACTCAAAGATACCATGATGTGTTTCTGAATGTGTCTAACCATCTCTTCTATATTTTTTAGATATCTCATATATAATTCTCTCTTCAACTTTATTCCAGTACATTGAAGATATAAATTTAATTCAATGGATGGCCTCAAAAGGATCGGTTTGAAATCATGAGTAAATGAAATTTTTATAAGAAATATCAACTACAAGAATTTGTTGATCTAAACCACCATTGAAATACAATGATAAAGATCTGAATATATCCCATAAAGCTTGAATTTTTATTTCATGATGACCATATATTTGAGGATAATATCCAGTGTTGATGCTCAACATCGTTTCAAGAGTTTTCTAAATACATCTCCAGAACATTGAGGTAAACATCAGAACCCAATTAGACATAGTGAATGTGGTAATCCATGCCACCTTACCACTTCCTTAATGTATATCCTAGAATGATGACCCAAACGTAAATATTATATGATTTATATAATGTTTGATGACTTAGTTAAGAGATCAAAAGAAACCTATATATAATTACCCCCTTTATACATTTCGGGGAGTTTGATGTTAAAATCCATGGTTATTTTTTCCATTTCCATTCTAGTATGGGTAATGAATGTGAAATCCCCTTAATGATTTTCCATTCATACTTAACATGATTATATACCATGAACTAAGACACAACCTCCATGATATCCATCTTCCTTCCATCCCACAACATGCACTCTTTCAAAATTGTAAAAAGTTTTATACTTATAGGATATATAGAGAATAAATAACTCAAATATTCCACTAATAACTCCTTCAAATCTGCAATGTAGAGACTTTATACTTAGTTACTCAACCTTATAATTCTATCACGATCAGAATGAAACTCATTAACATTTATAACTTTATTTTTTTGGATCTACATCCTATTTCCATGCCTATTTGATAATTTTATGTATATATGGTGGAACATTCAATAGAAAAAGATAATGTTTTTCCCCTTTCACCAGTATTTCTATACCCCATCCCTTAAAAATCCATATATATTTGATATTTTTAAATACATAAAATTGATAGGCTAGCATGATCCTTTCGACTAAAAGCCTCAAAATCCTTGTTTTCTTTTCTATGGTGTCATTGGATGGATAACTCATATTCATTAATCATCTCTAACCATATTCTTTTCAATACATTAAAATCCTTATGGGTGAGTTTTTATAAAAATTTTTCACTGTTATATTTATCAAACATTTCTCCATAAAGATAATTCCTTACTATCTTTAATTCAAATATTGCAAAAGCTAACAAAAAATAAAGTTCCTTTTAATTAGAATTATGATTATTCAATTGATGTTAGGAGTAAGATATATCCACATTAATATACATATGAAGACAACTGAATACCTTCATTGATGCACCAAGATATATCAAAATCCATTATCCACTATAGGGTAATGTAAGAAATGGTTCTCTAACTAATAATCCCTTCAGTTCTTTATACTTTCTATCACATTCATCTGCACCAGATAACATGGCTTTCTTCCGAGTTATCATTTTCCGAGGATTTTATTTTCACAACAATGTTTGCACAAACTGTTCATAATTTCCATCTAAACCAATAATAATATAGATTTTTTTAATGTGGATGGTCTAGAGAAAAATTAAATATAAGGACTTTTCCTCAAAACATTACATAATCTTGAATTAAATGAATAATTCACAATGAGGAACTTTTCTGGTTTAGAACGTTGGATAATTAGTACATAACATATACATAAAAACTTTAATATTATGTGCAGACACATCAACTCAGTACCTATTGTTTTCAAAAAATAAAATCTCTTTGAAAGAGTCATGTCTAGTTCCATGTTTTAAGCAACAAGACTTTTCCTTGATCCCATATTTGAACCTATTCCACATTATTTCCTGTGAAAAACATTTGAAAAACTTGGGATAAGCATAAAAAGATCAGTAAGGGATACAAAAAGGAGGAAAATTGTTAGTTTTTCAAAAAAAAGTAAACAATGAAAACTTTATCAAAAGTAATACTTTTCACTTTTATGAATTAGTAAATACTTTTCACCGAATTTAATATAATTTCTAACTCTTTTTTAAACAAAATATTACCACAAAACCTATATAAAGAACACATAAAATATAAAGGAAAGTAGAGACATAATAAAACTTAAATGGAATAACCATACGGTCGACTTCCACACATATCACTAAATGGAATAGTCATACGACTGAATTCCATACCCAATGCATTTAACTTTATAACATAACCACCCATCGTGGTTTTCACGGCACCACCCATCATTTGGTTTATCAAGTAACAACCCATCAAATGTCTAAGTACCATTATAAAATCATAACACATTAAAAAAAATATAAAGGAAAGAAAACATTTATACATTTTAATCACAATATATTAACATATCAAATAAATTATAAAAACCATTTTCAATACCAAAATACATAAAAGAGTATATGGTATCTATTTTCCTTTTAAAAACATTATAGCTTGTTAAGGAGTCCAATGATAAAATAATACTCAAGGCGGCGGAAAGGTCATTGTCATCGCGTACGTTAAAAAGAAACACACCTTTTGTAATTTAGTAAAATTCTTAGTAGAGAAAGTATTCCTTTTGAAAAAAGTAAAATTCAAAGGGGTTTATTCACCGTATAAAAGAAATTTGTGTATAAAACAAAATATGCCTCAATGAAAGAAGATTTAGATGAAGTCCCTTACCTCGTGTCCGACTTGACTCGACCATTCTTTAATATCAGGAATAATAAACTAGAGTTAATTTCCAGTTACTTAATAACATTTTTCAAGTTCATTATTACTTTTATATCACTCATTACCATGTTATGAACATTATGTAATCATTGAAGTTAATAACGGTCGTTTTGTCGATATTTGGTAATTAAGTCAAAAATAAACTTCTTATAATTACAAGTTGTTAATGTGGTCAAATATACATTATCTATAGAATTATATTAATGATTTAGATATCATATATATCATATATATCCAGTATATGTATGCATTTATTATATTACATAATATTTAGAGGTAAGAAATAAAATGCACCATTCATGGAGACGGTAAGCCGTACGTACACATGAATGGTACTTTCATTTCTATTTAGTATTTAATGGAATAAAATCACAATAATATAAAGGTATATTATAAATCCAGTATAATATAAAATATAATATCATTAACTCAATCCTTTATACATCCCACATAAGGCATTAACGATTCAAATCACTTTGATGGGGTGGTAGTCTGCACTTCCTAAAATGAAACTATCATGTTTATCCATTAGGGAAACCATAAAGATATACCATAAATGAAAAAATAAGCATAAGGAAAACATAATGATAATATATATCATATATAAATAAATTGACATCTTAATGGCCACCATGAGAGGCAGTATGAGATAATTGAACAATCATCGTTTCGTAAGGCAGTAGTTTTTCGTAGACAGAAACAGTGTGTTCTTTAGCCATTAGATGGAGGTGTGTGTAAGTTTAGCTCTAAGAATTCTCATAAAAACATCCTAGTATTTTTTAGATACGGGTTTTGTTTCAAAATTAAGGAATAAAAAGAGTTTAGGGGGTTGGAGAAGCAAAATTAAACAAAAGGACATAAGAGAAGACATTACCTTTAAATCGGGTAACTCCCCTTGGTACGAACAAAAAGGGTTTCTTGAAGAGCATTATGCCTTATTTAAGGCTTCTAGGATTAATATAGGGATTTGGAGAGATAATATGAGTAGGGTATGGATGATCTAATGGCTTAAGAGTTCTTGGTAAGTGGGTAGAGGTGGGGGCCTTTTATAAGAGGGTGGAGGGTTAATTTTGGTAAGTCTTGAAATGTTACGTTACTATAAAATGATTTCCGGAATTTGAATGGTCTCACAATGATATATTTCGAGGATAAGGTGATAAGGGTTCAAAATCCACCCATCCAATAGGTTATCGACAAGTGTAATTCTTAAATTTTACCTTATAGTATCATTTTATTTAAATCATTCATTAATGAGGTAATCACTGCATCATCATGGTGTCATAAATAAATTTATTTATTTAATGTCTACAAATTATATAAAAAATACCATGATGTAGGAAATATTTTTATATCACCAATGACTATTTAAAGAATAAGATATCATTTTTAGAAACGAAAATAAAATCTTTTTACTTAGGTTATACATACTTTGGTTATATTTTTCTTTCATTAAAGATAATATAATAAAAGGTCACTATCAAACTAAAGAGATTCCATGGGATCCCAAAGTTGGAATAAGGTATCCCATGGTCGGCCATGACTCAAAGAAAATATTTGGACAAAATTTGGCGTCATTTTATATTATTATGATATTATTTTATTATCCTTAACTACCTGATTACTAATTAATCACGATAATTAAAGATAATTGCCATCATTACTATTCATAATTTAAAACAAAGAGTCTTAATTAAATAATTTAGAACATATGATTCCAAATATGGAACCCATTTTACAAAATTACAAACACAGAAAATTCGGTAATTAATTTAAAAAAAATTACCATTGTCAAAAAAAAATAACATGTTTTTTAGAAACAATATATATCAAAAGATTGACACTTGTTTATGTCCAAATTAAATGTGAAACTAATTCCAATGACTAAAATTGGATTAAATGTTAAAAATATATTATAATTACACTTTAAATCCAATTAAAAGAATAATATAACCATTTAATAAATTATATTAAAAGGAGGTTTTGAAATAAAATACAACATGTTTCACTATTCATTAAAAAAAGTACTTTATCGGAAAAATAACAAACATTTACAGAAACTAAATTCTAATGTCCGGATTCTAAAGAAGGATTTTATTTTTTCCAATAGAATGTATAAGAGTGACCAAAAATATATTTAAAGAGGGTTCTCTATCAAAAGGTGATAAATCGACCTTTTAGTGAATATTAGAGTATTTATGCCTAAAATTGAATTGTTTTCTTATTTTAAGCCTTTATATTTTATTGGATAAATTTAAATACATTTCAAAAGAATATATAATCATATCATAGTTATTTATATTCATTCCCTTTAATACAAAAGTTAGGAATTAAATACTATTTAATATAATATTATTATATTATTAGTGTGCAACGTAAGATATCAAAGAAACCTGTTGTTGCGTATCTGGTACGCCATCGAACATAGAAACACCTTAAAGTAAAATTAATATTTAATTCAATAATATTAATAAATATGAATATGTCTTATTCATTATTTACCTGGGATGTTACATCCTTCCCCCCTTTTGGGAATTGCATCCTCGCAATTTTATTCACTTATCAAAAAACTGGGGGTATTTGTCCCTCGTAGCATTTTCAGATTCCCACATTGCATGTTCTACCATATAGTTTTTCCACAAAATCTTTACCTGGTGAATTACCATATTCCACAACACTTTCTCTCTTTGGTCAAGAATCTGGACTGGTTATTCCCCATAAGAATGATTCTCTTCCAACTGAACTACCTCTGGGCTCAAAACATGAGATGGATCTGGCATATACTTTCTTAATATAAAAACATGAAAAACATTTTGTACCTGGGAAAAACATGGAGGTAAATCCAATATGTACTCAACTGATATAAATTTATCTCTGATTTTATAAGGTCCAATGAACCTCAGACTCATCTTTCCCTTCTTACCATAACACATCACACTTCTCCATGGAGAAACTTTTAGAAAAACATGATCACCCACCTAAAATGAAAGATCCATCCTCCGGTTATCTGTGTAACTTTTTTTCCTGCTCTGATCTATTCACATATGATTCTGTATTAGTTGAACTTTTTCTTCCATCTATTCTACCAATTCGGGTCCCATCAACTTCCTTTCACCCTCTATATCCCAAAAAGCTGGAGTTCGACACCGCCTCCCATATAATGCCTCAAATGGTGCCATCTGTATACAAGAATGAGTATTGTTATTATAAGAAAACCCAACCAATGAATGATGTTGGTCCCAAATTCCCTGATAATCCATGGAACAAGCATGTAGCATATCATCTAAAGACTAAATTGGTCATTCTGACTGCCCATCTAGTTGACGATGAAAAGATGTACTAAAATTTAATTCAGTACCCAATGACATTTGAAGGCATTTCCCAAAGATAGAAGTGAACCTGGGATCATGATTAGATACAATGGAGAGTGTGTAAAATGAATATCTCTTTAAGATACCAATGGGAAAGTTGATCAAGGGAAAAGCACTCTTATAGCAAGGAAATGAGCAGATTTAGTTAGACGATCAACAATAACCCAGATTGCATTATTACCTCGAGGTGTCTTTGGTAATCCCGCAACGAAGTCCATGGATATATTTTCCTATTTCCACTTTGGCACTGGTAAAGGCTGAATCATCCCTTTCGATAACAACCTCCCTGTTTTAAACGGCTAACAAGTCAAACACTTCATAGTAAAAATAGAAATATCTCTTTTTATTTCATCCCACCAGAAATACTCTTGGAGATATCTGTACATCTTATACTGCCAGGATGAACCGAAAACGGGGAACTATGAGCCTCACATAACAACTCATTCTTCAACTGTGAATCATAAGGCACACAAAATATCTTTGAAAACATCAAAACACACTCATTATCAATGTTAAATTTAGGCAACTTACCCTTCTGAACAAACTCTACATTTTTCTACAACTCACCGTCTTCCTTCTGCACTTGGTTAATTCTGTCTGATAGAGGTGATCTCACTGACACATGAAAAAAATAGAATAACTTCCTACACCAACAACTTCTATTCCATAGTTCATCAAATCAAAAACCAAAAGATCTCGTTCCAAACGTAGCATGTTTAATGAAGCATTACTTCTTCAACTCAAAGCATCAACCACTTTATTTGCTTTTCCCGGATGGTAACAAATTGTACAATCATAATCATTGATTAATTCTAGAATTCTCTTCTGGATCATGTTCAATTCTTTCTGAGTGAATATATACTTTAAACTTTTTTTATCGATATATATTTCACAATTTACTCTATACAAATGTTGCCTCCAAATTTTTAAATCAAAAGCAACAAAATCTAATTCCAAATCATGTGTAGGGTAATTTTCCTCATGAGTTTTCAATTGACGTGAAGCATAAGCAATTACCTAATCATTATTCATAATGAAACAACCATGTCCTTTCAACGAAGCATCAATTTATATAAAAAACTCACCATTTCTGGAAGGTAGTTCCAAAACTAGAGCATTCACCAATATTTTTTTTAATTCCGGAAAACCATATTCACATTCTTTGGTCCAGATAAACTTAACACCCTTACGAGTTAGCTTAGTCAATGGGCTGGACAAACATGAAATTATTTTTAGGAACCTTCATTAATAGCCTGCCAAACCTAGAAAAATATGAATCTCTATTACATTTGTGGGTCTTGGCCATTCTTTAAAATCCTTTGTTTTTGTAGGATGAAAAGTTATTCCATCTTTAGAAACAATCTGACCCAGGATAGAAATTAGTTGCAACCAAAATTCACACTTTCCGAATTTCCCATACAATTTCTTTTCATTTATGGTTTGAAAAATAACCCATAAATGACTTTCATTATCCTCTTTACTTTTAGAAAACACCAAAATATCATCAATGAAAACAACCCCAAACATATCCAACAACTCATGGAATATTCTATTCATAAGGTCTATGAATACAGTAGGTGCATTGGTTAACCCAAAAGGAATAACTACATATTCATAATGGCCACTTCCTGTAGGAAACATGGTCTTCAGAATATCTTCTTCCTTTACCTTCAACTGATGGCACCCCGATCTCAAGTCAGTCTTTGAAAAATACTGAGCTACCTAGAGATGATCAAACAAATCATCGATATAATAACAATGATATTTGTTATTAACATTGATATTATTCAAGGATCTATAATCATTGAAAATTCTCATTGAACCATCTTCCTTTATAACAAATAATATAGGATCACCCCATGGTGATGTTCTAGGTCAAAAGAAACCTTTATCTAATAACTCATGTAATTGCTTATTTAACTCTAAAAGTTCAACTTGAGCCATTCAATAAGGGGTTTTTGAAATTGCCTTATAATCAAGAACTATGTCAACAGTAAATTCAAATTCTGGATCAGGTATAATACTAGGAAACTCATCAGGAAAAACATGAAGATACTCATTTACCACTGGAACATCATTAATCTGAACAGTTCATTTGTTTTCAAAAATATGTTTGGGGTAACATTCATTTCCATATTTTACATGTTTCTCATCCTCTTTATATGTTATCAACAGTAAGGGTTCATTCTTGTACCCAAACTGAATGAATTTTTGAAAAGAAACTTCTTTAGACCTACAGTCAATCTTAGAATGGTAAACCGAGAGCCAATCCATACCCAGGATAACATCAAACTATACTAGAGGTAAAACAATATGGTTTTTGAGTAGATTCTTCCCACGGATAAGTATATGAAGATTATTATAAATTTATTTTTAATCAACATCTTCCCCAGGTGTTCTTACCACAAGTTCATGAGTCATTTCGTGAGATGGAATTCCGAATTTTCTAGACAATTTTTCAGAGATGAAAGAATGTGTAGACACCGAATCATACAACACATTGGCATAATCTGAACAAAAAAACAGTGTACGTTATACTACTTAATTCGTTGGCCCAACATTTTCTGAAGTAGTTGCAATGGATTTCACCACCACTTTCTACTTGTATTATGTCTGCTTTCCCTCAGTTGAGCTCTTTGTCAGACACTCATTTTCATAATGACCCATTTCATTACACATAAAACATATTATCACTGGATTTTCATTACCTTCTTGAAAATTTTCCTTATAGTAACAAACAATATGATCAGACTAACCACACCATAAGCACTTCCCAGACTTGGATAAACATTCTCCAGGATGACTTTTATCACACTTCTCACAGGATGAATATTTGGTTTTCTTACCTCCAGGCTTCTTTAATGAATTCTTTCCCTTTTACTTCCAACTGTACCTCTTATTATGTTGTTTGTCACAGAACACATGATCATCAAGAAACTCCATTTCCACCTTCTCCATACATCAAACATGTTTTTCATAACATTTGAACTATCAAGAAGCTTAAGACATTAGATACTTTGGCCTTAATCTTGAGTAAAAATGATTGATTTTAATATCAAGATCTCATATGAAATTTGGAGCATACCTTGCCAGTCGAGTGAATTTTGCTTCACAAGCAGCCACTGAGTCATCCTCCTACCTCAATTCTAGAAATTTTTGTTCCATCCTAAGACGAACCACCATTAAAAAATATATCTCAAGAAACATACCTTTGAATTCTTCCTACTCAAGATCATCAATCTTATCACTATCCTTGATATTTTTCACCATCTACCACCACTGATCAACTTCACATTCAAAACGGTAAAAAATTATTCTATCCTTTTGATGTTCTAAACACCCCATGACATTAAAAATATTCTCCGGTGCTTTAATCCACCCTTCTGCAAGCACAGGGTTTGATGATCCTTTGAATGATGGGGGATGTAGCCTCATTAAATGATCCACTACTAAAACATTCCTCTATGGTTGATTTGGCTATTATAGTGTATGGATACCACCACCATTTATAACCTACGTTAACTATTCTATTACTGCAACAAACTATTCAGTTCTGATTCCGACTATCTCAGGTTGCTGATTTGGAAGGTTGTTTTCCCCCTGATGTCGTCCCAACATAGCTACCCTATTTTCTCTGTGGAAAACCATTCTAAAAACAGAATTATCTTAGGTGAAGCAACATGGTAATCATTAAATGCTATATCATTTCAATCATACCATAAATTATTATATGGACATGAATTTTACAATATCCTAACTCTTAAAGTTGTCTAAACCGACCTTTGATACCAACTATAAGGCCAAAACAATAAAACATTACATAATCTTGAATTAAATGAATAATTCTAATTGAGGATCTTTTCAGGTTTAGATCATTAGAGAATTAGTTCATGACATATACATAACAACTTAAATATTACATGTAGACACATCTACTCCGTATCTATTTTTTTTAAAAACTCTTTGAAAGAGTCATGTCTAGTTCCATGTTTTAGACAACAAGACTTTTCCTTGATCGCATATTTGACCCTATTCCACTTTATGTCCTGTGAAAGTTTTTTCAAAAACATGGGATGAACATAAAAAGATTAGTAAGGGATACACAAAGAAGGAAAACTATTATTTTTTCAAAACAACAAGTAAACCATGAATACTTTATGATAGGTAATACTTTTCACCGTTATGCAGTAGTAAATACTCTTCACTGAATAAAAGATAATTTCTTACCATTTTGTAACCCAAATATTACCATAAAACCCATATAAATAAAACATAACCTATAAATGTAACTTGAGACTGAAACATACTTAAATGGAATAACGATACGGTCGATTTCCACACATATTACTAAATGGAATAGCTATATGACTGACTTCCATACCCAATGTATTGGAGGTTATAACGTAACCACATGTCCTGGTTTTCACGACAACACCCTTTATTTGGGTTATCACGTAACCACCTGTCAAATATCTAAGTACCATTATAAAATCATAACACATACAACAAAATATAAAGAAAATAAAACATTTCCACATTTCAATCACAATATATTGAAATATCAAATCCAGTATAAAAACCATTTTCAATACCAAAATACATAAAAGAGTATATGGTATCTATTTTACTTTTAAAAACAATACAGCTTGTTAAGGAATCCAAAGATCAAATAATACTTGCGGCAGCGGAAAGGTCATTGTCACCGCAAACATTTAAAAGAAAAATACTTTTTGTCATTTAGTAAAATGATATGTAGAGAAAAGATTCTTTTTGGATGATGGTAAAGTTCAATGGGGTTTATACACCATATAAAATAAAGTTGTGTATAAATAAAATATGCCTCAATGAATGGAGATTGAGACGAAGTCCCTTACCTCATGTCTGACTTGACTCGATCATTATTTAATCTCCTGAATAATAAACTAGAGTTAATTTCTACTTGATTAAAAACCATTCTCGAGTTCATTATTCCTTTTATATCACTTATTACTATGTTATTAACATTATGTACTCATTTATGTTAATAACGGTCGTTTTGTTGATCTTTGGTACTTGAGTCAAAAATAAACTTCTTATAATTACATGTTGTCCATGTGTTTAAATGTCCATTATCCCCAAAATTAAATTCATAATTTAGATATCATATATATCCTATATATCCAGTATATACATACATCTATAATATTACATAACATTTAGAGGTATGAAATGAAATGCACCGTTCATGGAGACGGTAAGCTGTACGTACGCATGAACACCACTTTCATTTCTATTTCGTATTTAATGGAATTAAATCACAATGATATAAAGGTATATTATACTTCTAGTATAATATCATATATAATATCATTAACTCCATCCATTATAAGTCCCACATATGTCCTTAACGATTCAAATCACTTTGAGAGGCGTTAGTCCATACTTCATAAAATGAAATTATTGCATTTATCCATTATGGAAACCATAAAGGTATTATATAAATGAAAAATACTGAATAATAAGGAAAAAACATTATATATATCATATATAAATACTGTGACATCTTAATTTCCTCCCTGATAGGTGGTAGGAGATAATTGAACAATCATCATTTCATGAGGCTGTAGTTCGCCGTCCACAGAAACGGTTTTTTCATCACCCATTAGATGTAGGTGTGTGTAAGTGTAGCTAGAATTATACTCATGAAAACGTCCTAGTATATTTAAGATACTGGTATTGTTACAAAATAAAGGAATAAAAATAGTTTAGGGGGTTTGAGAAGCAAAATAAAACAAAAGGACATAAGAGAAGACATTACCTTTAAATTGGGTAACTCCCCTTTGTTTGAACCAAAAGGTTTTCTTGAAAATCTTTCTGCCTAAGGTAAGGTTTCTAGGATGAAGAAAGGTATGTGGAGTGATAATATGAGTAGGGTTTGGGCGATCCAATGCCTTGAGAGGTGTGGGTAAGGGGGTAGAGGTGGGGGCCTTTTATAAGCGGGAGGAGGGTTACTTTTGGAAATTCTTGAAAAGTTACTTTATTATAATATGTTTTTTTGGAATTATAAAGGTCCCACAATGATATATTTCGAGGATATGGTGATAAGGGTTCAAAATCCACCCATAAAATAGGTTTTAGAAAAGTTTATGTCTTATATTTTACAATATATTTTCATTTTTAAATCGTTCATTAATGAGTTAATCACTGCATCATCATGGTCTCATAGATAAATTTATTTATTTAATGTCTAAAAATTATAAAACAAATACCATTATGTAGAAAATCTTTTTATATTTCAAAAACTATTTTTTGTCTATAAGATAACTTATATAAACAAAAATAAAATTATTTTACTTAGGTGATACATACTTTGGTTATATTTTCCTTCCTTTTAAAATATTATAATAAAAGTTAACTATAACATTAATGTGATTCCATGGGGTCCCAAAGTTGGAAAAAGGAATCCCATGGTCAACAATGACTCAAGAAAAGGATTCGGACACATGTTGGGGTCATTTTATATTATTATGAATTTATTTTATTACCCTTAACTACCAGATTAATAATTAATCACGAGAATTAATGATAATTACTGTCATCACTATTCATAATGTCCAAAGAAAAGAGTCTTAATTACATAATTTGGACCTTATGATTAAAAATATGGATCCCATTTTACCAAATTCCAAATATAGAAATTTCATTAATTAATTTAAAAATAATTCATGTTATCAAAAGAAATAGAGTGTTTTTAAAAAACAATATCTATGAAAAGTTTGACACTTTATTATATCAAATTTCAAAGTGAAACTAATTTCAATGTCCACCATTGGATTAAATGGTAAAAATATATTCTAAATAAATTTTAAAACCAATTAAAAAGATAATATAACCATATAAATAAATTATATTAAAAGTAGGTTTTGAATTAAAATACAACATCTTTCACTATTCATTAAAAAAAGTACTTATCAGAAAAATAACAAAAAATTACACAAAGTAAATTTTGATGTCCTGATTCTAATGAAGGATTTTAATTTGTCCAATTTAATTTATAAGAGTGACCAAAACTATATTTAAATATGGTTAACCATCAAAAGGATATGAATCGACCTTTTAGTGAATATTAGAGCATTTATGCCTAAAATTGAATTCATTTCTTATTTAATGCCTTTATCTTTTATTCGATAAATGTAAAAACATTTAACGAACATATATAATCATATATTAGTAGTTTAAAATCATTCCTGCCAATACAATGGCTAGGTATTAGCTACTATTTAAAATAATATTTCTATATTATTAGTGTGCAACATAAGATTTCAAAGAAACCCTTTGTTGCGTATCAGGTAAGCCATCGAACTTAGCAACCCCTTAAAGTAAAATTAATTTTTAATTCATAAATATTAATAAATATAAAAATGTATTTTTCTTTATTTACCTGGGATGTTACATTAAATGAACTCTTTCGTTAATGGATCTACTAATATATCATCCCTTGATATTATATAACCAAAAATGAAACCTTTAAGAGCTCAAATTCACAGTTATTTAATTTTTACAGATATATTCTCCTTTATTATGTTCTATAGTATAATTCTCGAGTAGTTTTAATGATCATAATTTATATTGGAATTGATAATAACATCATCTATAAATAATACCATAAACTGATTAAGGTAATCTTTAAATACTATATTCATTAAATACATGAAGATAAAAGGGTAATTAGTAGGATAAAAATGCATGAATATATATTCATAGTAGCCATAACTTGTTCAAAATATATTCATGGGTATATCCTGCTTTGTGGACCTCAATTAATGATATTAGAAATGAAGGATGATCTAGGAAAAGTATTGATCTCTATTTATGTTATCAAACAAGTCCACATTCTTGGGAAGATGATTATTTTTATTAATTCTTATCATTTTTATATCCTGATAATTAACATAGAGTTTAATTTATGTGTCTTCATTTTTTAAAAAATAATAGATTTCCCTATGGTGAAACAATCGGACAAATGAATCCAATGACTATGGATTATTGGAGTTTACTATTCAATTCCATAAAATCAATCCAGTATATTCTATATGGACTCAGTGAATTTTTGTTGCTGTCATACATGAGTTATATTGAGAACTGAGCTTCTCATTTTATTTGAAGTATAAGAAACTCTTTTAGAAAGACATCAAACAATTTATATATGATATTCATAATATTGACGTAATGTTTCTCCCAAACCCTTTGAGAGAAGAACCCCGTTTGAATTGCAATTAGGACATATACAATTGATTTGATATCAATCAAGAAGTTACTAGTTATCAACACATTGATATATGAACAATTTTTCATCTGGAATGTTTTACATGAATTCACTTCCTCTAAAATTGATGTGGGAGTTTTGTAGGTAAATACAAACCATCCCTAAGAGGACATAAAATTCCATAATAAAAAGACTGAAAAGATTTTCATGATGTAAATTACTACAAACCTTCATTAGGGAGGAATCAAATACTTGAGAATCAATCATTGTACCATTAATTATTTTTCATTAATAATTATACATCAACTTATTTGGGTTGAATCTGGATACTATTGAAAATATTATATAGGATATAATTTGTAAATCTATATTCGAAAAAACATTAGCTATTCTCCATAGGATTGTAAGTGTACCTTCAACCATGTTGTTATCTCACCCCTCATCAGAAAAAATGATCATATGAAATTTTATATCTTCCTTTGGAATTTTTGGGTACTCTTAAGAATCATTGTAATTAACCCCGGTATTTTGGTACTTGTTATCATAATGACCAAACTTCATACATTTGAAAAAACTAATGTGTGGGTGCTAAATTATTTTCATATTTCTCTCTAATTTTATTACTAGCAAACTTATTCACATCAAATCCACAATAAACTAACCAATGGAATTATATTTCTTAGTCTATAAATTTAGTAGTCCCCTTAATAAAATTTCAACCATCCTTCATCCCAGATATTGTGAAAAAATAAAATCTCATATTTCTCTCTCTATTGTTCATATATTTTCCACTGAATTACATTTATTCTTCTTATCAAAACCAAGATATTAATATGTAGTTATAATGTCAATTTCCACCTTAATCTCATATATAAGAATATCTTCCTTTCTACTGATGTCTCTTATTTATAATATCCTCTAGAAACTTATTTTTAAGCCATTGATGAATCGATCAACCATACATTTAGGTTGGATTGTAATACCAGAAGCACAACATGCATGTCTTGTAAAATATTCCACATAGTGACCAAAATATATTTTTATATTTTTATTTAACTCAAGGAAATCTTTATCCATATTCATATAAAAATTATTATGAAATTAGTTATTGAAAATTATGTTCTTGGAGTCATCTTAATCCGTGGGGTTAATTTCAACATGTTTCAGCATATTATTAACAAGATTCCACCATTTATTTACTTTAAAATACAAATGGTTGACATAAAAATTCATAATTTCATTTTATAAACACTAGAGAATGGAAAATATAATTTTAATTGTACTGATCAAATTTTCAGTAACTAGTTGATCAGAAAACCCACTTAAAGAAGGTGGACATTGAATCGTAATGGAATCAATAGACTATTTTCCACTCATTTGATCATTTAGAAGTCTAAAATATTTCATATATTGATAATGGTGTTTGACTATAGATACAATATTTTTCATTACATAAAAAATAACATTTGGTTATGTATGAGGTCAATCATTTCATTATCTCATACACATATAATTAAAATAGTTCCATTTGGTTTCAACCACTAATTGAAACCAAAAAAAATATTGTAGCAAATAATAATCATATGTAGGAACCACCGAATTTGGAAACAATCACTTATATGGTTACTAAATCATGTAAACATATTTTTCATCTTTGTAACCATATTTTTAACCTAGGATATTCATATAAATAATTGATTTATATCCATCATAATGGATCAAAAATATTTTTTGAATTATCAAAGATAATCCCCTAGGAGTGTCGAACTCGATGTGCAACATGGCCTATTTTCATTCACCATGTGTTCATCAAGTCTATCTGAATGTAGAAAAATTATGTTATTATCATTAGTTACCAATATACTAGATCCCAATGCACTTTTAGTATACAAATGACGATTTAATTTCATGGAAACCACCCACTCTATCATTTACCAAAATTCCCAGAAATTTTTCATATTCTTTGATTTATCCATATACTCATCATTTTCCATGTAATTAGGGATATCTATAAGGATTACACATCCTAGTTTCCAAAAGGTTAACTAACCCAATCCTATGATACTAACAATATAAACCCTATATTTTCATATAGTTATATTATATCTTTTTTGATAAATATTCAGTCAATTACACAAAAAACATCTGAGAACCATAATGGTTTAATGCCTTTGAAAACATAGATACAATAAAAAAATAGTTCAAAGGTGAGATACCTCATCTCCTACTATTTCCTTCATTTTTGGATCCCATCATAGAAAAATTACACAAAATACATATCTTCATAACCTAGATAAATGAAATATAATAACGGGTTATCTCAGATAAAAGGAAGGTATAAAAAAGGAAGACACATAATCATTTCATGAACAAGAGTGAATGAGATTATTCATATACAATATTAAATCCATACCCTTTATATTAATGATCAAAATATTTCATGCTAGTAAAATGATCCATATTTAAGAAGACATGAATCATAATGAAATAAAAGAATATTATTCATATGTAATAAAATTGGAAGGTGATATAGATTTGTGGTAGACACATATGTTTAGAAAATCACTTGTTATGGTTATACACAATGAAATTGATAACATGTGAGGCTTAGGATAAAAATCTATGTACCTAAATCAGGTATCTCATGAAATCATGGGTACTCTCTTTTGAGATTTGTCAAAAATACTATATACCATCCAATTTGGAATTGGTCTAACCACCAATGTACCATCCTTTTCCAGTTTAGGATGACCACCCTTGTACTGTATGATATCATATATCACTTATAATTTCCTTATTCATTGTAGAAAGTTGCGAGTCCCGAATATCACATAATGAAATTAATACATATGTGTCCCATAAGGATGTAAAACAATAATATTATCATAACGCATGAAATTATATTGGTTTCAAAATCATTTCATGACATCATAACCTTCAAAAAAGGATATAGGTTTCCTAATTTATTTTATCATAGAATATCCCATAGAAAAATAAGTAGGATTCATAAGAATAATTAATGGTATAACCACTGGAGGAGAAATAGGTTTAATAAAACTAGTGATATTATTAATATAATCCATTCAAATAAATAATAATAATTTTATTACCAATAGTAATGAATATGTAACATTAATATATTTCATCATTAATGGTAATTGATTTTTGAAGACTATTAAAAACATTCATTGTGGAAAATTTCCTTTTCGTATTGAAAAACGTGTTTTAATAAATATATATTTTTGAAAATCCTTTCATATGAAAATAACCTCAAAATGTATAATGGGATATTTATATATGATAATATATAGATTAATGTGGTGCTTCTGTCATGAATTATGCATTAAGATAAATATTCCATTGAAATTTTCAATAAAATCCAAATGTATTTTTTTAAACGACATGAAGATTCAATATATTTTGTTAAAAATTCAAACATGGGTATTAATTTATTTTAAAAATCATAATATAATAATAATATATTTTTATGTATAATGCATGTATTTGGATGAAGGCAAATTTTCAAAGGAAGATGAATATAATGTAATATTTTCTTAAAATGAGTTTCCAATTATATTAAGTAAAAAATAATGGAAAATGGTTCTATAATTTTAAACGTTCATGAATAAAAAAGGGGTAAAAAATTCATGAGTTTCTTTTCATATTCATAATAATATTTTATCAACATAAACAAAATCACAAATGAACCTCTTAAACAATGAGATTGAAACATAAAATCATTACCACTTTAGTATCATCAAGCAATATTAACCATAAAAAATTACATAAAATGGAACATAATGTATGATGAGTATTATTAATCTAATGATATTATCGGACATATGGTCTTTATATACCACATGTTAATGAATTTTGGTGCAAAACATAACATACATCTCAAAGACGGACAATTGAGGAAACAATGCCTTACTACTTTAGTAATCAATTGAATTTTCATCGAAAATAACAATAAGATAAAATTAAACATTAAATATCGTTAAAATAATGGTATTAATTATGTAACATGTTAAAGGGGAATACTATAGATGAAATAAAAGAAAATAGTGGTGAATTTTCATATGCATCCCAAATATAATTGATAGACTAGAAGTCCCTTACCTTGATTCCTGAAATCTGTCGTACAAATTAAAAATTCATATATAATAAATATATGTATATTATAAATATATTAATGAACCATATTAATATATATATATATATATTACTGTATATGGGTTTCTTATGATCTTTTATTACCTATTTACTTACAATTCAATGATAATGTCACATTTTTGGAAATAACTACATTATTTTTCATGTATGTTTTTAATTTTTATGGTCTTAATAAATAAATCAGGGATTATTAGTATCCATAATTTTTACTGTTATATTAATATAATTTATATACATTATTTATGTTTTTATATTAATCTATAATATTTATTTTATTAAAGTGAAATACATCATTCATGGAGATGGTAGTCCCAATGTAAACCAGAACATTGTTAACATTTTCTTATTCTATTGAAATAAATAAATGTAAATGATATATTAACTTAATATCATAATTATTATGTATTATATAAAATTTATTTTTATTAAAAATTACTTTTATTATTTTCCATGTAATGCGTGAATTAAGAACATTGCTTCATGAGGTGGTAGTCCGCTCTACACATGACCAACATTATTTTACTCCCAAAAAATATAGATTTTGAGGGAATATGAAAATTTTCAATTCTAGATTCATAATATTATCATAAAAAGGAAATATAAATAACAAACATATCATTATTTACAAACGTTTGAGGTGTAAATAGAACAACTAAGGACATTAGATCGCATGGTTGGAATTTTTGAAAATCACAAATAATGATTTCGTAACCCATTCAATGGAAGCAGAGTTAGTTATAGGTCATGAAATTAAAATAATAACATACAATTATTTTGAATATAATTATTTTTTTATATCATCATGTTATAATTAATATCTAAGGATATTGATGAAGAAATAAAACAAAAAACTCATTGATGAATGTTTTCTCTTCTTCGGGTGTCCTCCTTAGGTTTGCAACAAAATTATTCTTAGGTCATGTATTCATAAAACAATAAGACTTATAGAATGATATTTTGGAATTTGGGAAATTTTTTAGATAGGTCTTATATAAATCAAAAGGATTACAACGTCTGAAGAATATTGGGTATGTCATAACCATTTATAAGAGAGGTGAGTGGGGAACTTGTAATGTTTTTTGAAAGAAATAATTCCACCCACATTTCATTTGACAACCCTGCTTTTATTACAAACTTAAACATTATTTATTACATAAAACAACACTTGATACAACAAAGAAGATCGAGAGGTTTAGTGTCTTTGGGGCTTAGGATCCTTACATAAAAACTTAAAACATGAAATAAAACATCATTATTGAAAACATCCTTTACAGGACCACTACATTCCCTCGTACTTAGCATTGCATGGGATAAACTGAGGACATGCATAAAAAAAGGGTGATCTATAAATCCCAGTAAGGGAGTACACATGGAAGACATGAGGAGTAAAATACATGTTTGACAATAGGCATAAAAATAGATAATAAAAGAAATATGAGCATAAATGCATGATAAATCATGATAATCATAACATGGAAATGTGGCAACAATACTTAACATGGAATTATCATGAGCCACGCCTCATTGCACATAGAGCATTAGTAAATCCTAATTGAACATGAAAAACAAGTAAACCCTCATTGCACTTGAATTATAATGAGTCAACACTCATTGCAAATGACGTATCATGATACTATACTTTACCCAATTCATTGGAGCGCTATAAGGGAGCACCCTTCTTAAACATTTCATTTCATGCATAAGTGTGCCACATGGATCATAAAACATGGATTCATAAAACATAATAATTTATTCCATGATAAATGAATTTAGGATTCATACATGAAACATTATAATCAATAAGTAAATGTGCATAAAGGTGAATACCCTTGATGGAGAAATGGATATGGTATTCACTACACAATGATATTGGCTTAGAAAATCGGTGGGATTTCGGCAGCGTAACGGCTTGACATAAGAATTTATAAAAATGGTTGATGAGAAAGAAATGGGTTACTCATAATATTTACATGTAATTGAAATTAATGAGGTCATATAGATACATTTCCCAAAAATTGTAATGGAATTTAGATTCATGATACAAAAGTATTTCTTGAATGTAAAAGAGGAGAGAGAAGTTCCATTCGGAATTTCGACATAGTAACGGGTGTAAATGGGAGGCATTTAATGAGAGAGAAAGGGGATACCACAATCAAAACATAAATATTGTAGTATGAGGGAGGTAAAAAACCATACCCCAACATTTATAATTGAAATTAGAAGGGCCAAACAACTTAAAGAAAATTGGACAAAAATGAGAAAGGAAGAAAAAACCCTTACTTGGAAGTGTGCTTCCAAAGGCTAGGGGGAGGCTTGTGAGAGGCTTATTGGGAGCTTGGGGCACCTTGGGAGGATTCTAGATAGAGTTTGGAAGAGGTTGGACGAACTCCAAAGGCTTTGAGTGAGGAGGAAATGGGATCTTGGGTGGGATTATATAAGAAAGGTGAGGGAATTCTTTATTATTTAGGTTTGTATCCCCTTACATTTAATTAATTCAAACCACAAACCATACCATGGTTTTTGCCCATGTTTTTTGGAAAAGGGAAGAGGAAAACAATATTTATAAGGCAAAAATCCAAACAACTTAAAATATTAGGGTTTATTATGTGGAGGTGAGTCACACTCCCATGGAAATTAATTTAAGAAAGGCAAGGTGCTGAATAAGTTTTGAGGGGTCCATTAATGATTTGAAAAGTAAGTCAAACAAACCCAAAATCAAATTATTTTAATGGTAAAACATATATTGGCCGAAAATAAAGCTTATAGTATTTTATTACATCACTATTGTGTCATTATGATGTCATAATACACATTATATATTTAAACGGTATTTAATTTTTACCAAAACATTTGACTGTCTCATAAAATTATGAAAAATTCACCGTTGGATAATTTCGATGTCCTGATTCAAGAAATAACATATATTTTATCTAAATAATTTTATAAATATGTTAATTTTCACTTTTAAAATAAAAACTGACATTTATCGAAAATTCATGGGTTTTGACAGAAATGGATTTCAAACCTCAATAAAAATTATAAGGGAATTAATAAAATTATAAGATCAATTATATTTAATAAAAATTAATTTAATAATAATATTAATTTATTAAAATATTATTTAATTAAAAAATATATTATTTTAATATAATATATTTCTTAATTAAATAATAACTAAAAACACCATTTGTACTTTAAAAACTATTTACAATGTACAAACAATGACTAGAAGTTATATTCATTATTATGTACAAAAATAATGTACATGAACATAGTACTACATATTTGTTAAATAACCCCTTAAAACAGCCACACATGACCTAAGGGTAAGGTGTGCGATGGTGACATACTCTTGGGGTGTCCCGGATAACATCGCTCGAGTGGTAATTTCAGTAAACTTCCACATTTCTCGTAGACGGTCACGTTCGAGCTTGACATGGTGAAGCTCAGCTTGGGAATGGTCAAGAGCGAAGCCCAAAGATGCCACCTCTTTTCTGAGCTCTGACAAATGGGCTTCATATGGGGTAATTCTACTGGATGAGGCAATTTCTTCCTTTGTCTGAGTAAATTGGATGTGTTAAAGTCCTATATTTATAGAGCTATTTTCAGAAATCACATGGAACAGGTTCTTGGATGTTTCTATAGATCATGCAGCCTCACTGCTTCTCTTTATGCTGGGATGATGAGCCTTATACATGCTATATCTTTTTCTAGAATGCATAATTGGAACAATATTTGGATTGAGAGTGATTTTACGACAATCATCCAAGCAATCTGGAATGGCACCACTCAGCTTGCTTGGCCTCTCACCTCCTGATGGACAGATTTCGTGAACTCTATGGTTGGACTCAACATCATCACCACACATATTTATCGAGAATCCAACCTCATTCCTGACGCACTTGCCAATATTGGTGTTAGCCACGAGCTTCTTTGGATGGATGACCTCCCCTCTGATCTCGTCCCCATCTATGCTAGGGATGTCTATAAAAACCCATACTTCAGACTCATGTAATCTTCTCTTCCTCTCCCCTCCCTCTTCATTCTATTAATAAAAGTTCCTTTTACCTCTAAAAAACTAATCATGTGATCACTGTTCAATGGATATATTAGCAACAGTCAAAATTCTTAACATAAAACCAAGGAAGTTTACATTTTATATAAACATAAAGAGACATTTAATTAGATCAAGATGTATTTCCATTAATGAAACTTTGGGTCGTTACAATATTCCCCCATTAAGAAATTTCTCCCTTGAAATTTTTCTTCTCCCACACTAAAATAGATGTGGGTAACTCAGCTTCATCATTTCCTCCAATTCCTAAGTCGCTTCTTCAAACTTGTTGTTTCTCCACAACACCTTGACGAGGGGAATTGTCTTATTTCGTAGAACTTTTTCGCTATGATCTAAGATCTTCACCAGTTGCTCCTCATAAGAAAGATCATCTTCCAATTGTACCACCTCAGAAGATAGTACATTTGAAGGGTCCGGTATGTAATTCATTAATAGGGATACATGAAAGACATCATGTACATTGGCCATGGCAGGTGGAAGTGCTAGTCGATAGGCCACAGCCCTGACACAATCAAGAATATTGATGGGGCCGATGTTCCTTGGACTTAACTTCCCTTTCCTCCCAGACCTCATGACCTTATTCCATGGAGATATGCGTATGAAAACCATGTCTCCAAATTTAAACTCAAGGACTCGTCGAAGATTATCTCCATAACTCTTCTATCGACTCTGGGCTACCTTGATATGATGCTGAATGGTTTTCACATTCTCCACCATTTCCTCAACCATTTCTGTTCCAAGTAGCTTACGATCACCGACATCATCCCAACATGCAAGTGTTCTGCACCTTTTCCCATATAGGGCTTCATATGGAGCCATTTGGATGATTGAGTGGAAACTATTGTTATAAGAGAACTCAATCGGAGGAAGAAGTTGATCCCATCCTCCGTTAATGTCTAGTGAGCACGCTCTCAACATATCCTCAAGTGTTTGGATTGTCTGCTCGGATTGGCCATCAGTTTGAGGATGATAGGCCATACTGAAGTTCCATTCATTATTCATAGTATATTGAAGACTCTTCCAAAACATAGAGGTGAATCTTGGATCTCGGTCAGACACAATAGATAGTGGTACTCCATGCAAACATACCACTTCCTTGATATATATCTGTGCCAGTTGATCCAAAGAGAAATCCTCCCGAATATAAATGAAGTGTGCAGTCTTTGTAAGACGATCCACAACAACCCAGATTGCATTGTTGCCTTTGGATGTCCTCAGAAGTCCGGTGACGAAGTCCATGGTGATGTTATCTGATTTTCCATTCTGGTATGGGCAATGGTTTCATCATCCCCATAGACTTCTGCCTGTCTGCCTTCACTTGCTAACACACCAAGCACTTTGATTTATATTCAACGATCTCCTTCTTTATATTTTCCCACTAAAAGTTTTCTCGGAGATCTCGATACATCTTTGTGCTCCCTGGGTGAATATAGAAATTTGAATTATGTGCATCATCCAAATGTTCCTTCTTCAGATCTGGATTTGATGGAACACATAGTCTTTTCCCAAACCACACAATTCGTTATTCATTAACATTAAACTCCAAGGATTTACCCTTTTTGATAGCTTCCACTTTTTCTTGAATTCCCACATCATCTTTTTGAGCATCCTTTAACCTCTCCAAAAGAGATGGCTGAGAAATAATTTGTGAAAGGATTAATGATGTTCCCTTCTCTATGATTACCATTTCCATCTTCATCACGTCTAAGAAGATTGGATCCTTCTCAATTCTCATCATTGATAGAATCGCTGGGTCCTTTCTACTTAGGGCATCGACCACCTTGTTCACATTCCCAGGGTGGTAATGTATTGAACAGTCATAATCCTTGATGAGCTCTATCCATCTTCTCTGGTTCATATTAAGCTCTTTATGTGTGAATATATATTTAAGACTCTTGTTGTCAGTATATATCTCAGATTTATCTCCATAGAGATAATGCCACCAGATTTTCATGGCAGAGATCCCAGCCGCCAACTCCAGATCATGTGTTGGATAGTTTCGCTCATGTATTTTCAACTGCCTTGAGGTATAGGTTAACACTTTATCATTTTTCATCAGCACACAGCTAAGCCCTTCTTCGAAGAATAACTGAATACCACAAAAAGTTCCCCACATGTGGGTAAAGTTAGAATGGGCACAGTGATAAGCCTACTTTTCAACTCCTTTAAGCTTTATTCACATTCATCACTCCAAGCAAACTTTACTCCCTTCTGAGTTATCTTGATAAGAGGGTTGGAAAATCATGAGAAATTCCTCACAAATCTTCGATAATATCCATCTAACCCCAAGAATCTACAAATATCCATTACTGATGTTGGCCTCGGCCATCCCTCAACTGCATCTGTTTTGGAGGGGTCCACAGATATCCCATTGCTTGTGATGATATGGCCCAAGAATGAGACCTCCTTCAACCAGAACTCACACTTGATGTACTTTTCATAGAGATTCTCCTTGCGCAAAGTATCTGGTATAGTTTTTAAATGCTCCTCATGATACTCCTTGGTTATGGAGTATATTAGAATATCATCTGTAAAGACTACGAAAAATTTGTCAAGGTAATCTCTAAAGACTCTATTCATCAAGTCCATGAATATTGCTGGAGCATTGGTGAGTCCAAATGGCATTACTATGAATTCATAGTGCCCGTATCTTGTATGAAAAGCAGTCTTGGGGACATCTTCCTTCTTCACCCTTACTTGATAATATCCCGACCACAAGTACTCCTTGGAGAAGTATTGTGCTCCACGCAGCTGATCAAACAAGTCATCAATTCTTGGGAGAGGATACCTATTCTTTATCATGATTTTGTTAAGTTCACGATAATCGATGCAAAGCCGCATTGACCCATCCTTCTTGTTGACGAATAGGACTAGTGCACCCCATGGTGAAGCACTTAGGTGTATAAACCCTTTATCCAGATTCTCCTGTAGTTGTTTCTTCATCTCTTCAAGCTCAAAAACAGCCATTCTATATGGAGTCTTGGATATTGGTAATGCCTTGGGTATAAGTTCAATTGATAACTCAACATCTCTTCTTGGAGGAAGACCAGGCAGTTCCTCAAGAAACACTTCAGCGAATTCCCTCACAATTGGAATTTCTTCAAGGATGGTTTCTTCCCTGGACTAAATCATCTGAACCAGATACGTGTGCTCATATGGTAGTAATATCCACGACTGAGATGATGGAGATAAAGGAGATTCATCTTCCACCTTACACTTGTAAAGAATCGGGGGTCAATTCTCCATATGGAGTGTGATTTCCCTCTCCTGAAAATTTATGTTGGCTCTATTTAAGGAAAGCCAATCCATGGCATGAATTGCATCAAATTCCACTAGAGGGATTATGATGAGGTTTTCCGGGAAATTCAATCCATGGATTATAACAGGGGAGGACTTATATTAAGGGGATGCAATGATTTCCCCATTTTTCGTACTCACTGACATCTTTACTTCCATGATTTGTGGTGGTACTGGGATTGTTCTACTAAACATTCAAGATATAAAATAATGCATAGAACCTGAATCAAAAAGCATGTTCTCTATTATTGAATGAATAAATAGTGTACGTGTCACCACTTCGTTGTCAGGGTTCACTTCGACAGAAGTGATGGAAAAATCTCTTCCTTGATACCTTGGAGGTTGTTGGTTGTCTCCGAAAACCCTTGGATTAGGGCACTAATTTTCAAAATGACCTGGTTCTTTGCATTCGGGGGTAACAAAAAAGCCAGAAGCGTAACATGCAAGCCTTCTGAATTTTTCCTCGTACGCTCCAACATATTCTTCGTCTTTTTGCTTGAGGGAAAGGAATTCTCATTCCATCTTAAGACGGAGGGTTAGCGGAAAATATTTATCAAAAAACATATTCCATAAATCCATCCATTCCAACACCTCGATCTCCTCCTCATGATTTTTATTTTTGATCAACATCCACCATTGATCAGCTTCACCCTCCATACGATAAGAATCCAGGAGAACCTTCTCTTGTTCAGAACATTGAAGGATGGAGAAGATATTTTCTATGGATTTGATCCATTGTTCAGCGATCGTGGGATCAGATGATCCACTAAAAGTAGGAGGCCTTTGTCTCTTAAAGCTCTCGATAACTACTTGTTCTTTCTTGGGGGAGGGGGGGGGGTAGGGTTGAACGTTCCTCTTGACCCATGTTTCTATTAGAAACTTGAGTTAACTGAGAGAGAAGCGTGACAAAGTTCGCGATTCCCGCTCCTATTGGATTGGGCATCTCATTAGTAAAGTCATCGCATTGATCTTCACAACGGTTGTTAGCCTGAGTCGTCCTATTACCGGCCATTGGTTGGAATAAAATGAAAGTTAGGGGTGACACATAAGGGTTAATATAAAAACAAAAGTTGATGACTTATAAATAAACATTTTTTTCTTTAACTCATGAGTCTATAGACATCAATCTAGGATTTTCATGATCTACTTACTAACATATATTTGTAGGGGACTTTTTTTAATTCCCTTAATTAGGGTTCATACTAAGATTTTCAATTTATCAAAACATATCCCCCAGGTGTGTCGTATCCAAGAGTGCAGCAAGGCCCGTTTTCATGCACCAGTTCCCGTTCGAGTCTAGCTCATAACGTTGTTTTTGGGTTTTCCCCCTTGGATACATCTATTCCAGAGCTGTCTCTACCTGCTCGTATCCAGACATGGATGTATTTGTTTGATAAACCACTTACTTAGTACATACCAAAACATAGGGATGATTTTATTATACTTAGTCTTGTATCTAATGCTTTACTAGGGTTTTCTAATCCCAGAAATATCAAAACCTATCCTCTCATAACAACTTTGACAACCCTACTTTTATTACAAACATAAACATGGTTTATTACATAAAACATCACTTGATAAACAAAGAACATCGAGCGGTTTGGTGTCCTTGGGGCATAGGATCATTACATAAAAACATAAAACATGAAATACAACATCATTATTGAAAACGTCCTTTACATGACCACTACTTTCCCTCTTACTTAACATTGCATGGGATAACCTGAGGACATGCATAAGAAAAGGGTGAGCTATAAATCCCAGTAAGGGGGTACACGTGGAAACAATTAGGAGTACAATACATGTTAGAAAATAGGCATGTCAATAGATCATAAAAGAAACATGAACATAAAGGCATGATAAAGCATGAAAATCATAACATGGAAATGTAGCAACAACACATAACATGGAATTAACATGAGCCACGACTCATTGCACACATAGCATGAGTAAATCCTAATTGCACATGAAGCAAGACTAAACCCTCGTTGCACTTGGATTATCATGAGTCAACACTCATTGCACAAGACGTAACATTATACTATACTTCACCCAATGCATTTGAGCGCTATAAGGGAACACCCTTCTTAAACATTTCATTTCATGCATAAGTGTGCCACATGGATCATAAAACATGGATTTATAAAACATAATCATTTATTCCACGATAAATTAATGTGGGATTCATACATGAAACATTATAATAAATAAGTACATGTGCATAAAGTTGAATACTCTTGATGGAGAAATGGGCATGGTATTCACTACATAATGACATTGGCTTAGAAAATCGGTGCGATTTTAGCAGCGTAACGGTGTGACATAAGAATTCATAAAAATGGTTGATGAGAGAGAAAGGGGTTACTCATAATATTTAAATGTAATGGACAGTAAAAAGGTAATATAGATACATATTCCAACAATTTTAATGGAATTTAGATTCATGATAAAATAGTATTTCTTGAATGTAAAAGAGGAGAGAGAAGTTCCTTTCAGAATTTCGGTATAGTAACGAGTGTAAATGGGAGGCATTTAATGAGAGAGAAAGGGGATCCCATAATTAAAACATAAAGAGGGAAGTATGAGGGAGGTTCAAAACAATACCCCAACATTTAAAATTTAAATTAAAAGGGAAAAACAACTTAAAGAAAATAGGACAAAAATGAGAAAGGAAGAAAAAACCCTTACTTGGAAGTGTGCTTCTAAAGGATAAAGAGAGGCTTGTGAGAGGATTATTGGGAGCTTGGGGAACCTTGGGATGATTCTAGATAGATTTGGGCAGAGGTGGGACGAACTCCAAAGGCTTTCAGTGAGGAGGAAGTGGGAGATTTGGTGGGTTTATATAGGAAAGGTGAGGGAATTCTTTATTATTTAGGTTTGGGCCGCCTTACATTAAATTAATCCAAACCACAAACCATCCCATGGTTTTTGCCCATGTTTTTTGGAAAGGGTGAGAGGAATAAAATATTTTATAAGTCCAAAGTCCGAAATTCTTAAAATATTATGTTTGCTTATGTGTAGGTCAGTCACACTCCCATGGAAATTAATTTAAGAAAGGCAAAGTTTTGAATAAGTCTTGAGGGGTCCATTAATGCTTTTAAAAGTAAGTCAAACAAACCCAAAATCACATTATATTAATGGTAAAACATATATTGGAAGAACATAAAGCTTATATTATTTTATTACATCACTATTGGGTCATTATGATGTCATAAAACATATTATATATTTAAACGGTATTTAATTTTTACCCAAAAATTTGACAATCTCAAAAAATTATGAAAAATTCACCATTAAATAATTTCGACGTCCTGATTCTTGAAATAAAATTTATTTTATCTAAATAATTCTCTAAATATTTTAATTATCACTTTTAAAATAATAACTGACATTTATCGAAAATTCACGGGGTTTGACAGAAATGGCTTTCAAACCTTAATAAAAATTATAACTGCATTCATAAAATTATAAGATAATTTATATTTAATAAACATTAATTTAATAATAATATTATTTTATTAAAATATTATTTAATTGAAAAATACCTTAATTTAAGAAAATAGATTTCTTAATTAAATAATAACTAAAAACACCATTTGTACTTTATAAAGGATTTACAATGTATCAAAAATGACTAGAAGTTATATTCATTATTATATACAAAAATAATGTAGATGAACATAATACTACTTATTTCTTACATAACCCCTTAAAACAGCCTTATAAGACCTAAGGGTAAGGTGTGTGATGGTGACAGACTCTTGGGTGGCTCAGATAACATCACTCGAGTGGTAATTTCAATCAACTTCCACATTTCCCATAGACGGTCACGTTTGAGCTTGACATGAAGAAGCTCAGCTTGGGCTTGGTCAAGAGCGAAGCCCAAAGATTACACCTCATTTCCGAGCTCCGACAAATGGGCTTCGTATGGGGCAATTCTACTGGATGAGGCCATCACTTCCTTTGTCTGAGTAAATTGGATTTGTTAAAGTCCTATATTTATACTAATCATGGGATCAGTGTTCAACGACTATATTAGCAATGGTCAAAATTATTAACATAAAACCAAGGAAGTTGGCATTTTATATAAACATAAAGAGACATTTAATTAGATCAAGAGGGATTTCCATTAATGAATCTTTGGGTCGTTACATTTCAGTCATCTAAAAATGATCCAAAGTAGATTATTCTTGGTAATATAATGTATATGGTATAAATATGTCAATAACATGGTAATTTGATATGTTTTGGTTTATTTTTAACACTTATATTTAAGTTTGACCCCCTTGGTAAAACTATTTTAACCTTTACCATATTATATATTTTTTACTAATTTCATAATTCATTTTGTTTAAAAATAAAGTTGAACATATTATTCAATGTATATTATTAGGATAAAACATATAGAACCCATTTTTCAAATATTCCATTCAAAAATGTGGGATAATTAAATTTCAAATAACCTCCTGGACCTGATAGAAAAACAAGTTTTTAAAACGAAAATAATGAAAAGCTTGATATGTGTTTATTTAAAAATTAAATTTAAAATTGATAAAAATGAAATAAATTTGAATAATTTGTGTATAATTTAAATAAATTTTATATGTGAAACCAATGGAAAATATTATCTAATTTTATAACTAAATTAAAAGAAATTTTTTTTCGCAATTAAAATTCAACACTTTTCAGTATTCACCAAAAATTGAATCTTTTCATAGAAATTAAAAAAATTCACTGTACGATAATTTTTAAATTAGGATTTCAATAATAAAGTTTATTTTATAAAATAAATTTTCAGTAACCATAAAAAATAAATTTTATTATGTTCAACTGGAAAACAAACAAACAGTTTTTTGATGAAATAATATAGTTTAAAAATATAAATACCATACCAAAAATTATATATTTTTATTATCAATATGTTTTATTTATATATAAACATTATAAATAATAATTAAAAAAATATTTATTACTATTAATATCTTTAATTTTAATATTTAGGTAATATTTTTTATATTTAAATAATAATAATAATATATCTTGGTTTTCTTAAACTCTGTGTCATGTGTAGTGAAATGAAACCCAATGTCGCATGTGGTGAAATATTATCATGTAATTGTGTTTAACACAACATATTAATGAATTTTAATATATTATAGAAAAAAAATTCATAAAAACTAAGGGTGTTACATCGAAAACGTCACTTTTCATTATTTATTTATTGTTTTGTAATTTTTATCATTATAACACATTTTTAGAGTAGTTCTTTGTTTTTCATATTATTTTATGATCCTATAGAATAATTTATAAAGTGTTTATTGTTTTTGGGAATTCAATATTTTTGGGTTTTCAATGGGTCATGTTGTGGCCTAGATGAATAACTATGTTATGTGTATCTGAGGGAATCATATTTTTTCAATGTATCTTCTATTAAGATGTTTCCCTTGATATGTAATAGTTTACAAGATTGTGAAAAAATGTTGTGAAAGGGGAAATACTTTCATGATGGGGAGTGTGATGTTATGGTGATAAGTCATACATATGGGCACCAAATCATCTAGAGGGGTATTATGGTATAGAATTGTCTATTTCATATTAATCCTCCGGTATCCATCCTCTAACTATCATGAGAGGATCATGTCCAACCATGGGAATGTTTTCATGAAATGAGAGGGGTTTTTTGGGAGGGATTTATGATGTAAGGACCATTCCACCAGGCTTTTCTACATTATGAATGAAATGGTCACATCATGACATGACACTGAATAGATTCATCATATATATGCGATATTTTCTTCGCTCTATAAAGTTGTACATCATGCCCTGTTAGAACAGATCATGGTAATTTGTGTTTGTCATAGGAAAAAGTTTCATTCATTGAATAGTACAGTCATTTCATGATGAGTGTATGGATGTGATTGTCATACAGTATTGGATATTTTCCCAACATATAGTAAATATTTTATAATTTTTATTTTTATTTTAAAAAATTACTCATCTTAAACTGAAATACATTTTAGGGTTCCTTTCCCTCATTAATTTCACTAATAGTGAGTGTGACTTAAGAATATTGTCCCACTCTTATTCAATTGATATTTTCTATCATAAATGAATTTTTATTGGTTTTTCTAGGTAAGAACATAATTTGTCTATATTTATCTTCATCATCATCTTATTATTATTATTTTATTTAATAATTTTCTCATTTCTCCCAATTCTGCATTACAGTTTCCAAACCCTAGGTTTGGATTATATTAAATTGTTGGTTATTGTTTTCTAGGGTGTGTACATCTATTCTTTGTTCCCTATCTCTACATATTCTATGGTTTCATTACATCAAAATTGGTTTAATATTGGGTTTAAATGTTATTTTATTTCATTGACATGACTAGGATTCTTGAGATTTATAAACCATTAATATATTTTAAAGATTTGTTATTATTCTATTTTAGGTTAATGATATAATCTTTTTCCTCATTTGGGTGATTTTTGTATCTTACATAAATAGGGTTTCAATGTTGTAATATTGAAAATACCATCTTATTCATGATGAATGATTGTTTAAATTTCATAAATGTATTTTTCATGTCATATGATAAAATAAACAAATACATAATTAACATAATGATCAGGAAACATTCCCCAAACCAAATAGTTTATGAGTTATATATTGTTTCATAAATAAATGTAGGATTGAAATGTATGTTTTTTTGAAATTTCATGTTATTTCTCAATCATTTTATGATTATTTCACATCTGTTAGATTCATTATATTATGTAATTATATATTAAATGATGTTTTGACTTTGAAATATGTGATTCAGATAAGTTTAGAAATGAATCAAAATTTTGTAGTTTAAAATAATTTTCTTCTATGAGTTAGGCCACATTTACATTTCAAAATTTATTTTTTGTATTGAACATTCAGTTAAATCCTTATGGACTATTTTAATATTTTTTAAATGATCTGATTCGTTGATTTATCATTGGATTTCAATGAAATATTTATTAATATTTGAAAATCATTATTTTCTAATCACATTTTCCTATTATATTTGGATCTTTATTGTTATGAGGAATATTATGTTCTTTGATAATACATTTCATGTGACCAAATAAGACTTTATATCTATATTAGTGATACCACATCAATTATGAAGAGTGGTATATTGAAATGCGTCATGATTCCTAAAGATATATAGATATTTCACATATATGACAACAACCAACAGTCACTAATTTTTTATTAGAATATATTAGGGTTATGATATCTATCAAAGTGAGGTTCATAATTTTTATCATTATCCTTAAATGATTTATTTACTCTTTATTTTCAATATTAATTAAATATTACATTACATACCAAGGAAATTAATCTTATATATTCAATAATATATTATTAAAACAACCAAACATCTATCTTCAAATATTCAGAAGCGAACAATCCAATGTTGGAAAATCAATCAAATGCACATAATTAATCATTCACATGAGTCATTCTACCTTAAAATAAACATAAAATATCCGGTATTTCATTTTGTATGAAAGTACATAGTTCATATATTTCATTAATAGTAATCTAATGTTAAGAAATAAATACATATTGATATTAATATTAATATCCATTGAAATATAAACACTTGTTTGTCCTAGTAGTAGATTAATTCTTAGAACCGCATATACATGATATCATGATGAAAAAACAATATGGTAAGAGGTTTCTATCCTTATGACCCCACAAACCATTATAGTCCAACATTACCATTTTCATGTATAATAGATGTAACTATAACATGTTATATATATATAAGTTCACCATTACAGTATCATGTTATTCATATTATATTTTGGATATTATTATACAAATTTGATTGAAAATATAATATAATGACATTACCATGTATATGATATAAATATGGATGTTTGCATGGTTAAACCAAATATTTGACATATCAAAAATATATGTGTGATATGTAGTCATAAAGTAAATATTTTTTTAAGAACCTTGCTCTCAAATACTCCCACTTTGAATAAGAAAACACACAATAAATTCAATGGATGTTATAATACACTTTAAAATTTTACTTCTCCTTAAGAAAACAGTTTTTACTAGATTTTCAACATTTTTCTCCACTTCCTCATTTAACTTTAATTCACCTTAATGTGTGAGACTACCCAATAGATAAAATTTCCATATTATATAATTTTTACATTATTATTTCATGGAATATAGAGATTGTACCAACAATTTTATATTATCACAATATTAATATAGTTTGGTATAAAAACAATATATAACAAAAAGTTTCATATCATAATTCATCATTATCTACCTTGAAATCTGCAATATACATAGATTTTTATGATTTTGAAACCAGTAGATATAAAAAGATACATTTGTTCAATTTTTATTTAAATTTTCAAAAAAATATTATATTAATATGTTTGAGGAATAGTTTTTTTGTCATTAATAATTGTATTAATTCTACTCTAGACACCATGAGCTTAACACATGTATTTCTAATATACTTGTATGTAGTTTTAACTACCATCTAGTTAGTCTCCCTTATATTTTTTTATATTTTACCACCATTTTAAAATCATTTGAAATAAAAAATCTCATTAAAAGTATGATATACCTAATAAATCCCATGAAATCAAGGATTAAAAATTATTTTTACTTTATCAATCTCTTTACATTGATTCATGAAGAGATTTATCAGATGTAGAATATATGAATATCTTCCATATTTCCAATCTATTTATAATTTTTAACACCATATCAAAATATAAACATTGATATAGTTTAAAAAACGATGAAGATAAATCTGATTAGATCTTATTTCCTAGACATGGATTTCTTATTTTTGAATTTAATGGAAATTTTTTAACTACGTCTTAACTTGAATTAAAAATAATTTATGTTTTCCATATTTTATTTTTACATATAACTTTCAAAGATATTGAACTCATACTAAAATCTGGTAGAAACATGAATTCTAAAAATCTAATATTATATTAGAAACTTTTTTTTCCGTAATAAAATGAATTTTATCTAATGGATGATTTAAAAAGTTCAAATTTAGGAATTTTATATTCATATTTCAATTAAAATATAATAACCATTCTATGATTCTATTAAAATTAGATTTTGAATATATTTTGGAATACTTATTAGAATTATTTTCATAGTCAATGTTAATAATTAGTATAAAATTAGAGATTGGAATCATGGTTTTATTGTCATTCACAATAAAATGCACGTTTAAATTCATCCATAACACAAATTTACACCAAAATAGATTGTAAACTATGTACAGTCTACAAAAAAACTATATTTTCATAAACGGAATATTCATTTGAATTTAGTTAATTTTAATTTGGGAATATATTTTACATGTATTTATATATTGTAAGATATGTGTTTGATGTGTTTTTAAAATGTATGTTATATAATCCCTATATGATTATAAGGGTTTATAGTGCATGAATTATTGTGAACCTTGTAATCCCAATAGGTATAAGAATGACTAAGTCCACTAAATTAATTATGTAAAATGAATGAAAAATAAAATGGATGTGTTGTGTGTTCCATGACATGAGTTTAACTATTTATATTCTTTTATTTATCTATTTGAGTGTGTGATTCAACTGAAAAAAAACATCAATATGTATTATTTTAATTAATATATAATACAGGAGTGGGAAGATCAATGTAGTAATCATACATTTTAAACAATATTACATTAATTAAAGATGATATTATGTTAAAAATATCACAAACTCTAAAGGATATACTCTCATTTTATCTCTTGAATTACACTTAATATCATAATCCCCCAAAAGGTTTCACTTTTCTCTCAATATTGTTGACTGAAATCTATTGTTTGTGATTTTTTGGTCATCATAACACACACAACTCTCTTTCCTTACAATTAAGTGTTTAATACTATATTTCATGGATTACTATACCACTCTCACCCTATCACCTTCTACCTACTATCATCTAACTATTAATTAAATAAAAGTGCTTGAATGATAATTTTTTCAACATGAAAACATTGTTTGGAAACATTATTGGTGATTTTTTATGACTCAACTATGCGTGTTTAAAGAAAATAAAATGAAGTTCATTAATTTATTTTTGGACTCTGGACTCTTTAGTTCATTCATACATGCTTTCCAAAGGCAGCTATACATTGGGACTTTTCTGATGAATGATTGAAATATAAGTTGTTTGAGAGGATGGGAGTTCCAAAAATATCACACATTTCATTTGGATATTATATAATACTCATGGTCTATCTTATATATTTATTTCATAATCATGAAACCATCCAAATCATAGGGTAGAACTAGTTAACACTAAATCAATGATCTAGTAAAATCTATGTGTCATTTTGAAAATGTTTTTAATTTAATGATCTCCAACTATGGGATTTTCTATATATATATATAATACGTTCTTCGTAAATGAAAATTTCCAAAAAAGATAATAGTTTTTCAATAATTATCTTATTTGTTGATTTTTATTTATTAAATCCACATAGCTAGACAATTTGTAATTTATTAACATCTTAGGAGTTCATATAAGTAGTATCTTTTTGGATCAAGGTAAAAAAATATAGATCCCTTTGTATCTATATGAAGGGTAATGAACCCATGTGGTTTAGTAACTCATTATGAAATACACAATACCTTTTAAATTCATGAAAAAAGGGCCAATGTTTTTCCATTTATGGTTATACTTCCATGAATAACTGCCTATAAAGTTATTCAAACCACATCTGATTCTATGTTTTTTATTGTATGGTATAATGGTAAACTAAGTATAAGGTTTTTGGAAATATATTATTTAGAACATACACATAGGTAGCCCATTATTGTTCTTCTCATTGGGTATATGACTATATATGGTATGGTATATATAGGGAATATATCCCTTTGATGTTATAAGTTTTTTTGTTTAGTATAGTGACTTAAGGAATTTGGATTAATTAGTAGGGTTAATAAGGGATATATCAATAGTGTGGGTGGATCAGTCCCATCTAGTATATGTATGACAAAAAAATGGTTGTATAAATTTCATAAAATGTGGCAAAACTATTGGAATATTTACTGGGAGTATGGAAAAATACCGGATGGTATGACGTTTTTAGGGGTAATAAGACCTACATGAAATTAAATTTTGTATATTTTGTATGAACAGCATTTTGGAATCCTATGTATCCTTGTTAAAAAAATCTACTCCCAATAAGATTATGATTCATTGTTTGCGGTTGTATTCCTTGTAAATACTATGCAGTTTAATGTTTTAAGATATGGGTATTGTCATATAGTTTTACATTGTGTGAGACAGATTTCCATGTCATTAAAATAGAGAAAATAAGGATTTTTCCGGGCTTACTCATGGAGTTTCTATATGTTTTTCAAATATAATATGTCCCATTGATGAATTATATTGAATTTGTTTACACCTTTTAGGAGGAGGCCCAAATATTTTTGGATTATGCTTATACTACACAAAGTATAAGTTTAATCAGCATTACATGATGACAATTAGTGTCTTTTCTATGTTTATACATCATTTGATTAATCATGGTGAAAAAATCATCTTTGAAAATGTGATCGGGCCATAAGACTTAGGGGGAATTCCATTTAAATAAGGACCATATAGTAGACTAGGTTGGTCAAATTGAAAACTCTATAGCCTTGATGATCATCTAGATCCTATAGAAACAACATTTTTCTCCTTAGGACTGAGACTCCAAATATCAAGAGAAGATATGATCATGATAACCCATTCAGTCATATCCTTATTTTGGAATGCTAAGAATATCCTTTCTTTTTTATTTTGGGGAATACATGATAATAGGAGGGAACACTAGCATTATTGATGGCTAAATCACTTATGTACAGTCATTTTTGAGAACATGCTGATTTGGAATTTTTATAGTGTCTCCAATCATGGTTAAAGGAGCTCAAGAGTGTTATTTGGGTTGATATGATCTAGGTAGGATATCAGGGTGAATAATAAGATATAGTAGATATTAATATATCTTTTTAGGATGCAATGTTTTATGATCGATTGAATTATAAATGCTTTGTTGTTAATGGACACCAAGGGGAGGGAACAAAAACCCCTAGCAATCCTCAATCACACATAAGATAATGGGATGCATTATGAGGATGGGAATTACACAAGGTTAGGTTTAGTGGGTCCTCAGGAAGTAGACTCTCGTAGGAATATTTTTTATGAATATAGTCCATGTTCACATAATTCCCCCATATTTTTGAAGGGGCCTCATGGTATATTTATCCTCAAAAGTGGATTTATGGGACCCTCATTAAAAAAATTGTCCCATGGGGAATTTAATTCCCCATTTTATTCTTTTATAATCATATTTACAAGGTATTCTATTATGAATTAATGAGATGGTTCTTATTGGAGTTTCCAAAAGTACTAACTATCTCTTCAGGTTTTTTCCATATCATTGGACCTGTTTGATTAATTGGTTGGTAAGTTTTATTCATATTATGTGTTGGATAAATAAATCCAAAAATTTTGTGGAAATTTATTGAGTATACAATCATATAGTTTATCTATGAATGATTTTAATGTATGAAAGATGTATGTGGTGCGAATAAAACCTCCCCCAGAGTCAATGAATGATGAATATAATCAAAGTGACAATGCAATGGTATAATAAGACTCATTTTTTAATAATTTTGAAAAAGGATTCATGATTGATCAATGTTATTTGTGAATCATTTATTCATGATCTTGGTGACACTTTAGGAAATCTTTCATTGAAGATGTGTAAGTGATTCAGGAAGCACCTGATCTTCTTGATGATGAACCTAAGATACTTCATAGAAAATATTATATTTCCAATTTAAAATCAACTAATGAAATACACTTACATCATTAACCTTGTTTCATGTGTACCCTATATGCCTTTAATATATTTGGGGACCTACAAAATTTTTCCATTGAATTCGGTCTGATCGGTATGGTAAGAATCCAATTATCTTGAATTATAGTGGCCTGCAAGACATCTATGTGGTCTATAATGTTGAAAGATTCCAATATGAAGTTTATTATACCACTTATTTTAAACAAAAATAATCTCATGGATTACCTGTTAATTTATCTAAATCATGTAAACATCACATATGAGATCTTCAATAGGAATGTTGAAAACTAGTCACCTTCAAAAAGGAGTTTCCCTTAGTGATCAACATCTCACATACCATCTAATTTTTATCATGTACTTAAAACTGGTTATCGTAGAATAATACATCCCATTAAATTATTTTGAAATCATTTTAAATTATATAAGTAAAATATAAATTTTTCATTTTTTATATTTTCTATTGGATTATTTGAAAAACATTACTACAATATAAGGAAGATTTTATCTATGTTAGATCATTTTTTGACTCAATGACTTCGATTTAAATGAGGTATTCCATATACAAGAGCATTTATTTTGAGCCATTGTATTGGAACATCACTAAAAATTATAGAAACAATAATTTAATCTTATAAACAAATTAGGAATATACTTGTTCTACATGGTTTTCAATATATAACATCAAGAATAAAGATGAATTCTTTACCCCCATTCCTGATCATAACAGATCATCACCATAGTTTTGGACATCCCTAGATTATATTCTATTCAGTATCTCCAACAATGTTTGGAAAATTCTAGAGACACATCATGAGAGTAAAAATAATATAAATAAATATCTAGTAACCTAATTCGATCACAATCAAATTTCATAGCCCTCTAATAAAAACTATTCTTATATGACTTCCATTTATCTGAAAAATCTCCATGGGTAATAGAGTCTGATGTAGAATCTACTCAATAGTGATATATTATTTCATGAATGTGGGTGATCCTTATAGGTAAATCAATATTGTGTATAATTCACTAGGAAGATTCAATTTATTGTCCTATATAGTGGAATATGGATCTCTTCGTTTATAATATAGGAGCCACTAAAATGCATACAAAACAATTTAATTATTAGTGTTCAGAAACCAACACATGGAACTGACCACATGACAAGTGAGATATTATCCTTGGAGATATCATGTATCTAGGGGGAATTACAATTGTAGTTTGTATTTATGAATATTTACATCAAATGAATAGTGTGGGTGGATATCGAACAGACCACTATCTTAATGAGGGATTAATTAATTCAGGAATAATGGACAAAAGAAAATACCCTCCATCAATACTTGATAATTTATTTTGAATAATGTGAATATATTTTACTTAAACCTAATATACAATGTATGGTAGTGATGAAGTAAAGGAATATACGAAATGATACAAAATAATTCTCAAAAACACCAAATCATACTTTATTTAACATTCTTATAAGGTTATATTCTTGTTTGGACTATATCCAAAAACACTGAATCATACATTCACTGGGACATATTATGGATGATAATCATTCTCTAAATGGGTATATTTACTATAATAACAACCATAAAGGTCCAACTATGCATAAGTCAATCATCAACTATTATTTAGAACCTCCCACTAGTAGTCCACTCTATATGATGTAAAATTCATTGGATTATGTCATGGATGGATGAACAAAAAAGGAACATAGTCATGAATATAAGTTTGTAAATGGAATCACATTAGTTATTGTAAAATGATCTTAAAAGTTACTAAATATTCCCTTATGTGGAACCAAACTACAAGGGTTCTAATTCTAATAATATGTTTATACCTGAAACCTTATTTATAGTCCTTATCCTAACATCAAAAAACTTAATTCTTTCATGGAGGGAAAAGAATTCCATAGATTTTAGTAAGGTGGATTTAAACCACAGTTTAATCAAATATTAAGAAAATTATTAATAATATATATTATATATAAAAATGATAAATATATTGTTATCCTTTGATTTATACACATAATCCCATTGTAGTAGAACTATTAATACATATAGAGGTGTACATCGATAATGATTTTTATCAAATCATTGGAAAATGGCTATCTAGTCCCATGATACGACATTGTAGGATTCAAAGAAGCTTATTAAATTTATAAGAGATTCTAAGAGTGTGAAATAAATCCCACTGAAAGGTGTTAATGATCCTAGCCATTCTTTATCATAATGAATACACATTTCAATATGTCTTTTGTAATGTGAATGTGATAACTAACCATTGGAAAGAAGTTCTACATATAAAAAAGGAATAGTGGTCTAAAAGTTCAGAAATGAAATCAGTTTGAATTAAATTAACTACATATTTTTAAGTTTTAATCAGTAATAAAGAATATTTCCATACCATTTTTGTGCTTCAGAAACGAAATCGTGAACCGAAATTTGATGAGTAGGGTTATGATCACTGTGGTCTAACCAATATGATATGTGTTTGGTCTCTTAATAGGGGTATGGAGAATCACTGTATATCATGTTAACTAGGTATGAACACAAACATTGTTCTTATAATATGGATCAATGTTATATTCATAGGTTAGAGGAACAAAAACACTTGGATAGATTAATTAAACCATAGTTGTGTTGTCCTTGAAGAAGCAAATTTTTTGGGAAGGAGTTATTTATAATGAAAATATTTATCAATATAGTTTTTCAAATAAATCTAAATTATATGCCCTGACATAAATTTGGATCATATTAAATGGGATGGAATTTTTTTTAATTAAGGATTCGTGGAATTGTATCCAACTTCTTATGAATATATGAAATGGATATGGATTTCAGGAATTAAGGTTAGGACACGTCGAATAGGAAACAATAATTAGTATAAGGTCCTATGGTGTTCACTGTAAACAGTGTTGACTACATCATGTGACATCAACTATGACACATAGTTTATAGAAATAAATTTTGGATCTGAATGTCACATAATTTAAATTCATAATTCTAATACACATGTAATTTGTTATATTCTGATATTTTCATTGGTTTATTAATTCAAAAACATATTTTGGGGTTCATACACTGATAAAACTCATGAGGAGAAGAATATGGTTCTATCCAATGTTATTATCATCTAGGAAAATACAAAATGAATGGAGATTTTCAAATAAAAATATAAGGAATCTATTTTGTTGGGGCTTCAAAGTAGGCCGATGGAAAGAGGCCTAAGCCTCACTATATATCTTTGGACAATATGAATCAAGAAACACATTTTTCAAATAAAAGGGATATTATCTCCTAGTGCAGAGTTGGATATAAAAATACATGATGTGTTTGAAGGACCAACCCTTAATGGATTTTAAATATTTACCAAATTTGAGATAATCCTAAAATAAGAGTATTATGTGTTACTAAATATCAATAAAAATTAGAATCATTCACTAAAAAGTTATTTTTTGGAGGAATTATATATTAGGGATAATTAATACATTCAAAAATAATTCATTCAAAGATCTTGATTTTTTAAAGGATAATGGGTGTTATAGAAATACCACCCCAAAAAAATTGATTATTCCAGTATTACAGTGTTATATATTATATATTTTAACTTCATTGATGTGGAAAAATGCATTTTACTATTGAGGTTCATGACAGGGGAACATAGATATTCCATCTTGTAGTAAGGATCAACACTACATTTGGAAATTCATTCTCAGTGAAAAATAATGTGTGATGACGCAATATGCATTATACCTCCTTAAAAGACCTGAATCCTATATAATTGCATTGAGTGTTTTGGGGATTTGTATTTGGACCCAGTATTTATGATCTAGAAATCAATACATTTCCAAAAAACACTAGGAATAAATAAAATTATTGTTCTTTATGAGCTTTTTTTCATTTTTCATTCATGTGTTTAAAAGAAGATGGATGAAATATATAGACACTTTAGTGATGGAAGGGATAACAAAACCCAATATTAATTAGTAATGTTCTCGCCCCCATGGAATAACCAGTGTTACTATGATATATGGTTGGGCCTGGGATAAGAGACCTATGTGTCACTAGGTATTCCATAGATATCTGAAATCAAGAAAAAACTATTCTTAATAGTGATCCCAATGTTGGTTAACCAATTATATTGGGGAGATATTTCTACGTTGATGTTGGATAATAAATGAAAAAAACTATGCACCATGAATTTTTATATATTTTTGGATCTCATGTATGATATAAATTTTATAGTCTTTTATGGATGACTAGATTCCATACCTTTAAATATGATATATTTCTATAAATTGAGATTTATAATTCAACTATATCCCGTAAGCCCAAATGAGTAATTCTTAGTGTGAGAATCAAGAGGTAAATGGAAAATCAACCAAATTACACTAGATAACATGATAGGGGATGATGATTAAAATGTATTTTGAAATCATAATTCAAGAATATATCATTTAATTTTATGTAATGAAATAAGTAATTTATCATGTAGTTTTACATCATATGATTATGATGAAATTATATATAGTCAAATGTTATATAACTAAAAATTTATTCTATATAATTTAGATCCATGCTACTAGGAATTTGTTTTAATGTTTTAATTCCTTGTGTTACATACATCATGAACCTAAAATGATTAAATGAAATTTACTTATTGAGAAATACTTCATTAGTTGTGGGAATGATACACTCTCTATACAATGTTATTGGGGAGTAAGCTTCATTAGCGTAGACATTTTGTGTGTGGCATAAGTTGATTCCAATATTTGTTTAGTATTTGGAGGATAATTCCATAGTAAAAAGTGTATTATTATAGATGATACCAACTATCCTAAAAGGAACAATAAATGGTAATAATTTATATTGAATGGTAATAAAATCTTGTTTTTGATGGATTTCTAGGTTGTACTATGTGCACAACCATTTCTCATTCAGTCATTCTAGCTCATAGAGAAACTTCATGAATATGTGTTCAATGTAAAACCAATGATAGAGAGTGATTAAAAGTTAAGGTATTTGGATTTCAGGGGGAAGTACCTCCTTAGTTACATAGATAAGAGACTATGTGATCTCCTTTTTAATAAAAAAATCCAGTTTTAGTAACCCCAAAAAGCATGAAAGGGGTTATCATGTTTGGATTTCTTTTTATTATCTTCCATATGTTAAAGGGAATTAGTCAATGTATTATTAGAGGCCAATATTTGTAATTTATTTATTCATGATATTGGGAAATGTGGCTAAACTAAATTTTATATTCTTGATGTGACATTTCAAATTAAGGAGAATATATATTAGTGTCATTGTAGATCAATATTGTGTGAGGGTCACCAAATTTTGTTATGATATTGGAGTTCATGAAATTGATGATAGACATGGTATCAACTTCATTGAGATATATAATCTCAACTCATTTGGAGAAGAATTTTTTGGTAGTAATGATGTGCATATACTAACTAGAAGTATCTTGGGGATATTTCCCTATAAAAAATATCCCATATTCAATAAATAAACAAGATTATTTGATAGTATGTAATAGTTTTTAGGTTAATAGAATAAATTAGCATGAATCCGGAAAGAATAACAGTTTCTAGAATACTCTAGAAAATATTATGTCATCATGGAGAAAATATTGAATGCCTTTTATTTTAGTGAGAGAGCTCGACACCTATCTAATGAGAACCACATGTGACCGTATGGACTTATTAGATAATAATAATTTTATACCTCCTTAAATGCATTGAGTGTGACTATAACAAGTCCTTATATTTAGAGTACTTTTGGGAATTTATCAAATAACAGAGAAAAAAGTTTAATACCCTTCATTGGATATATTATTTATTAGATTGATTTGATAGAATAATTCCACTTAAAATATAATCAATTATATAATACATCTACCCATTAGTGATATTACTTAGTGAGTACATCAAATTGTGTTTAACTGGTGTTATGTTAATATAATTGATTTCATAAATATAAAAACCAATTAATGGATACACCACCCAATAAAGTTAAATACGTATGGGAATTTCCTCATGGTCAGGACATTTCTGGGGTCATGTATGCATTATCCAATTAATTCATACAATCATTTTATGAACATGGGATGTGAGATAATATAGTATTAAGGGGGAATAAAACCGTCATTCTTAATAAATAATCATATATAGGAATTAATTATCCCTCAATTATGTCATATTCTTCATTAATTTTCCTAGTCACTAAAACATAATCACTATTGTTGTTCCATTACTTAACACTAATCAATAATACCAGTTCTAAGGACGTGTTCGTAGTTTGGTTCTCTAAATAATTCTTAGTGTTACTCTATGATAGATGGATCAATTTAGGGGAAACTATACTGGATAGAGAGGTAAATATAACTCCCAAACCAACATGACTATTATTCATGTTTTTCATAATTATTACCATGGTAATACTAAAGGAACTATCAAAATAAATCTCCCATATTAAGTTTAGTGTAATTTATAGAGAAAAATCCACATTCAAAAGTGGTATATCTATCAGGGATCTTTTTATTATGGTCATTTCAACATGAAAATATTCATACAACAACCTCTTATTTTTATATCGATGTATAAATTGGATTTAATTCTATTATAGGATGATCTCCCACTATGTCATGCATTTTGTTAAACTGGATAATTGAGTATATATTTTGTTGTGTTGGTGTGAGAGACCAAATGGACCTCCCATTTTTATTGGTAGATACAAAATGATTTCATCATGATGATAATTATGAGACTATTCTTATTAATATCATAATATATAGTCTCAGTTTCTATCATTTTTATTCTACAATGATAGCATGTTTTTTCTCCCCAACATTATTATTCTATTTAATAAGGGAACTGATTGATCACTCTAAAAATTCTATATATTGAATTAGTATATTTCCGTCTACAAGGGTAATCACAACTAGTGGGATTAAGAAATATTGTTTCATATAATTATAAAATCTCATAAAATACCCACACTAATGATATGTGACTTCTGTCATCACAAACATTATTATCTGTTATAAATTTTTGACAAGGTTGGCGATGAAATGAATAATCTATGCAAGACATCCTCAGATCCATCTTATCCATTATTTATTTTAGGAAGGTGTAAGGTTAAGGAATACATAATTATTATCAGGGTCAAATCTGAATCACTTAAGAAATCAATAAAGTGGAGGAATATCTATAATATCAACCCTAAAACACATTTTATTATATTCATCTTCCAGCTATGTTGTCGTAGTTTGATGAAAAATATATCAATATTATTGATATTGTCACAATATTATTGATACTTGAATAATAAAAATAAACAAAACCAATTCTATCCATTTCCTCTAAATGGAATTAATGATATATTCATGTGAGGATTAGTGTATAATGTCTATGTTATTTTAGAAAAAGAACATTACGTGGTTATAGTATACCCTTTGGGGTTCCCAAAAAGTAATTGAATATTTATATTAAGGCACCATAAGAATCTTTTTATATCATGAATACTCATCCATTAGTGATCTAGATTGATTTCCATTAGTTTAATTTATCAACATTTTTTAATTGGAACCATGAAATAATACATTGGGTAGTTCGAGTTGAGAATCCGAAAATTAAATAACATGATTTATTTGTTCAACATCTTGTTGGGGGATTTTATTCATGAAGGTTCGCAAATTGAACTTCCTGAAAGAATTTATATATTATGAGAATATTATCTTCAGCTTATATCATAGAATCTTGGGTGAGATGTATTCATTTAGATGGTTTCATATTACCATAGTGATAATATGGTACAACCAAATAATGTTTCCTCGCATAATAGTCCAACTTAGGAATCTTTATATAATTCTAGATGAATACATAATATTGAAACACCCACTAGTAAACATATGTATAATTATCTCCAAGATACATGGAAGAACAAATCAACATAGGCCTTACACATTACTCTATTCCTAGATTAACTTATAAGAGTTGATTTGTTGTTTTAGAAACACCATCCCAAAATTTTATATGGAAAATTATAAGGTTTATTCCTATCCTTTTTATATTTAATTTTCATCGTATATGGTAGATGAAGGGATATTGTTTAGATCTAAAAGGTGATGTGGGTATATTTTCAACTCTTATAAATAAGAAGGATAAATCTATGGATCCATAGGGTGATAATACCATATCATAATTTTCTCATGAATCCTAGAGAATTTATTTTTTCCACAAATTCTAATGAGGGAATGATAATAAAGAGACATATTAGGATTCATGGGATGATATGTGGTCATTTTAATCTCTTATGAATGATGTGGAGGAATTATTAAATCATTTATTTTATTTTACTACCACTATATAACTATTGAAAATGAGGTAATATTTTGTATCAAGGGTAATATGTTTCACATTGTAGTGAAAACCGTCTGCCATCAAACATGGTTCAATTGATATAACTGATATCATAAATATTAGGTCGATTTACATGGCCCAAATGTTTCATAAATTATATTTCCCTTTTGGTAAAATGATACATCTATTTATTGATATTCATATGAATCATTTGGGCCATTACCACTTAAAAACATTAATTTTCCCATTGAAAATGTATGTATGGAACTAATGTTTTTTTAATTGAACAATCTTGAAAACGTTAATCCTAAAAATCCCCCAATAAATAATTGATTGTTGTGTTGTGAAGAAATACCATGAATTTAGAGGTAGTGATTATGTCTCTGAAAAATTCACTGACTTTTACTTGGTCAATTGGGTTCTACTCACTCATGTAAATATTTTGGATCATTATATTAGAGGTAGTAAAGTTGGAGTCACTATAACCTAATAACACGATGGTCTTAATTAGTATGTGGTTGATTCCATAACCAATATCAATATGATATTTATTGATGTATTTGTTTTCTAGATTCTATAAAATGTACATGTTTTTTATGTGTACCAGTTTTTTGATTTCCAAATACTTTTATATTAATTATATTACAATCTATCATTATATATATTCTTTTTCTTCAAAATGTGGCAATGTTATTATGACCTCATCACTAAAATCTTAAGGAATAAACAAGGACTTAATAAGTATTTCCTATAACTCAATTGATTGAAGAAATGAATGATTTTTTGAAAGAATCTCATATTTGATATAATTATATTTAAAAATATCGACAATAAAAAATTATCAAGGGCCTAAATTTCTAATCATTAGAATGTTACCTGTTCGGAGCCTTGGAAACTACGACTTCCAATATTTGTTGTTTTTTATAAGATAAACATTAGAGGGAGTTTTAGTTTTCTGTCATGTATTTTGAGATATCCAAAAAAAATTCAATGTTATATGGAAATATGGGTACTCAATAATAATTCATCCATTATTATTATGGATGATTATGATCTAGATGATCTTGGTGTACATCGTAACCACTATTGAACCAACATAAGCAATTCTCTATATGTTTTCTTAGTATGTATGGACTTATTAAAAAAAATTATAAATGATAAGGTCTTTATCAACCCCATATTCAATGAACTCAACAATTTATATAGTATATTCCATGGATATCGGTAGGGAAATAAAGCTTGTATAAATTTTTGTTATCATAGAAATTTTTTCATGTTGATCATAGTGAATGAAATATATCATGATACATAATTTGATGCTGATTCCTCTTGGTAAGACTTCACTTTTTGAATCTATTTATGGGGTAGTTCTTTTAATATTTGTGATAGGGTTATGGAATCTCAATGAGTTTTAATATCTTGGGCACCATCACAGGTTCCTCATTCCAAGCATTTTTCTTTATATATAATTTATTCTATATCTTAGAAGATCATAGTGATAAAAATGATGACTATAAACATAGAGTCAAATGGGATTGTAACACTTTGGTTCAATTGTATACTGATAATGGAATGTTCATGAATGGAATTCTTTATGGTTATCTAATCACTGAACTACTTTATTCTATTTCCTATAATTCCATATAATTATCCTTCCATGTGTGGAATAATTTATGATACATAAGTCACTTTTTATGGTGAGTTTCCTAATATATCCAACCTAAATTCAACCATAATATAGAAGTTGTCATTTAATATAAATAAATCCAAAATGTTTTACCTTTATAATGTATGGTAGGATCAATGTTTTGGGTGATTTAAAGGACTGGACTCATTGAGTTTCATTGGATTAAAAAAATGGAAGTTATTTTCCAAGGCAGTGATAAAATATCCAATGACATCCTCTTTCTAGAATGATTAATATTTATTATTTCTATCTACATACTTTTGGTGAAATGGTTATTTCATCCACTATTTTATTTGGAAATTATATATATTTTTAATTTAGGGGGATCCATTATGTGGTATTTTATAGGGTGTGGTGGTTGAGCCATAAATTGTTCCTGTTTGAGAAAAAAATAGTTTTTGTTATTTCTTTTCCAACCATCATTTAAATTGGTTCTTGTGTCTGATAAGACATATCGTTTTAGTGTCTGATAACATCTGTTAATCTCTATAAAAATACTGTAAACTCTTATAACCCACCTCGATATTTCAATGGGATCAATAAAATCTACAATGTATCATAGATATTTTATATTCATATCTCCAATAACGATTCTGGTGGATGACTCATATTCAGAGTAATTTATGAACTTCAATAAAAACATGATATTTTAAATCCTATCCTTTTCATAGTACTTGTAAATAGAGAGAATTAATATATTCATCCTTATTAATAGTAAGATAAACTTATAGAGTAATTAATGGTATAGGTATTAGTATCTTGGGATATATATAGTTAGAAGGTTTCTATCAAAAATGAACAATGATCCCTCTAGAGTCCACACAAAGTATATTCGCTTCGATGAAATTTATTTCATATATGTTCCCATCATGTAGAAAAATAAAGACATAAATTATGTTAGGTTCGGCTCTAGAACTCTACTCTTATTCAGGAATAGAAATATTGAATTTACATTTTTGGTTGGGGGTGGAGTTACATCTGGAAACTTATGATACTACTCTCTTTCTGGTTACAATGGTAAAAGTAATCTATTTATAGATTTTTTTTGTGTGGAAGGGGCCACAATTTGGTGATCTATTTCTATTGGGGCTATTGGATGGGTAGACACTCGAGTATTGAGTGAAAGGGAATCCAAATATATTCACTATTACCATTTTTATTATTAGCACCTAGTACTAGTTTTCCAAGGGTGGTATACCTATTATAGATATTACTCACGTTCCAATGGTGTAAATTCATGAAATTATTCAACTATTAGGATAAGTTAAATCATTTTTATTAACCTAAATCTAGTTGGATAATTGGACTCTACCCTCATGTATAGATAAATTTTATTATGTTTATGAAGGTAAATCAAAGGAAATATGTCTGTATTTTTTGTTATTTTTTTCAATGAGAACATTTCGCAAGGGAAATTCAGTGATAAGAAACATCAATTTTTCCAATATACCTCAATATTGGGTCAAATTATTTTTAATGGTGATATTATAACCTTCCTCTGTTTATGGGTAAGATAATAATATTCTTTTCCTTTATTCCTTCAATGATGGGTATGGTAAAGGATACACATGATATTTCTATGGATCTCATATATTTTGAACATATCTCTAATGTTTTTTACACAAACCTTATTGTAGTGTTTCAGTGTGTAATGTATTCTAGAGTGATACTTTCTCATCATGGTATTATGTATCTACATTAACCTTCATTTCTCCAGTGGGGAAGATTATAAAATAATTCATAGATATGTAATATTCTTCCCTTACCATTTCTTTATTACAAGGATAAGGGTATTGGTCATCACTTGTTTATTTATACCACAAATTACAAATCATATATAATGTTATCATTATTGAGGGAATTTGTTATCTTTGATAAGCTATGGGGTCTTTCAATTTCATCATGATATTCCTTGATAACTAATTTGTAGAGAGTGACCCCAAGGGATTCACTGATAGTATTTACTATGTTCATTCTCAATGTGGATAATGGACATTAAATGGATAAAATTGTGGAGTCTTTCCCAATGAATTTTCATATATTATATAGAATATAATTTTCTGTAGGGAATGAAATAGAGTGGATATAAATTCACAGATTCTTATAGGATTGGTTGGACTCAGTTTTTCATATATTAAATCCTTGGAAGTTGGAGATTTAATGATATCAGGGGTGCTGGTGGTGGAACAAAATCCACCAATAATGCAGGTTTGGGAAATTTACATAATTATTCTAAATATGAAATCCTAACAGCCATATTTTTAAATAATAATTATACCCTGGCTGAGATATATAAAACAATCTTCTTGAATGATAGAATTTTTTCACTAATGGTTGTTTTGAAATATTGGGATTCAAATTTCTTATATTATAGGATTGATCAAATTTAATGGAAATCATGTGAAGAACATTTTTAATAGACTGTTATCATTGAGTGTACCATTTTTAATCTTTAGAGATGATGAGATCATACTGGATGACCAATTACAATATGAAAAACCTATAACTTTAAATTTTTCATAGAAAATAAATTTAATTATGATTTTATTAGAGATGAAAAAAGGTTTTATTTTAATGTAACTTGTAGTGATCCAATTTCACCCCAATACTTGATCTTTATGTCAGATAAGGAAGAAAAAACGAACAATAAGATTGTATTTAAAGAGATAAGAATGTTTTTGGGAGGTATCTATGTTTACTTACAAAACATATACATTTTCCACAAAATAGAGAAAAAAAATCAAATTTAGGGATGAGGATTAGTTACCTCATTGATTTGTATTAAATATTCCTTATAAGAAATTAATTATATATATATGTTGAAGAATTTTCAACAGAATCATGAATAAATTGTGTATAATTTATTATTTCTATGTCTCTAGAATGTCATGATAAGAAGTAGCTATGGGGAAGAATATAAATATTTATTTTTATACAACTAGTTCCTTCCAAAATACCCATGATTTATCATCTTATACTAAGAGGTATTCCTCTATTAAAAACCGGAAGGGTTCCTTTTTACTAGCTATTTTATTATGGGGAGTGATATATTTTTTGGAATATCTTCCATTTCATTGATGGGAAGGACAATTTGAGGAACCACATGTGATAACTATTTCCTATTAATATTCTTTGGTTCCGATTAAATATCAAAATTCCATGATATTGTAATTGGAGTTGGTTTTCTCATTTTCCCATTTCCGCTTGGCACGAAGTCACTCTTATAGGTACTATGATAGAAGGATGATATTCTTGTTGAAATGATACTCCATTTTGGGGAGGATGTTTGTAATAAAATTAATATAAAGGACATATATGGTCATATTTAGTTTTTATCATAACGAGGACTTATATTCTAGATAGAATTATGAATTTAGGTAGAAATTGAATGATATGTGACTTGGGGAAGACCTCCAGGGTGGATGGTGTGGTTTCAATGTAGAGGAAATTCATGGTTACCATTTCTTGATGAATTGATAAGGGGTTTAACTATTTTTTACTGATAATTTGAATTCATGGAGACCTTTTATGACCCACACCATGAAAAAACTTCCCTTGATCAATATTTATATTTTCCCTACAGGGACTTAATGGATGATGCTACATGGATGACCTTATGTGCTTCTAATAAAAATATCATGTAGACATAATCCATGTATTAAATTTATTTCCCATTATAATTATGATCTATATGGATCTTGGGAATGTATCATGAGATAATTAAGGGAAAATTAATGTCAATATTGAAAAGAGAATTAATCTGATATATCTCCAAGGTTTTATATTCCCCTTAATGGGATTTCTTTTAAAAAGTTCTTTATCTAGAAGCTAGAGTCATACATTTTTCAAAATTAACCTCATGTGTAGCATCCCTACTAAGAAACTCACATGTATTTTGAGGTATATGCTAAATAATTCCTTAATAATGGTCATGAATATGTGAATTACCTTGGTTTTCCATTAAATTTTTTTAATTTGTAGACATTTGAGAAGACCTCTTAATTATTATCAATGTATGCTAATTGAATTCCTTGGACTAAAGAAGATTAGAAATATAAAAAATCAGTGATTTACAAAATTTACTTGGAAGTTCTAAAGATATATATTGGTATTTGATATTTCCAAATAGTATCAACGTGATTATTTCATTAAACTCTAAATTTAAAAGGGAAGATGAGCATCATCATAGTACTCATTATTAATTAGGAAATGATTACCATCCTACTAATTCGGAAAATAAATATGGTTTTAAAATTGAATATCCATTAGGACATATTTACAGGATACATCAATATTAGATGGAGAAGGAATATGGTCATACCCCTTAGCTGGTGTACAAATATTCCAATAATAATCTTCCCTTATTGATAAAATATACTAGAAAAAATATAAGATGTAGAAAAGTATATAAGCATATCCTTCAATTTCTACTATGAACTACAAGTGAGATTCTATATTACAAATATTGAATGAATAATTCAATAATGTTTGAATGTATATATAGAACAATTTCATTATTCTCATTTCCATCGAGATTAACATTTCTATTGAAAAATATCAACATTCTCCCAATTTATCACCAGACTTATCTATATTGATCATGCTTATGATACCCAGATATATAGACTAGCATGTTGAGATTTAGTAGGGATATAATCCTTTACTCTATTATCATCTTCTAAATGTTGGAATACATTTTTGAGAGTAATGGGAGTATTTACCTATTCATATTTCATGTGAGTTTTATTCCCCGGGTCAGATCTATCACAAGGAACTATAGCATAAATTATTGTGTCTCAGTTCTCTTGAGAAGTTTTCATACTGTGATTATTAGAAATTTAAAACATTGGACATTAGAAAATTTTATTTATACTAGTATCATCCCACAAAGATAGGAACTGTTTATAGAGATTTCATGGTTCATATCTTTCACCACATCTCAATTTTTGGGGATGTCCGCATTGTTTTTCTCGTAGGAAAGGGTTCAGTAGCCATTGCATGTGGTGATAGGATACACCTAATTGTTCATATAACTTAATTTATTATATGAACTATTTTAATTCATATCATTATGGAACTTTAATGGAGCATCCAAATTCATTTTTGTAATATTTATATAGAAATCTCATTTTGGTGAATTTTTTACATCGTTCTAATGATGGCATATATGTGACATTTTCTTCATGGGTTTCTATATAATAACCTTTATTTCAGTCATATTGTATATTTGGAAAGGGTGTTGGATTTTTGTTGGAGTACACTATGATATTATCATCTCTTTTGTTCAAATTAAGATTTTAAGGATTAATTGAAATCATAGGGATTAGAAACCATAAACAAAAAACTATTTGGTGTAGTATCACAAGAAAGATCATACATAATCGATATTATACAAAGATAAATGATTAATGTCATGTTCAATATTTTCTCTCTAATTTGAAAAAGTGGTGGGTAAAATTTCTCAATTCCGAGTTTTAACTCTACCAAATGTGTTTAATGGAATTAAAATCAACTTTATCAATTTCCATACAAATAGAGATATATTTTGTCATTGAATACATTCCTTACAATTTATAGAATTCTATAATAAATTACTTGAGGAAACCTTATATTTGTATTGGTCAAGAGGATGGTGGTTTGGGATCATAAATACATTTTTATTGGTAGTTATTTTGATATCCTTGACTCTATTATATATTTATGATTTGTAATAGAATACATCCAAAAACTAAGAACTATAGATGGTATGAAAATGAAATCTATCTTATCGGAACACTTGTTATTGTTGAAATAAAATTGTATAAATGTTTCTCCCCCAATGGGATTATATTTATTTACTAGAGGTTCTCCATAAATAACACATTTTTTAATATGTTTGACGTTCTCCATCATTTACGTATATTTTGATTATGATATGGTTTAAAGCCACACATTAGAGATATATGGAGTTCATTTCCATCCATGGATGTAATATGTGTTGTTATTTTAGGATCAAGACCATATATATGGATTCTTATATATACCTATGAATGGAATCTCAACCAACGATTTTTGGTGCCACATAATTAGACATGTCATAATATTTATGGTTGGGTGATGAGGAAAGATTTGGATACTTTTATGGTTTTGTAACCTTAACCAAGCTTCTATTAAGTCCATGAATTCAAAACCTATTTCAAATAGTTCAAAATCATATAAAATAGACTACAAGGAATTATTTCCCTAGAAATTGTTGATGCATGGCATACACATACATGTCCTTATTTGGTTTATCTTGTATTGAATATATCCCCCAAAGTTATTTTATTTGTAAGGAATATGATCCAATGAAGGTATGATTTTGTATTTTTGGGAATTTTACCATCTTAAATAAAACGTAATGACAAGGATTTAATAGGGATATTACCATAGTGGTGGTGTATTGGTCCTATCTAGTATATGGGTCTACAAAATGGATAATTTCACTCATAGGAAATATGGAAAGATGAGGGAAATCATCACAAGAATCATGACTAGGTGAAGCATTGTCAGAGGTTTTCATGGGTAATATGGACCACTAAAAAATTATTTTTATGTTAGGATTTAACATCCAATAGTCATCCTATGTAACCTGGTTAACTGGAATCAAATACCATGTTTTTCTAGTTTAATTTTATAATGTTTTCTGATTGGACCACATCATGGAACATAACATCATGTTTTAATGAATTATTCTTATAGTTTTATATAGTGTGACTAAGTAATTAATTTCATGAATGGAGTGTAGATATAGGATTCATATGGGTTCATAAATGTTCTATCAATTTATGTTCAATAGGAAACATGTACCTTTGAAAATAGAGTTCTATGTTGGGGATGACACCTATCATGAGGAGGCCTAAATGTTTTGGTATTATGCATGTACTTTCTATCCCATTATAAAAATATATAAATAATAATTATTTACAATTAACTTTATCTACTTATCCTATTTTAAGAGTTGGGTAGATTGAATTATAAATAAGATATTTATTGAGGACTATACCTATGGTTATTTCCTATTTGTACATGTCCCACTAAGTAGACCTGGTCGGTTGACTCGGTAGTTTGAAAACCATGTTAATAATCCAAATCCACTAGAAACATTATTAGTATCCCCATGTGATGGAGCATTAGTATCATGTAAATACATTATTTACTTGAGGATTCTATCAATATAAGAATAAAACTTATGATATGGATTTTATGAAGGGAATAAATGATTTTATAATGGCACTCTAGCATGCCTAATGTCCTAATCATGAATGCTTGATGATTTTGGAGAATATTTTTATTTATTGCTTTTACAGCTGGTTTTTTACATTGTACAAAGAGTACATAAAGTTTATTTGGGTTGTGGTGTTCTTAGTAGATGGTCTAGTCAATGGATAAAACATAAAAGTGGCATATTTCCCTATCATATATTCTTTTCAAAGGGATCAAATGGATGTAAAATGCTTCATATATAAATTAAACTAAGAGGTCTATATTTAAAAACCATGTGATTATCTATCTCAAATTATATATTATGCCATGTGAGGATGAGGTGACTTAGGAATTTCCATGTTTAAGGGATACCCATTATGAAGCTTATCATAGCTATCCCATTTGTGAGAGGAATTCATTTTCAAGTATGGGACCTTTATTCATAAAGGGGGCTCGGGAGATGTTCATTCACGAAATAGGCTTTTGAAGTTTATTATTCATAAAAGTATATTCACTATAAATTAGTTTCATTATTCCCTTCTGTAGACTCATCAGGTTTTGTGGATTCCTTATTGAATGAAACACCTATATATTCAATGTTTTTCCAAAACTGATATGCCACACTTAAGGTGTTTTATCCTTCAGTCCACTATATTTATTCTAAGATGATTTGGGGTATTTTCAAATATTTTTTATAAACAAATCCTCAAAGGGAGTGGTGTTTTTGTGAGAATGTGTTCACATTTCCCATTCATCGATGGAAAAGTAAAGTGAAAGGTTTATATAGATGGAATGAAATTTTCTCCACGTGGAAATGAACAATATATCCATTTTGATAAAATATTTTATGGTTCTGAATCAAAATCTCTAAAACAAGTATGAAAACATATTAGGGAGAAATAAAATCACACATGGAATGATTGATTCATAATCCATGTGAAGCTTCATAGATATTTTCTTTGTGAACTCGGTGATGCTTCAAAAAGACAATGAGATACTTCTTCAGAACTTGTCCTTATTCATTTTCCACTAAACTTTTAATCTCGCCATTTAATTTTGATATTAATTCATATGTAATTTCTATGTACATAAATATTTCATTCCATAATGAATATAAATATAGGTTTCAACTATATTTAAAACACTATCTTGTTAAATCCCCATGGTCTCTAATAAAATAACAGTACCACTCATTATAAATATATAAGTAATTGTAATAAAACATCTATATTTTTATAGATCAATATCTCACTCCATGACTTAGGATAATTCATACCTTTAAAAGTAAATAATATTCCTCTAATAGAAAATTCACTAAAACAATGACCCTTATTCACATTTTATAATACTTCCTCTCAACAAAAACTCTCTTGTGACCAGGATGTTTCTATACATGCCTGGATTGGAATGTCCTTTCCGTTTTAATTCAATATTGAATATTGTTCTGTCCTCATTTCAACCACACCTAACTTAATGTATCATGATCCTCATCCCATATTTATCAATCGATTGAGATTTCCCACTAATACATTACATTAATGTATTACCATATTAAATAGAACAATTAAAAAAAGGATTATGTAAATTCTATGTACTTCACTACTCCCATATATTCATAAATAACTCTTTAATATTACCTTCTCATTCTTTCTTTATAACACTTTAATTGTTATCCTTATGATTTAATTCAAATCATCTATAATTATACAAATTGTATTACTATAATAATTTTTTTTATATATGATATTATAATAATAACTATCATTAAAAAAGATTTCTATTTCATCTCTATTGTATATGATGGAATATTTGTGTTATAATGGGAAAATTACCTCACTCCAATGTTTTGATCCATACAGCATTGATAATATAAATTTGATAACATTAAAACATCTATAAACTACTATTTCTTATTTATAATTAAGAATACTAAGAAATGATATATCCTTGAACTCCATTATGGTTAGTGTTATTGTACTATAATTTTATCTAATCATGTTGAATTTCCATCTTTCTCGCAAATTTCTATATGTTATAAAATATGAGTGAAAAATTTAAATTTTTTTAAACATTATGTCAAAGACATGTAACGATATCCTTATATCCTAATATATGATCCCATCATATATATGATATATTTTAATTATATTCATTGATATTCATTTTTTTTATCAGAACCCTATACTATATCCTATAAAATTACTTCCCTATGTTTATATTATCCACTAAATCCAATGAAAACATCATTTAATCTTGTTTGAGTCTGAGATAATCAGTTGCATCTCTCTTTCGTTGTTATGTCTTCTTCAATTTTATTTCATGGGGTTATATTTTAATTGAGATTCACCTGTGTTCAATCATATGAATTTCTTATTTTTCACATACCATCCTTTCAATAAAATTAATACATATTCATCATTTATAATTATTTATTTCACATACTATAGTACTTCATTATATAGATTATTTTTATTTTTCATTGACAACCATATGTTAATATCATAGTCTACGATATCCAGTTTCTTTTGTATTATGTTTTATCATTAGTAATGGTATACTACAATCGTCCCATGTACATTCTCTAATAATTTAATTTAAAATTAACTATTGAAACACTTTAGGATAGGACTATAAATTCACTACCTTCAAACATTACAAAATCTTGAATTAAATGAATAATTCACATTGAGGATCTTTTCAAGATTAGAATTTTAGAGAATTAGGCCATAACTATTACATTACATCTCAAAAGATACAAAGTAGACACTTCTACCCAGTTTCCATTTCATTCACAAAATAAACACTCTTGATAAATAGAGTCATGCCCAGTTCCATGTTTTAGAGACCATGAATTTTCTTTAATCCTATCCTCAATCCTATTATTTTTTAAGTCCTGTCAAAAACATTTCAAAACCTGGGATGAGCATAAAATGCTCAGTAAGGGATATAAAACAGATAATGAAAACATTACTTCATCATTACATACATAGCATAAGATCTTTAACATACCTCATGAAATCATAATAATAATGAATAACACATAGAAAACATAAATCATAATGGTAACTTGTGGAATCCATATCATACTTACATTTTATCTATCACAGCTACGTAGGGAGTTACATTTGGAATACCCATAACCATATATTACCTAAATATATTTGGATAAACTTTCATGTTTACCTCGGTCATGTTACCTAATTCATTGGAGATATATATTGGGCTCACCTGCCCTAGGTTTATCACAAAAGAACCCTTATACGTAACAATGCCCCAGAACCATAACATATTCATTGTCACCGCTTACCTTAATAAAAAACATTACATTTTTTTAGTAAAGAGATTTGTTGAAAAATATTCCCTTTTAATTAAATGAAAAGTCAAAGGTGTTTATACAACGTACATAAGAAAGTAGTGTTTTAAAACAAAATATGCCTCAATGATAGGAGATTGAGATGATGTCCATTACCTCGTGTTTGACTTTACCCATTTTCCCTTTAATCTAATGGATTATAAACTAAAGTTAATTTTATTTTCTCAAGAATCTTTATGAAGTTTATTATTACTTTTATATCACTTATTACCATGTTATAAACATTATGCAATCATTTAAGTTAATAACAGTCGTTTTATCGATATTTGGTACTTTAGTAAAAAATGAACACCTTATATATACAATTTTTCCAGGTGATCAATATTATATTAACTTTGTAATGATATTAATTATGTATATATCATATATTTCATATATATCTGGTATATACATGTATTTATAATAGTATATAACATTTAGAGGTATGAAATGAAATGCACCGTTCACGGAGATGATAAGCCGTACGTATGCATGAACGTTATTTCCATTTATATTTCTTATTTTAATGGAATTAAAACATAATGATACAAAGGTATATTATTATTACGGCATATCATATATAATATCATTTACCCCATCCTTTAAACATCCCACATATGGCATTAATGAGTCATATCACTTTGAGGGGGTGGTAGTCTGCGTTTCTTCAAATGACATTATCACGTTTACCCATCACAGAAACCATAAAGGTATACTATAAATTAAAAATACTGATGCATAAAGAAAAAATAAACATAATATATATAATATATTAATAAATTTTCATCATAATGGCCACGATGAGAGTTGGTAGGAGATAATCAAAAAATCATCATTTCGTAAGAATTTAGTTTGATGTCCGCAGAAACAATATGTTCTTCATCCATTAGATAGAGGTGTGTTTATGTGTAGTTAGAATACATCTCATAAAAAAATCCTAGTATATTGAGGATACTGGTGTAATTATAATAGAATAGAATAAAAATATTTTAGGGGGTTGGAGAAGTAAAATAAAATAATTGAATTGAAGAGAAACTGTTACCTTTAATTTGAGTAACACCCTTTGGTTTGAAACGAAAGTACTTTTTGAAGTGCCTTCTTGAAAAGGTAAGGATTCTGGGAAGAACAGAGGGATTTAGGGACATTAATTGGGCAGATGTTGGATGATCCAAAATTCTTGAGAGGTGTGATAAATTGGTAAGAGGTGAGGTCTTTTTATAAGGGGGGATCTTTAGGAAAGTTTGAAAGAGTTATTTTATTATAAAATTATCTTCAGTTTCAAAATGTCCAAAAATAATTAAAGCCAAAGATTAGATGACTCATGGTAGAAATAAAATCATCCAATAAGAATTGGACAGGTTTTGGGAAATATTTTAATCATTATAATATTACTAATTAAAATCATTTATTAATGAGGTAAACACTACATCATTATTGTGTCATATATAATTTTATTTTTTTGATGTCTAAAAGTTATAAAAAAATACCATGATGTATGAAATATTTTTATCATTCCAAATTACATTCATAGTTTAAAAGATAACTTACATAACCCCATGTAAAATTACATTACTAAAAGATATTTTTTTATTTCATTTTTTCCTTTACTTTATGTTAATTAAAATAAAGTGTCATTATCACTCATATGTGGCTCAATGGGGTCCGAAAATCAACCCAAGGATTCCCATGGTCGTCCATGAATCATCCAATATGGTTAGGACACATGTTAATGTAATTTATAATTATTATAATATTCATTTAATCATGAATTACCCTATTTACCTTTAACCGCGGTAAATAAAAGTCAAAAGTTACTATTTACGAAAATTTATTTTCATCTTATTGAACCACATTTTACTTACTAATAACAACCATGTGTGTAGGATTTTCTAAATTCAATTTACTAAAGTGGTAAAATTTCATTTAAACAAAAAAGATAGTTTTTAACTACTACATAGTGGTTTCACTATTCATCATAAAATGATGTCTTTCAGAAAAATACCAAAAATTCACCCTAAGCTATATTTGATATTACAAATTAAAAAATGATGCCTATTTTAAAAAATAAAAAACATATAAGTTGCATTAATTAATTTAAAATTAATTATCGTAGTCAAAACAAATAGTGCGTTTTTAAGAAACAATATCTATCAAATGATTGTCACTTATTTATGTCCAATTTCAAAGTGAAATTAATTACAATGACAATCATTGGATTAAATGGTAAAAATATAATCTAAGTAAAATTTAAAACCAATTAAAAAATATAATCTAAAAATATAAATAAATTATATTAAATGGCATATTTTAATTTAAAAACATTATTTTTCAGTATTTGTTAAAAAATAAATTTTATCATAAAAAATTCCACAAAATTACCCAAAGTAAATTTTGGTGTCCCGATTCTAAAGAATAATTTCATTTGGTCAAATAGAATGTATAAGAGTAACCAAAACTTCATTTAAAGAGGGGTTTCCATTAAAAAGGGACCAACCGACCTTTTAACGAATATTATAGTATTTATGCTTAAAATCGAATTCTTTTCTTATTTTAATCCTCTAAATTTTGTGGGATAAATATAAAAAATTTAACAAACATGTATAATCATATTGTAGTTAGTTCTATTCATTCCTTCCAATACAACCACTAGGCGTTAACTATCATTTAAAAAAAATATAATATTATTATTGTGCAACATAAGATTTTAAAGAATCTCGTTGTTGCATATCGGGTTTGTGATCAAACATAGAAACCCCTTTATAGTCAAATTAATATTTAATTCAAAAAATATTAATAAAAAAGAACATTTATTATTTCTTCATTTACCAAGGATGTTACACCCTTCCCCCATATTAAAAATTACATCCTCGCAATATTATTCACTTATCAAATAAATGGGTGTATTTATCCCTCATATCATTTTTAGATTCCCACGTTGCCTCTTCAACCATATGGGTTTTCCATAAAGCCTTTACCAAGTAAATTACCTTATTTTGCCACAATTACTCTCTATGGTTAAGAATATGGACAGGTTGTTCCTCATAATAGAGATTCTCCTCCAACTGAACTTCCTTTTGGCTCAAAACAAAAGATGGATATGGCATATACTTTTTCAACATTGAAACAGGAAAAAAATTGTGTACCTAGGATAAAAATGGAGGTAAAGCCTCTCCTTATGAAACTAATCCAACTTTCTCTAGGATTTCATAGGTTCTAATGAACCTTAGACTCAACATTCCCTTATTACCACAACACATCACACTTTTCCATAGAGAAACTTTGAGAAAGACATGATCACAAACTTCAAAAGAGAGATCCTTCCTCTGGTTATCCGAATAACCTTTCTACCTACTCTAAGTTGTTCTCATGTACTTCTAAATCAACTAATCCTTTTCTACCATTTATTCTACCAATTATGGTCCGAAAAGCTTCCTTTCACCTACTTCATCACAAAAAGCTGGAGTTCGACACCGATTTCCATATAATGCCAAAAATTGAGCCATATGTATACTGGAATGAAAACTTTTATTATAAAGAAATTTAATCTAAAGAAAGATGTTGGTCCCAACATCCCGGATAATTCATCAAGAAAGAACGTAACATATCCTCCAAGGTCTGAATTATTCGTTCTGACTACCCATCTGATTCAGGATGAAAAGTTGTGCTAAAATTTCATTCTATACCCAACAACATCTAAAGGCCTTTTCAAAAGATATAAGTAAATCTTGGATCACGATTAGATATAATGGAGTGAGGAACACAATGAAACCTGACTATCTCTTTAACATAAAACCAAGAAAGTTGTTCTAGAGACAAAGTATCTCAAATAGGAAGGAAATGAGTAGATTTAGTCAACCGTTTAACAATAACACAGATTTCATTATTACCTAGAGTTGTCTATGGTAATCCCACAACGAAGTCCATGTATATATTTTCCCATATCTACTATAGCATCGACAAAAACTGAAGAATCCCTTTCAGTAACCATCGTTCTTCTTTAACCTGTTGACAAGTCAAACACTTCACAGTAAAATCAACAATATCTCTTTTCATTCCATCCCTCCAGTAATACACCTGAAGATCTACGAACATCTTAGTACTTCCAGGAAGAACTAAAAATGGGGAACTATAAGCTTTACATAATAAATCATTTTTCAACTCTGAATCACAAGGAACACATAATCTCTTTCCAAACCTCCAAACACAATCATTATCAAAGTTAAAATCAGGTAACTTACCCTTCAGAACCAACTCTACCTTTTTCTACAACTTACTGCCTATTTTCTGTGCTTTCTTTATTCTGCCAGATAGGGATTATCTCACTAACACCTGAAACAAAATAGAAGAATTTTCTGCACCAACAACATCAATTCCAATGTTCATCAAATCAAATAACAATGTATCTTGTTCCAAACATAGCATGGTTAATAAAGCATTACTTTTTTGAGTCAGAGAATTAGCCACTTTATTTTCTTTTCCTGGATGGTAATGGATCGTGCAATCATAATTCATGATAAATTCTAACCATATCCTCTGTATCATGTTCAATTATTTCAGAGTGAATATATACTTCAATGTTTTGTGGTCAGTATATAGTTTTCATTTTACTCCATAAAAATGATTCCTCCAACTTTTTAATGAAAAAATAAGAAAAAATAATACTAAATCATGTGTGTGGTAATTTAAATGGTGAAGTTTCAACCGGCATGAAGCATAAGCAATTACCTGATCATTCGGCATGGGGACACAACCAAGTCCTTTCAATGAATCATCACTCTAAATAACAAAATTACCATTTCTAGATGGTAGTTCCAGAACTGGGTCATTCACTAATCTTCTTTTTAATTCCTCAAAACAATCATCACATTATTTTGTCGAAATGAACTTAACACCTTTTCGAGTTAACTTAGTCATTGGACTATATAAACATGCTATATTCTCAACAATCCTCTGGTAATAACTTTCCAAACCAATAAAACTACAAATCATGGTTATATTTGTGTGTCTTGTCCATTCATCAACAACTTTTATTTTAGTATGATCAACAATTTTGCTATTTTTTGAAACAATGTGACCAAAAAAATAAATTTGTTGTAAACAAAAATTACACTTTCTAAATTTCCCTAATATATTATTTTCATTTAAGGTTTGAAATATAACCCTTAAATTACATTCATGATCCTCTATAATTTTTGAATAAACCAAAATATCACCAATGAACACAACCATAATCATATCCCAGAACTGACGAAAAAGTATTTTCATAAGATCCAAGTATACAACAGGTGCATTGGTTAACCCAAAAGGCATAACTACACATTCATAATGGCTATATCTAGTACACAACATGGTCTTCGGAACATCTGCCTCCTTCACATTCAACTGATGGTACCCCGACCTCAAATCAATACTTGAAAATTACTGAGCTCCATGGAGATGATCAAACAAATAATCGATACGAGACAAATGAAAATTTTTCTTAAAAATGATGTTATTTAATGCTCTATAATAAATGCAAAGTCTCATTGAACCATATTTATTTTTAACAAACAAGACAGCAGCACCCCATGGTGATGTTCTAGGTCGTATGAAAACTTTATATAATAAATCCTGCAATTGATTCATTAACTCTAAAAGTTCGATTTTATCCATTCGATAAGGTGTTTTTTTAATTTTCTTAGAATCAGGAACTAAGTAAAAAATAAATTCCACATCTTGATCTGGTATAATAACAGAAAAATCATCTGGAAAACGTCAATGTACTCATTCACCACTGGCACATCATTTAACTGAATAGTTTCTTTGTTATCAAAAATATGTTCAAGGTAACATTTATTTCAATCTTTTAAAAGTTCCTCAGCTTCATAATATGTTATCAAAAGAATGGGTTCATTCTTGCACAAAAACTAAAAATCTTTCTAAAAATAAAAATCATTAGTTCTACAGTTAATCTTAGCCTGATAAACAGAATGCCAATCCACACCCAAAATAAAATAAAACTCTACTAGATGCAAAACAAAAATGTTTGCATGTAGACTCTGTCCACATGCAAGGACACAAAGTTTCTTATAATTTCTTTTTGTATCAACATTTATTCTAGGAGTTTTTACCATAAGTTCCTTATTCAAATCTTGAGATGGAATACCAAATTTTCAAGAAAACTTTTCAGAAATGAATGAATTTGTAAACTCTGAATCAAATAACACATTAGCATAATATGAAAAAAACAGTCTACCTGATAGTACTTCATTCATTGTCCCAACATCTGATGAAGTTGTTGCAAAGGATTTCACCACCCCTTTCTACTTGTAGTCTAGCTGCTTTCCCCCAATTGAGTTCTTCATTGGATACTAATTTTCATAATGACCCATTTCATTACACTTAAAACTTTTTTCTAATTGTAAATCAGATTTTGTCTTACCATTACCCTTCCATTTTTCTGTGCAATTACGAGCCTTATGTCCCATTTTACCACATAGATAGCAAATACCCAAATTCAAAATTAATTCCCCAGCATAGTTTTTACCACAATTTTTAGTAACTGTATTCTTATGTTTATTACCATAATACTTTTTTGAAAAGTTATTCCCTTTCTCCTATAACCTTGACATCTTATTCTGTTGTTTTTCAATGAACACCCGATCATCGAAGAAATAAATTTTCACCTTCTTCACACAATGAAAAAGTTTTTAATAACTTTGGAACTCCTGAAAAACAAAATCCCTTCGATACTTTAGCTTTAATCCTGAGTAAAAACTATTGATTTTTCTATCAAGATATCATATAAAATTTGGAGCATACATTTCCAATCAAGTGAATATTTCTTCCTAAGCAGCCATAGAGTCATCCACCAGCCTCAATTCTAGGAAATGTTTTTCCATCCTAACACGAACCACCTTAGGAAAATATTTCTCAAGATAAATACCTTTGAATTCATCCTAAACAAGAGAATAAATGTCCTTATTATCTCTAATATTGTTCATCATCGACCACCACTTATCAGCTTCACCTTCAAAACAATAAATAGCTAGACTAACCTTTTGATGTTCTGAACACCCCATAAAATTGAAAATATCCTAAAGTTCTTTAATCCAACTTTGTTTAAGCACAAGATCAGATGATACTCTTAATGACATGGGATGTTGCCTCATGAAATAATCCATTACTAACATGTTCTTCTATGGTTGATCTGGATGATCTTGTGCATGGATACCACCACTATTTATAGCCTGAGTCAACTATTCCATCACAGAAAATTCTATTCAGTCCTGATTCTGACCATCCCAGGATGCTAATTTGGAATGTTGTCTTCCCCCGGATGTCATTCCATCATAGCTGCCCGGTTTCCTCTATGGAAAACCATTCTAAACACAAAAATATATTAAGTGAAGCATCATGGTAATCTGTAAATTCTATATCATTTCAATATTAACATAAATTAATTTATGGATATTAATATCACAATTCACTAACTCCTAATGTTTTCTAAATCGACATCTGATACCAACTATAAGACATGACCTTAAAACATTACATAATCATGAATTAAATGAATAATTCACATTGAAGATTGTTTCAGGTTTATAGTATTATAGAATTATGTCATAACTATTAAATTACATCTCAAAAGATACAATAGAGATACTTCTACTTAGTTTCCTTTTTTTTTCAAAAAATAAAAACTCTATAAAAAAAGAGTCACATCTAGTTCCAAGTTTTAGACAGCATAACTTTTCCTTTATCCCATCCTTGACCCTATTATTCTTTATGTCATGTGAAAATCCTTTCAAAACATGGGATGAGCATAAAAAGATCATTAATGGTTATAAAAAATGAATGAAAACATTATTTCATCATTTAACACATAGAATAAGCTCTTTAACACATACAAAACATAAATCAAAATGGTATCTTGTGGCATCCATATCATACATACATTATAGCTATCACAACTACATAGGGAGTTACATTTGGAATACCCATCACTGTATATTCCCTAAATCTCATAGGAGAAACTTTCATGTTTACCTTTTTCATGTTACCCAATGCATTGGAGATCTATCTCGGGCTCACCCACCAATGGTTTTTCATGGAACCACCCGTATACATAAAAATTCCCAAGAACAATAACATATTCATAACACATTACATAAGAATAAAGTTTAGATAACAATATCACATTGCAATCACAACATATCATTTAAATATATTTACATAATAAAATCCATTATCAAAACCAGTTTCAATACCAAAATACATAAAAGCGTATGTGGTATTTATTTTCCAATTTAAAAACATTACGACTTGTTGAGGAATCCATAGATCAAATAATACTCGTACTGGTGGAAAGGTCGTTGTCACCGCTTACGTTAAAAAGAAACATTAATTTTTTTTATTTATTAAATTTATTCATTGAAAAGAATTCAATTTTAATGAAATGAAATGTCAAAGGTGTTTATACAATGTTTAAATGAATTTTGTGTATTAAAAAAATACGGCTCAATGAAAGGAGATTGAGACGATGTCCCTTACCTCATGTCCGAATTGACCCGTTTGTCCTGTAATCTCTTGAATAATAAACTAAATTTTATTTCTACCTTCTTAAGAATAATTTTAAAGTTTATTACTCCATTTATATCACTTATTACCATGTTTTAAACATTATTAAATCATTTAAGTTAATTAAGGATGTTTGGTCGATATTTGGTAGTTGAGTCAAAAATAAACACTTTATATTTACATGTTGTCCATGCGATCAATAATACCTTATATTTATAATGATATTAACGATGTACATATCATAAATATCATAAATATCAAGTATATACATGTATTTATAATAGTACATAACATTTATATGTATGAAATGAAATGCACCGTTCATGGAGACGGTAATCCATACATACGCATGAACGCTACTTCCATTTCTATTTATTATTCTAATGGAATTAAAATATAATGATACATAATTATATTATAATTACAGTATAATATTTTATATAATATCATTAACTCCTTCTTTTTTACGTCCCACATATGGCATTACCGAGTCATATCAAAATAAGGTGGCGGTAGTCCACACTTCCTCAAATGAAAGTTTTGAGTTTACCCATAATGTAAACCATAAAGGTATGATATAAATGAAAAATAAAGAATCGAAAATAAAAAATAAAAATAATATATATCATATATAAATACAGTTCCATCAAAATGGCCACCATGATAGGTGGTAGGGGATAATCGAACAATCATCCTTTCGGGAGGTGTTAGTTTTCCATCCAGAGAAACAGTATGTTTTCACCCATTAGATGTAGGTGTTTGTATGTGTAGTTATAATACATCTAATAAAAACATCCCTATATATTTAGGATACTGTTTTTGTTATTAAATAAAGGAATAAAAATAGTTTAGGGGTTGGAGAAGTAAAATAAAGGAAATGAATTTAAGAGAAATCGTTACCTTTAATTTGGGTAACTACCTTTGGATTAAACCAAAATGACTTTTTGAGGTGCTTTATTTCTAACTTATGGATTCTAGGAGGAAGAGAGGGATGTAGGGATTTTAATTGGGTAGAGGTTGTATGATCCAAAAGTCTTATGAGGTGTGATGAATTGGTTAGAAGTGATGGATATTTATAAGGGGGAGGGGCTCTTTAGAAGGTTTGAAACAATTATTTTATTATAAACTTATCTTCAGTTTCAAAAGGCCCAAAAATCATTAAATTAGAAGATAATATGACTCATGGTCGAAATAAAATCACTGAATAATAATTAGATGGTTTCTGGATAATAATTTAGTCATTATAATCTTATTTATTTAAATCATTTATTAATGAGGTAAACACTGCATCATTATTGTGTCATAAATAATTTTATTGTTTGATGTCCCAAAATTATGTTAAAAAGACAATGATATAGGAAATTTTTTTTTATTACCAAATAATATTTATAGTTGAAATGATAACCTACACAACCCCTTGTAAAAGTTAATTTACTAAAAGATATTTGTTTATTTCATTTTTTCCTTTACTTTATGTGAATTAAAATAAAGTGTCATTATCACTCTTAAGTGGCTTAATGGGGTCCCCAAATCGACCCAAAGATGAATATGGTCTATCATTACTCATACAATAAGGTTAAGAGAAGTTTTAAGGTAATCTTGGATTATTATAATATTTTCTTAACCTTGAATTACCCTATTTACCTATAACCGTGTTAAATAAAAGTCAACACATACTATTCACCAAAAATTATTTTCATCATATTGAACCAAATTTTACTTACTAATTACAAACATTTATGTTTTATTTTCGAAATATAATTCACTGAATGAGTAAAATTTCATTTAAATGAAAAAGTCAGTTTTTTAACTATTACTTAGTTGTTTCACTATTCATCGAAAATTAATGTTGTTTAGAAAAATAAAAAACATTCAGACTAAGATATATTTGATATTCAGAATTCGAAAATTATGCTTATTTTACAAAATTTGAAACATACATGTTTCATTAATTAATTTAAAATTAATTCCCGTTGTCAAAAGAAGTAGCGTGTTTTAAAAAAGCAATCTCCATCAAAAGGTTGACAGTAGTATATGTCCAATTTCAATGTGAAATTAATTCCAATGACCATGATTGCATTAAATGGAAAAATTATAACCCAAAAAATACTAATACCAATTGAAAATATAATATATCCATATAAATAAGTTATATTAAAAGGCATATTTGAATAAAAATATAGTATTTCTAACAATTGATTAAAAAATGAATTTTATCAGAAAAATACCAAAAAATTACCCAAAGTAAATTTTGGTGTCCTGATTCTAAATAAGATTTTTATATGGTCAAATAGATTGTATAAGAGTGACAAAACATAGATTTAAAGAGGAGTTTCCTTTAAAAGGTGATAAATCGACCTTTTAGTGAATATTAGAGTATTTATGCTTAAAATCGAATTCTTTTCTTATTTTAAGCCTCTAACATATATTGGATAAATTGAAAAAACATTTTACAAACATATATAATCATATTTTTGTTATTTCTATTCATTCCCGCCAAAACAATGGCTAAGAGTTAACTTCTATTTAAAATAATAATATTTTATTGTTATTGTGCAACGTAAGATTTCAAAGAATCATGTTGATGCGTATCAGATACGACATCGAACATAGAAACCCCTTTAAATTAAAATTAATATTTAATTCACAAAAAATTAAGAAATAAGAAAATTTATTATTTCTTTATTTACCTGGGATTTTATAAGGATAACTCTTCTTGGTGCATTCAATTATTGAAAAATCCCAAATCAAATTCATCACTTGAAATATTTATCCAAATAATTATTTCAATATCTCAATCAATTCTTAGATTATTTATATTTCAAATTACACTTCCATACATATTTATTGTTAATTGAAAATTTACTCAAATAAATACTTATTAACTATAATGTTTTACATCAATTGAAATCAAACTAAATTTTTTATAGAGAATCTATAATCATATCCCCTGCAAATTAATACATTCACTTTGTGAAAGAACATAAATTATATAAATGGTAATTTTAAAAATTCAACTATAGTGATATTAATTTTTAATATTTTATATCCCAACTATATCATGACTCATACAAATGTATATTTTATATTTCTCTATTTTTCAATTTAATTTTCTACCACTATTGAAAATTATCCATGCAAACTAATATTTAACTTCAAAGACTTATTTCCCTGTCTACATAGTAATGTTCTACAATGGGGTTTTCTTTTATAACCCAAAATTGACTCACAAGGGGAGCATTGTTCATATGGATTGACCAAAGGAGAGTAAAAAACTTATTTTGATCTATAATACATAAAATTTATTTGTAGGGTTAAAAGTGGGAGGATAATTGTGATATATAATACCAATGAAAAAAGGGGTTGGGATAGTTTAAGAAAATTACATGATTACAAATATAAGAAAAATTAATGGTAACTAATCTTCTTCCCTTTCGTAATATTTTCCATTACACTTATCTTCTTGGTCAATTTACTAGAATAACACTTCAGGATTCATGAAGATAAGTAATTATTTATCTCTTATGCATTAAAAGTTTCATTCAATTACAAAAATTTCATTTATAGTTATTTTTTAAAATAGTATTGAGAAATGGATAATTATTCTTAATTCAAAAAATTTATCATGAAATATCTTATTGATTCATTGATAAATTATATACATTCCATCAGTATATATTGTATCCCTCAATGATTATAAATAACCTCATAACATTAGTTGATCTCAACTATAGTAATATGATTATCTTATGATATGAGTAATTAAGTTATTTTGGATTATAATTTAGGATTAATTTTCATTAATTATAACTTTTAGATCTATTTTTTAATGAATCAAAACACACATTACATTTTCATTATATTTATATTTGGTTTTTTATGTGTTTCAGAATTGATCTTCAAATTTAGTAACATATAGATTAACAAATTTGAAGATTTTAATTTTATAATATAGTGAATTAATCTAATCCATTATAAAAATGGAATATATTTTATAATCTGCATAGTTTGTATATGTGATAGTTATTCCTAAAAACATATGGATTTAGGTACATGTATCATACGATCATATTCTATAAATAAGAGGTTGATGAATCAATGACTAGAGGCCTATTGAACAATCGTTAAGATATTATCACATGCTCAAGTAATGAATAGATTGTAAATGATTAGTTTCGAGTGTTATATAAGTTATTTAATCTTGTATAATTAAACATGTTATTGGTATATGAAAATTTTCCAACCTTAATTTAAGAAGCATCGGGGATGAGAAGTTTTTATTCCCATCCTATTTATTGAGGATGTTGTGATGATTATAAATTTTAATGTTGGTATATAGTTTGAAGAAGTCATTGGATTGGAATTTATACTGACTATATTGAAGAAATTTTGTGGTTAGAGTTTGTGCTTTAAATCTTGTGATCAATATGGTGTCCATTATGGACCATGTTTTCTTTTGGATATTTTTATTGATCCTTTAGTTTCATTTGATCATAAGTGAAAATTAATAGGGATAAGTACATATATATTATTTAATAAAATTTATCATGGATTTTATTGATAGGAATCCAAAAATCCAATAAATCATTTACATTATACTAGTTACTTTTTATTATTTTTTCATTTATCATTATTTTATTTTGTGAAATGGTATATTTTATTTTCATTACATTCTATGATATTTATATATTTTTGTTACTCTGAAAATTTAGAATAATCAAAAATATAAATATAACGTTTCTATAGATAAGTTAATTTTAATGTTTTTAAAAAATTAATTAATTCTCCCTCTAGAATATTCCATACTGGGACACTGATTAATATCGTATGTCACGTATATAATTTTTCTTATATTAATGTGTAAATACAATGAATGTTTTTATATTGTAGGAAATCTATTTATAAGAACCTTGGAAGGATTTAATCCTAATTAGATGGAATGTTTTTTGTGGTTATCATCTTGAGTTTTGGTGATACATAATAATTACATTCTTTATTAACACCTTTTTGGATAACTTCCAGATGATGGTGGTTACTATAGGATTATATAAAAGGATCTTTTTATTTACACGGGAAGAGATATTCGATTATTTGGACAACTAGAAATCCTCAAATAATGAAAACATTTCTAGAATCCAAATATATATATGTATATATATATTAAGACAGTTTTTTGGTGCCTTTTCAACATATTTTTAAGAGAGTTAGCAATAAAACATTACAATACATCAAATGTTTTGTGAATTTTGAATAGAAATATTACTAGAATATTACGATTCATTTCATTTTAATCAAGCATAAGTAGTTTCTAAATTACATAAGCATTTTATGTTTTTTATGAATAGTTTAAAACCACTTGTTGATATTTAAATTTGGGATTATCAATCCATTGAGAATATTATTTATATACATCACAAAAATGGTAATAAATGAGGATAGCAATTGATGATAATAATCATCATACATAAATATGTCTGGGAATTATCAAAATAATGACAATGTAATATGTAATTAGGTTTTTGAGAGGTGAAAAATAGAGACATTAAATGGGGTAAAATTTTAATATGTATATTTCAATGTCAATAATTCAAATAATTTTAATTAAAATAATACATCCAAATATTCAGATGATAAAAACTAAATGTGGAGTGAAATTATTTTTTCTTAACTTATAAGACATATAAACATGGTTCCTAGGGACAATAGCTTAAAGAATAGTAGTAAAAAAGATTCATATGGTATATCTATAAGAAGGGGTAAAAGAAGGACTATTGTATTTTTTTCTAGGAAATTAAAAAGTGATGTTAACCTCGAGATGTAATATCATAGATCAAAACTAAATGTTATAGTGACATATAGTTCCCATAAATATAATTTAAAAAATTGAATGCGATAAATAAATAATGCCTGCCCGGAGATCTATCATCATATTTTTATTTGTACACTGATGATAAATAGAGTATCACATGATTCAATTCATAGTTATTTGAAATTATCTTTTTATGGATACAGTAACTACATAATCACATGTTATGTAGAAATTTTATTTATCATTTCCTTATTTCTTTAGATTTTAATGGTATTGTATCATTCCGAAAACAATTTAAATATTTTTTTTCACCAGGTGGTTAGATATAAAAAGATTATGAAGAAGTTATATCAGGATAATGGGGAAATTATAATGGATTAATAGAGAAGGTTTAACATAAAATCTATTCATATTTCAACACATTCCAATTATTATAGTTATATATTAAAAAATAAATTCCAATATAACAATTCTCAAGGAGTGACTTAGTGGATTTACATCTGGAAGAGAGAAAATTAAAAAACACTTATATTAATTAACCTGACAAGGATATATTTTAGGATTTGTTTTTCATCTTTTTATAATTCACATTCATAGATAAATTATTATCTCTTATATGTGACACTTTTATAAAAATTTTAACTGAGAACATTTCATTAAATATATATGTTATTGAAATGGGTTAAATCATTTAACACTAGTAAGATTACATTTTTAAAGATCATGTATTTGTCCAATATATAATTTTTTTAAAGATATTGGTTCCTAATATGATATTTAATAATATATCTAGACCCAAAAAAGTTTGTCTAGTATATTATTATTATTATTATTATTATAGAAAAATGATAAGCATTACTATCCCAAATTAATCATAAATGGATTTTATTTATCCATTACACATGATTATAAATATGTACAATTTTATAAAATGTATAGGGTGGACATGTTACTATTGGAGATAATGTAAAATGAAATGAAATTTGAATATGAGATGTATATATGCATGATGAGAATTCAATTTCAATTTTACATAATGATTTAGAGCTGATGAAAACCCTCATTAGCATAATCCAATTATATGCTAACGGTTACTCTATATTTACTATGAAGAGAGAACATATAGTGAAAAGTTGACTAGGGGTTCATATTTTATATATTGAATCACATGATAATGTTTAAACTATTAACCAAGAAGAAATTACATTAGAGAAATTGACCTACCTTAGAGAAATAGTGGAATTTTGGAATTTGGATTAGAATATTGGGGCATAAGAATATTCAAACCATGGATAAAATTTTCATGAAAGAGTTTGTGAAGTATTTTCCATAATCTATGGTATAATCTATTAGATATTTGAATATTGACAATATTGAAGGATATATAATTCTATATTTAATCCTAGTTGTAAAGTCTCATCTTATGGTACTACACAATTAGTGCATATGTATTGTTATTTAATCAACACAAACTAAATGTATTATAACAAAAAACATTACATATATATATATATCTTCTATTTTAATGATTACGTTTTTACTAAAATTTTATATTTTCTAACACATTAATAAAAATCACACTCTGTATTTGAATGTTTTTATACTCTAGTTCGTAATTAGAAAAACAATCCCATTATCAATATTACTAGATATTATGGTGAATTTTAGTTTTGAAATATTTTAGTGATAACATCATTATAGAAAATATTTTTTTAGCAAGCAAATCATTAAATGGGGTAGTAGAAATGAGTAATAGGACACTGCATGAAATTTTCCACTTAGTGTTGTGTGAATTTGGTGTTATTAGATATTTTTGGACTACATCTATGAGTACTACATGTTATATAACAATTATTTTTAATTTTCTTGACATTTTTTATGAAATATTATTATGAATTATGGAATATAATGAATAAGAACATGTTAAAATTTTAGTATTCTGATTCAATGTATTTATTTTTAATACTAATTACAATCATTGTGATTATTATATATATTATGATGAGGATTTTTTTGGGTAATATATCAATATTAAACATTATCATATTTGAATCAAATGGATAAATATAGTTTAATAAATACTAAATGATTTTTTGATGAATTCAATAATTTAATAAAGGTTAAAATTCTATATTTTGAAAATATTATTGAATGTTTATTTATAATTGAATCTTATTTAATCATGATATTTGAACCCCATGTAATCGTTACTATCATTCTGGAATTCATTATTACCAAAGATAATAATTTGATAGTTATGAAAAAGCCTTATCTTTTACTAATGATCATGATGATGTTATGGAATCATCCAAGTGTTAATGTTTGTGGTGATGTAGATAAATCAATTAAAACCAAACGTTTTTTATAAAATGAATATAGTAACCCTTCATTCATATATCAATTTGAAGCTAAAACGGATTCTATTTATATGGTTAATGCAATTTTTATTATCACTCTAAAAGAACATCTTAACGAATTAAAGATAAATAAGGTTAGGACCTTAGTTTAATGCTCTAAAAATATTCAGTTATAGGAGATAAACTGTTCTTTTTAAATAAGAATGTTTGAAATAAAACCATTTTTTTATGTAATGGTAGGATTATTTCTAATGGTTATAATTTTAAAGAGGATATTTAATATGATTTTGTTTTCTATTTGTTAGAATAAAATCCTTCAATAATATATTATTATTTTATAGTTATAAAAATTTAACATATAATTTTAATGTATGTAAATAATGAATTCATTATTACTTTTTTTCTTTAGGAGGTTTCTGTTAAACAACCCAATAGTTTTAAATATAATAATTTATAAGAATTATATTATAGAATTACTAGAAGATTATATATTTTAACATGTTGAAGATCCATTTATGATAGACTATCCAAATTCTTAGTTCAAAATTGATTTATTAAAATAATGATAGATAACACTAAATTTACCCATAATTGTATATATCTATAATAATGAAAATACATTTAGATACACTTAAAACCCACTTTTTGATTTATTCTCAATACTTATGCCAAGGGAATTTGAGATGATCTTGTACGATGAAAATAACATTTTTTCTCAAATAACTCAAATACTAGAAATACCTATCTTATATCGAAATAATTATATTAAATATTTACTTAAATTATTTGATTTTGATAATTTTTTTCATATTATTACTCTGGATGGAACCTCGTGTAAATTATATCTTTATGAATCATCGAAACATAGATATAAAAACAATAAAAAGCATTTTGATGTTGATAATCGAGGGTGTACATTGGATAAGATGAGTAATTCTAGAAAATTTCATTTAATTAGATAATAGATATTATCATAGTTAATAAAGAAGAATTATTATGTTACACATTTCACAGTTGAAGATTAATATATACTTTTTATAAGATGTCAGGCCCAATTCATGTTAATGTGGCACATAATCACCAATTTTTTTAATTTTTTTCACTAGATTTTTTATATTTTGTTATTATATATTTTACATTTAATTATATAAGAATCATCCACATCACTCAAGTGAAATATAAATAGATATAAGACCCCACTTACTTAAAAATCACAATGAAAGAGAAGAAATTATTCTCAAACTTATCAAAACTAAAAATTAGTTTTGTTATGTTTTTACTAAACACATAGATTATGAAAAATTAAAATACATTAAATAGAATATGTGTATGATAATCATTAAATGAGTGTATTTTTTTAAATTTTAATTATCTTTCACAAATAATCTAGTAATCAGGAGGAAATTCATTTATATAGTTTTGTTTTGACCCATCATATGGGTATATCTTTCATACTAGAAGATCATTTAATGTATATTAATGATGCATATTTTAAAAAAAATTATTTATTTATTTTTTGGTAACTAATTTTTGAGAATATAAATGATAAATATTTCCACAAGGGGTAGAAAAGTGACGTGCAATTACAATGGTGTTTTGGATGAATTTGGAGATGTTTTTTATGAGGGAAATATATTGAATAACAATATATCGGGTCAAGAAAAATATAGTTTGTCAAAAAGAATAGAAAAGGGAAGTTCATAAGGTTATATTGGAACATTGAATGGGTTTTTCCAATTCAAATTTATGAGAAGTGGGGTCCCAGAATGAAATACTATTTTGGGATAAAAGAGGTATTTTGGTGCGATAATATATAATCTAAAATATGTATAGGTAAATTTTTTGGAGGGATATGTATAATTCATATGATTATTACCTTTTAGAAAATTATAAGTGAAGAACAATTTATTATAAGAAATAAATCATAATTTCATGAATACTTTTTGTTTATGATATTTGAATTTCATAAGATATTTTTTGAAATGGGTAATATGGTTTCCCTTTCTATTTTTTAAATAAAATATTCATATTATGTATTTTGACAACACAGTTTAATGAATCATGGGAATATTCTAGTTATTGTTTCCTGGAGGGGAACACACTACGAATAGAGGTCCACATTGTGATGGAGATGATTTAGATTTTAGTTTTTTTCAAGGTCACAATCATGTGGTGAATAGAATAACCTTTGAAGAATAGTTTCTTCATGATATTCCTTGATTATATCTTGAAGATCCTCATTCCATAAAGCAAAATGTATCACCATAATTTAATTTTAAATTAGAATGAATTTAGTAATCCATGTTTTAATATTAGAGGAATTTAACATATTTATAAATCATATTTGGTTGATATTTTTATAACATAATTTCTATTGTGATACATTTTGTTGTTCTATAAAAGTGAAAGGTGGACATATCTGAAATTTCAAATTTCAAATCATTTGGGAGGAAAATTTTGGAATTTTATATAGGATATATTCCTAGGTTCGAAGGAATTATTTTGAATTATTTTTACTCTTACTGTTGTATAATTAATTACTAATAAGGATATAATCATATTGATTCATGGGTTCTATTTTGTTTTTTTTGAAAAAACATACAACCATTATCATAAAAACTAGTCCTAGAGATATATAGATATTATGATAGGTAAAAAATTGAGACAACAGTGCATACATTATATGCTTGTGATGGAGAGGAAATACACTCTCTATTAATTTTTGATTGTTTTATACTAGGAGGATTAGGGTTGGAACTTTGAAAATTTAACTAATGCAGTGATCTTAGTGTTCTAGGTACATATGAACATTTACATCCATGATCTATAAATTTTCTTGTTTTGGGGAACCCACTAAAAAGAACAATGTTAGTTAATTATTACTCTTATTACATTATATCACGTAGGTGAGAGAGACTATTCCATACTAGAACTGGTATACTATCACATGATATAGACAATTTTAAAATTTATAAACTCTAATTCAACCACATATATTAAGTAATTAACCTTTTATGGGACTACCAAGTGTTAAGAGAGAAAAATATATATTTTGTTTTCCTCTCTATATTTTTGGAAGTTGTTACTGACTATAAATGAATATTTATTTTCAAAGGAAACAATTATCATTTATCAAAAATAGATAAAATTAATCTTCTGCTAATTGATGATGGTTATTTATAATGATTCTAAACACATAATATAAACCTGAAATAATAGTGGATACCTATTACATAGTGAAGATAAGTAGTTGGATAATGATTTCTATGAGACTAACATAACATCCCGCTTAAATAAAGAATATTTCATATTCAAATTTATTAATATTTTTGAATTAGATATTAATTTTACTTTAAAGGGGGTGTTATGTTCGATTACTTACATGATACACAATAATGGGTTTCTTGTAAATCTTACATGGCATAATAATAATATAATATTATTATTTTAAATGGTAGTTAATGCATAACCATTGTAATGGTGATAATGAATAGAACTAAATACAATTTTATTATACATGTTTTTTAAATGTTTTTAGATTTATCCAATAAATGTTAGAAGCATAAAATAAAAATAGAATTTGATTTTAAGCATAAATACTCTTATATTCACTAAAAATTTAATTTACCACCTTTTGATGGTGAAACCTCATTAAATATATTATTGGATAATTTTAGAAATTATATTTGACCAAATAAAATTCTTCTTTAGACTCAGGTCACCAAAAATTATTTGGGTTAATTTTTGGTATTTTTCTGATAAAAGATATTTTTTATGACGAGTGAAAAATACTGTATTTAAATTCAAATTATCTTTTTAATATAACTTATTTATATGGATAGATTATCTTTTTAATTGGATGTAATGTAAAATTATATTATATTTTTACCATTTAATCCAATGTTGATCATTACAATTAATTTCACTTTGAAATTGGACATAAACAAGTGTCATTCGTTTGATAGATATTATTTCTTAAAAACAAGATATTTGTTATTGAGAATGGGAATTAATTTTAATTAATTAATTCAACTTCTTTGTTTTTAATTTTTTAAAATAGACTTGATTTTGGAATTCGGATATTCAAATATAGGTTATTCTGATTTTTTGGTATTTTTATGAAAAACTTCTATTGTTGATGAATAGTGAAACCACTAAGTAGTAGTTGAAAAATCGAAATTTTCTCTTAAATGAAATTTTACAGCTTATATGAACTGAATTTTGAAAATACAACGTACATGGTAGTTATTAGTAAGTAAAATTTGGTTCAATAGGAAGAAAATAAATTTTTCTAAATAGTTACTTTTGAGGGGGGAGGCACGTGCTTCGCCACATCTCCCCCACTTCCTCGCTTCTTCCTCTTCCCATCCAATGCTTTCTCGGTTTTATTCTCACTTGGTGATGGCTTGGACGACTGAATTTTGTGGTTTTGGTGGGTTTGCTGTGGTTGAGTCTCTCTGGTGGCGCCCAAGTCCGATTTGAACTCTGCTCTGACTTCAAGTACCTTCGCGGCTCTCCCAGTCGGTCTATGGCAGTGGTTTCAAAGAAGCTCTGGGTGGTTCTGTCTAATCAGTCGATGGTGTTTCAGGAGGCTTGTATTTCGATGGGTTTGTTCCAGGTCGCGGTGATTCTTTCAATACATTGTTCATCGATGGCATCGGATTTGGTTTGTGTTCCTCCTGCGAAGTTCTGTCGGGGTGGATTTCAGGAAAGGTTGATGTTTCTGCCTTTGGTCCTTCCTTCTTCGGTGGCCTCAGTCTACTCAACCACTACTTTGGCTTCCAGTTCCATCACCCCTCACCAGGTCGGTCTGGTGTGATGGTTCCCAGGAGGCTTTGGGTCTTGCTGGTGGAGAAACCAATGGGGTTCCAGGAGGTGAACGGATTAAATATCTATAGAGGCTTAAGCCGCCAACTCTACCCTGTCCTTGAGTCCCACCGCCCCACCCCAGGTAGGTTTGGTGTAATGATTCTTCGGAGTTCTTGGAAGTGGTGTTCAAGTGGAAAATAGTTCTTCATGAGGTTTTTGAGGGTGAACATCGTGCAGGTCTATGATGTCGATTTATGGGGAAATGATACATGAAATATGTCTACGAGTTTGTCACAGTTGATGCAGTAATTTTTCATCTGGTTTCTATTCTTTGTTTATTCATTGTTGTTGTGTAGTAGCGTTGCTCGGATTCAGTGGACAAAAATCTCCGGCGTACTGGTGTGTTGATTATCGACAATGAGGAAAGAGGTGTTCGGTCGGCCTCAATGGAGATGAGACAACGACAAGGCTGACAACGACGACATTGGTGGACGGTTCACTGGTGGCCTAGTCTGATGGGATGATGGTGACACGCGATGTCAGAGGTGTGAATGGAGGTGGACACATGGAGTGAGGCATTGGTTTGGCCGTGATTTCGATTGAAGTTTGAATTTTAAAAATTTGAATGGTAATCTATATGGTTTGGTACCGTGCTGTGGATCTGTTTGAACATGGACATTTTGTTTGTACGGTTACCGGTTTCCCATAAACCAGGTTTTTTAGAAAATTTAAAAAAATGGATTTGGTGGTGGACTTTTATTTACCACGTTTATAGATAAGGAGTGTAATTCAAGGTAAATATAATATTATAATAATACAAAATTATATTAACATTTTCATTAACCTTACTGGATAAGCCATGACCTACCATTGGCATCCTTCAGTTGATTTTGGTACACCATGGAGCAACTTGAGAGTGATAATGACACTTTAGATTAATTAATTTAAAGTAATGACAAAAATGACAAAAACAAATATCTTTTAGTAAATTAGTTTTTATATAGTGTTATATAACTTATCTTTTAGACTATCAATATTAATTGGAATGTTTAATATATTTACGACGTCATGGTATTCATATTATAATTTTTAGAAATCAAATATATAAAATTATTTATGACACAAAAATGATGCCGTATTTACCACATTAATAAATAATTTAAATAAATAAGATTATAAATATTAAAAAAATATACAAAACCTATCCTATTATTTTTGGATTATTCTATTTAGACCATGAGTCATCTTATATTTGAATTTAATGATCCTTGGAACATTCAAAACTGAAGATATATTTATAATAAAATAATTGTTTCAAACTTCCTAAATAGCCCCTCCTCCCCCTAATAAAAGGACACCGCTTCCAACTCTTTCCTCACACCTCTCAAGCCCATTGGATCGTCCAAAATCCACCCAATTAATCTCCCTACATCCAAATCCTCCCTCAAGAATACTTAACTTAGGAATAAGGCACTTCAATATGTCCTTTTGGTTCATACCAAAGTGAGTTACCTGATTTAATGGTAAAAATTTCTCTTAAACTCTAATGGCCAGAAGGAATTCTCTTAAATTCATTTCTTTTATTTTTATTCTCCAACCCCTAAACACTTTTTTCCCTTCCTTTTATAACAACACCTATATCCTCAATATACTATAATTTTTTTATGTGATTTATTCAACCTACACCTACACACACCTCCATCTAATGGGTAAAGAACATATTGTTTCTGTGGATGGAAAACTAAAACCTCATGAAATGATGATTGTTCAATTATCTCCTACCTCTCTTATGGGGGAAATTGAGATGTAACTATATTTATATATGATATATATTATGTTTATGTTTTCATTATGCTTCTGTATTTTTAATTTAAATCATACCTTTATGGTTTCCATTATGGGTAAACGTGATTATTTCATCTGAGAAAGTGCGAAATACCGTCCCCTCAAAGTGATATGACTCATAAATTCTATATGTGGGATGTATAAAAGATAGAGTTAATGAAATTATATATTATATTATACTGTAATTATAATATATCTCTGTATCATTATGTTTTAATTCCATTAAAATAATAAATAGAAATTAAAGTAGCATTCATGCGTACATACGACTTACCGTCTCTATAAACCTTGTATTTAATTTTTTTACCTCAAAATGTTATGTACTATTATAAATACATATATTAACTGGATATATATTATATCTAAATCTTAAATATCATTCTTGTTATAATGGAATTTTGACCACATGAACCACTTGTAATTATAAGAAGTCTATTTTTGACTTAAGTACCATCTATCGACCAAATGACCATTATTAACTCAAATGATTGCATAATGTTTATAACTTGGTAATAAGTGAAATAAAAATAATAATAAACAATAAAGAGGATCTTAAGAAAGAATAAATCAAATTTAGTGTATTATTCACGATGAACAAGTAACAAACAAGTCATGTTGGATACGAGGTAAGGGATTTCTTACCTCACTTTTAATTCCGCGAGATTTCCATTGTTCGCCACTTATTTATTTTATGTTGAGTATTTTGTACAGACATTTTATATATACTATCATGATTATTTTTATATTCATGGTATTATATGTTTAATTTTTTGGTTATTAACTTTTGTTCATATGACCCGATTGAATTACAACGTGGTATGGGGTTTTCATCTCACTTTTTATTCCCGTGAGATTCATGCTATATTTTCCACTATTTCCTTTTGTGTTTCATATGTACTACCCAGGATTTTATTCCTTGTAGAATTTAAATTAATTTATAGGTATTTAAATATTCATTGTATGATCCTTCTTTCATTGGTAATTAATTAATTATAAGACTAATAGTAATTATATATTTTCAAATTTTGTTTATGAAGAATAATTTTGTGTTAGAGTTTAAAAAAAATAAATCTATTGGGTTTTAAATATTTACCAACTAATGTTCTATGAAATACATCATTTGATTTAACCGGTTTTTATTAAAAATACATATTGGAAGGTTTGGTAATAATATAAAAGTGGATAAATAATTAATGATTATAAGTTCTATTTTACATGAGAAAATAGATTAATTTAATTGATATAGTTTATGATCATTATATTTCATAGCATGTTAATTTTCAAATATGATTGGTTTTAAAACAACATAATATATATTTATTATTAGTGTGTTATCTTATCATATTTGATGTTCATAAATCACTTGAATAAAAATATTATAATAGGTAAGCCGTTAGTAGTTAGTTGGGAACCTAATATAAGTACATTGTAAGGATATATGATCTACGAAAGTAGTAGATATTACCCACTCAGGTGAATTCTAGGGAATTATGAGACTAAATTTAGTGGATATAATCTGGTACTTCCCCTTACAAGCACATAATAGGGAACGAAGAGACTCTATGAAGTGGATATCTATGCGTAACATATTATGAATATGTAAATGATTATTTTTTGTGGATTTTAGATCTCTCAACCATAACTCTCAGGCTATCACCCATTTAATTGATTTGGTTTTTTTTAAAATTTTTATTTATCAATCCTTGATAAATTTTCAAATTGATCCAATTTATATTGTTCATTAAAATTTAATTTTACTATTTAAAATTATACCTTTTTTAGACATGATCTTATATATGAAAACCAAATTTTTTATATGTTGAGTTCATAATTGAAGGTTATGGATTATTTTTTATAGGTTGCACCTAGAGTATTTAGCGGGATCCTACAGGGTTTATGATTATCTGATAATAATTAATCCATATTAGTGTACACGGATCCATTTTTGTCTTGTAATATATTTTAAAGGTGTATTTAATAATATTATTATATATTGTATAAGACAATAAAATTAGGTATAGAGTAATGAATCAAGAGGAATTTGAGATGCTTGTCTTTAACATGGATTTTGATGATTTTCCTTTCATTTGTGTTCAATCATAAGACAATGTTTGGTAATGTATTATAGTGTATTTATGTATTATGATTATTTTTTTAATTTTATATTTTTTTTATATAGAAGTCTTGTTATTTAATTGTTTTTAGTCTTATTTTAAATTTTATGGGTGAAATAATCCCCAAATAATGACTATTCTTGATTCAAATGCACTATTTTCCAGTTTCAAAAAACCCTTTGGGACTTGTGTGGTACTAACTTGGGTACCAATTCAGGGTGGGATTAGACGGTTGAGGACCCATGTCCATTTCTTGTTTATTACTATGAAGCATCTCAATACTCATTTAAATTATTTCCATATTAATGCCTACCTTGTTGGATATTATTATTTCTATATCACATTGGATATTTTTTGAAAATCAAAAAGAGGTAGAATGTTTTTAGGGGAGATATGTAATAATGGATGAGAGCGGTTGTAAAGGACAATTTCTAATCGGTAGAATTGTTTTCCATAGAATATATCTTTGTCAATTCTGTTGTGGTATGTTTTTTTCTTTATAAGGACGAGAAATTTTATAGTTTAGTAATATTTTTTTACATTCATTTTTATCTAGTTTTTTGGTAATAAAAAAATATGGATATATTTGAATGATTTTGGAAAACGTAATATTCTAAAACCATTTTTTTGAGGAATCAAAATACATTCGATAATTTCATTAAAGTCAATTGATATTTGTTTTAACTATTATAGAATTTACCTTACGATTTACTAAATTTTATACACGTTAATTCTGAACACATTAGTCAAAGATTTAGTGAAGTCACTTTATCCATTATAGAAATTGAATAAATTTTGGAACCATATATATTTATTAAAACAAACATCATCATTTTATAAACTACTATATTTAGTTAAACTTTTATTATAGACGTGTCCTATATATAAATGGTTGAGTACTTGAGAACTCTAGGTTTATTGACAGATATTTGAAATCATATTGTTTACCAATATATTGTTTGATAAATATTGAAACCCTAAGAATTTTTTCTTGAATCATGTAATGAAAAGGATTCATCAAGAATTATATTTTTTATGGGGAAGAAGATGAGGGGATATTATGTGGACATATTGTTTTTGTATTTTTGTAATGTATAAATAATATATAAAGTAATATTTAATTGGGTTTATGTTATATAAAGGCTATTTGGATGTTTGGAGGTTGAAGAAAGGAATTTTTAATAGGTAATTTGATGTTAGTATGTGGGTCATGAGTTGAAGATTAAATCATTATTTAACAAATATCATTATATGACATTAGATTCTATGAGAAATTATGTCATATGTCAATGTACTCAATATTACTTTTAACCTCCATTTTTATACATTTCATGTGAATCATAATAGAGAGGTTGATTCTAGACATACTATGATTGTTTTTATTATCCCTCCATGGGAGATATACATGAGTAATACCTTTTAATTTTAATATAGAGGACGATTAATGAATTTTTATGGAAGTGTATATTATGACATGATAAAAAATATGATTTAATAAAATATTAGTAGATGATTTATTTTAACTAAATACGTGCTTATCATGTTACAAAAAAATACATCACACCATGATTAGATATTTACAATAGTAGATGATTATATAAATCATTAAGAATTTAAATATTATTGATATATTTTTTAATAATATTTCAGACTAAGATTAAATAGTCTTTAATTGATCCATAATGAGTATCACATCATAATTAAACCAATAAATAATTAAAATGATTTGATAAGGATTCATGTAGTTCTCTGATTAATCTAAAATTCATATCATAATGATATGTCTACATCAATGTTAATGAAAAATATATTTAAATGTTGGACTCACCCCATAATATTTTTCCATTAATAGTATGAATAATGCAATTTTTAGTTTTTACATAGGTTATAAAACCATATATGGTTCCACACATACATCGTGAAATAATCGAAAAAGAATAAGGCTCAGATTGAATCATGAGTAATATAATCACACTATATGAGTGTAAATTATGAGATGAGTTAAACTATGAATATTAATATCTCCCCACAAATGGAGAAATTTTTTATGGATAAGTTTAATTAAAACATGTTCAAAATTCCATAAATAATATTTTCACGTTGAGCTTTTTATTATAGCCCGGAATTAATTTTCATGGTGTAGCACATTTCATTCACAATGAAATAATTTAACTCAAATTTTTATGTCTATAATCTATTTGAAAATTTCCATTAAAATCCTTATGAAATATGTATTCTAAAGAATACTTTTGAGAATTTGATGGATTTGAAATCATTTATGTTGAATTTAAAATTAAAAATTCATTAGTAGAGAATAAATATTTTGATATATATATAAATATTAAATGAAAGGAAAACATAGAAAATTTATAGTAAAAAAATAAAAGTGGACTAATAGAACAATGATCAATAATTAACAAATACGAGAAGAAGACAAAGAAGAAGAATATGATGATAATGGAGCACAATGCCAACATCATGGGAGCCCAGGTCAGTTTAATTCTTTATTATTGTAATAATTTCATATTTTTTATTTTTTGGAGTAAATTATGCATGTTGGGAGAAAATATTTATTCCATGGGTTTAAGGATAAATTATGATTCATTGTAATCGAAAAATATATTCTACTAGAATCTATGACAAATAGTATTAATGAATCATTCTAAAGATATTTTACCTTGTTTTTAATAGTGAACATTGTAAAAATCAATTATTCCTATAGTGTTTTTTCCTTGGAGTATGTGTGGTTTATATTAAAAACTAATATTTTTAACATTAACATTTTTGAAAGGTCTTCTATAAGGATACGTATAAAAATAATTTGTTTCAAAAATTTACAACACTCTCAATGAATTATAATAATCAATGAGGGATGATTCAAGTAGCATTAAGTCCACTAAATTTAACTTAAATATGATATTCAATTTAGGGCATAATTTCTTTCATTATAATGAATTTTTTAGTACAAACATATCTATTGTGATTATGTAAAACAATAAAAAAGTGTATAAAAATGGAATTTCTCCTTTTATAGGGTGAATTATTATTTTTAAAAAGACTCAATTTGTCCATATCTTATATAAATTAGAATTTTTGTATTGAAGTAATTCAATAATTCTTTACTTCACCACAGTGTCATTTTTGAAATTACATTATTATATAGAAATAATTTGGATAATTATATCCATGCTTCAAAATTTCATGTCATAATATCATATAAAAAACATGTTTCTAAATTTTAAAGGGATGAAAAAAATGAAGTACATGTGGGATAAATTATAAAATATCTGAGAGGATAATTTGAATTTCAATAAATATAAGATAGAAATTTAGAGATAGATACATGAATATATAAGGATAAAAGAGAATTAAATAGTGGTTTAATTCATCACATGTGTTAATAATATTTTTAGCACCATCAGTTTATTTAGTGAGAATATGAATTAATTTATTGTTTTAATGAAGTTAGTATGAATCATTCTATGAATATTTGAAACCATGGTTTTGAAACACACAAACCAATATTTGGATACAATTGCATTAGAAGATTTACCTAGTTTACTAACTTCTTATTATATCATAATTTGAACATCCTTCCAAAACAATACCATCACTAATTTAGAAATATTATTCAAAGAATTTATTAGAAACCTAAATAAGAAAGGTTAATGTAAAATAATTTTATTTGAATGAAAAATATAATATTCTAATGAGAATATAAAATATTATTTCATTATTATAAAGAAATGTGAAAAAAATGAAAACAAAATATCAAGAAATTATTCTAATAAAGTTACTTAATTATTAGAATATTAAATATTTTATATAATATATTCAAAGATTAAAATAATAATAAGTGTATGACGATGATGCTGAAAAGTTAAAGAGTTATTCAAAGAAAAATGTATCATGATTTTATAAGATAAGTTTTTCTTGAAAGGTAATGGTAACAATTATTATAAGTTCAAAAATAGATACTTATTATATATATTTTTGCACTATTATAATAGTGAGGATGATTATTAAATGTATACATACAATGAAGTTGGAAAAAATATAATAATTATGAATTTAAATAAAAAATAATTTACTGGGGATGAGATAATCAATGATGAAATAGAGGATAAAGAATAAATAGATTACATGTGAATGAAATAACTCAAGATATGAATTTCAAATATTTCATGACTGAAGAAGTTAAAAAATAATTAGAAGAACTAAAATCTATAATCATAAAATAATTATACCTTACATTACAAAAATCTATAAATGATAATGAATTAAATTCCGAAATTAGAGAAGATTCCCACTAAAGACATGAAATTAAATATTGACATTGAATGGATGGAAAAGAATATTAAAAGGATATCCAAATTTTCATATATGAAAAATTATTTTAAAAATATCACATTTGATATTATACATTATATTAAATATTTTTGAGACGTATCTTAGAATTGTTTTAATGAAAAACTATATTCGAAGACACATGTTGAAAATATTGAATTTATAGTAGAACAGTAGAGTTATTAGATATATGATAATTCTATTAAGGCATTATCTATGGATAAACTACTATAAATTATGATTAAAAACTAATAAATAATTATAAAATTAGTTAAAAATTTTGTAGGAGTCAAATATATTTTACTATTGATGAAATTATACAAGTTAGGTGGTCAAAAATTAAAAGAACATTAGGATTCTACTTCTTTATTTTAGTTATTTATCAAATAGAAGTAAGATTTCTTAAGATTTTTATGGTATTGAAGATGCTATGGGAATCTAGAAAGAATATTTCGGTATACTTATCATTATTTATACAATGTTAGTTGATATAAGAAGTAGAAATTTTGGGGGAGTTTTCCCAGTCAATATAGAAAATTCCAGAATCAATTATAAAATTATAGACTAATGGGTGAAAATAAATTATATTTATTGATTGAAATATTTGGAAAACGTGATCTAGTGAGAGACTTTACTAAATATTTTCTTACCATAATACCAACTCAACATAATATTTATTACAATACGACAAATCCTTAGTAGAATAAAAGATATACCCTCATGCGTTCCATATAATGACCTCGACCACTATGCCAAAAACTGGCAAGGGAAGCGCTACCCCTTTATCTGCACTCAAAAAAAGTGCTGATAAAGGGGGAATTTATCAGGGCTTCCTTAAGTAGCACTGATAAAGGGGGGATTTATCAGCACTTTTACTGAGTGCTAATAAATGATTAGTTTCAAAAAATATATTTTTTCATGTATAATAATATTTTTTTATATAAGTATATTTATATTGATATAAATACAGTATATATTATTTAAATATGTTATAAATACGTATAAATAGACTATTACATTTAATACATAAGAAATTTAGTGAAAATGACTTCAAAATATTTCAAAAAAATATTATTAATTAATAATTTTCTAATTATTATCGTTTCATAATCATTTAATAACAATTTTAAGACACAAAAAATAAAAACAATTAATAAAATATCTAAAATATGTTGAAAATGTAACTCAAACTTCAAACGACCATAACTTTTGATCCAGGTGTCCGTTTGAGCTCTACAGGATGTCAAATCGAAGCGTGTGATGTGCTCTACACGCTAGTGACCCAGGAAAAGCCTCTGTCACATTGTTCGAGCCCAAAAATGGCCCAGAAGACCTCCAAAACTGCGTTTTTAGTTGGGATACCCATATTTGTTAACATTCAAACAAGTATAACTTCTGATCCAGAAGTCTGTTAGGCCTATACCACATATCATATCGAATATTGTTTCATTTTATTTGATTTGAATAGTTTTGGTTTTGAAACAGAATTCTAGATTATATGTTATGGTTGTTTTAATATTCTATGGCTTTTCAAATAAACATATATATGTATTTATTCGTAAATATATATCTGTCTATGTGTGTGTGGGTGTCTATGTCTGTGTCTGTGTTTCATATGTATGTATGTATGTATGTATGTATTTATTTACTTATAAACACACATCAAAAACATATTTTTTTCTTAAATGTATTTAAAACCACTCTTATAAGTACATTCCATGGCTATTCAAATACACATATATATGTGGTTATTCATAAATATATAAGTGTTTGTGTGTGTCTGTGTCTCTGTGTGTGTCTGTGTGTTTTTTATATCTATCTGTGCATGTATGTATTTATTTATTTATAAACACACATAAAAAACATATTTTTTTCATAAATGTATTTAAAACTAATCTTAAAAGTATAGATTAATATACAAATAAATATACGTATAATAAATTATAACTATATATATATATTAATATACGAATTAATATATATATACAATAATATATGAATAAATATATTTATAGTAATATGAATCTATATCAAAATATAAATAAATATAACTATATATATATAGATATATCATCAAATAGAGAACAAAATGAAATGGCATAGTGGTAAAGGTGCGGCCACAAAAGGGGTAAGGTCCCAGGATAGAGTTCGGGTGGAAGCGAAGGGGGTGCCCACGTATGGGGGATGCGCGGGAGGGGGTGCATGCATATGGGGGATGCACGGGAAGGGCAGCGCACGGGATACCTCCTAGCACTGATAAAAGGGGAGTGAAGCACTGATAAAAGAACTCCCCCCAAATTATTATTATTTTGTTTTAAAATTTTTTGACCTTTATCAGCACTTTTTGGAGCGCTGATAAAAGGGAGCCCCCAATATTAGCACTGATCATTACATCACTTTTTTAGCGCAGAGCATTACAGTGCTTTTTTGCGCTATTAAAGCCCTTTTTTAGCGCTGATATAGGACATTTTTGTAGTAGTGGACATTTATAAATGAAAATCCCTTTTTAATGAATAAATGACTCCATGAAAACACATGAACTACATTGGATTTTTTGGACCATTATAAAATATTTCGAGTTAGATTTAAGAGAAAGTTAATCATCTTAACAATTTATAATATAGTATTTGTATAGTAACCTTTATGATTAGTATGTAATAAGATTTATTCTAGTTTACAATTGATATAGACAGGATATGTAATATTCACAACTATTAGGACCATATCCTGTAATTCCCAGTTATTAGAGCTTTTGAGTAACATAACATCACTAGTCTTTTACCATGACAATAACTAGGACGAAATTCAATAATAGAAACTTGAATAAAACTATTTATAGGATAAATTAAATCTTATTAATATCACAACCCAAACCATGTTAATTGAACAATCCCAAGAAAAAACTACCATCGTACACCTTACCCTTAAGGTGTACAATTATGTAATACGAAGTTATGTATCTTGAACTTAATATTATTAATATTTATGTTTTTATAGTAACAATGAAATTATTATTCTTATATCCTTTCATTATTTCTTTATATATTCAATATCATATTAGTTTATGGAAATGATATTTTTGTACAAAAAAAAATAAAAATTATATTTTGAAAAAATATATGGCACTATAAAATTTTTGTTAAATTCAAGAATATTTAAATAAATATTACATTCATATAATAATAATTTTAAATAATTTTTATATTGAAATGATAGTATAATTTATTAAAATACAATTTAATCATTAAAAGGATCATAAAATTTTTATTGTTGTAGAAACAATTATTTTCCATCAAATATAGTTTTTCAAAATGATTATGCTATCATATTATGAGAATTATTTTGATAAATATATTATTTTTTCAATTGGATTTTTAAAATTAACTGAATGCTAGTTCTTCATAATTTTCTATGAAATTGAATTTTTTTATTAAAATTAAATACAATGAAAATATATAGTCTACATTACAAAAGGATAATAGGAAAAAAGTATTGTAACAAATTAAAATAAATAATAAAAAATATATATTTCCATTAAAAACGTATATATTTTGATTTAGTTTTATAAAATATATAATCTTATAATGAATCATAAAAAACCTATATTGTATTTTATGTTTTTACAATCAATTATTCATTAACATGACTAACTTCCACTTATCCAATTGTAATATTTTACTTTATTGGTTAATATTACATATTTAGTATTTAATTATAATCATGTATTTCTAAAACCATGGGAAATTCCATGGTTATTTATTTGATTTTTATTATTTTATCATATAGTGTCCAAAAAATATGTTTACAAATTAACAATGACTTTCGTCTCTTTTACAGTAAAAACACACCCAATCTCTCACTCATCCTAATTGAAGACCCATTAATAATCTATATCCTCCCCGTATCCTACTCGAAATTCCACCTAAGGTGTTCTAAATATATTATGAAACTTCTCCCAATCATTTATTTAATTTTTATTATTATGTGATAATGCTTTATAAATACCCCTATACATTCCAATTCATTTTATATTAATGATATTTCATTTATCCCAAATCATTATAAACCTTACCAAAGTTGTTACTATGTAGATGCAAGGGTATTCTCTCCTCCTAGTCTTATTCAATCACTTTGTTTGTATTAAACCATTTGATTTCCAAATGTTCAAGTCAAAATATTTTTTATCACATTAAATTTACTATATTAATGATTTTATATATAACGAATTACCAACTTTAACTCACCTCATACTCTTATATGGATCATTATATACACACACATTATGCTACCAAATTATTTAAGTGGGTTTCCATTCAATTTTTTTTTCATGGATGTACCCATACCCTATTCAAATCAAATGTAGTCTCTTTGATTTACCTATCATTCAATTATTGGGGAAACCCTAGAATCTAACCCAAACTCATTAATCATGAGATTAAATTTGATGAAATATTTGATTATGTTTTATTATCTACATAGAACAAAAATTTATATACATTATTTAGTTATGATGAGTGGAATTGGAATTATAAAGCCTTCCAATACACTAATTAATGATTCTATATATTTAGATACCAGTTATAGTGAATTATATGATATGATAAAAACACATTTTCCCAATGTATTGGTGGTTATCCTTTACTCATGGATATGAGTTCATGTATTCTATTATAACCTTCTTCCTATGTTTTCTTGATTTAAAAATATTATATCATGCTTTGATGTTCATGGTTAGGATTATCAATTATTTATTCCACATTGATACTAGTATTAACAAACACTAGTAACATTCATTATGTTATTCATTGAAGATTCTATTACTAAAATTTATTTCTCACCATTTCCATTAGTGTGTTTTAAGGTTATCTTGTGAAGTGTTATAAGATCATTGGAATATATAGTCATGTTTTGAATATTTTAAATAATTTTGTTATTCCCATGTTTTAAATAATTGGGATATGTATATAATAACCAAAATAATCTATTTCTACGGATATTTTGGGATATATAAAGTTTATAGTAATGTAATATGTCATGAAATAATTTTTATTAAATATATGGGTTTTCATAGTTAGTATTAATGAAAGGAATATTTATTTCTTTTGAAATAGGATTATAACATTCTAGTTAAATCCTTAGGGATAATACTAAACATATAAAAACATTCATTAACTATGGTTAAGCATTGATTAGTTTTTTATCCTGAAACAAAATTCCTATCTAGATATTGAAAATAAATGTGGCTCTAGAATAGCTGTACATAGGGGTAAGAACCTTAAAAAGGGATCACTTAGTATTAAATCAATCCTGACATGGTTCATTACAATTATGACTTAATGAAAACCATGTTAGATATATAAGGGGATATTATTTGGTAAATTCACTAGCTCAAAATGAACCATCATGAAGGAAAAAAATTACAACAAAAATTTATATTATAAATAGACCATGGATAAATTAGAATAAAACCCAGAGATTCAAATGTAAAAGAATATATTTTATTTATGAGTAGTCCCTTAAATGAATATAATTAATTTTTATATGATTAATTGTTCTAAAATTATCATCCCTAATATTTTTTTTTAATTTTGTCAATATCTTGAAATATGAGGAACTGGTTAAAAAATATGATGGGAAACATAATTATTTCCCATATGAGATACTCAACCCAATGGTACTCGGATTTTGAAATATCATGAAAATACATTCTAATTTAATTATGATTTGAATATACAAGGGTTTCACAAGGAAAAATAGCATCCCACAAATGAATAGAAAGTTCTAATTTATTCCTTTATAAAAGGAAGGCCTCATATATTCTATAAATATTGGGATCCCTTAATCTGGGAACAATGGACTGACTAAATTGAAAATATATTCATTATCCTTTAATTAAATGAGAAATTTAAGATCAATATATGTGTTGGGAGAATATTACCAATTTATGAAGTAGGTAAAAAATAAGAATCTTAAGGAGGATATCAATGTCTTGTTGTTGAAGTAATTCTAGGATATGTTTTTTGTAAAATATTTTCATCTCACTATCGGAATTAAAATTGAGAAAACCTTTCATTGTATAAAGAAAGATGAGGATGAACCTATCAAGGTGTATACAAAAACTTAATAATTATTTCACGATTTTCTTTTAACATTTTTATGGATTGTAAAAAAATCTTATACAACTTATTTGGTGGGATATTGATTAAATAATAAAAATATTTCCTTATTTTAGACTTCGTAATCTATGATGTAAATTTTCAATTTTCCTTCATAGTGAAAATTGATATTACCAAATCTCAAGGGTATCATAGGTCTAGAGATAGGAAGAAGATAAAATTTTTAATTCTATGGGAATGATAAAGAAATCTCATGGTAGAAAAAAAATTAAAAAGATGACTTGCCAAAAGTGAGGGATGAAGAATCAATGAAATTTCCAGAAGGGGACCTAGAAGTTATTAATTTCTATGAAGGAAGCATAACAAGATAGATAATGGTGATAAGATAAACCCAAAAATGTGATGGAATAAATTAATCCTTCATCAAAAGTCTTACAGAAAACTAATGTTTCAACTGTAAGGAATAAGATGACTACGTGAACCAATCCAGAAATCCAATGGTTTTCGATGCTAACAAACCACAACAACCTACACTGCCTAGATTGAATGGGTGGTCATATATCATCTCGACTACTAATTTGAATCCTTAAAAGGTAATTGGGACATAAATACTAATTATTTATTTAAGGATTGAGAATGTACATTTTTTTGATACTATGGATTCTTTTTTATCTTGAACATTTCATAGGACTATTAAATTACCCTCTAAAAATATTCAAGTGGAGATATTAGTGAAAATAATAAATTGGGAAATTATTTTATCCCAAGTATATACCACTTCCTCTATCCATATTTGAATGATAAATTTCGCATTGAATTTTATGATATTACCATTGGTAAAATTCACTGTTATTAAGGTTATATATTGAGTTTTTCCGTATAAAACCAACATTAATTCCTGAGATAAGGAAATCACTATATGTATCTGAAATCACCCTCTATTTGTATAAATGTTCAAGAAGGATTAATCTACTTTGGTATCATCAGTGTAATCTTGAATATAATTTCATTATGTTCATTTGTATCAATATTAAATGACTGATAGAATAGAAAATATCATACATCATGATATGTCCATTTTAAGGGAAGATTTATATCTATTTCATGATGAATTTTCTACACTTCATACCAGTTGTGAGGTTGAGTTCAATTAATTTTATATTTATATATTTTCCAATATCCATGAATCCATGCATAATGGCTATATTTTAACTTTATGATCTAAATATGAAACTCATTAGAATATAATAACTGATTTAAACATCAATGAGCTTCAAAATAGGGTTTTATGGTTCTCTTTGTCAAAAGCATGAATAGGTCTAAGATCCTTTATGATGATTTTTTTGAGATAAACTAGTTTAGTATAAAGATGAAATATCCTATGTTGTATATTGATGTTTTATGAATCTTTCTATAAGGAGCTCATTACTTCTCTAAGGTGGATATTTGGTTGGGATATTATCAAGTCATGGTGAAGAAGTGGGATATCCCAATGAATAATTTTCATATAAGTTATGGGAATAATGCGATCAAATTTAGTCATTTGGGAAAACCAATTATATATATAACTTCTTGGAGTTGATAAATATAGTTTTTAGGTATTATCTTAATAAAATTGTAGGTGTATTAATAGTAAATATTCTTATCTATTAAAAAAATCAAAAAGGGACATGTGGTGAATTTAGATTACGTTCTAAAGTCTTTATAAAAATAAATTTTATATAAAATGTACATAAAATAAATGTTTTTAATGGAGAAAGTAACATTCTTATGGTCTGTTCTTACTAGTAAATATATGCATCTATATCCTTCAAAAAATCCAACTGAAGGGTAGAATAGACCAATATTGATCATGGAGATTGGTATATTACATAGATTATCTGTGTACAATAATTGAAGTTTGAGAGACATCTAATGACGATCAAGACACTAACTGAGATAACAAATAAGGTAGTGATGTACTTGTTATCAAATGAATGTGATGAGAGATTAAAATATTTATAGTGGAGTGTCATCATTACACCTATTTCCACATTACCCACTAGTTGTTAAGAATATTTTTATATAATTGCGTTCAACTAAAAAGGCATTGGGTTTAATAATCATGAAAAATGAAAACATTACATTCTTTGACTCCATTCAATTAATACTCCTAGAGTATAACTACCCATCCACTTATCAAGAATTAGCTACAACGATCTTTGCATTAATGATTTGATAACATTATCTCTATGGGAAGCAATGTGACATATATGTGGATCATAAAATACAAGAGTGTAGTTTTACCCTAAAGTATAAAAATATGATCCAAGGAAGTTGGATTTAGGTGACTAAGGATTATTATTTTTTGGTCAATTAATATATTTCTAAGAATAACAAGTGGTAGATTTTATGAGTAGAATGGGCCCTACAACCCTATCCATGATGAGGATGTAGCTAGATGCATTCTTATTGGACATATAAATGGTGGGAATGGGATTAATAATAGGATATTTATATTCCATTACTTAAATAACTATTAATCTATCAATTATAAATATGATAATGGATTCCAAAAAACTTTTATGAGGAGATACAGAGAATGGCATTGAATATTTCGTTGTTCATTTTCCTAAAGATTTCATTTTATGGTTTGAAACCCGGATTTGTGTCCCATAAAAATGATTAGGTAAATTCTAGATTATTTTCATATCTCACCCATTTTAATTCATTTATTATGTAATAAGATGTATAGATATCATAAGGGAAACTTCTAGTGGATTTACATGAAGTGGTTGAATGTATAATTTAAATCTCGATGATTGGTATGCCAAAAATTCAATGATGAATGAAAAAAGTATAAGGGGTTGATGAATCAATTTTACATACGATATTGGAAGTAGAAAAAAATTAAAATTTATTTTATCATTGGACATCCAAGGTGTAATACCCTGTTATTAAAAAACTAACATTATGTTCAATAACATATATGACCGACAACATCGAAACTAATCCTCTTGTAAAATATATTATATAAATATGCCTATTAAAAAACTATTTTTAAAATTAGTTTTTATGAATAAGTATAACAAAATTATTTTATATTTATATTTTTACAAATAAATAAAAATTTATTGATTATAATCTATCAATTTTTTGTAAAGACAATTTATTTGGTAGAAAAATATATTTTCATGAAAAATTATTTTTAATAGTTTTTTTGAGCAAGTAATATAATTAATTCCTTACACTTATAAAAAATGTATATGATAAATATACATAATTTTTTAAATCAAAATATCAAAACTATCTTGGGTTAAATTTTTAATTTATATTGAAAATAGTGTTTTTAGGGATTAGTCAAAAAGTACTCTTTTTCTAATTATGTCACTTGTCTCCATACAAAATATGTAATTTAAATGTCCCATTATTATTTAAATTTTATTAAAAAGGAATATATTTATTATTTAGTTATATTTAATCTAACTAGTTATATTATAATCATTTTATTCCATATTTTGGTATAAGTTTATTTTTTGGGCTTGAACAAACATTTTTCTAAAAAAAATGTTAAAGTGCCCAATATTTCTCCATTTTAATTAAATAAACTATTATTTATTGATTAATTATTTAAAATAATAGTAAAGATAATTTATATTATTTCATTAATTTAAACCCATATTATGATTATAACAGGTTATATAGTTAATATAAGTTCATAGTTTTATTGAAAAATTCATTTCATAAAACACCATTGTTAACACAATTTACAGTTTTATCCTTAAATAAAAATTTTACAATTATGTGAATTGAATTTGGTAAAATTGATTCTATATTTTGAATAAAAATATTTAATATTATGTATTATTTTTAATTTAATTTTTATCACAATGAAAAGTAAAAATATTAAAAAAAAATTACTACGACATAAAATAAAATGGGTATATCGTGGCATTAAACCAACTGAAAATGTTATCTTTTCCCATTAAACATTAAAAAATAATATTTTATGTCCATAATTAAAAATTATAATATCCAAAAATATAATATATTTTCATTTTTATGTAGTTTTATTTTTAATTAATGTTTTCATCTCTATTCTTTTGAGAAATTTTCAAGTGGTTTCCAAGAATGTATCCTCCCCCACTTATAAGTGGGAACCTCCTTACTTCACTTATTCACATATATCAAGTAATATATAATGATTAAACACTACAAAAATCTATATCCAACAACCACTTATAAATATTATTGTTTTTTTCTTCCCAAAATATGAACCCTATAGTTCTTAATAAGAGATATAAATGTGGTTTGTGAACCAAAATATAATTATGTTTATTATGTTCATTTGCATATTAAAATTTTTTTTTACCACCATTAATTAAGTCTTAAAACATAAAATATAATATCAAAATTATATCCCAAGCACTGAGATTCTATTAGTTGGTTGGATTAATATTTATCCATCAAATCCACCATCAAATGGTAAATAATGCCTTTGCTTATGTATAAGGTGGAAATCCATATCATGAATTGATAAAATTTTGTTTACATCACCAACTGACATGGATAGACTTAATGGATGAAAAAATGAATATATAAGAAAAATATGACATGATATTAATTATGTAAAATTGATATACCATCAACATTCCTACCCTTAAAACCATTAAGGGCACAATATCGTTAATATTGTGTCCGTACAACATAACATCTCTATGAAGCTATTCGATTAATTTTAGGTCTCTTTATTTAAATAACGTTTATAAATTTTGATTGATTAGTAACCATTATATTTATAATAGTTATTTAATTCAATATATTAGAAAACTATTTCTGATACTAAATAACAAGAACATTCAGAACAAAACACACATGAGAAAACAAATTACTGAACACCCGAAACAATGGTAATAATGATACATTATTAATAAACTAGTGATACGATGTAGTAAAATTATTGTATATGATATTATAAATAGGAATATGGGTTTTTATAAATTAATAACATTTCTAAAAACATTATGCATTGGGTTAAATCATCTTAAACTAAAAGGAAATGTGATGAAAGGGATTTAGTCTCAATTTTTTATCATTGAGGATTATTTTAATTTTATGCACCAAATTTCATTTATATGGTTGGTAAAATTCAAAATTTTAAGTTAGATTAATATTAATTCATAATTCATTGTATTTAAATGAATTAATTTTAACTATTTCATCAAAGGGATTTTCATATGAAAGATACTGAGTGGTATGTCATTTCATAAATCAATTTAATTTCCTTCGGTTATATAACTTATTAATTATTTATTATATTATATGATTATTTGAGTAATGATATTTTATTTTTTTATCTTTTATTTTTACATTTTTATTTGTATTAAAATTTGATAAGCATAATTACTTCAATATTATGATATTTGTAAGGGATTATATTTAAATAACATTTTAATCAAGAATATTTACATGAATATATATTGAAGCATATAATTTTGATAATTATATAATAAAAAACACAAATTCTATTATCCTCTATTTATTCTTGAAAATTTCAAGTGATAGTATGATATTCATCTCTTTATTGCTTAAATAATTGAGAAATTTATATTAACAAATACTGACATTTTTACACTCTCTGGTTTCTTCAAAATCTATAATTTCATAAAATGATTGAGAATTTTTATAATGTTATTCAATTACTTATTAAATACATTTTTATAGTTTTCTTTCTTTTAATGAAAATTAATATGAAAATTTACATCATTATCCGAATGAGGTTCTTATAAACTTTTCATACAATAATGTGATATGAATATTATTTTTCATAAAATCAATGTGTATAGAATTTTACCACCAATATGAAAACACATATAATTAAATATTACATCACATTTTTATATATTTATTTTCAATGAAATCTTTTTCCAAGTATTCTTCACATTTTCTTTTTTAAAAGTTATTTTAATGTTAAAAGTGTATTTTGACCAGGATGGGTTTTAATTGACTTTTTATCATTTTATATTCACAATTATCCCTTATTCAACTTATACTCAACTAGGGATATAAATTATACTATCCTTATTATTTCTCTATATGGTTCCCGATCAATTTTACCATGGATTGTATTAACCTTCATTTTCTCGATTAAATTCCATGTTTTTAACATTCTATTGAAACATTCACTTTCTTTTGAATAGTAGAAATTAAATTTACCATAAATATCCATACTCATTATGATGGATATGTTTTTTTCCTAAAACATATAACATTTATATATATGTTGTTTTACTATGAATCTTATTTGATACACTAGATAAAATCTCCATAAACCTGTATTCTTTATTCAATATAGATATTTATTGATATGAAAAATTACAGAATAATTAAATAGAAAATTATATTTATGAATATTGATTTTGAAATTCAGTGAGTGTTAGGGAATAAAATTATATACTCTAACAATTTATCCACATGTCTTGTTCAACAATTCAATAAGCCAGAATTAAAAGGTTTTTTCTGGTAAACCTACTTATCTGTTAAACTTTCTCGTTGAAAGGTATTGGTGGTAGTGGTATCATGATGTCTGAGATCATGAAATATAATAATATATATTTATTTCATTGAATTTTTTTTGTAATTACCTGAGTATTAATAAAGAAAAAAATATGTTAGACACAGTATGAGATATGGATCATCGAGTAAAAACAAACTATGATTATTTAAATATCATTATTTTAACCATTCCATTAAATTTGTATATTTGAGTAGGATTAAATAATTTATATAATATACTAATGTCTCGTGTCATTGAGCATGGGAAAATTATAATCTATAAAAACCTACTAACAACAAATTTCTATAGTATGATAGGTTAAATCTATAGGGAGATACATATTTTGTGATCAAGACCAAAAATAAAACACAACAAAACAAAAATTAAAACAAGCCAAAAAAACTATTGAATTTAATAGTGATGGTGTGAAATCAATGAAATATTGAGTGTCAGAATGTGAAAGTGAGCGAGTACACTATGAAAAGAAAATAGAATACCACATGCAAAAATAGTAGTGACAGTTATATCTACCAACTGCTGAGCAAAGGGAATTTAGGTGGCTAGATTTTGTATTATTATGCTTGTTCAAGAACATAAACCAAAATATCCAGATATGGAAGAATTTAGTTGGAAATATTTGTTGTCTAGTCAGCTTGTGAGTGAGTAATCTCTAATGTTTTTCTTCTATAGAAATCATTCCATCACCTAGGGAGAAAATCCTAATATCATTGAGTTCAAATTGTCATCTGAACATGATTATTCTATATCTATTGAGTTCATTCAATTTTCAGTGGAATCCTCAGATTGACAATAGTTCAAAATTTTATCTAATCAAATTCAGTTTTTACAAATACATCTTGTTATGAAAATAATTACTGTTTGAAGAGTGAGAGATATAGAAACCATAGTGATAATAAATACATAAATAGACAGAATATCAGTTTTAACCAAGTAGCCTATCCCCGCAATGAAAATTAGACATTAATCATGATTTAATTCAAAAGAATAGAATAGTTTGAAACAATTTAAATATTTCCGTGGGAAAATGAAGAAAAAAGATCAAATGAGATAACTAGTGTATCTCCAATGTGATATGTATAAATTTAAAAATTCCCAATCAGTTGTACTCTCTTATCGATTGATGGTGACAATTAGGTGATCTCGTCTCCCATCCCAGTAATCTAGATGTTTTGCGGTACGTTTCTTCAAATATTCTATGCTCTTTTAAGAAGTTTAATTTATGTTATGGATGTTTGGATGTGTGATACTCCCTGGTAGTGGTGATCTGGGTGAGTTGGGGATGTCACTCCATGTTTTAAAAGGTTGTCCAATAATTCTTCTACATACCACATTTATAACACTCTAGAATCCATTACTTTCTCATTCATCTCTTCACAGTCCTCCGTGAGGATCCTTCATTCTGTTACATCCTCTATGAATTTCACTGGAGCTCGAATTCTCTAACTAAATTAAAGTGTGAACCCCTCCATATACCACGACCCATCACTCCTGCAAGAAACAAAATAATGGAAAATTACATAAGAAAAGTAAACATAAATTAAAAATTGATTAAAAATATTTAGAGGAAAATATTTTTTCAAAACTATTATAAATATTAATAAAATTGATATTTTATAAAAAATATTAAATAATTTAATTATATACACAAATGTATTAATAAATCAAAATATATTAAATATTATTAATATTTATATCATTATTAGTATTTATTTATTATTGAAATGTTGTATATATTAATTATATGAGGTTATATATATATTATTGTATATATAAAATAATGTATATTATATGTTGTATATTATTATATAAAACAATTAAGTAAAAAAGTAGGATTTGTTAGGGGGTTTCAGCAATATGAGGGAGAGTGTGTTAGCTTTAGTGAGCTTCTCTAGCATGTCCATGTAAAGATGATACAGAAATGGAGGCTTAGCCTGCTCATGCATCAGTGGAGGTGGGTTCAGTCGACAGTGAAATTTGGGTCTCATGTGGGCATTGGAGTGGAGAACAGAGAGGTGGGGTGCCAGTTTAGATATAGAGACGGCAGAAGGGAATGCCTCTGTCGGTTGTTGGGGTCTTCATGGAAATGATAACAGAGGGTGCATGTTCCTGGTGGAGCTTCGTCATATAGAGGAATAGAGTGGAACAAATTTTTTTCATAATCAAGGGGTGTTAATTTGAGGTCCAAATATAATTCTATCCCCGAACAATAGTGCATAGTGTAACATAAAAAATGGTAACATCCATTGGTGGCTCAGGAGTCAGTGAAGTTTTATAGCATTAGGAGGAGGGGTCAATTTAATCAGGTGTGTTGGTGGATCAGATATGAGACTTCACAATCTTTGTGAGAATTTTTTTTCAAATACATTTTGGAATTTGATTCTAAATTTTTCTAGTTTGAATCATAAAATTTTTAGTGGTTTCTGTATTGTCGTAAAAATTTATTCTCTTTATTGGATATAATTTGAATTTTTCATTCATTTTTGATTGGTTTTGGTTGTTCTGTAGCTGGAAAAGGGTTTGCAAAACAATATTGAGTCATGAGGAGGATAATGGTGACTCGATTCACCATAGGTAGAGGACCATTGGCAGTGGGAAGGGGGAGTGATGGTGGTAGTGAAATGGTTGTGTGATAAATATGGGATTTCAGGAGGGTGGTAGAAGTAAATGAGAGAAGTAGAGGTGAGAAAAAGGTGGATGCTAGTTGAATGAAAAAAATTATAGTGGATTCACCATTGAGGTTTAACGATGACTTGAGAGAGGGACAATGAAGTCACATCCATGAAGGGTAATGGAAGTGATGGTGGGAAAATGAGGAAGGGGTGGAATGGTAACTCAATGATTCACTGTTGAAGTATGTTGGTGGTGAGTCAATGATTCAATAATGCATTACTTCTTGCAGAAAGACACTATTGTACCACCAAAAAAAACATGCAATAGTTATGCTCCAATAATATTTCACCAAAAAAAATAAAATTTGAAAAACTAAATTAGGAAAAAATAATAAAAATTGTAATTCCCATTTAAAAATTATTGATAAAAAGAATAATTAAAATGAAAAATAATTCGACAAATTTATTACATATTAAAATTTGTTACCAAATGAATTAATTTTATACAATAATAATAATTAAAATTCAAAATGCATTAATTAATTAAAATGTTAATTAATAAAAAGAATTTATAAATCAATGATTCATATTAAATTTAAATATAACTAAGAATTAATATATTTAAACTACAAAATTAAAGTGTTTAAATAATTTTAAATATTCAGAGTATGGAAAAATAAATGTGAAATTTATTATTTAAAGAAGAATTTGTTAAATTAATTAATTAAAAGTAATTTAGAATGAAAAATTATCTAATGTAATTAAAGAATAAAAAACGATAAAAATAATATTATTAAAAAATGATAATGTTAAAACATATTAATGAATTGAATTTTAAAATTAAAAAAATTATGATGAAAACAATCAATGAAATACACGATTGAATAAAATACCAATTACATTGAAAATTTACAATAATTGATAAAAATTAATTAATAAAATCTATTTGATATTTAAAATGAAACAAAAAACAACAAAATATGTGGAAAAGTGTATTGAAAAGTAGCCACATCATACTCCAGTACACATAAAACATTGTTTTCCCCAAAGAAAATACATGATTTTGATATAAAAAAATAGGACTAATATTTACTCTAATTCCAAAAAATATATTCTATGAAAATTCAAAAAATAGAGGTATGTAACCTGAACTATCTTTGGGTTATCAAGATGGTGCTAAAAAATAAAATAATCATACATAACTTCAAACACTCACTGGAGATCAGCAAAAACCAAAACACAATCATCATCGACTGTTTCATGCCACCTATAGGAAACCACATACTTCCTTACATCAATTCCAATTTACATTATTATTCAGGATGTGGTGATAGGATATATCAAGTTAAATTAAAACCTCAACCAATAGAACATTCAATTATCACATTATCCAAGGTTCCAAAAATTAAAGTCCATTCATTTCATCACTATATTAATTCAACTCAAATGATTAATAATTTTGTAAATTGTTCCCTTCTTAAGTTGGGTTCAAAATTCCCCTCACTTAAATGACTTCATTTTTATATGTAACTTTATTAAAATTCTCCAAGCCATATTTTATATGCAGAGAACATTAAATGGAACTCATTGAGATTTATATTTTATTTTATTTATTAACAAAAATTCACCTACTGCACCATGTCAAAGAGAGTCACCATGGAATCTCAATTTCCTATTGTACTTTAGTTTAAAAAGGCATATATAATAATGATTTCAGTTGGCATACAAAAGTTATTGAACATTTTTATAAAATGGTGAGTCCCCTACGTTCCAGTAAAAATTTCTGGTTACCTATGCTCATGTTTATAATTCCAAAAAAACAAACCTATCTCACTCCTTAAATGTCGACCTAAAAAAAACATATAAGACAGAGAATAACTCCCTTCAACAATCACTCATCCTCAATAGTTTCGGATTATGTATGCGGCTCACTACATTCAATTTCGTAATCCACTATGAAGAATAGAATTAACATGTCAACTGATGTTAAAGAGTTCTATATTTAAGATGTGTGAAATGAATCACTACCTGGTGAGGATGGTCATAAAAATAGAAAAGGAATGAAGTAATCAGTGACTCATAAGAGGAACCATTGGTTTATGGAAAATTTGATGTGATTCACATCTAATTTTTCATTGAGTCACAACTTTTTAAAAAAATTGACCATTTATTTTATAAACCCTAAAGGGGAAATTTGAAGTAACTCCAGAATATCCCTAACCCCCCACATATAACAAAAATATTCTACAATTTTTAATCATATGTATAGAGATAGTATACAAGGTTTTAAAATTTATTCTGTGCGGTTACGTGACACTAAAAATAAAATAAATGAAATAAAAACGTATATAAAGAAAAAATGGGTGATTTCATTTTTGAAGTTCACAACAGCAGCATGAAATGCATATTGCATACAATAGTAGGATAATCAATGTGACTTCAATCGTGTAATAATATTTACATATTTTAAACTATATTTTCAACTCTCTAGTATTGAAGAATATAAGCTTCTATATAGAATACTATTCAAAACATTTATAAAGTAATTACTAGGTCCCCCAAACATATGTCCTAACAACATGATGTAATATATGACAAGATAACTAAACATTAAAAATATAATAAACCTTCACAGAAATATTATTGCTTTGAACATTAATGTTCATTCAAAATGTACTCTTTTATATAACCATGAAATTAATATACTCTATCGCTAATAAGTTCATAATTTGAACACAAGATTCCAAAATTTAATTTTATTGAAAAATTATACAAAGGATTGAGTTAAATATATGTTATTCATATGATGCAGTGTGATGGTCCATTTTTTTCCATTATCTTGATTCTGGAATTAGTAACACTATCATGTAGTAGCATTTCAGGAGATACCATCTGAAAAGTATAAGAAAAAATGGCGAAACAAGAATAAAGATTTGTATTTATTAAAAAATATAAATAAAAATTAAAATATAAAAACACTTGTGAGATTGTTACCATAAAACAATGAGTTTATATTCCTTAATTGTAATATAATTTTTTTTACTCTTCTAGATGTGAAATGTTTTCCAAACCATTTGAATGCCCTTCCATGAAATTTTTTATTCTTTAACCAATGACAAAATGGTTGATTTTCCTCTCTAACCATATCCAAAACTCCAACGACCAAAACTATAAAAATTATAAAGGGTCCTAGACACCTTGTTTTTAAATTTCATGGAAAAACTTTCAGTCCATAATAAAAAATTAGGACCCACTAAACAACTAAAAAATCCCTATTCTGAATGATTAAATCATGAAAAAAAATGTTTCTCTCTTTTTAAATTTCTTCAATCTCATAAGATATACTTCAAATCTCTTCTAGATCACTCAGCTATGGCAAACATATCTTAAAATTAGACTTGAAATAAACATTCAGGGACTTTACTACCCAATAAGAATTTACTGCAATTCCTCAAGAATGTGAAAATATTTCCCAAAAATAAACATGAATGGTGACACCCCTAATGTAGTCTTGTATGAATTTATGTAGGCCTGAATAGACAAACCCAGCTTTACTAACCAATCCTTCATAGATCTTGAAACTATTTTCTCTAAAATATTCTTGAGCTACTAGTTAGAAAGTACTTCCTCCCAATTGATTTTGGGTGATAGGTGGTAAATTTCAATTGAGAGTATCCATAATTTCCCACCAAACTCCTGAAATATTAATTTTTAAGTGATTTCCTCTGTCATTGGTAAATTCCCTAGGCACACCAAACATCGACAGAATATTTTTATTGACAAATTTTAGAACACTTGTAGCATACTTATTGGGTAAATCTACTGCCTCAACCAATTTGGTTACATAGTCCTTAGAAATCATAAATTACTCATTTCTATAAGATGATGGAAATGGCCACATGATGTTTTAACCTTATATTTCAAAAACAAATTCCTCCAAAAGTATTTTTTTAGAATGACCCTTCTTTCATCGTACAAAAACCATTAATTGACATTTTCACATACTATGACTAAAATCATAGAATATTTAAAAATGAAAGCTAGTAGAAACCAATCTACAAGACCTTTTGACCCGTCATCTCTCTTATATGGTGTCCACCCCATGTAAATAAATGACATATATAATGTATGGTATGTTTTTTTCCTCAGCAACACATCTCCTAAAAATAACATATTCACACCTCATAAAATAGAAGGGGTCATCCCAAAAATAATATTTCAATCTATATAAGAATATTTTTATTTGGTTTTGGGGGAGGTCCTTGGGTGTGACACTAATTTCTAGAATATCGGTATAGTCTGAAAACCAAAAAGGATGTAGTATAGAATCTAAAAACAAATATTCATTAGGGAATGAATTTCTAAAATCTCTTTGGATAATCACTTTTTATGATTGAGAACATAGACATGTGGGAAGACACTACAATTTCATGCCCTTTTTTATCCTTAATTTCCAAATAAAATTCATATTACTCCAAGGTATACCTCATTATATTTGGATTAGATTCCTTCCTAATCATTAAGAACACAAGGGTAGTAGGATATGTGAATATGACAACTCAGGACCCTATCATGTAATATCATAATTTCATAAAGGAAAACTTCCCAATCGCCAACTCACTCTCAGTTGGGGAATAGTTCTTCTAAGAATAGTCCATAAACATTCTTGAATAATAAATGACGTGAATCTTCCAATCCAAACTTTTACCCAAAAAAACCTAATTCAACGAAACATGCATCCAACATTACCTAAAATGTGATCTACCTTCTAGGGAAGTGACTATAGTTGAGGTGGTCAACTTCTCCTTGAGAATATTAAAGGAATCTAGTCATTTCTCATCAAAAAATGGATTTTCATTATCTACAATTGAGTATATGATTCTTTTGAGCATACAAAAATCATTATTTAACCTCTGGTAGAACCCAAAATAACCCCAATATCTTCCGATCTCCATGAAATTTCAATGAGGTGAAACTTATGGATGACCTCAATCTTGGTGTTATCAACCTACCCTCCCTTTGTGATACCTCGTGACACAATAAAATACCTTCAGTAGCCATGCATTGGAATTTTTCCTAGTTTATGACAAGACATGACTCCAGGAACATTTTCAGTGCAACATCCATATTTTCCAGATATTTCTAAATATTTCTTCACATAAATGAAAAATAATCCATAAAAACATAAATTATCCCTTCAATCATATCTGATAATAGGACCATCATGCACCTAAAAATGTGGAAGGAGTACCACACAAGTCCAAGGGAATCAACCGGAAGATGAATGTACCAAATGAAAAAGGGAAGGAAGTTATACCTTGAACATTATGGGTAATTGAAATCTGGTTGTTACTAAAGTAACCGACAAGAAAAAAGCAAATATTCATTGCTTGAAAACATCTCAAACATTTAGTTTAAAATTTAATGGAAAACTGGCAATTTCTTAGAGAAGTTTTCAACATCCTATAATCTATACAAACCCAAAATTATTTCCCAACACATGTTTGGATTTTCTCAATTTTATCATTGGTTACCACTATCATGTCACTCTTTTTAGGGATATCTAAGACATGACTTATGTAGTGGCTGTCAGAAATAGGAAAAATTATCCTTGAATAAAGCAACCTAATCACTTCTTCCAGAACAACGTACTTATTGATTGGGGTTAGTCTCCTTTTGGCATCCACTATTGGCTTACACTCAGGTTATATTGTAATTTTATACATATAGTAACATGGAATTACACCCTTTATGTCATCTAACATCTAGACAATGATAGACATGAATTTCGTCAAAATACATTGTAGGTTTTCCTCTTGAAATTTCACTAACATATATGAGATTTTTATTGGATGTGTAGAAATGTCACTTAAAAATGAATATTTTATATATGTGTGGAAGGATATGAGTTTAGGAATGAGTTGTGATTGATTATATGGAATAAAAATGGGCCTGAGTAGAGCCACATCTTCATATTGACTCTTGATGAAGGCAGTAAAGTATGCTTCCTCCTTATCACTGGAACTTCTAGAATACTTTTCCACAAAATTAAACTCCACTATTAGGGTTATAATGTTATCCATAACAATCTAATATTAGTGTTTCAAAACCAATCCCACATACTCATCAATAGACTCCCTCTCTTTACTAGAGATCGTCTGTGGAGTTTGCAGTAGGGATCCCATGATCAATATTGACCTCCTCTAGAATCCTCAAGAACTCTCCTTCCTCCTCATAAAAAGTACCCCAGCTACAAATTGCTCATCCTTGGAAATGATTGGTTGGGTGGGTTCTTTAATCATAATTAAAACATGGATTCTTCTTATTGTTCACCTGTTTGGAAAATTAAATTTCTCTTAGAGACATATATCATAGATTCCCCATTGGATAATAAGGGCCTACCAAGGACAATTTGTACCACCTTGTATAACATAATATAAAGGATCATAATCTCAGTATGAATAATGAGTTTAGATACTCCTAATTGAAAATCATTAACCCTACCCGATGGGTGAGTAATGGATCTATCACCAACCTATAACACAATAGTGGTGGGCTGAGGAACTAATAACCTCATGTGTTTACAAAGTAAGAGAGTGATCAGATTGATTCTATAACACATTCCACATTGATAGTTGAACTTATCACCTCTATCCTCAAAGATTATGGGAATGCAAAAATATGACTAGGTCCAAAAACATTGGATGTATACTATATTGAAAAATATCACTACACTCCTCTATGATACTATAGGTGGGAAAAAATTCCATGTTATTTTGTACTAATTAGATTTTCTGGATTGATTTAAAATATAATTGGATTTGAATCGGAACTTAAAAAAATGGAATTTCAATGTTTATCTCTTTAGCCACTTAAAAATTTCAGCAGTTCAGAATTAGATGTTGGTTTTCTTATTCTTTGTCGAACAGAGAATACAGGGGAAATGTTTCTCAAAATTGGGGATATCACTAAAGCTTATAATTCAATATTTTTCATCCATTTATTATCTTTTATAATACATGTTCTTTTGTTTTTTTAGAAGGAACAATAGGATCCATGGAGTTCCCAGTTCTGCTGTCCAATTCCCCTAATTTAGTTTCTTCAAGAATTAAATTTTATGTTTCATCCAGATATTCATTTTTAGTAGTTTGTGGATCATTCCTATTATCATTATGGGGTTGGATACCACTCTATATGGTCATAACTATTTCATTTTCCCTTGGATTGGCATCAGTGGTGCATGGTAGTCAACCATTATCTCTACTGTCCACATCCCTAGCCAACTGTCCCATCTGAATTTCCTTATTTTTTATTCGTGATTAAATTTTAACATTATTAAAAATATTTTTACTTGACTGGTGATCATTTTTCCTTATCAAATATTGAAACATTTCTCTCGCATCATAATTTTAATTTGATGTCTCAGACTTGGGTAGGGGTTGGGTATGGAAATGTTACCCAGCAAGCTATTCAAATCTAGGATAGACATTGGGATGAAGTAATATATGACCTATCATATAATGGTTTGGGTGGTTCATATACCCATGGTTATATGTGTTGGATAATGCATCTTCACTAGGCTACATCATTGGACCATAACCAGCAAAACATTCACTCCCAAAATATTGGGTGGGCATGTCAATGTTGGTACAACATGTTTGTGAGTTACCATCCATGTCATAGTGGTGACAATTCTCCCAATGATTGGTGTGAGTGTTCTCATTGATAAACCTAGAAGCCTGGGATTCTGTTGGAGGGTGAGGGGTAGAATCCTTCCTAACAATGGTTCATTTTATAATGTACATGTGCAGGGAGTTTTCAGCCGATGTGTTGAAAATCTATTTGATATCTTTATATGTCCTATCTATAAAGTCCCCTCTGGAAAATTGATCCCCCATGGTTTGGTTGTAGTTGGGAATTTTGTTGTAGATCGTGTCCATGAGAAATTAGGGGGGGTGAATTTTTTAATTTCACATTTGTTATGTAAGTCCAAAAACCTATCCTAAGTCTCATGAAACAGAACCCCCTCATTTTATAAGAACCCAATGATCTTATTACTATATCAAAGGTCAACCTCCTAGGATATAACATCATGGTAATTGAATTTTAGACACGATCATGGGGGACAATTATATCATCCTCTAATTATTGGAACTGGGATCTATAATTTAACTTGAGTTAGAAATAAAACACTCACAATAGATGTTATTAATCACTTATACCTCTCAATGGAAGCTTCCTGAAACTACTATAAAAAGCACTAATGATGACATGGGATTATTCACTAGGAATTCCATTTATGGTTTAATCTAAGTCAACATAGACTATTTTATTTCCTAATTACTATATATTGGTGAGAGCCTTATGAAATAAGGGTTTTTAGACCCAGCGTGCATCAAAAGAACTCTTAGAATATGTCTCTCAGCTATTTCATTATCAGGTTGGTTGATAGTGTCTGGTAGGGGGTTGTTCAAGGATTGGTTCTTATTAATATCCTCTCTAATGAAATCCATTTTTAGATCATTTTGTTCTTTTTTGATTATTTAATGTTCTTTCCAGTTTAATGAACAATAGCCTATAATGTGTCAAACTCCGACAACATTTTTATGCAGCGGCGTTTTAACAATTATTTTTTTAAATTTCATGATATTTTTTACCGGTTTTTTTGATTTAATAGTTTTTTACAAACTTTTATATTTAGTTTATTTTTTTCATTATTTTTGATGTTTTTTGTGTTCAATGTGTTTAAAATTTTTTTTTATTTTTTTATTTTTTTAAAAATGGAGCACACACACACTCCTCAGCAACCGTACAAAAATTTGACGTCGTGAATTGTTGAGTGCAAGGGAATTTCAATATATAACAACCACTATAATATCTAGTATAGTGGTTGGACCGGGTCATAACATAAGTAGAGACTGATTCTGTTCTTAAGACCAAATAAAATGAAAACAAATGAGACAAAAAAAACTATAAACGTATATGGTGATTTGGTGAAATGAATGAAATGGTGATTATGTGAATAAACAAGTGCTAGAGTGAAAGACGAATTGAATATATAAGACAATAGACATAGGAAATAGTGACGTTAGGACATAAGAAATGATGATAAAGAGGAATTCTGCAAAATAACTTCAATATTATTTCCCTTGTTCATGCACTTAATCCCAAATATCTAGATCAAATTGAAAGTAGCTTGTTGGATTTCTCATATGCTCAACCTAAGATTGGACAATTGCTATAGTTTTTCAATCGGAGAAACCATTCCCAAAATTAGTGACTAAAAATAGAGATCACAAGGTTTAAATTGTCAGTTAAACTCCATGAGTGTCTATCTCTTGGGCTTGATTCACTACTCAAGGAATCCTTAGATTGGAAGCAGATTGAAATTGAATAAAATCACTTTTAGTTTCCAATAACAATTTGTGTTCTATGAATAATGACTAATTTAATAATTGGAGAGAGTGTGAACAATTAGAGAAAATATGTTCCCAAAATAGGTGGATGATCAGATTTTAATAACTGGCCTATTCCCCCAAAGAAAATAAGTTAACCATAATTATTAAATTCAATAAATTAGAAGAGTTTAAAAAATTGTAAATCATTTTTCAAAAAAATATATAAGGAAAAGGGGGAATTTGTTTCATAACCATGTTTGATATCTAAAAATCTCCAAATTCCAGATCAACTGTGCTCTGCTCCTACCTAATGCTGACGATGGGGTTTTCTCAATCTCCCTCGTTAGGAATCCATAAGTGTGATGGTCTACTAATTCTGATATGCAATGATCCTCATGGAAGTAGAAGATATATTGTGGATGTATGGAATTGGTGTTCTCCCTTGATGTTGTGATCAGGTTGAGTTATGTAAGTCTCTATATGTCTCTTATGCTTCTTAAATAATTTTCATATTTCCTGCCTATATAACTCTCTACAATCATTTTCTTTCTCTTATATTTCTTCACAGGAATTCATATGGGACATTTATTGTGATACATCCGCCTCGAATATAACTAGTTCCTGAATTCCGTAACTAAATGAATGTGAAAAAAGTATTCATATAACATGATCCCCCACTCCTATAACAAAATAAATAGAAAAAAAATTACATAATAATAGTGAAAATAAATAAAAAAGGGATTAGAAAATATTTACATAAGCGAGGTAGTGTCAGAACAATTATATATATGAATATATTTATTATTGTATTAAATTTTAATCACATTAATTATGATAAAAAATTTATTCATAAATTTAAATTGATTTAATATTATTCAAATTTATCTCATTTTTACTTTTATATTTATTATTATAATGTACATGTATTACATATATATATGGTTATACATATGGTTTTTATTATTAAATATGTTACATTATGTATATTATATATTATTATATAAAAAATAAATGAAAATAAGGATTATGGAGGGTTTTTTGTAAGATGGGGGAGGGGGGTTGGCTTCAATGAGATGCTATGGCATATCAGCAGATGGAGGCTTGGGAAAGGGATGGTCGATTTACTCAAGCATTATCAAAGGTTTGTTCGGTCAGTAGTGAATGGTGGGTCCTTCAATTGCATTGGAGTTGTTAACAGAGAGGTGGCGTGGTGGTTCAAATATGGATAATGTATAAGGGTAGCCCAGTGCTGTGGTGTGGCGGATTCGAGGTGAAGACATGGGGAAATACTGGTTGTTGGTGGTTCTTTGGATTCTATTAGATGGGTGTGGTGCTGGTTCTTCTTCTAGTTCTAGCGGTGTAGATTTGATGTCTGACTCTAATTTTAGCTCTGAACATCATTGAGTGGAGGCATTGAAAAAATGTAGAAAGCTAGCGGTGGTTCAGGGATCTGTGATAGATGATGGATTCAAGAGGTGGGATCCTCTTCTTTGGGAGAGTTCATCATTCAAATCATAGACTTCATAGTCCAGTTGTGCATTAATTGTTCAAATATTGTACTGACATTGATTTGGAATATTTCCAGATTGAATCTTCATATTTTTAGTGTTTTGTGTGTTTCTGTGATAATTAAATCTTCTTCTTTGATCAATTTTTTATTCTATTTTCTTTTTTCATTGGTTTTTATGGTTATGCTACTTGAAAATGGAGTGGAATTCAACTGAGAGTTGCGTGGAGGAAAATAGTGACTCGTGTCACCATTGGTATATGAATAGTGATGTTGGGAGGGCGAGTGATGGTGGCAGTGACATGGTAGTGGGATGAAGGTGGGATGGCAAGGGGTCGAGGAAGTAGATGAGGGATGTTTTGGTGGGAAGAGGTTTTCTGGATATGGAATGGAAATGGTGATAGTGGAGCCCCATTGAGGCAGAACAGTGACTCAAGCGAGGGATAAGGGATTCGGCGCTAAGAAGGGCACTGGTAGTGAGGGTGGGAGAAAATAGAAAGCGGTGGAATGGTGACTCAATGAGTCACCTCTACATTTCTTCGGGCGGTAAGACAATACTGAACCTACAACAGAAAATATAAAACAATTATGATAAAAATTATATCACCAAATAAATTATACTATGAAAAAAGTGAGGAACTAAAATAGAAAAATAAAATGAACAGTGTAATTAAAAATAAAAAATTATTAAAAAACAGAATAATTTAATACACAAATTATTCAACAGATTTAATACTAATAAAAAGGTGTTTCCAAATAAATTAATATCAAAAAGTCAAAATTAATTACAATTAAGATTTTATAAATTATTCAACTAGTTAATTATTAAAAGTAATTGACAAATAAATAAATTAAATTTAAATATAAATAAGCAGAAATATATTTAAAAAAAATTAAAATTATGAAAAATGATTTAATTATTCAAAGTTTTAAAAAATAAAAGTGGAACATTTTTCTATACTAAAGAATTAGTTAAATTAATTAATTCATATTTATTTAGAAAAACAAAATAATTGAAATTAAAAAATAAAAAAAAATTGCGATTAAAGAATGAGAAAGTTAAAAATAAAGTAATGAATTGAATTTTATAATTATAGAATAGAATTAAAAAACAATCAATGAAATACGCAATTGTAGAAAATCTATATTTTAGGAATTAAGATCAAAATTTACAACAATTGATAAAAATTAATTTAAATACATCTTTTAATATTTAAAATACAATAAAAACAATAAAAGACGTGGTAAAATGTATCAAAAAATTTTCACACCATATATATATATATATGTATATATATTCTAAATATATTGATAAAATATTTGTATATAATAAATCAACTTTTTCAAATGCCTTTGAGTTTTACAAAATACGTTTTCTTCAAAAATTATATTTATAACTTCATTGAAAATGTATTAAAAATAATTCCTATAATATTTAGAAATTTAATTTAATAAAAATAAATTCATATATTATTTCATAATATCAAAATCTACATAAAGAGAAAATTTGAAATTTTTATGAAAGTATAGATTTTTCAAATGAGACTGAATAATTCAGTTTTCATAATTGTAATTTATTTTGATAAAACATGATATATAAAATCCCTAATGATAATTAAATTTGATTTAGAGTAAAAAATAAGTATTATTTAGATATATTTAATTAAATTTAATAAATTGAAATCATTTTTATACTTTGTTTTAGTATATAATTGTTTTTTGGATAAAAAATACATTTGTCTAAAAACTATTTGAAAATTCACAGTGTATCTCCATTTTAATTACTTAAAATAAATCCTAATAATAAATGACCGAAATGAAATTTATAGATTATATATATATTGTTATTTTCTTTAATTCATGTAATTAATATTACTGGATATAGAATTATAGTGAAATCATCATTTCCTCAACAAAATGTATTTCTAAAAAACCTCTATTCACCATGCATTCTTATTTTGTAATAATTAAAATTATTCATGCACTACGATGTAATTTTGATAAAATTAATTCCTTATTCGGAAGGATAATAATTAATATTATATAATAAGTTCAATTTAATATTTAACAATATAATTAATAAATGTTGTAAATATTAATAACCATGGAAAAATAGAAGTAAGTTAATAAGGGGTGAAAATATTTGGATAAAAAATATAAACAATTTAATCCTAATATTTATATTTCATTTTAATGAAAATTATTGTTATATTTATTCATTATGGATTTTACTTTATAAATTACTAAGTAAATTATTTGAAATAAATTATATTTTGATACTATAAAATACAATTATAGTTTAGAAATATTAAAATGTAGTTATATAATTTATGTTGTTCAATTTTTTTATTTCTGAAAAAATAATATTTTATTCAAATATTTCTAATAAATATTTTTTAATATATATATAATTTGTATAAATTAAAATATAATATTTATAAGAGTTCCAAAACTATTTCAATAAATAATCATGCATATCTCAATTAATGTAAATTATAATATTAAATGTGAAAATACACATATTTAGAAATTTATTTTGATAAAATGAATATGATTTTTGGAATCAGAACATTTAAATGGTCAAATAGTACTTTTTTCATAATTTTATGAGACTGCAGAATTATTTGAAAACAATTAAACACCGTATAAATATACTTTATGAATTATGACATCATAATGACCACAAAATGATGTAATAAATACTAAAAAGGGTATATGTGAACAAAATTTTTTCCCTTTTAAAATAAATATTTTTTTGGTCATTTGATTATTTTTATAAATCCTTTCTGAATCCTCTATAATAATTAATATATTTTAGGATTTTAAAATCATTTCATTATGAGTATGACTCACTTCCACCTCAATTAGGGTATTTTTTTATTACGTTATTCATAATTAATTATTCAATAGTTAAAACCACAACCTTTTAGGTGAAACCATGGGAAAACACCCTCTGATGGTTTTTGGTTTGAGTTATTTAATTATTTATCATCCAAAAGCTATATTTTAGAAATTATAAATAGTTCCCACTCATTTCCAATATAAACCCTCCAAATAACCCATTTCCATTAAAAATAATCCATGGATCACGTCCCTATTCTGAAATATCTTATATAATGTCCTCCCAAGGTGCCTCATGCAATCAAGAAGCTCGTCCGAGTCATTTGAAGTCACACTCTCAAGGGAAGGGATCCTCTCTATCTCATATTTATTTACGTAACTTCTTCATCTTACGTCTTTTATTATTATTTCATAATATCATGAACTGATGTTCCATACCACCCAAACTGTCTATGATAGGTATAAATGATGATAGAACCCTCTAAATCTCATAAATACCTCGCATTAACATTCATACTCCCAGGTTATGCTGATGAAATTTTACAACAATTTTCCCAAACAAGGAATTGTGTATTGAATACTCATAACCATTTTCTATCAAGGAATTTTATCTTTATGATCTTATACATGTGAATTGGTTACCTACATGTATGTATTCCAAAAACATTAGTGTGGAATAAAATTTTTTAATGATTGAATCCAAGTGGTATGGTCTATGTGCAACACCTAAGCATTTTAATGAAATGAATGTGATGGGTGAACCAAAATTTATTTAGTAGTCCAATGCATTGGGTAATGTTTTTGTCTCTTCAGATGCATTCAAGGAACAAGAGAGTTAATATATTCCACCAAAATAGTTTTTCCCTCAGTATGTGTTAGAGGTAATACTAGACCTATGTTTATTATGAAGTGTTATATGTAGTTTATACATTTCCCATATTCCTTTTTATTTTATCTAGTTATATCATGCCTTATATTTCATGATTATGATAATAATCCCTTTTATTCCGCATTGATATGATTTTTTTTCTAATATATATTACTTTCTTTATGTTATACCATTTTTATTCACTTACTAGAATTCATCTCTCACCCCTATATTATGTCTGTCCCGTGGTCATCCCTTGTAGTTCCAAGTAAAAGAATAATAAATACGTTCTCAATACAGATGATGTATTTCATATTTTAATTTATTATGTAATATACCTAATTCAAAAAGTCACTATACTTATCATACTATGGGTCATATTTTGTGTACATTTATGTTATAAATTGTGTATTAATATGTAATAAATAATAATTTTTTTGATTGTTTGTATCAAAAGAAAAGTCTAGTTATTTTCAGGATTATGATTAGAAAGCTATAGTGAAAGCCTTAAGGAAAAGACCAAGTATAAAAAGAATACATAAATTTTGGTAATTATATATTAAGATGTTTTTGCATGGAATTACATCACTTTAGGGAGAATACATGTGGATGTGGCACCAGAATAGATGTACATAGGGGTAAACCCACCCAAACACCCCCATTGATCTAGAATCGACTAAGAACTGGTGCAGAATAATGGTCATTACAGCACACTTGGTTCGACACTCCCAAGGGAGTTTATTTTTAAAACTATTAAGAAAATTAAGAACCATTATTACGTAAACAATTAATTCCCATTATATTAGATGTTATGAAATATATTATGGATAACAATGTTTGAAACCTAGTAATTAATAAGTTAATGAAATGGATATAATTTCTAAGTGATATTTACAATGTCATTGGATTCCCATTTATTTGATTAATATATTAAATTATTTATCCATAATTATACCTTTTTTCTAGCTTTTATATTGACATTGGTTTAATAAATTCATATTCTTTAGTTGATTATGTGATTTGTTAGAAATTTATTCTTCTACTTTAGGCATAAAAATTGATGTTGAGTTCTCATTCTTTAGATAAATAGAAGTGATTATAGTGGAAATTAATTAAACAATGAAATTATACTTAAAATAAAATTATATATTGATAGGTTAATAGTATATATAATAATTTAGTTTCCTTGACTATAGGAATGTAGTATGTAAATTTTTTGATTCATTTTATGATCATTTCACATGAATTGATAGTCATTATATCTGTCATAGAAATATTGTTTTATGGTCTTTCAAATTATCTTAACCATGTTAAATATCAATATAAATTAGTTCATTAGTGTAAGTTTCCTCTTTAATTTTTTTCCTTTCACTTTCATCTAATTTTCACATATGAGTAATTCTAGTTATGTGATAACAGTTAAACATCATTTTCTCTCTTTTTAAGAAGATGTTTTAGTAACCATTATACAATGTTTGTTTTCATTAAAGATATTTTAAACTATAAAAAGATATAATTACAAGATCATGTATAAATTTATATGATGTAATTTATTAATGGGGGGATAATGTAATTCCTTGAGTTTTTTTAAAGAGAAAAATATTTTCGATATCGTACGTGATACGCAACACTGAGCCCAAACAAAGAATGATTATTTAATTATGAATATTTTACCCTTTCTAATAAATTTGTGTATATTCATAGGATTTTCTACTTTATATAATATATATATATTTAAATATTTTAAAAAATTGTTAGTAAATAATCTATCAATTGTTGGGAATACATTTTTGTTCATTAAAATATGTTTTCTCCAAAAATGATTTTTCTCCTTGACGAAAAATATTAGAATTAATTTCTATAATATTTATATTTTTTATGTAAATGAATCTCATATTTCATATCATAATTTCAAAATTAACATAGGATCAAAGTTATTTATTTTTCATAAAATATAGATTTTTCAGCAAATAGTGAAAAGTGTGTTTTTTGTATAATTGACATTTATTTTGATAAATTAAGTAAAATAAGTGTCCCTATGTTAATTGTGTTTTATTTCAAGGTTAAATTAGTATTACTAATTTATTTTTAGTCCAGTTAAACACATTTTATTAATCATTAAACAGGATTTTGTTATATGATTATTTTTAGGAATAAAAATTAATATTTCTGAAAATTGATTTCAAATTCATAATGTACTTCCAATTCAATTAAATAAAAATAACTCCTAATAATAAATTTATAAATGATAATTTTTTATTATTAATATATATGTATTAATATGAATTTAGGTAATTGTTAATTCTTGTTTTTGAGTTAATGTGAAATCATTGTTTCCTTAAAATAATTTTTTAAACTGATTTTTGTCATGATTTCAGGTTTTGTATTTAAATAAAACTATTCCTCCTCTATGAATTGATTTGTATAGAATAGATAAAACATTTTTAATCATCAATATTAATATCTGTTTATAATTTCATCTAATGTTTTATAAAATTTGATTATAAAATATATTAAATATTAAAAACTATTGTAAAAGGAAAATTAGTTAATTTAATGTGAAATTATTTTTAAAATTAATAGATACAACATAACTCAAATATTTATATTTTATTTTCATTAAAATTTTTCTTATATTTATTACTTACTAATTTTACTTTTTAAATGAAAATATAATTAGTTTAATTAATTATATATTTTGAAATATTAAGACTAAACTTATTTTCAGTAATTTTGAAATTCAATTATGAAATTTATTTTTCTGAACTAATAAATTTTTTAGAAAAATAATATTTTATTAAAATATAATATATACAAAAACTTTAATGAATATCAGTGGTCATATAATATATATGTAGTCAAATGTAATTTTTTTAGGAGGTCAAAAACCATTATTGTCCAAAAAAACATTTCTAAATAAATGTTGACTCTTATTTTAAAAGTGAAAAAATTATTTATAGAATTATTATGATAAATATAATTTTATTTATGGAATTATAACATATAGAATTTTCAAAAGTGAATTTTTCTATAATTCTCTATGACATTTGAATTTTCAAGTAAAAATTAATACAATTTTAATATATAGGGAGTATTATTACAAAAATAATAACCCAAAAAACATGTAATAAATAATATTAACCGTTTCAATGAACAAATATATGTTTTACATTTAAAATAAATTGTTTTTTGGTTGAATTTATGGATTCCAGATTTCCTTTATGAAATCTCCATAATCTATAATATATTTCACGATTTTTAAAAAAACTCTATAAGAGTATGATTCATTTCCATATAAAAAAGAATAATATTTTAATATATTTGGATCCTGGAATTATAAAGTAATTATAATGAATCATGTATCCTGTATAAAAAGGGAAAATGGGAATTCTTGTTGTGTTGGTTATTTTTTTATATATCATGCAAAACCTAAATTTGAGAAATGATAATGAATTCCCAACTCATTTCGTATATAAACACAACAATGATCCCATTCATGTTCACTAAAAATACTTGGAGCACCTACTTTATCTCACCCATCATCTATATACTCCTCCCAATGCACCCAATGCTCTCTATAGTATCTTCCTAAGATTGTGATTCACACTCTCAAGTTATGGGATTTTATCCTTCTCCTCTTTATTAATGTATCTTCTTTTTCTTATGTTATTTATTTTCAATTAATAATGACTTTACGTATTATTCCATACCACCCTTACTATAAATACTAGTCATATCTGATTATATACCCCTTCACCCTCCTCAATCCCTCCCATTAACATTCATTCAACCCTATTATGCTGCCAAATATTCACCATTATTTTCGATGCCAAAAAATTGTATATTTAATACGAATTAATATTTCCTATCAAGGCTGTTCAAATTTTAAAACATATACATCATTACTGAGAAGATTAATGTATATATTCCACACTCATTTATCATGTAATTTAATATGGTGATGAATTAATCCATTCTATATAATTAATGTGGCACACTTAAGCATGGGAATGAAATGAATGTGACATGTACGCTCGAAATTACATAGAGATCCAATGCATTGGTTACTGTTTCAGTCTCATTAGATGTCATTAAATAGATTAGGAAGTGAACGTAATCCAACACATGTCTTTTTAAATCATTATTGCATGTAAAATATCATTAACATATGTTTTATATATAGTGTTTAATTGTTTGCACATTTCTCTTATAGCCTTAATGTTAACATGTAATACCATGACTTATTGTTTAATTTTATGATTATCAAAATATTTATGACCCATTTATATGCATATTTTATCACATTTATGAAATTCTTCATGTTATTCCATGTTTATTATCAAAGTGGTATTTATAGATCACCCGTTTCTTAGGTATTTCACTAGGTTATCCCATTTAGTTGTACATATTATCATTATAAGAATGTTATCAATAAAGATGGTGTATTTAATGTATTATATTATAATGTAATGTACCTAATTCTCAAATATAATATAATTATCATTCTTATGAGTTTTATTATGTGCAGCACTATGTAATAAATCCTATATCAGTATATATTAAATAGTCGTGTTGTAATAACTGATATCATATAAAAAGGTTAGCTATATTTGGGATTAGGATTATAAAACTATAGTGAAAGACATATGGATATGATTAAGTATATGAAAACATACCTAAATTTTTTTAGTATAAAGTAGTTGTTTTATTATGAAAATAAATCCTTGTATGGATAATAGAAGATTATTTACATAATGGTTAAATTTATAAAGGGGTAAATCTCAAAAACCCCGTGTTGAACTTGAATTGACTTGGAGCCGGTGCACAACAATGGGAATACTACAAACCTGTTTTGACGCTACCCAGGGATATGCTTTGGTAAATTCAGAATCTCATTATGAACTTTTAATATGGGAATAATAAATACCTATAATAATAAATTTATGGACATTAATCATTTATAACATAGATTGAGGCCTATTAATTCAGATGTTATTGAAATTCATACAATTTATACGTTATATCTTTAATTTCATTGAATTCTAGTTTATGTAATTAATAGTTTAAAAATATGCATCCCTAATTTTTAATTTATTCTAGTATATGGATTGAAATATGAGTGGTAAATTTTTTATTTTGTAGACCATGTAATCGGTTAGAAGTTTATTCTACTACTTCAGGCATTACAAAATTATCATGAGTTCTCATTGTTTGGAAAAAAGATGAAATTATAATGGATAATAATTAAAGTATTAAATTATACTTGTCAAGATATAATATTTTATTTTTTTTAAATGGATGGAGCCGAATCCTCATCTATTATTTAAATCAAATTCCTCTTTCAAACAGGGTAGAGGGAGACCCATTACATAGCCCGAAGGCCCATAACCATGTGGTCTGAATACAAGGCCCAAACGCCCATTTTTTTTGCCCAAAGGGCCATTCAGTGTATAGTACTACTACAGTACCCAGGTTGCTACATTACCTGCTACAACACCACCATCGTTACATTTCTAGCTATAGTGCCTCCGCTGCTATAGTGTTTCCCGGACTATAATCCCACCGCTACTATAGTACCTACTACAGTGCTGGTACAGAACCCGGAAATTCATCCGTGCCCAGATTTTATCCTGTGCCTTTTGGATTCCAATCTAGAGCCCTTACCACTTGGGTACCAGCCTATTGTCTTATTATTATATTTTATTTTGTCTATAGTCTATACGATAAAAGAATACATTAACACTAGGAAATAAATGTCGATTTTGTTTTTCATATTACTATAATTTCCTATAATTTTATGGAATTTTTACCCAACACAAATATATAGTTTTTTGGTAATTGAATTTATCATAGACATGTTCTATATCAATCTCAATAAGGTCATTGGTGTTATTTTCCTCTCAAATTTTAATTTTTTCTCTATTCCCACTATATTTATGCTAATGGGAATCCATGTTAGATAATTAACTGAAAATATTGTTTTCATCTTTTTAATATGATATTTAATTTACTCTTTTTATTATGTGGGTTTTAAATAAATATATTTTCAATTTACTAAAAAAATATTAAAGAGATAATTTTTAAATTGATAGGATGAAATTTATTTACTTTTCGAAGAATGTAAAGCCCCATGGTTTTATAAATTAGATAACAATGTTCAATAATATATGAAAAAATGAAACATTATGACAAAACAAACAATGATTATTTTAACATAACCATTTTATCAATTCCTTAAAATTTTATTATATTAGTAGGATTAAATACATTATGTAATATATATATATATATATATATCCAAAATATGTTGATAAATCCTTAGTAAATAATCAATTATTTTTGCCAATGCCATTTTGTTCTTCAAAATAGGTTTTCTTCAAAAATGATTTTTTGGGGTTTTTTATTAAATTAAATTCTTCTACAACTATGAATCGATGTGGATAATATTTATTCCATATTTTGAATCATTGTAATTATTATTATGTAAAAATGGATACATGTTTTTTGTACAATATGAATAGTAAATGAAGAAAATAATAATTACCATAGTAAAAGAAAAATATGTTAATTAAGCGTTAATTTATTTTGAAAAAGAATTGAAAGAATGTATACATAAAACTTATATTTCATTTTTATTATTATTATGTAACATACAAATCAAACTGGTTTTCCTTAGATTATCTGAATAAGATTATTCCATTAATCCACTTATATATAATATTTGCATGGCCCCAATCTGGGTTCGATTGAATGACGTTGGCCTATTATTTTGGCATCCTAAGATCTTGAATGACATAGTGTCCTGCATAGGCACACCTCTCAAAATCAACCCACGAACCATAAATGCTGAGAATGAACATTATACTTGAATAATAGTGGAGGTTGATTTATACTCTACACTACGAGAGGATATTATTTTTATTTCAAAATACTAAAAAACAGTGATATGAATTGAATTTTAGTGTAAGGCACCATACTGTGAACTTTGTATAATTATAAGACATTCCATGCTGAATTGTAGAGATGTGAAATCCATGTTTTCCAGCCAAGGGATGATGGAAAAATTGATGATCAAAGGAATAAGATGGACAAAAGCACTTTATTTGAGAATCATGATCCTTCAAGAAGAAATTTGAAGTATGTGTAAAGAAGGAAACAATTTTGGTAGCGAGTTTGCGTACAACTTGGGTTGATATAGTGGATAAGGAGGAGAATTCCATGATTGGTCCAATCAACCTAGAATAAATTGGAAAAAATCTCTTCGTTTCTTATGACCAGCCCCATGATGACATATTTAGAAGATTCATGTAGACTAAACACTACACAATCTAGACATATTATCTCATTCCTTATAGACCCATCTAGTGGGAGTTACCACAGTGATGACATGGAAGATAAATATGGCCCATCCGCTGAGATGAAACCAGTGCTTCTTGCAACACCGAAGGGTTTTCGCAATAAAATTGATGGTTGTGTATCAGATTGTGCTACATTATCACATTAAGAAGGAAGACCTGAGAACGTGGTAAAAAAATGCAGTTAGCTATCCCTTAGAGGACTCTACAGTGTCTATGATCACCTAACCGAACCTTATCATGAACATTGTCACTTGATTGGTCCCTCTGGAATAAGATTCAGGTATGACTCCACATGATAATATTGTTGTATTTAATAATTCAATGGAAACAATGAGCACACAGCCTTACCATGTTATAAACATTGTAACTCATACTGAAAATCTCTCAATGGATTCGTAGGACTATCCCATGGACACCTATTTGAATGATAAAACAACTAAAACAAACTAGAATGTTATGATTATATGTACGACTAAGAAATCATATTTTTCTTCTATGAGTAAACAAGTAATGAAACCCATTTCGACCTCTTCTCAAAATGTTAATATTTAAAAGTGGGATAAGGCCTCAGGTGTATCATAAATGGTAGTTCTATTCCAAAAAAATAGGTTCTAATGATTCTATTATTTTTGAATTGTCCGGGAATTGCAAGCCCCAACACTTTAACTATACTTAAAATATTTCTTATGACTCATAGACTAAAAATATTGGACATTACTAAACCTAAAATCAACATTTCATTGAAATTAAGGAATCTTTGTTCTTATGGTTATAATTTTTTAGGTGAAAGCATTGATGGTCTTGTTATTGAATCCCTTTGAGTCTTTTATCAGTTATCTTTAAAAAATGTAAATACCATTAAAATTTCTGAAAAAATGTTTTCTTCTGATTTTACACTTGATGACTTTCATATTTTTTGTACCATGGATTATGATAACAACAGACACCAAGATTGAAGATCTCTTGGGCATGATATTTATGTTTTAGTTAACAACATTCATGAAAACTAGAATGTTTTTGGAGACATTAATGTTATTCTTACACTCTACAATAAAATTTTCATGTCCCACTATTCTATATCCTCAATATAATTTAGAAATTATTTTGAATATTTTAACCTTGTCGAAATTAAACTCACTAGTGCAATGTTCACATGGAATATAAGACACTACAATATGGTAGTTGCTTGAAAATTGGATAGGGATTTCATGAATATCCTTTCTCTATACAATTGGGACACCATCTCTACAATTACATTCCCTAAAAATAATTTGGGACATCAATACATTCTTGTTAGTCTTTTAAACTCAAAGACTATACCCATTCATCCATTCAGATTCCTTAACTCTTGGTACGCGGATTTTTAATGTTCAAACACCATGAAAATTTGTACAGAATCTATGAATCATCAAAATGATTCTTTTTCCTGTATCACAATTTTAAAACACCTCAAGAAGTGTCTTAAAGGTTGGTTTAGTTATAAATGTAAACAAATTGACATGGAAATATCTACCCTTTAGATTGATTTTATCCAAATTCAAAACACCACCTCCAGATCTTATTTCTCTTTGTATTCCCAACATGAAATCAACAACTCTATGAAACTGAACTCTCTTCTTGTTCTTAAATTAATCATACATAAACAAATCATTAAAAAAGGTCTTTTAGGTCGTGATATAATCACTATGTTCTACAACTCTCTGTACTGAATCATAATAGTTTGCAGACCAATTTCATTCCTTAGAAATAAATATACCCTATTTGAATATGAGGAGTCCATTGCTAATCATGTTGTCTTTCACTTTGATAATTGTTTAAGGGCCCAGATTTCATCAAAGACCTCCTCCCTGAGTTCACTCCGACTATGGTGAATGGGGAAAATAATGAATAACTTTTGAGAACCACTATTGATCATGAAATCAAAGAAACTACTTTTAGCCTTAATCATGATAGTTCCCTGAGTCCTAATGTCTTTAACAATTGATTATGCCAACATTACTGAGAGGTTATTCAGATTGATGTTTTCTAACTTTTCAAATATGTTTTTTCTAATTGTGTTCTCCCCCAGGGCCTAAATTCTCAATTTCTTACATTAATTCAAAAGGTGGAAAATGCCTCAGTGATTCATCTCTTATGGAATATTTCTCTAATTAACTCTTTTTACCAAATCATTATGAAACATCTTTCTAACAGACAATCTACCATATGAAACAAAATTTTGTCATGGAATCAATTTGGTGTTATAAAGGGAATATATGTACAATATTTCATTTTCCATGCCTCAAAATGTACCAACACCATAATCAAATCCAGGATATGATGCACTATTTACATTAGAAATGATATTAGGAAATCCTTTGATGCCATTGATTGGAGCATCATTTTTGAAGTTCATTAGTGTTTTGGTATTAATGGTACATTCATCAGTAGGATGAACTCCTCATTTAAATCTTCTTCCATCTATATCATAGTCAATGGTTCCCTAAAGAGTTATTTTAAATGCACCATGAGAGTTAGACAAGGATACCCCTTGCCTTCCATTCTTTTTTCTATTATGGAAGATTAGTTAAGTATATTGCTCACTCGCCTTGTAGACCAAAATACGATTAAACCCATTCAGGCTGCTGAAATCATAATTGTTCCTACTCATCTATTATAATACAATGAAATCATTTTGTTCATATAATGATATAAAAAGAATAATAAATATTTAAAACTGCTTTGTATAATTATAATGAAATACATGGTCAATCTATTAGCTAAAAAAATCCTTTGTTTTCTTTAGAATTTTTCCCCTACTTGAAAATGTTTTATCATAAAAAACATGGGTATAAATGAAGGATCCTTACCTTCCACTTGTCTTAGTTCTCCCATATTTTTGGAATAGCCTAAATCTACTTACCTTTTTTACCATTGTTGACTAGATCATCAATCAATTTTCCTCCAGGAAGGTTAAATCTCTCTCTATGGATGGCATGATCTGTATGGTGTAATATACTATTGAATCAAATAATCATCTACTTGCTGATGGTATACAAATGTCCAGCTGGTCTCCCTATGAAAGTTAACCTTTAAAATTAAAACATTGATTTTCCATGAGGCATTCTTAAAAGGAAGCATGTGACCATCACCTGGAAAACTTGTTAAAAACCATTGGAGAAGGGTGGTCTTAGCATAAAAAATCACAAACTCTTTAATGATTCCCTTCAAGGTAGACTCAGTAGGAGGTTGATTCACAAAAACTCCAACTCTATTTTTTTCTTAAAAAAAGATACCTTATAAAGTCAAAGATATGCAATTTAAACTATATTAAATATTCTATATAGCCATCCATTAGACAATAATTTCCAACATCATGAATAAATCAATATGGATGGTTAACACTATTTCGTCTTTAAATATTTGGCTAGGCAACTAGACCGGATCCCCCATAATATATATGTTTCTTCTTAATTCTCTTTTAGAAAACACTAACTGCATTATTGAGAATGTTATTCTTGCTCATAACTTCAATCATCCAGATAACATAATTCTTTTCATATATAATTATTCCTACTCAAATTCTATTGATTTTTTTCTTTGGGATCATGTTCATAATGAGGTCCTTGATTCTAAATGTTTTTACAATCAAAATTTTTCATATTCTGATTTTAGTTTTTATTGGAAGAAATCTATTTACAATCCATGAATTAAACCCTCGATATTTACTCTTTTTTGGAGTATTACTCCCAACCGCATCCCCAATGGAGTTTTCCAATAGTTTTTTGGGATCCAACATTTCTTTATGTGTCATTTTTGTCACCAGCATAGAGAAGATAAAAACCTTCTGTTTTTGCCTTGTGCTACGAATTCATCTCTTTGGAACTATATTACTGATATTTTTGACTGTAAATGGTTACACATTGTCTCTATAATCTCTGAATTAAAATGTTGTGTGGATCTTGAAACCTCTAATAAAATCAAAAATCTCTTAATAAATTTTCTTTTCGAGCTCGTCCATTTGATCTAGATTGATAGAAATTCTATTATCCACAAAAAATGCTCATTGAGTCTTTTTGCAGGTCGAAATAGGATTCCCATTTCTGTTGGGGTGCTACCTTGATTCATAGAGCTTATTGAGACAACACCATTGAAGACTTTGATATCCTCTTTCAACTTCATATTGATGGCCATTGTATCCCACTAAGGTGAACAATGGAGGTGTTCTGGCAAGCGTCACTCCAATAATGGATCAAAGTGAATGTCGATGGCACTTCTAATGGAATCCCGGGACCTGTGGGTTGTGGTTTTATTTTCAGAGACTATCTTGGTCATTGTCTTAGATGCTTCTTTGGTAGATGTGGTACTGCATCATCTCTAGAATCAGAAATGAAAGGGTGTGTTACATGTCATTGAATTTTCCATGCACAAGGGTTGGAACAATATTTTGGATTGAATGTTATTCTACCACAATTGTCTACACTATTTTTAATGATTTAGGGAATCTTTCCTGACTTCATTTTACCTATTGGATGAGATGCCATACTTCACTTCTAGAGACCACCTACATTATCAATCATGACTTCCGTGAAGCGAACATGGTTTCCAATGGTTTAGCTAATAATGAAGTCAACTAGGGAATAACATGGCGGGATGACCTGCCTGTTGACATTCTCACTCTTTATGATAATGATTTGTAATAAGATTCCTTAAATCAGAATCATGAAGTTTCTTTCTATCCTTTATTAATTTATTCCATGGTCTTCAACTGAGTTGCTACATTCAAAAATAAATAATTGGTTTGATACAAATTACATTTTCATACAACAAAAAAGAAACTTATTTTGTGTAATATTCAAGTTTTGTTACTAAATTCATTTTGAAGTATTAATGTATTTTTGAAATTAAAATATTATAATAAAATATTATTAATAAATAATAATTATTAAATAGAAATTATCATTTAATTTAAATGATGTAACCAGTAATTTTTATTGGAGTAAAAAAAATATTATTGTCAAAAAACCAAAATTTCTAAATAAAAACAACACTTTATTTGAATTTTTTTTTGAAAAGTGGAGCCTCGGTCAAAGACCCAGGAGAAATTTATTAATGAAAGAAAGAAAGGAGGCTACAACAATCTGAAAGAGGGAGACTTATTACAATCTTTCTCATAATGAGGAATCGAGTCGTCAGGAAAGACATCCAACCAGGTAATGTCCTGATTGACTCCTATATTGGCAAGACTATCCGCAACCAGGTTTGCTTCACGGAACACATGTGTAGCAATGTAGGATAGATCTGCAAGCAAGGTAAGGAATTTCATCCATCTAGAGGTAAGTGGCCATGCGAGGTGCACCACCCCTTTCCAAATAGCTTGGACCACAGTGGTAGAGTCGCATTCAATCCAGATCTTGTTCCATCCTTTTTTCTTGGCATAATCCACAGCATGTATGACGCCCAACATTTCAGCTTCCAAGGCCGAAGTCGTACCGCATCCGCTGAAGAAGCAGCCAAGGCATCTGCCAAGAAAGACTCTGAAAATGGCGTCGCATCCTGCCGGTCCCGGGTTACCCCAAGAAGTTCCGTCAACATTTACTTTGATCCATCCTGGAAACAGGGCTTGCCAAGGACCTCAAAGGTACATCGAGGTTGTCTATAGGACCCCACAATCTGAAGGCAGCGAAGGATCTCGAAATCACCAACAGAATTGTCACAATTATCCTTCTGAAGTAAGGTGGCATCCTTGATGGCTGTAAGAATACATATTTTACCTGCATTGAGATTGAAAGAGCAGTTTTTGTGAATAAAATTATTACGGCCAAACCAGATCACATGTAAAAGCTCTGCCACCACAGCCAAATAGAGGTTCCTGATTTGTTTGGAAAAATCCCCATTCACACATTGTTGGAGTTGAGAGTTTATAGTGCTAGGGAGAGTCCATCTGCAACCAAAAATGATAGAAATGTAATTCCAGAGAGCTGTAGCTGTAGCACAAGACAAAAACAGATGGTTAGCATCCTCACGGTGTTGATTGCACATATAACATTTAAAACATTGAGAAATCCCAAAAGTTTGAAGGCATATATCAGTAGGGACTCTATTATTCCCAACTCTTCAAATAAGGGTGAGGCGCGACGGCCTAATCCAAGGGTTGTTAATAGTTTTCAACCAAGCAAAATTAGAAACAGAATCATTAAAATTTTGATTGTAGAAACGTTTCTAATCAAGGACACCATTAGAAGGAGGTTCCCAGATAAGAAAATCATCAGTGTTAGAGAAAGAATAGTTGCCAATAATGTGCCTGATATTGTCTGGAAGGGTGATGTCATTAGAGTTGACAACCTCTCTTATAGTGGAAGTGGTGTTCTCAGGAAGAGTGGTGGGCGTATGTATAGAGATTAAAGGAATACCAGTCCAGTTATCTATCCAAAAATTCAAGGAGGAATCAGCACTAGCAATCCACCTATAGTTATTCATAATTTTGATAAAAGAGCGTCTAATGGAAGGCCATATGGAAGAAGTGATGTAGCCCAGGTTACCATTTTGAAGTTTGGTAAAAAATCTCTTCTTAAGAAAGACTAAGGAGTCAGAGTTGCTGTGAATCAGGTTCCAAGTCATTATATCTTGTAAAGATTCATTAAAAAGCTTAAGATTCTTGATACCAAGGCCACCTTTATACAGAGGTTTACAACAAGTGGACCAAGGTATGGTGACAAGCTTTCTTTCAATCGTACTGCCTGTCCAGAAATTTTTTTTGATGCAAACGTAGATTTTTTTGAGAAGGCTGGCGGGCCAGCTATAGACCATCATCGAGTAAACCATCTTGGAAACAATAGTTGAATTAACAAGGCAGACTCTACCAGCCATAGAGAGAGATTTACCCTTCCAAGCAGATAATTGATTGATAATTTGGTCAACAATCTCGTGAAAATAGCTGGATTTAGGTCTCCCCCAGAAGATAGGGACCCCAAGATAAGTGAAGGGGAAAGAGCCTTCTTTTATTCCTAGGTATTCAATGATATGTTTTTTTCTATTGGAGTTGAAGTTTTTTTCCAAAGAAAACAAAAGATTTATTCCAACCAATCGATTGTCCCGAAACATCCTCATAATGTGCCAGCGCACCTTTGAGGTTTCGAATGTTCCTCATATCAACCTTTAAGAATAAGATAATATCGTCAGCATATAAAAGATGAGTCGAAACATTATTATTTATAGAATCCTGGATAGGATTAATTTTGTTTTGATTAACGAGGCTAGTTAGAAGTCTACTTAAGTAATCCTCAACAATAGCAAAAAGAATGGCAGAAAGGGGGTCACCTTGCCTAACCCCTTTGGAGCATTTGAAGTAACCTTTAGGAGACCCATTGACTAGTACCGATATGGTAGAGAATCCATGTAAGGTATGGATCATGTTAATAAAAGAGTCATTAAACCCAACGCTTTTGAGAACCTTTGGAATAAAGTTCCAATCCATAGTGTCGAAAGATTTCCTGATGTCAAGCTTAATGGCTACACTGCATCCTCTAGTGACTTTGTTCAGTAGATTAGTACATTCCGAGGCAAGGCAGATACAAGATTGAATGGTTCTCCCTTTGATAAAACCGAATTCGTTCCAAAAAAACAATTCTGTTTGTAATGAGAGTGAGCCTGTTGGCAATCAGCTTAGAAATCACTTTATAGAGAGTGTTGATGAGAGCAATAGGGCGGAAGAGATGAATCTCAACATCATTTTCCACTTTAGTTTATAACATGGCCTTACAAAATAATTAATAACCATCCAAATTGGAAGAAACTATAAAAAACACCAGAAGGTTTGTGTTTTTGGATATTTTTTTAAATAGCCACCAAAACCATAATTTGAGAGAATATAAATAATTCTCCACTTATTTTCTATATAAAATAAGGAAATATCAAATTTCCCTAAACTATAAATCCTTCGATCATGTATCTTCATTTCCCAACCCTCGGTTGATTCCTTCTATGTTTCCCCCAAGTCGTCTAGTAGCTTCCCATAGACATTTGGAGTGACTCTCAAGGTAAAGGATCCTGCAATTCTCCTCTTTATTCAAGAATAATCATTATATTATGTATTTTATCCTCATTTCTTAATGATAAGATATGTTCATACATATTCGACTTATAATAAATGTTATTTTACATAATCAGAGAACCATTTCACTCTCTTTAGGACCACCAATTAACAGTCCTATTCCCCAATCATGGTGCTAAAATTTTCCCATGATTTTCCATCACAACTAGAATTATAGGTATTTGCGACTGGTTATTTGAAACGGGATCCTAATGATAATAAGTTTTTTTGATGGGGTCCCAATGAAAATATCTCGTGGTAGAAAATAGCATCGCAAAAAATATTATTTGCAATGAGCCTATCGCAAGTATTTTTTTTTTGCGATGGGCTACTTCACCGTCGCAAATAAGTCACCGATTATTTACTCTATATATATATATATGTTAACATTTTTGCGACAGGCCCGTCTCAAACACTTTTAAAAAATTATTTATACTATTTGCGACGGGACCCCGTCCTAATAGATCCCATCACAAATAATAAATAATTTTTAAAAAAATAAATTTAATAAAATTATGATTATAAAAAATTTAATTTTAGTATTATCAAAATAATTAAAATAAAAAGATATTAATATTTTCAATATTCACAAAATACTGTAAAAAATATCATAAAATATTATTATTATATTTATTTTTTGTAAAATAAACAAATATTAAAAAATATAATACTGAAAAAATATATTTAATAAAATTATAATTAATGAAACAATAATATTTATATTATTAAACTAATAATAAAATAAAAATTATTCATATTAGTAAAATTATCAATATTTACAAAACAAATCATAAAATATTAAATATTAAATTATCTAATATTCTCACCAATATAAAAGATAGAAAGTGTAAATAGTTCATATTACAACAAATATTAAATTTAAATGTTTTTAACATAAAAACCCACTAGGGGGTCGTCTTTTAGATGAGGTGGATGAGCTGAAGGAGATGGTGGAGCAAACATTTCACAAGACTACGAGTTAGAAGATTAATGTACACCATCTGGTTTCAAATGAACATAAATATTCTTTTTCGGATGTCTTGGGATTAATAAGGTCAAAAAGATATAGGGCTCATTCATCAACTTCCAGGGAGGTAGATTGTATGGAATTATAAAGACCTTCCAACATGAATACTAACTACCATAAGAACCAAACAGACAGAAACCGTCATTAGAAAGACCCAATTGCACGTTTCGGGCTTCTAATGAAAAAGACAGATGTAGAAGATCCAAATTCTTCCATGAATCACCATAATATGGATGATTCAAGCTTTTACCAGTTGAAATATTTCTTTTGTGCCATGACATCATTGACGCTGTGTTATGAGACATAAATAAATATTGAAGCTTGCGAGTAAGGGGGAAATATCTCAACAGTTTTACATGAATCAATCCAGAAATCCCTGGTTGAGCTTCTTTATAACTCGATTTTCCAAATGTGGGACAACTATCCAATGACTCATTTTCATCAGAATATAAGATGGTATCATTTTCACATCCATGAATCTTCCGATAACTAATCCCTAGATTACAAACCATCCTCTTGCTCTCATAGTAATTTGCAGGAAACACATTTCCTTTAGGTAACAGGGTTTTAACCAAAAAAATATATATGATCAAAATAGTTGTTTGACATTGCATTATCGGATTTAATAGCCATAAATCTTGAAACCACTTCTAATTTTATTATCTTGCAACTAGGATATAATGTATCCTTAGAAGACCTCAGCAAATCATAAAATTCGGATGGTGCCAGCTTAGGAGTTAAATAAATATCATCTTATGTTTTAATTTGTTGAAGAGATGGACATGAAACATAATGTACTAAAAGTTGGAACCATGATGGATCCGGAATCATGTTAATAGTATCTTCTCTGGAACTATTTTCACTGTGTTGATACCAAAAAACATAATCTAATTGAAAACCAAACCGTAAAAGATGTCCCCTAACCTTGTCAAATGTGTCAAACGTTCTTAGAGAACATTTTCTACAAGGACACTTAATTGTGCCTTCTAAAACATATTCTGGTTTTTATGATGAAAATTCTATAAAAGCATCAAAACCCTCAACATATACAAGATTTAAACGAGAACCATTTGGATTTCTGCACTGATTTATCCAAGCATGATTATCTAATAATGACTAATGTGGACTTCTTTGTTCCATATTTTTCTACAAAATATAAAATCATAACTGTTTTTGAATATTTTGAAATTATAAAAACACTATTTGAAAAAATATATCTAATTACTACTACTTTTTAAAAATTACCATTAATTATGGGTGGCACAATTTCCAGTAGATTGACGACAACTCTTTTGTCTGACAACTCATTGACTTGCATCTTACTCTCATGAAATCACAAGGAAGAATCTATTCGGAGGTAGGCATATTTATTCTCGTATGCACAAGAATGAATATGCGTAGTTGTGACCAGATTCTTCATTGTGATTTCAGTGTGAGAAAGATGCAAGAGAATGATTCGTCGGACAAAATATCCCCCTTTTCATCGATAAATCATCTTCTTCCAACTTTTACTGCATGAAAACATCATAAAAAATGTGATCATACGAATGAATATCCAATCTCGTGGCTACAATATTTAATAAGCTTATATAGAAGCACATTTTTTATAATTTTTTTGAGTCGGTGAGAGTTGAAAGTAGAAAATTCATCGAGCAAAAGGATTACGGTCAATCCACTAGAAATTGTACCAAGTTCATAAAATTTATTAAAATTTATTAAAATTTCTTTATTATAGTTCTTAACTGTTCTTAACTAATTATTACTATTTATTAATAATTATTCATAATTATTACTAATTATTCCTATTTATTACTAACTATTACTATTTATGACTAACTATTCCTATTTATTACTAACTATACCTATTTATTACTAATTATTACTATTTATTACTAACTATTACTATTTGTTACTAACTATTACTATTGATTAAAAATTATTACTAATTTTTACAAATTATTGCTATGTATTCCAAATTATTAGTATTTATTTGTAATTATTAGTAATTATTAGTATTTATTACAAATTATTACAATATATTACTAATTACTACAATTTATTACTTATTATTATCAATTATTATTATTTATTACTACTTATTCCTAAATATGCCTAAATATTACTAATTATTACTAATTAATCTTATTTATTACTAATTATTTATCTTTATTACTAATTATTACAAATTATTGCTAATTATTGCTATTTATTACTATTTTTTTTATTTATTGCTATTTATTGGTAATTATTGCTAATTATTAGTAATTATTTCTAATTATTAGTATTTATTCTTAATTATTATAATTTTTTACTAATTATTACTATTTATATTTATTTATTCCTATTTATTGCTATTTACCCCAAATTATTGCTAGTTATTCTTAATTATTCCTAAATATTCTTATTTATTCTTTATTATTCTTATTTATTCCTAATTATTCCTAATTTTTCCTAATTTTTCCTATTTATTACTAATTATGCCTCTTTATTGCTAATTATTCTTATTTATTGATAATTATTCCTATTTATTGCTAGTTATTCCTATTTATTTCTAATTATTCCTATTTATTGTTAATTATTCCTATTTATTCCTAATTATTTATATTTATTCCTAATTATTTCTATTTATTAATTATTATTACAATTTATTAGAAATTATTACAATTTATTTATAATTATTACTAATTATTACTAATTATTACTAATTATTACTAATTATTGCTAGTTATTACTAATTGTTACTAATTATTACTAATTATTACTAATTATTAGTATTTATCAATAAATATTACTAATTATGACTAATTATTATCAATTATTAGTATTTATTAATAAATATTAATAAATATTACTATTTATTAAAATTTATTTTTAATTATTAATGTTTATTACTAATTATTACAGTTTATTACTAATTATTAAACTTTATTAATAATTATTAAAATATATTAATAATTATTACTAATTATTACTAATTATTACTTATTATAAATAAATATTACTAATTATTAATAATTATTACTAATTATTACTAATTATTACAAATTATTACTAATTATTAATAATTATTAGTATTTATTAATAAATATTACTAATTATTACTAATTATTAGTATTTATTACAATTTAATAGTAATTATTATTGTTTATTACTTATTATTATAGTTTATTACAAATTATTACACTTTATTACTAATTATTACACTTTATTACTAATTATTACACCTTATTACTAATTATTAAACTTTATTACTAATTATTACAATTTATTACTATTTATTACAATTTATTACTAATTATTACAATCTATTAATAATTATTACAATTTATTACTAATTATTACATTTCATTACTAATTATTACAATTTATTACTATTTATTACTAATTATTAAAATTTATTACTAATTATTAAAATTTATTACTAATTATTACTATTTATTAATAATTATAACAATTTATTACTAATTATCAAAATTTGTTACTAATTATTACAATTTTATACTAATTATAACAATTTATTACTAATTATTACAATTTATTACTAATTATTACAATTTCTTACTAATTAATACGATTTATTACTAATTAATACAATTTATTACTAATTAATACAATTTATTACAATTTATTACTAATTATTACAGTTTATTTATATTTATTACTAATTATTACAATTTAGTATAATGATTACAATTTATTACTAATAATTACAATTTATTACAAATTATTACAATTTAAAACTAATTATTACAATTTATTACTAATTATTACAACTTCTTACTAATTATTACAATTTATTACTAATTATTGCAATTTCTTACTAATTATTACAATTTATTACTAATTATAACAATATTTTACTAATTATTTCAATTTATTACTAATTATTACAATTTATTACTAATTCTTATAATTTATTACTATTTATTACTCATCATTACTACTTATTTCTATTTATTAATAATTGTAAATATTTATGACTAATTATTACTATTTATTATTATTTATTACTTATTATTATTAATTACTACCAATTAATTATATACATTAATAATTATCATTAATAATTTCTAATTACTACTAATTATTAAAAATTAATACTAAAAATTTCAATTAATTAGTATAAATAAATAGTCATGCCAAAACAATTCAAATTTAATTTAATTATAACTAATCAACAATAATAAAAATTAACATAAAAAATTGAAATAAATAATAAATTAAATAAAACAGAAATACCTTAAAACTTGATTTGCTATTGATGTATACGGCTTCACAACTTCTCCGTGACAAAAAAAATATAACTTTGAAAAAATTTCCCTCTGAAATCAGAGTTCAGAGAGAAACAAGATCTAGAAATTGAGTGGAATGAGAAGAAAAACGGATGGGGGAATATATACAGGTTAGATTTTTTGCGACGGGACCCGTCGCAAATACCTATGCCCACATTAATTATTGTTGGCGGTTAAAAAGTTATTTGTGATGGCTCCTATCGTAAATAATTCATCCTGACACACCTTTTGCGACAGGAGGACATCCCGTCGCAAAAAGCTATAAACCACCGCCGGGTATTTGCAACGGGCCCCATAGTAAATACTTAACTATTTGCGAAGGGGGATCCCCATGTCGCAAATAACCTTCGCGCGGTTTTCCGCACCTCCAATGCCAAACCTTTTGCGACGGGACACGAATTCCTAGCGCAAATAATCAGTTATTTGCGACGGGTTGTTACCCCCGTCGCAAATAACCTCTTGGACAGACTTTTTGTCGTGGGATTTATTCCCGACGCAAAAATCCCTTTTCCCATAGTGCATGTCAATCAGTTTTGTAGTGAATACTTGGACCCATTTATTACCAAGGGTGTTAACCAATATACACTTATACTTACTTATTTTGGTACATAAATGTATTTATTCCACACTCACTAATCATGGCATAATATATTATGATGAATTAATCCATTTTGTATAACCTTTGTGGCACACTGAAGCATGGAAATGAAATGAATGTAGCTGGTGAACCCAGAATAATATGGCGCTTCATTCCATTAGTTAATGTTTTAGTCACATAAGAATTCATAAAAATGATTAGTGAGTGAACCTAATCGACCACAATAATTTCAACATCACGATGACTTGCAATTTAAGAAAGTCCTTTTTTTATGATTGAATATTTTACATTACCGAAACATTTCCCATATTACCTTTATTTTATCATGATACATCATGGATCATTTTTTTAGTTTTTGATTCTAACACCTTTTCTGACCCATTGAGCTTCTTATTTTCTAACTTGTTTTCATTCTTCATGTTATTCCATGTTTATTCCCTTATTGAGATTTATATCTAACCCCATTATTATTTATTTCCTAGGGTAATCCAACGAAATTTTAAATTCAATAGTGTTATAAATAATTTCAATAATTATTATGTATTTCTAATTATAAGTTATCATTTAATGTACCAAATTACCCCAGAAATTCTAATAGATCTTATGGGTGGTATTAAGTGTAATATTATGTAATAAATCCTGAATTAATATGTAATAAAGAGAAGTGTTTTCTTAATTTTGTTATTATTATCTATGATATTACTTCAATGAACTTATATATATATATATATATAAGTTTCATGATTTTGAGAATATTCATAAGGCATTATTATATAATCATTAATTCAATCCATATTATTTTTCCTGATCAAGTTATAGATTAAATGGAATTGGTTTTCAATTATTTATTTTTTCGTATTTATTATTCCTGATTGATTCATGATATCTTAAACAATATGAAACATTTAATATTTATTTTCAATCACACATTTTTTCTTTCCTTTCCCCACTATATGAAGACCAAATCCTTATATGAGTTCAATGATTCATATTAATTATTTTCTATTTTTTATATTTAATGATTTCAAATGTATTGTTAGACTCATGTATGTATCCATTTTTTCAATTATTCATATATATATAGTCCTTCAGGTTGAGATCAGTTGTATCTTATACTGATGTAATAAGGTTGCCTCAGTATATAGGTTACCGGGTTCATGGTCTTTAATTGAGGACATCTAAAGGTAAAAATTCTATATTGATGGTAGTTGAATAACTTAAAAAATCACCAAATTTAATTTTATTCATGGAATATTTATTTATTGAACATATCAACATGATATATAAAATGGAATTTGAAAGATTGTATAGAGTTCCACTCCCGATTATATATTATTAACAAATATGGTTTACTTCGAGGATCTAGATAATCCTTCAGCATGAATTGGATACAAAGATGAGTTTTATTACATCTTACCACCATCATATGGATATTTAGTTTGATATAACCATTAAAACCCTAGAGGATAGGATGAAGTCATATCAAATTTATTTCCAAGGATTTTGGGATAAATGATGTCCTAATTATAGTTCTCCTATAATAATAACATCTAATATAGAGATTATATTGAACCATATAGGTCATTGTATGGGGAGCGGTTTCTAATTCCAACATTTTGGGATGATGTTGGGGAGAAGAAGCTAATTGGACCATATATTATCCGATAGATGAAATATCAGGATCAAACCATCCAAAATGATATGAAATCCATGAGATGTAATAATAAAATATATGCAGAAAATCATTAATGTGACATAGAGTTTGAGGATAGAGATACAGATCTAATTTTTATATATTCATGCATTAAATTACAGATTTTTGTGATGAATTGATTGGGTACCCCTAGATACATAATCCACTTTGAGATCCTTGATTACATCAATGTTGTGGCATATCGATTTGAACTCCTACCTGAGCCACCCAAAGTACATGTGGTGTTATAACATTCCCTCTCAAGGAAGTACATATCAGACCACTCACATTGCTAAATCTTGTGAATATACCTTTGGAGAATGATCATTCATATGAGATTTTACCCAAAATGATCAAATATCATAGAGGATCATTATAGGAAAATATGTAGTCAATGTACTTTGGTGGAACCACAAGTTTGAGGAGGTGGCATATGAATTCAAAGCGGAGATGAAACTAAATTAACATCATGTATTTTTTTTGTATGGAATAAACTTTTAAAAGAAATTGTTCTGAATGGGGTAAAATGTAATGTGAAAAATTTTTATAAATGAAATACCCCTTTGGATGAATGAATTCATTATTAAGAAATGTAGAAATAAAAAACACAAGCACTAATTTTTTTTTATTTTAGATAATTTTAAAATATATAATATCATATTTAAAAGAAGGTTAAGCATCTCAACCGTCGATAATATGTTAACTGCAAAATTATCATTAAAATTAGTATATATTAATGTTTATGATAAAGATTAATTACCATAGGAGGAACAATGTATAACCATAATGAGTAGAATTTTACACTATAAAACCAAATTTTTGAATCTTTTAAGGATGGTCAGCTCCTTTTGATTTTCACATGACCAAGATGAAGATGCAATTCAACAATTGAGACATGAATGATTCCAGTTATGGGATAAGTTCATGAAATCAAGAACATGGTCTAAATTATTTTATACAAACGACCCCAAGAAAGTACCACTATCTAACCCTTTAACCTTAGGATGTTTGGTTGATTAACAAGGGGTTAGGTATCAGGACCATAATAGTGAATTTTTTTATGTTTTCATTGTAATAAAATAATTTTTTCCCTTTATTATTATTAAAATTTATATAGAAATATATATGAATTGATGAAAAATATATTTATAAATAAAGCGACTAAATTTGAATTTTTGGAAAATATATAGTTTTAAAACTATTTTTTGATCAATTCATAAATATTGGAATAAACATTACTATTATATAACAATAATTTCATATAATATAATGTACGGTGTGTAACACCCGAGACTTTTATGTTATATAAATTATCAAAGGAATCTTTTTCTACACAACACTTTCTTGACTTGCTTTACACGCAATCGCGACCTTCCTCGATAGCTTGCGTCGTACGCAATACCGAGTTTCACAAAACAACAATATGCTATTAAAACTAGCCGTTATGAATAGTAATAACCACTTTTTGAAATTTTATAAATTTTATTTTTCAAAATGGACTTCATTTTTGGACTCAGAATATCGAAATTAGCCTAGGGTGAAATTTTGGTATTTTTCTGAAAACTTTCAATTTTTGATGAATAGTGAAACCACTAAGTGGTAGGTTAAAAACTGAATTTTGCATAAAACTTAATTTTACCGCTTCTGTGAATGGAATTTCGAAAATCCGAGAGAAACGGTTAATATCAAGGACTAAAATGTGGTTCAATGAGATGAAAATAATTTTTTGGTGAATAGTAACTTTTTACGATTTTTACCGCGGTTAATAGTAAATAGGGTAACTAAGGGTAAATATGATATTAATATTACCCTAACACATGTCCTAATTCTATTGTACAAGTGTAATTCGACCAAAAACAAACTTAGGAATAAAATATGACCATTTAGGCCCACTTGGATTAGATTAGGACATTTATTATTAATTTATTTAAAGAAGGGTTAAAATAGTTAAAATCAAAGGTTAATAAGTAAATCATTTTTAATATGGGGTTATACATAAGCTAAATTCAATTGTAAATATTCATTAGAAAGCTAAAAAGATTTCCTACATGATGATATTTTATTTGTAATTTTTAGACATTAAATAATTTAATTTATTTATGACATAATGATGATGCAGTAATTATCTTATTAATGAAATATTGACATAATTGATGTTATAAACACCAAAATAAATGTAATTTGAGACTTTTTATGAATTCCACTAATTTTCTAGGTTACTATGATATATTAGTGTTGATTTAATCAACTTGGTTCGAACATATAATTCTGTTATGACTTTCAAAAAAATCATATATCAAATAGTGTCAAAATTGACACAAAATAGTTTTTAAATCAAATATTATATTATTAATTGTTATTTTACTCCTAAAAATCTAAGGTTCGGCCAAATGACTTAGATAAGGATATATATATTAATAATAAACAATTTGGGGTTCGTTTGGCTTGTTATAGTAAGTGTATTAACCATATAGTGAAAGAAAACAAAAAGACACGGTAAAAGTTAAATTAATTAACTTAGAGTTAAATCTAATTGATAAGGTTAACATAATACACCAAACTTGTATAAATCCTATTGGTTGATAGGATTTCGACCCTTACCCACTTTATCTTCGAAATAAGACCCTTTGGAACCATTATAAACCGATTCTGACTTTAATATAAAATAATATTTTGAGATATTCCTAAGGTGCCCCTCTCCTCCCTTATAAAAGGGAACCTCCTCCCCCTCCTCCTCACACCAAATTGAGCACTCATGCTCGGCCAACCCCTGCCATTTTCTCCTCTCCACTTCCCTAGAATAATCCTAGAGGTCCTGGTCTTCTCCAAAGACCAATCTTAGTTCCTTAAGTGGAGGATTCAAAGAAGCGTTCCAAAGAAGAGGTAATATCCATTACCGATCTTTTCAATTTCTTTCTTCTTCAACTTCTTCTTCTTTAGTTGTTTCATGATAAAGTAATAACATCAGTATTACTTACATACTGATATGTTATTATAAATATAAAACAACCCTAATTCACCTTCTATCCATCCTATGGAAAAAATGAAATCACCACGCGTGCGTACGTACGGAATACCGTCTCCACGCCGTGGTGTAATCTATTTTCCACCATCACCTTACAAGGATGGGTATAATGGTGTAATGAGTAACTACATATGATTATTATGAAGTAATATTGATACTGAAATAATATATATATACTCCAATACAATTCCACGATCATAGGAACGATATCATCACACGTGCGTACGTACGGAATACCGTCTCCACGATGTGATGCGACTCGTTCTACATGATCTTCATTTCATAATGATTATATAAATGAATTGAATAAATGAATATGGTATATACTACACTAATACCATTCTGGAAATGAATTATCTATAACCTAAAGATAAGAATAAGAATTTATTCGACAAAACACGCATAAGAACACAAAGTTATAAAGACCCGAGTAACAAGTAACAATGAAATATTACTAACAAGAAGCTAATAATATGACCATATATGATATCATATAAATATGTATGATTCTGGAATAAGTCAATAACATTATTTAAACCATTATACATGAGCTTCGGACACGTACAAAGCAAATCGGACCTAGGGTAAGGGAAAATACCACAATCTCATTTTTATCCGAGATTGTTTATTCGTAAGTATTTACTGGGGTGTATTTTATCATCCACATCCATGTTCCCTCAATATGTAATATTGTTTCCATCCACTTACAATAGTTTAAATCCAATTTTACCCTTAGGTGAGTTTTTAGTAAAGAATATGAAAGGAATCTTTTGTCGTTTTTCCGTACGAGGTACTTTTTGACTTTTCCGACAAAAGTATGAAGAATGTTTTTTTAACTTATACGGCATGAATGGATTTTTAAAACATTGTTTCCAAGAAGCTTCCTTTACAAGTTTTCAAGTTTATTTTTAATCAACTTCTTTTAGTTTAAAGTTGTATGACATGTTTTTGAAGTAGAAAGGATATTTTCCTCAAGAATAAAGTTCAAGTGTTTTATCAAAATTATTTTCCATCTAAGATAATAAAGGGTTCTGTTTTTATCCCTATTATTACATTGATTTGATCATGTTGTGATGGAATTATTTTTATGAATTCCACTATCTTATATGAATTGATTTATGATGTCATGATGTTTCAAGAATCCCATTTTTGTTACATGTGTTATGCGATGATGTATGATTATGTGGCACACATAAGAAAGGATTAATTATAAGATGGGTGGGACCTATATCTCCCTCCAATGCATTGGGTAAAGATTTTATATCTCATGAGATAGACATGGCTGGAACGGAAGGTTATTTCGGTTCAGTGATACAGGACTGAAACGAGGAGTGAACTCGGTTCAGAAAGGGACTTTGTCCACTAAGATAGTCTTGGCAATGAGTCATGACTAACAAGAAATGATTTTCCATGATTATGTGTGCATGCCACAAAGTTTCAAGTTTTATGTTATGATTTTGGGGATCTCATTTTCACATCTATGATTTATTCCATGTTAAGATATTATGATCTCTTTTGCAGGTTTTGATTTTCAAAAAGATATGATATGATTTTCATTTCCTTTATTTGCCCTTGCTGAGCATTTGAGCTCACCCTTTTATGTTTTCTTTTCCCCAGGTCAGGAAGATGGATATTAAGTAGAATATGCTAAAAGGGACCCTAGATATGATGAAATAAATGGGAGACACTGTAGAAGATTTATGAACCAGTTGTTTATGTTTCCCAGTTTCTAAAGACACTATACCTATACGGTCCTTTGTGGTTTTGTCATATGTTGTAATAAGTGTTCTTCAATTTTGAAGTATTAACAATGTATGTAAAGTATGGGTCGTTATAGTTGGTATCAGAGGCAAAGGAGGTAGGAATGTATCCGATCCTTGGGAACTCTCACATGTGAGCGTTGGACGAAGCATGGATCTCCGCCCAAGGGCTTCATGTGGAAATGGCTGCCACTGGGGATGGTGGTGTGTCCCGCCCAGGGGGTGTAGCCGCCCATGGAGTGCCCTGATAGGTATCAACTATAGTCCACTGGAAGTAATTCCAGACCGCTATAGTTGGTATCAGAGGAAAGGTATAGTCAACCTTTGGAAACTAGGATGTGAAAGCCTTAGTAAGAACCCTAAGGATAAGTCTAAGCATAGAACACAATCTTAGTGTTTTAGAAATGGCCATGAATAACCTAGGATAAGACCTTAAGCATGAAAATTTTATTCTTGAATTATGTGGTTTCCTATTATAATTAGTGTTGCTCACACTATTCTTCTTGGTTTTAGTCAATGGCTGGAACCCGAAGGAACCGTGTTAATGCGGAATGCGATGGGCAATGCAATGATTGTCCCCCTGAGCAACCAAACGATATGGGAGCTGGAATGCAAAATCTTGTAGCCATGCTCACACAACTTTCTCAAGCTATGAATCATGCAGGATTTCCAAACGAGCAAAGGAGGGAGCAACATTCTGTTGAATCCTTCATGAGGCAGCGTCCACCTTCTTTCAGCGGGTCTACTGATCCATTAGTTGCTGAACAATGGATTAGTACTACTGAAAAGATATTTTCAGTTCTTCAATGTTCTGAACATGATAAAGTCATCCTAGCAGTGTACCGTTTGGAAGGAGATGCTGATCAATGGTGGAATCTTGTTAAGAATACGAGGCAAAGGGATGAAATTGAGTCTATGGAATGGGACGAGTTCAAGAACTTATTTTTCAATAAGTACTTCCCTCGTATTCTCCGAACAAAGATGGAGAAAGAGTTTCTTGAACTGAAGCAAAGGGATGATGAATCTGTTAGTACCTATGAAGCAAATTTTACAAGACTTTCAAGGTACGCTTATGGTATTATTATCCAACCTGAGAGTAAGATCGATCGATTCTTTAGTGGCTTAAAACCAAGTCTTCGAAGGGCGTTAGCCATAAGGGACTTCAATAGCTACGAGGAAATCGTTCGATGTGCTCTCAAAGTCGAGATGGAGATTGGAGTAACCCATCAGTCACATGGGTTTGATAAGAAGAGGAAGATGGAATTCAAAGAAAAATCTAAAGAGCACACTGAAAAGAAGATGAACTTTCCCTTATGCTCAAAGTGTGGAAAGAAACATGGAGGGAGTTGTCTTAAAGGGACAAGTTAATGTTTTAAATGTGGAAAGGAAGGTCATCGGGCATTTGAATGCCGTGATAATGGGAAGAAGATGTCTAATGACGCAAACAAAGGAAGGGATACACAGAATGAACCTACTACACTTCAATGTTTCAAGTGCAAGGAGATGGGGCATTATGCCAATCAATGCCCAAATCCAAGGGTTGACGATGATGGTCGACGTCAACAAAATCTTAAGGCTAAATACAAAGGAAAGTCACATGAAATTTCTATCAGCGATGTGGAGTACGATAACGATGTGGTGAAAGGTACACTTACCATCCACTCTAAAGTAGAAAATGTTTTGTTTGATTCTGGATCCACCCACTCTTTTATTTCTGAAGAATTTTCTAAGGGTATCACCGTATTACCTCAACAATTAGATGTTGAGTTAGCCATAACAACACCTAATGGCACATCAATCGCATCAAAAGTTTATAATTCTTCTCCGATCGAAGTTTGTGGGAAAGTGCTTCCTGCAAATCTTGTGATCCTTCCTTTAGTGAAATTTGATTTGATTCTTGGCATGGATTGGCTTTCTCTATATGGAGCTCATATCAATTGCCAAAGAAGGGAAGTCACATTTCATATTCCAGATCAATCTACGATCGTATACCAATGCAAGGATGAACATAACCTTCCAGTGGAAATTTCTTCCATCTTATGGGTATTGATTCCACTAAATGAAGGTTATTTATCTCAAATGGTTGGTGAGAAACTCACGATTAAGAATATGCCCATTGTACGGGAGTTTGATGATATCTTTCCAGAGGAATTACCAGGTCTTCCACCAAATCGTGAAGTTGAGTTTTCAATTGAACTCGTACCGGGTGCTTTGCCTATTTCAAAGACACCTTATAGAATGGCCCCAATTGAGTTGCAGGAATTGAAGAAGCAACTCCAAGAGAATCTTGATAAGGGATTCATACGCCCTAGTGCGTCACCTTGGGGAGCACCTGTTCTATTTGTTAAGAAGAAAGATGGATCAATGAGACTCTGCATTGATTATCGAGAACTTAACAAGATCATCATCAAGAACAAATATCCTCTCCCACGCATTGATGACTTATTTGACCAACTACGCGGAGCTCAATACTTTTCCAAGATTGATCTTCGCTCAGGGTATCATCAATTAAGGGTCAAAAGGGAGGATATACCAAAGAAGGCTTTCCGTACAAGGTATGGACACTATGAATTTATAGTGATGCCATTTGGTCTTACTAATGCCCCTGCTATCTTCATGGATCTAATGAATAGAGTCTTTAGAGACTATCTTGATCAATTTGTGGTAGTCTTTATAGACGATATTCTTGTCTATTCAAAGAGCAAGGAAGAGCATGAAGATCACTTGAGAATTATATTGAAGACCCTGAAAAGGAGAAGCTTTATGCCAAATTTACCAAGTGTGAATTTTGGCTTCAAAAGGTTGCATTTTTGGGTCATATAATCTCAAAAGAGGGGATATCTGTGGATCCAGCAAAAACAGAGGTTATCGAAAGATGGTCAAGACCAACAACAGTAACTGAGATCCGAAGTTTTCTTGGTTTGGCTGGATATTATCGACGTTTTGTAAACGATTTTTCACGATTATCTAATCCACTCACCAAGTTGACTCGGAAAGGAGTTAAGTTTGTCTGGACAGAGGAATGTGAAGAGAATTTCAAGGAGTTGAAAAGAAGGTTATCCAGTGCACCTGTGCTCACACTGCCTTGTAGTGGAGAAAGGTTTGTGATCTACAGTGATGCATCCAAGAAGGGATTGGGGTGTGTTCTTATGAAAAATGATATGGTGATAGCTTATGCCTCACGACAGTTGAAAATCCATGAGCAAAATTACCCAACACATGATTTGGAGTTAGCTGCGGTAATCTTTGCATTAAAGATTTGGAGGCATTACCTTTATGGTGAAAGGTGTGATATTTATACTGATCATAAAAGTTTAAAGTATATTTTCACACAAAAGGAGTTGAATATGCGTCAAAGAAGATGGTTGGAGCTGATTAAGGAATATGACTGCTCAATCCATTACCTCCCTGGGAAAGCAAACAAGGTGGCAGATGCATTAAGTCGACAAGACCATGCTAGTTTATCCATGATGAGGATCACAAAAGATCCAATATTTATGGATTTACAAAGGATGGATCTTGGAATTATAATGGAAGGGGAAAAATCATATCTTTCTCAAATGAATGTTCAACCATCTATACATGTGAAGATTAAAGAGGCACAGAAAGAAGATGTCGAGTTACAAAAGAAGGTGAGAAATGTTCCTGAATTCAACCTTGATTGTGATGGGATAATAAAGTTAAGGAATCGGGTTTGTGTTCCTCCCATCCCCGAATTAAAGAAGGAGCTGCTGGATGAGGCTCATAGTTCTTCATTCTCTATTCATCCTGGAAGCATGAAGATGTATAGGGACCTGAAAGAGTACTTCTGGTGGGATGGCATGAAAAGCGATGTTGCTGAATTTGTCTCTCGATGCTTGGTTTTTCAACAAGTTAAAGCTGAGAGACAGAAGTCTAAGGGGATGTTACAACCATTACCCATACCCGAATGGAAATGGGAAAACATCACTATGGACTTTGTCACAGGACTTCCTAAAACATCCAAAGGCAATAATGCTATTTGGGTCATAGTTGATCGTCTTACAAAGTCTGCGCACTTCATTCCTATTAGAGAGGATTTCTCTCTAGATCAGCTTGCCAGGATATGTGTAAAGGAAGTGGTAAGATTACATGGAGTACCACTTTCTATTATATCTGATCGGGATCCGAGATTTACCTCGAAGTTCTGGCGAAGTCTTCAGCATACTCTGGATACAGAGTTGAGTTTCAGCACTGCTTATCATCCCCAGACAGACGGTCAGTCTGAGAGAACAATTCAAACCCTAGAAGATATGTTGAGAGCTTGCTCTATGGATTTCAAAGGTGGTTGGGATCAACACCTACCTTTGGTAGAATTTTCTTATAATAATATCTTTCACTCCAGTATTCAGATGGCTCCTTATGAAGCTCTCTATGGAAAGAAATGCAGGACTCCAACTTGCTGGGATGAAGTTGGGGAAAGAAAGTTATTAGGACCTGATCTCGTTGATGAAATGGCAGAAAAGGTCAGATCTATTCAACAACACATAAGAGCAGCTCAGAGTCGACAGAAAAGTTATGCCGACAACCGAAGAAAAGACCTAGAGTTTGAAGTGGGTGATAAAGTGTTCTTACGAATATCTCCCTGGAAGAGGGTTATGAGATTTGGAAAGAAGGGGAAGTTGAGCCCTAGATATATCGGTCCTTTCGAAATACTGGATCGTGTTGGGAAGGTAGCTTACCGATTGGCGCTTCCACCGAATCTCTCTCAAGTTCACGATGTGTTCCATGTATCTCTCCTGAGAATGTACATACCAGATCCTTCACATGTACTCAGCTCAGAAGTTGTACCGCTGGAGCAAGATCTTTCTTATGAAGAACAGCCGATAGAGATTCTGGATCGTAGCGAAAAATTCCTACGAAACAAGACCACTCGCTTGGTGAACGTTTTATGGAGGAACCACCAACTTGAAGAAGCTACATGGGAGCTTGAGGATATGATGAGGGAGAAGTATCCTCATCTGTTTGTTACAAAGTGACGAATTTCGAGGGTGAAATTCTTTTTAAGGGGGGTAGAATGTAACACCCGAGATTTTTATGTTATATAAATTATCAAAGGAATCTTTTTCTACACAACACTTGCTTGACTTGCTTTACACGCAATCGCGACCTTCCTCGATAGCTTGCGTCGTACGCAATACCGAGTTTCACTAAACAACAATATGCTATTAAAACTAGCCGTTATGAATAGTAATAACCACTTTTTGAAATTTTATAAATTTTATTTTTCAAAATGGACTTCATTTTTGGACTCAGAATATCGAAATTAGCCTAGGGTGAAATTTTGGTATTTTTCTGAAAACTTTCAATTTTTGATGAATAGTGAAACCACTAAGTGGTAGGTTAAAAACTGAATTTTGCATAAAACTTAATTTTACCGCTTCTGTGAATGGAATTTCGAAAATCCGAGAGACACGGTTAATATCAAGGACTAAAATGTGGTTCAATGAGATGAAAATAATTTTTTGGTGAATAGTAACTTTTTACGATTTTTACCGCGGTTAATAGTAAATAGGGTAACTAAGGGTAAATATGATATTAATATTACCCTAACACATGTACTAATTCTATTGTACAAGTGTAATTCGACCAAAAACAAACTTAGGAATAAAATATGACCATTTAGGCCCACTTGGATTAGATTAGGACATTTATTATTAATTTATTTAAAGAAGGGTTAAAATAGTTAAAATCAAAGGTTAATAAGTAAATCATTTTTAATATGGGGTTATACATAAGATAAATTCAATTGTAAATATTCATTAGAAAGCTAAAAAGATTTCCTACATGATGATATTTTATTTGTAATTTTTAGACATTAAATAATTTAATGTATTTATGACATAATGATGATGCAGTAATTATCTTATTAATGAAATATTGACATAATTGATGTTATAAACACCAAAATAAATGTAATTTGAGACTTTTGATGAATTCCACTAATTTTATAGGTTACTATGATATATTAGTGTTGATTTAATCAACTTGTTTGGAACATATAATTCTGTTATGACTTTCAAACAAATCATATATCAAATAGTGTCAAAATTGACACAAAATAGTTTTTAAATCAAATATTATATTATTAATTGTTATTTTATTCCTAAAAATCTAAGGTTCGGCCAAATGACTTTGATAAGGATATATATATTAATAATAAACAATTTGGGGTTCGTTTGGCATGTTATAGTAAGTGTATTAACCATATAGTGAAAGAAAACAAAAAGACACGGTAAAAGTTAAATTAATTAACTTAGAGTTAAATCTAATTGATAAGGTTAAAATAATACCACAAAATTGTCTAAATCCTATTGGTTGATAGGATTTCGACCCTTCCCCACATTATCTTCGAAATAAGACCCTTTGGAACCATTATAAACCGATTTTGACTTTAATATAAAATAATATTTTGAGATATTCCTAAGGTGCCCCTCTCCTCCCTTATAAAAGGGCACCTCCTCCCCCTCCTCCTCACACCAAATTGAGCACTCAAGCTCGGCCAACCCCTGCCATTTTCTCCTCTCCACTTCCCTAGAATAATCCTAGAGGTCCTGGTCTTCTCCAAAGACCAATCTTAGTTCCTTAAGTGGAGGATTCAAAGAAGCGTTCCAAAGAAGAGGTAATATCCATTACCGATCTTTTCAATTTCTTTCTTCTTCAACTTCTTCTTCTTTAGTTGTTTCATGATAAAGTAAAAACATCAGTATTACTTACATACTGATATGTTATTATAAATATGAAACAACCCTAATTCACCTTCTATCCATCCTATGGAAAAAATGAAATCACCACGCGTGCGTACGTACGGAATACCGTCTCCACGCCGTGGTGTAATCTATTTTCCACCATCACCTTACAAGGATGGGTATAATGGTGTAATGAGTAACTACATATGATTATTATGAAGTAATATTGATACTGATATAATATATATATACTCCAATACAATTCCACGATCATAGGAACGATATCATCACTCGTACGTACGTACGGAATACCGTCTCCACGATGTGATGCGACTCGTTCTACATGATCTTCATTTCATAATGATTATATAAATGAATTGAATAAATGAATATGGTATATACTACACTAATACCATTCTGGAAATTACTTATCTATAACCTAAAGATAAGAATAAGAATTTATTCGACAAAACACGCATAAGAACAAAAAGTTATAAAGACCCGAGTAACAAGTAACAATGAAATATTACTAACAAGAAGCTAATAATATGACCATATATGATATCATATAAATATGTATGATTCTGGAATAAGTCAATAACATTATTTAAACCATTATACAGGAGATTCGGACACGTACAAAGCAAATCGGACCTAAGGTAAGGGAAAATACCACAATCTCATTTTTATCCGAGATTGTTTATTTGTAAGTATTTACTGGGGTGTATTTTATCATCCACATCCATGTTACCTCAATATGTAATATTGTTTCCATCCACTTACAATAGTTTAAATCCAATTTTACCCTTAGGTGAGTTTTTAGTAAAGAATATGAAAGGAATCTTTTGTCGTTTTTCCGTACGAGGTACTTTTTGACTTTTCCGACAAAAGTACGAAGAATGTTTTTTTAACTTATACGGCATGAATGGATTTTTAAAACATTGTTTCCAAGAAGCTTCCTTTACAAGTTTTCAAGTTTATTTTTAATCAACTTCTTTTAGTTTAAAGTTGTATGACATGTTTTTGAAGTAGAAAGGATATTTTCCTCAAGAATAAAGTTCAAGTGTTTTATCAAAATTATTTTCCATCTAAGATAATAAAGGGTTCTGTTTTTATCCCTATTATTACATTGATTTGATCATGTTGTGATGGAATTATTTTTATGAATTCCACTATCTTATATGAATTGATTTATGATGTCATGATGTTTCAAGAATCCCATTTTTGTTACATGTGTTATGCGATGATGTATGATTATGTGGCACACATAAGAAAGGATTCATTATAAGATGGGTGGGACCTATATCTCCCTCCAATGCATTGGGTAATGATTTTATATCTCATGAGATAGACATGGCTGGAACGGAAGGTTATTTCGGTTCAGTGATACAGGACTGAAACGAGGAGTGAACTCGGTTCAGAAAGGGACTTTGTCCACTAAGATAGTCTTGGCAATGAGTCATGACTAACAAGAAATGATTTTCCATGATTATGTGTGCATGCCACAAAGTTTCAAGTTTTATGTTATGATTTTGGGGATCTCATTTTCACTTCTATGATTTATTCCATGTTAAGATATTATGATCTCTTTTGCTGGTTTTGATTTTCAAAAAGATATGATATGATTTTCATTTCCTTTATTTGCCCTTGCTGAGCATTTGAGCTCATCCTTTTATGTTTTCTTTTCCCCAGGTCAGGAAGATGGATATTAAGTATAATATGCTAAAAGGGACCCTAGATATGATGAAATAAATGGGAGACACTGTAGAAGATTTATGAACCAGTTGTTTATGTTTCCCAGTTTCTAAAGACACTATACCTATACGGTCCTTTGTGGTTTTGTCATATGTTGTAATAAGTGTGCTTCAATTTTGAAGTATTAACAATGTATGTAAAGTATGGGTCGTTATATGGTGTAATCATTATAAGGGTCAAGAATATTTTATATTTAAAAAATTTATTTTCTGATAAATATGTATTTTCATTAAAAATAGTAAAATAATATATTTGGATAATTATTTTCATAATATAAATAGTATTTTAGTAATTAGAATTTATAGATTTTCGAGTGGTAAATTTATTCAAATTTTATGAGGTGTCAAATTTTTTTTAAAAAATTCAACATAATATAAATATATGATTAATATTATAACATCATAATGGTCCTAAAGTGGTTTAATAAATTTAATAAAAGGAAAATAATAACAAATATATTTTTTTCCTTACAAATATTTTCTTTTATTAAAGATATAAGTCATTAATGTATCCCCCAAATCATATATTATTTTATATGTTTTATAATATATTGTTTATAAACATGACTCGCTTCTATATCAACAATGGTATTATTATAATATTTATTATTCCTATACATATAAAATATTTATTACCACTTTTATTTGAAAGAAATCGTGGGAAAAAACATTTGTTGATTTTTGGTTTTGAATATTTTATTATATATAGTCAAATAAATATGTTAGAAAATTAATAACAAATCACCCCCTATTTTCCTATAAATACCCACCACAATTCCCACTCCTATACAGTTTTCATCATGATTTTTCACTCCATTTCCATCTTTAAACACCTCATATTATGTTCCAAATCTCATAATATGATCGTACTAAAATTTCATATGTTCCATCCTTATGTAAAGGATCTCTAACTATTCTTTCCTTTCTTGTACCATCTTTGTATTCATCTACATAAATATCAGTTGTTTGTATTTTAATTCCATTAAAAATATCCCATTTCAATCCATGTTATCTTCCAATAAATATATATCATTTAACCTCTATCAATTTTACCCTAAAATTAGTCATTACTTTATCGAAGTTAGGGGTTCTCTCTTCCTCCTCTATATTCATAATAATTCATTGAGTTATTTTATTTTATTTCCAATTTTTCATGTTGGAATTTAGTTTTACAAATCCACATTTATATTCTTATTATTTTTGTGTAACTGAAGACCACATTTCACTTTCATTACACCCTTTTGTTAATATTTATATACACATGTCATGCTGTAGAAATTACCCTATGATTTTCCATTCCAAACATTTTTTATGAACAATAATCTTCATTTCCACTCAATGATATTCATCTTCAATATCCTATTATTCATTGATTTTGGAATTAATTGTGTATAAACCACAATACTTAATCACGGAATTAATGTTTTTTAAATGTGTTCTTTTTTTAAATGATTTATGTGGCACACAAATGAATATACATGATATGAATGTGATAGGTGGGCCTGAAATTATATATCAATCTAATGAATTGGGTAATTTTTTTATCAAATGAGATACAATGTATTGTATAAGGAATTTTATCCTAATAATAAAATTTTATTATGTCTCAAAAGTTATTGTTGAATTATTCTTATAATGTCATGTTTTATATTGTTTCCTAATTTCAATATTTCCACGATGTTATCATCCTAATCATGATTCAATGGTCATGCCTTCGAATCTCACATTTTTATCTTACATTGATATGTACCATGAATAACATGTACTAATTTTATAGTGTTAAAATTTAATTATTCCATTACTAGGATTTATAGTTCACCCCTTTCTTATTTACATCCCTTGATTATCCCATGCAGTATTAGAAGATCGATCCAATATAATTCAATATTTTAATTTATTTAAATATTATTTTTATAACCATGTTTCATGTTATTGGGTTATATATATAATTAAAAGAACATACAAATACAAATAAACTTTTTTGATTATATTAAGAGTATCATTATGTAATAAATCATTAACGATGGTATTTTAATGTTTCGAGTTTCCTTATTCCTTGTGACAAGTACACTGATGGGGGGGAGATAAATTGGGGAATGAATCTCACTCCAGCATAATCATTTATTCTTCAAAAACTCATAACATTAAAGGATCATGAAATTATTTTTATTAGGTTCTCACTTACGTTTTAATTTCAATAATTATCCGATTATTACATTATATTTCCATTAATCCAATTTAATTTATTATTACTTATCCCACAAATAAAAAATCACCAATATAATTTTACCATGAAGTATGTAAATCATGCACATAAGATAAAATAATTATAAATGGTTCTCCAAAATTTGTCTAATAAAATGAGAGTACTATAAAAATGTGTTCAGTTACTCAAACCTTGTAAAATACTATTATGTAGTACATTTATTCTATGAAACTCTAACACAGTGGAAACTACTCTTGCAAGTTTCACTTCCCCACTTTAGGATTTTGTCTGACCATTTAAATAATGGGAAAAATATTTGGATTGTAATGAAATAAAAAAAAATAACACTATTTTTTTATATAAATTCCCTGAGTATATATATGTTCTCGTCAATCTTCATACCACAACACCTCTTCAAATTTATGATGTGAAAACCATAATGATAGAATCTTCACATTTTATATGATATAATGGAAACTCCATTTTCTTTTATTTTTAATATCCTTAATGAGTTCCAATGCATGAATATATCTTTCATCTCTACCTAAAATTTTATTTCTTATATTATCTTTCAATTTAGTTCATTACTCTATGCCTTTCACAATGAAAATCATTACATAATTCTATTGATAGATGATATCTCTACAATTTGAATTTATTTTAATACATTATCACTATTTAAATATAATGTATCTATGTTCCCTCATTTAAGATCGAAAACTACCTCTATGTAATTTGGTGAAATTATTCCAAAATATGATCCAAATATGATTAAAATTTACCCATTAAATTCTATAGTTATCATCTAGGAAGACTTGATTTTTAAAATATGGTAATATATTTACTCGACTAATTATTGGTGTGAGAATTATTATTATAGAAAGATCTTTATTCTCCTCGAACCATTACTCCTACCACCATGGGAACCTTTTTGGAAATAAAATATACTTTCTATTGAGTAATCTAGAACATCTAAATTCCCAGGATGGAACCCCACAATACATTCCATTGTGAAAATATCAAGATTACTATTTGAATACTTCTCTTAAAAATAGTTCTCTTTTACCCATTAAAATCACCTTAATGTAAAATATTACCAGTATTACATAATGATCCTTTGGGAAATTAACTTCTTCCAAAACAAGGGTTTCTCTAAATAGCTTTATCCATCGAAATCCACCATTGAGATTTGACAATTTAGAAATATCTCCCAAAAAAATAATATTAATATTCCATAGGATGATTTAGATTCTATTTAGAAACTACCAAGACATTATCATCCTCTTATAATGGAATGAACAACTGAGATCCAACATAGTTTTATCTCACACAAGTATTTATTCATTCTTATATATCTCTGTAATGAAATATATATTCCCATAAGATCCAACCTTATCTACTAATATGGTGTGCTAACTCGACATGATCATGTCATACACATTCTCGATCAGAGGAAGATTATTCTTTTTTTTTTATCACTTTGAGGGCAAGGGGATTAAGTCATAATGCGTTTCATTCAATTATTTCTTTAATATAGTGACACATTATCCCCAATTCCCTTAATGGATTCATATGTATCCTACTCTATGTGCCTTTAATTCTTAAATAGATTATTATTTTCTTTATCAATTTGATTCTTACATGATCATTTATGATGTCTTTATAGTATTTCATAACATGAAAAATGCAAAATCATTTTAATATAGCTTTAAAAAACAAATAAATAATCATTCAAAAAATATTCTGCACCGAGATAATATTATTCAGATCCTAAAAAATAATATTAATGATATATATTTAATTGTAAACATGGATTCTCTATAAAAAAATAATAAATTTATAGTAATTCGTAAATATAAAGTGTATTTTCCTGTTCAATCCATCATAAGTCCACGTTTCTTCTATATTTTATTCCAAACATTTCCAAGGAACATATTAATTTCATTCGATATTTATTAAACTAGAAGGATTAAAATCCTTCCCTTAACATTATATTTTAATTGTTGAAATATTCTTCACCCACCTTTACTACCAAAAATCAAAACGCTTAGGATAACTTAATGATCTTATAATGCCATCTCCATAAAAAATTAATCAATATCCTGGATTTATAATTAAATTGTAAAAATCTCCATATTATAAATCATTAGTCGATAAAAAATCCCACACCAGTCATCAATTCTATATGGATAATATCAATATACCCCATTAGATTTATTGTAAAATCTATCACGAATCCAACACGAACTAAACATCATGAAAATCATATATATCATATTATCATTAATATTTCCACTTCAAATTCCCTTATATTAATGATCCTTTATTCCACCCTTTAAAATAAAACATAAATAATATCCTCAATCAAACATTATAAATACATAAATTTTTAAAATAATTTACCTCAATGAATAATGGAATTATATTCATCAATATAATCATTCTTCACCAAGTTTATTTATTTTAAAAACCACAATATCTAAATATTTTGTACTTATTATAAGGTTATTTGGTGGATCATTCCATAATTATCAAGCATGATATTATAAGAGGGTCAAAAATATATAATAGTAATATTTATATCATTTTATTCTAAAAATAACATAATAACATAGGATTATTTAATTATATCATTCCCATTTTTCAATATAGTCCTTGAATCAAATTTTGAGATTTTAGAACACCACAATGAAATACACCTCAGGGATACCTTAGTTTTAAGAAATATAGTCACTTGATTATCAATATAATATATTTGACTATTAGGATAAAAATATTTAGCTACATATTTAATTCTTCTCAATTAGGTATCTTTCCACTAAAAATTTATCTATAAAAGAACTCAAATCCCACTACAAAGGAAATCAGTGTAGTAAAATAATATTTAATTTATTAAATCAATACTTTTCATTTAATTTACCCTAAATTCATATGTTCCATATATAAATAACATTGTTTTTACCAAGGAACCCCATATAACCCCAACCATGCATTAACACAACCATAAAGTGAATGAACAATGAATACAGAATTGTGTTGGTCAATCAAAATTTCTTCTCGAATGGGGGATATATACACACAAATGTGATAAATCGATTTAGAAATTTTTTTATAGGATGTAATTCCCTCTATTAAAGTGAAAAACGCATAAAACTGTGTTTTTTATGCTTATCTACCATGGTATCCTCTTCTATTTTCATGGTCAAAGTCCAACATACTAATATTTTCAACATACACGAACACTTTAACTAGACCATGATTTCTGTAATGATATATCAGAAACTTAATGTTTCATGAACATGTACAACTCCCAAAATAGTTTGAGATTCAGATCATGACTTCATACCACTTTCATATTTTGATAAAAATTATTCTTGGATCATATCTCCCAAAAAACTAGAAACAATTTAATGATTTCTATTACATTTGTTATATAGAAGGAGATATGATAATCCTTTTCCAAAATATTAGTAATATTTTGTGTAGATATAGAACAAAATATATCCCTAATCCTTTAATTTGGAATATATCATATATAATACAACTTCAATGTTTTTTATTTTGGAATAATCTTTTTATTATATCCAAAATAATAAGATTCTCATCCTTGGTTATTCTTTCTAAAAAGAATCTCTTAACACATCACTGATTAGAATTTTTTTTGAAATCATCCTATTTATATGATTATCACTATAAGAATTATTATATTTCACAAAACATACCATGCATTCAGATATTTCATTCAAAATACTAGATTTTTGAATTCATTCCCATTTGTAAGTATAGTTTTTATCTTTAGAGGAAACATATTATTAAAATTAATATTTGAAATCATCTCTAAATGATCTTCTTTTACTATCCCCTGATATCCATTTAACATGATAATAAATTTATAACTAAATGAATGTTGATTTTCGTGATACATTATAGTTGAGAGTTTCCTTTATTCACAAGTATAGTCAAAATTAATATGGTAAATGTTATCAGAATAATATATATAATTATTTTTCGTTTGAAACATTATTTTATAAATTTTCCACCAAACTCATATAATTAAATATAATATACATAATTATAAAAAAAATTATAAATAAGAAAATAAATTCCAAAATAAAAAAACATTTATCTTTATTATAAAATAATAATAATTCTTTTAACATCAAAACATTCCTGGAAACATTTTTCATGTTATCTATTATTTTCAATTTTCATAGGAAATCCCACGGTTCCCTTCATTTAAATGTTTAATCATACTGTGTCATGATCATTATCATGTTTTATAAAGGTATGAATCCTTTTTGAAACAATTATTATTTAAGTATTCTCATCTAATGTGGTGTAATTTCCCATCATCATAATAACAGTAATCAATGTATATTTAGTGAACAAATATAAATCATATTTTATTATTGGTTTACCATTTTCATTTGATTGTTCCTTTTACTTTATGAAAATGATAAATTCATCTTCATGCTGTAATAACTATATTATTTCTCCACTAAATGATAAGTCATGTCTCTGTTGAGTCTCCTCCCTTTATAAATTTAATCCTCAATTATATTGTATTGATCATTCATCATGTAACTCTTATTATTTATCCTAATGTGCAAATAATAAACGGTATCCTTCATTCTCACCATCACCTATTTATACCATTGATTCACTTGATCAATTGTTCCATGTGAGTGATGTTTTATCCTTCTTGGACTATAAATATTTTGATACAATGACATTTTCCCTGAATAAATACTTTTGTTTCACTACTTTTGAAGAAGTATTCTACAATTCCTCACCCATAGAATTTTTAATCTCCCTTATATCAATATCCAGTTAAACCAGAATTTTGTGAATGTTTCCTAAAAGCATTATCTGTATTTTAGTCCTCCAATATATATGTTATATTCTTCATTATCCTTCATTAACATTAATGATTATTTTTAAAATTATATATCCACATTCTTAGAAATGGTGATAGCTTTATCATTATTCCATAATATTACAAATTCAGAAGTAGAACCAACATTATCTAGGAAATCATTATCATGTTCAAGTTTATCTCTATTATTGATTGAATAAATTGATTCAAAATCTAAATAATTCATTCCTTACATTTTAAATATACACAAATGATTTATTTAAATCAAAAAATCAATTATAAATATTTCATTATATGGAATTCTCTTGGTGTTATTCTTATTGTTTATATTCATTCTATCTTCTATTTCACCAAAAAAACATTGGTATAATAAATATGAACTTTAAAATATAAAATAATCACCACCAAAAAAAATCCAAAAAATTCATACTTTCTAATTCCTCTTGTTACGACAAAAATAGATTTTTTTAGTATCTTGTCATATCCCACAACCAATAAGAAACATTCATAATCTAGTAGTGTGTAGTGAGTGTGACCCTCGAGGTCCACCTCAAAATGTATATGTGAAACTGACTCGAACCAAGGGTATAAAAAGAAAAAATGGGATGAATATCCATATTAATTATAGGGACATAAAACTAAAATCACTAATCTAAACAATAAAACATAATTTAAACCTATAACTTATGTTTTATGTAATATCAATTAAATAGAAGTCTCTAAAAATAAAAAGTTAAACTGATAACTCCCATTAAAGTAACTTCAATTATAGCACTAAACCTCGAGTTTGAAAGTTCCTACCCAATAAATGAATAAAAAAAACCAAAAACATATATTTAAAATGATGGGTGAGGATAAATGTGTATTTAGTAGGATTCTCCTCAATAACTCTCCTAAAATTGGGAAATACTCAGAAAAATCCCTATGTGAATGAATTGTCAATAAACACACACATCTTCTATGTCAACTAAGACCCCACCACACCATGTGTCACTCCCCAAATGTTACATACATGTATAATAACATAGTATAAAAATAATATATAACTACAAGGTACCATACGGAAACATTCCTTTGATTTGTTTCCTACATGTACTTTTATCCCTTCCACAACTTTGCCCATGCACAATATACACCTTTCACAACCATTTACCACATACCAAAGTGACGACATCATTATCAAGAAATATCCACCACCATGTAAAATCAATACTTCACATCTCAAATGAATATTGCATCATTATATCAATAAGGTATCATGATTTTGAAGGGAATCTAGTTTATTCTATCCTAAAACCATATGAATCCACTACTATGCACCACATCCTCATCCCATCACACCACATTATATCACATTATTTTCACTGTAACCTATGACTATCGAATCTTATGAATCATCACTTCAGGCCATTGGAACCAACACAATATTTGAAGTGAGATTTCAGAGGATGGATTAGTTGTCCCTATATTCCCTCACCATATTCGATGTTGGGGAAACTCATAGAACACAAAGAATTTGGTCATTGGTATGGTTATCTAATTTGTATGCGGTGAATATGAAAGAATAAGGAAAATGTAACATATAATATAGTAATATATAAGACCAATGTCAAGGTTCAAAACCAGAACATTATTACAATGGTTAATAATAGTAAAAAAACCGCAATTTCAATATACCAAAATCTACTAACAATACTATACCACAAACTATAACAACCATATCATATATTGTAGTGAAGACATAATTTATATTTTATTGTTTAATCATATCAACTATCCATTTTAGAATGTACTCCTTTACTATCCATATTAAATTGATTAATCAATTTATTGTCCCAAATTTAAGGTCAGTATATTCATCATCCATCAACCATGACAATTACTGGTCATTACCCATTCATTTAAATCATTTAAACTATATAAGGGATAATAGTTATTAAATTTATTCCCATAACCATTACCACATTTATCCTCAATATCAAAATTTCATACAAGTAGATAACTATAACACAACCCACAACAACCAACTAATCACTACATGATCCACCTTATGAGAGATGTTAACAGCTTTCACAATGACACTTAATTTACACATACAACACATTACAGCATTAGAATATCTATAACAACATACTCCCAACCTACCCAAAGAAAACCTGATACAACACCTAATACACAACATACATCAATACCCCAAACTATTCATAATATATCACTTCCTATATAACTGAAATCAAAATAATATAAAAAATAATTCTGGTAAAAAAAATAAAGTTTTTGTTAAAAAACTTATATAATTTCCTTATTATTGAATCTAATTATTTTAATAAAGTACCTATTACATGATCAGTAATACATCAATTATATATTCATAAAATTAACTCACAAACATATTTAATATATTAACAATTTTACGAATGGGGGTCAAATCATTCTAATATATATTAATCATAGTCCACTAAGAATAAGTTTGAATCAACAATAAATTATGATTAATATATTATAATAATTGGAAAATCATATGAATCACTCCTAACATTCTATTTTCATTATATATATTTGTTTTGTTTATTAGGATAATCATTACCACCCACTTAAGAATGAGAAAACATTATACATCTGAAATTTTACAAAAAAAAGAAGGTAATGTATTGAATCCTCCACCTAAATTTAGGATTCAACAATTTTAGAGAAAGAATATGGAGATGAAGTTTTTATGTAAGAAAATATCACAATGGGAAAAACTAAACATCCTCTATAATATTAATTTATAACTATCTAAATATGCAAGTGCAATAACCCAAAAGTCGACCTATAATGACAACCTCTCCATGAAGAAGTACATTAATTGAACCATATGGGTGGTGAGAGAAAATAATCTTGCATCAAAAGTGGTTGATCTATTGAATCTTCAGACCAAATATAATCAAAGGGTACCAATAGGTCACTGAGGATGTAATAATGATAAATGTATGATTAGAGGATCATTTTGGAAACTAGAATAATTTCAATGGACTTTTGAATTTTATTGTAAAACTAGAAACATATTGAATCATAATAAGTCTAATATTGGTCATGTGTTTATGGGTACATATCAAATGAATCATTATAAATCAAATCATAATATATCACACATTCCAATTTAGTACTCAACCACCATTATTAATTTGATTCAACCATAGTGGGTCATGGGGTGATGTCCACATCCACACCACGATACCCTAATTATAAGTACATGATAGTATAGACAATGAACCTAGAGAGAGAGAGAAACAAAATAAATATCAAAAATCGATCACAATCATTGATTAACCAAAAAAACATCAAATGATGGTGTTATATCTTCATTTTTATGGACACACAAAGATTCCCACATTAATGAAATTTAAAAAATCCAACAATCTCATTAATTCCGTAACTAGATACCGTCACACTGCTACTAGACATTTCAAAAATGATATATGTAGTAATCATAAATTCTTATACAAGGTTTTGAGAAACTTTATGTTTTTCACTGTACTATATTTATCCATAGATCCTCTAGTTATAAGACATATGAAAGCTACACCATGATAAAAATTCTTCTTAAAATAATGGTGACACTAGTATCTAATGTCATATGCCCCACTCCTTGTAATAAGAACTGAGTTTTGAACCATTCCATCATGGTGAGATACACTGAACTATTAAACCACACTCTTTGTAGTTAACATGTAATTTTTTAACACATATGGACACACTATGATGCATCTATTCTAGTTATTATGTCTGTTTAATTAAAAGATATCATCCTATAACATTCTACTAACACATATAAATATATATATAAATATATATAATGTAATGGGTTTATAAGGGATTATTTATTTAATTATATACTAGTAAAATTTATTCATCCTTTTTAATAAAAGAAATACCCACAAAGGAAATAACCACAAGCAAACAGAAATAATCCTTGTAAAAGAACCCATAATATTAATACACAGATATTTAAACTTTTTATATGAATATTTAATACATTAAATAATGATCACCACTTGAAACGTAGAGGTATAGTACCATTGGAAACATGGATTACAAAAAACTACTCCATAAGTGAAATACATAATTCCCAACTAAAATAATTGCATCTAACACTCTTTATATAAATATCATACCTCGTACCTTTGTATATAACCTATGAAAAAGGAAACACAAGAATGGGTGAAATTAGAAGAACAATAAGGTTAAAAGTCATATATCAATGATCACTTGAGCTTAATAAGATAATAAGGTTCTGATAACATGTGTATACAATTTAAAAATCATGCCATGTATATCATAGATCACAATATTTTGTCATGATATAAATATTTTTACATCATAAGACATGAATCATATGGGAATAAAATATCATGATTCATGAGAACGTAAAATTATCATGATAAATGAGCTTATGGAATACATATAACATTAGAAAATAATTTCCATAGTAATTGGGATCACTATTAAAACTGTCATTGTGTATTGGGTTCACTATATAAAACATCATAGTAGTCAAAGAATAATCCCTTGTCTATATTATTAGGGAAATTCATTTATTTAATAGGGTTCACTCCATATTCCAATCTAATTAATCTCATGAGACATTAATCCTTACCTGAAGAAGGGGACAAATATAAAATTCTAGCCCCCCCCCCACAAGCCAAATAATGATATTCATATATATTTTTTCCACAGGATCATAAAACCATCATCATATAAGAACCCATGAGAAGAAATGGGTTCTATAAATATTTCATAATTTTATAAACATGGGGAAAGAATGTAGTTTCATTATCATTTTATTAATTTTTAATAGAAAATCCCATGGAAAATGTACATGTTGCATCCCCAACATGAGTAGCCCGAAGCTGGGGCATTATTTATTATACTATAATAAAATAAAAGGAATCCCATCATGAATGAATAAATAGTTTATTAGTGTTGGTAAATGAGATACATAATTTAAATTCACTATTAATTTTAAAAACTAAAATACCTAAATAATTTTCTTTTTGGACTCCATTATTTCATTATATTATCCCTATATGTAAATCACAAAATACTTTGTTGAATTCAATGAAACATTTGACATAAAAATGTATTTTTCATGATACCCTATAATGTTAATAATAAAATATAATCTATAAATAAACAAGGAATAATAAATTTTGAATGGTAAATAATTTAAATACATGTCATTTAATAAACAACTTGAGAATGATATGGTAGGAATAAACGATGATCAAACAATGAAATATAAATAATTAAATCATCCCAAAAAATAAACATGGATATCCTATATAATAAAACAATCTTATGGAATAAAACTATATAAATTTATAATTATGGAATACAGAAGAAATTATATTTAAAAAATAATTTTTGGCCCTTTTACTAAGAAAGTTGATACCATCAAATCCTTGTGACCAAAAAGCATTATAAATGGGTACATCCTTAGCCAAAACCCAATATAGATTATCTCATGAGATCATCCAATGCATAAGGTGGATATAGTGGTCCCTCCCTTCACTTACAAAGTCAAATTCATTCCTCATATGATAGGGGTGAAACACAATTCACCAAAATATTCATAATTAAACTTTAATGTGAATTGTTAATAAATTCCACCATCACTAGACATAATCATAAACTATACTGAGTAATGTGAATGGTATCAAATATTAGAGTATGTGCATGAGAACCAACATATATTTAATTTATCATAACCATTATTCATAGTATTTAATATTAATAAACTTATTATCACATCATGATTATTCTTCTGCATAACATTTTATGTGATATTGTCCTTAGGGTAGCTGTTGCACTAAATGGTCATAGCAGTTCCCCGCTATGACGAGAACCATGAAGTTAAATGATAGTATTCATAAAAATATGTCATATTGTATGTAGATATAAATTTAGGGACACAAATTAAACATGTTATCATGGGTGGAAAATCATTGGACATTGAGGAACCTTCTCATGGTGTACGCCCATTGTAATATATAGCATAGAAAATTATGAGAATAAGACTGATGAGTAATCAATCAAAATTTATATGTAATAATTTAAGATCTTATATGTAAACATGTGTATTGATCATTAGACCTTAATATTAATATTATTGATAATTTAAATTCACAAAAATTTATATATTGATGGAAACCATGAAGACATATGTTCAAGGTGAGGTAGGATATGTTTTGTGCATCATAAGTAATATTTTATTTCTGAACAATGGAGATTTGTTTTCGTTTTATTTCTTTAATAGATGTTGATATCTCATTCCCTATGATTGAAATTATATAGATTAAATAAATCTATGGCTTTGGTATTCTATAGGAAATATCAACTTTTTAAAATTCAATGAAAGATACATTGAGCACATAGGCAGATGAAACCATAATGAAAAGAGATTGATGATTCATATCATGATAATGTGATTATATTAAACAATGGGAATCCATAAATTGCGTTATGTATTTATAAAATTTACCTCAATATCTATGAGTTTCTTGCTGTTATTCTAGATGTTATCCTTGGACATTAGGTCTCATTACCTAATTACACATAGAAAGAGGCCTAGAGGGTTACACACAAAGTGTATCCAAAATCGTAGTAAAATAATATATTGTTTATTGATAAATTAAAAAGTTTAATAAATATTATTCATGCATGTGGAGTAATAATTATTCATATTTTCTTGAAATCATAAATGTTTCCAACAATTATTCAAGAGAATATTATTTGAGTGTAATATTTAATATTTTTTCCTATTTAGGGACTATAATATTTATTTATTTATTGGAAAATAAAGCAGTGAAATTTATTTATTAAATAAATAATAATTATTCAATGATTGATGAATATTATGGGGGGTTTTTAATACTGAGTTTAATGGTATTTTGAGAAATATATATATTGAATATTATTTTATTAAATAGTATTTAATTTTAATTCAGAAGTTTAGTACATTTGGTGATTTAATAAAAAAATTCTTATGGAAATGGAGTTCCAAAAGAATTAAATAAATAAAAAAGTTCACTTGTGAAATAATTTATTTCAATCCCTAGTAGGGTATAAAACCAATTATAATATTTTTCAAGAGAGGTGAATCATTTTTTTGTGCACAATAAAATCCATAGAATCCTTTTAATTCAATAGATATCTCCCTTATCAAATAAATCTCTATATTACAGAGCATGTACTTCCTCCATTATCCAATCATATGTCTAGATAGATCAGGAATAGGACTTTAGAATAAATTCTTAATGTGATCAAATGATAATGAAATAATAAATAGGAACTTTCACACTAGAACATCCATATTCTTATAGAGTCTTTTGGAGATTTTTGGTACACATGTCGATCACCACTATAGGGAATAAGTAATTTATTCCAGAAACACAATGATAGTATGATATAGATCCATTTTTAGATCCATAAATTATGAATAAATTATCATAATGTAGTTATTTATTTCCATAAATTAGTTTTAAATAATATGTAATGATCATGCACTTTAGTTCTAGAATTTAATCAATTTTCAAGATTCATTGATTCAAATCCATTTTTTTCCAATGTTTATCATTGTGTACATCTCAGATTGATCATTAATCATGGAAAAAGGAAATGTTGGGCATGTCCTATCACACATTTTTCTGCACCCAAAACCTTCATATGAAATCAAAGGGGTCATATAATTATTTATTGTTATTTACATATAATTTTGATTTTATCATCAGTAATTTGTTTTCAATTATATATTAATACGTATTTAATATGAATTATGATATCTTCTTCTTCCATTTCATTTATCATAAATATAATATAATCAATTATTTTTATTAATTATATAGAATGTAAATCAATGGTATACAATGTGTACTAATGTTTAATAAACAATGAATTAATTTATAATTAATTTATGGTGTGTTCATTTATTATTTACAATGCATGTAATTATACCCCACATGTTAAACTATCTAGCCTAGAACATGGTCTTCCATTGTACATGTCCTGTAACATTCGTAAATGACATAGTTACATGTTGAATTCATAGGTTTGTGCCTCAGGTAGATGGTGAGAATAGTATGACATATGTATCCGGCCTTTACACACGGAATTATTATAGAAAATTGTGAAAAATTAAAATGAATTTTTAATATTGTGTACACCATATCATTATGTTCTTTCATGTGTTCATTTAGTTTATAGGAAACATAATGTGTTGGGTTTTAATATATTTAAATGTTTAATTAATTTCTATTTAATGTTCAGACTTGCATATCATGAATGATCCATATTACAATTATTACTCCATGTGAGATGAAGTATAACATGTGATAGAAAAATCATGCAATCAGTGTAGTCATTACGATGATAGTAAAGATCAAAAATTACAATATAAGTCATGTATTCCACATGACAAAATATTTAATAGAAAATTATTATAATACATGATGGTTAGTTCTGATGTGTACTCAACAGGTTTTTTTGTTATGTATATCTATGAAAAAAACTAAATATAAATAGATTTATTAAATTTTTTTTAAAATTAGGGTGGATTATAATTTCAATGAAATTCAAAAGAGAATTAAGATAAAATAATTAATCAATTAAGGAATATAATTAACCGATTTTAGCACTAATTATTTTATATATTAATTATTAAGAATTTATTTCTAATTTTATTAAATGAATATTTCATTGCATGCATATAGATGATTACGAGCCTTGAGTAGACCACTGTAAATTAACGATTTTAGTTAATTTATTATTAAATTAAATTTTAATTACTATTTTCCATCATTCCATTTAATATGTAAGTTCTTGCATGCCCATGGGTTCTTATATGTAAACACTTTCCCCTCACCCGTGTGTGAGAAAAAGCATACGTAATGGATGGAGATCCAATTATAGTGGAGGTTTTTCATATTCAAAGTTGAGGAGAAGCCAATCCACGTGGGATATGTAGGTGGATAGGAGGAATGATTTAACATGTACTATAATTGGTTCTTCGTGTCCCCCCTTGGTCAATATTTACTTTAACATCCAATAGATAACCCAACCATTTGTAAGAGATCATGATCATACCATTAAATTATTTCATATATCTCAAGTATCAAGGTTATTTCATTAATAATTTTTTTTCACAATCTTTTAAATTATTGAATATGCAATAATTTATGATATATCTAATCTAAATTGAAATATGCGTAAATATTATCTATGAAAAAGTTAATCTCTTATTTAAATCCATGTAATATTAACAATAAAGTCTTAATGATTATAATTGTATATTCACATATAATAGAGGAAAAACCAAAATAATTAATATTATATATATATATATCCATCCAATACTTGAGTTAAAAATGAAACTTAGTTCGAATTGCATTAACAACCAAATTTGGGATGCATTCAACTATGGGGGAATTTATAAATGATGTTTTGGTTAGACCTAATTTTTTAATAGTAAGGGTTGACTTCTAAATCACTACTTCATCAAAATGTGAGGTGTGATTTGATTAAATATTTTTTACATATTTTAGGATGGGGGTCTGCTGAACATATATGGGAATTGTTGGTTAATGAAGTTGGAATATAGAATGCATTCCTGAAACCCATAAAATATCATAACCGGCCAATGTTTTGGTGATCAAAAGGGGAATATGTATCCTTGACACTTGAATGTAGAAGAAATAAGATATTATGAATCCAATGGTGAGGAATAATGAGTGTTGGAAAAATATGGAGAGATTGATAAATATAAAATTCACTTATTTGTCTTAAATTTATCATATTATGTAAAAAATATCTACACATCTTATTTGAATAAATGTCATTAAAATGAAATAAAAGATATCATTGTGATCCATACTTTGGAAGGATAACCTTCTCACTGGACTGAATTTCTATGAGTGGAAATGGGGTTTATGCATTATCCTATTCCATAATAAGAAGTTATATGTATATGAAGAACCTATTCTAGATGTGCTTGGTAATGAGAATAGTGGGGAATAATTGTCTCTCTATGAGAAATAATTAAATGATTCTAAATAGGTTCAATGTATCTTGATATCATCCCTAACCAATTAGATGTTGAATAAAAATGAGGACATGGATGTGTATATAATGACATATCACCATCGACATGTCTATCAGTTAATGGAATGAAAAGAGAGATATGAGATCTACAGTTCTCTGATTACCACTAATATTAGAGAGTTAATGCTAAATTGGCCTCATTTAGTCACATAGATTAGATATAATGGATGATTGTATTTTTAGGGGTTATATTTAAAAATGAGTTGAACATTGATATCTGACATAACTAAATAACCTATACATTTTATAGTTTATTTATTAATTATAACATGAAATACAGTAAGAATACTTTTTAAACTATAATGACTTTGATTGTCAATGTGGGTAAAAACATTTGGAATGGAAAATTCTATATTCTTATGGTGAATAAAAAATAAAAGAACATGGAGAAGGTGCCCAAGAAACATATCAACTACAATGCTCCCCTGAATAATCCTCCCATGAAGAGGAAGATCTAGAGGTAGGGAAGGAAAATGGTGTGATATGTTTTTCATGTGGAAAGGAATGAAAAGTCCAAGGTGCATTCTTTATTAAAATAAATATTTGAAAATACACTGATATTTTATTAGATATAAGTTTTAGTGCTCACATATGTATCATAATACATGATGAAATTTGATTCTGAAATAATTTTAGAGGATAATCGGATTTTCCATATTCCAATGGTCTATGGATAGATTCTATATCCATTGGTTATGAACTCCTTCCATTTCCAACATGATTTCTGTTATTTTTAAGGGATTTTGTTTATGTACCAACTATTAACATGAAAATAACTTCAGTATCATTCCTCGAGGAAGATGGATTTATTTTCATATTTTCAATTCAAATTTGTTTCATTTATAATAACAATATATGTTATGGTATGGGTCATTTCAATAATGATATTTATGTATTAAATTATGAAAATATTGTGTTGGAAATAGTTAAGAAATCACATTTACATTACTCATATAACACTAAACAGTGTAATCCCAATCTTGGTCATGTAAAAGAGAAGTGTTTTATAGAATCCAACCAAGATGGATATTTAGAATCATTATAACTAAAAACACATTAAATATTTCATTCTTGTTTACATGGGAAAATGAACAAACAACTATTTGGTGGATGTAGTGATTGAGACACAAAGCTTCTAGGTTCCATATGCAATTAGGTGTGTAGACCATATCTACTAGAATTTGGAGGTATATCTTGTTTCTCCGTAACGTCTACTAATGATATGGGTTTACATGGGAATGTATACTTGATGAGGTAAATGTATAACAACCTAAAACCCACACTCCCAGAACATCCACTAAAATCCATAGCATTACAATCCTGGATTGGATGCCAATAATTGTGACCCAAAATTTTCATATAATACATAGAGAATGAAAAGGAAAACATAGATAAATTATATAGCAGGGAACCTTTTAGTTTTATAGTTATAGAGAATTTTCAAAAACATATATATATTATATAAACAATTCACATTACATTAATTTAAAATTTCTTATGCTTAACCCATCATTTAATTATCACATTAATACATCATCTTAAACCTTATGAAATCCCATCAAGGCATAACTTGTTCAACATCATTATTTAAAACCTGGGAAAAAACAAAACATAAAAAAGGTGAGAATAACTTCTCAGTGTGGGTGAACATTAGAATTAAAAATTTAATGCCATTAATTATAATTATATTTCATAAGGGTATGATAATATAATCAATGTGTTTGATAGAGTATTAAAATAAATCAAACCCATAAATACCTATAACCTCAAATATGAAAACATCGAAAAGGAAACAGTTATTACAATGAATATTCAAAATCCATGTAATGTCTATCATGATCATTAGAGAGATTACAACCCTATAGGGGTAATAAATAAAAAATATTGGTGTCTTGGAATGTCAAATTAATGATCCCTTATAGAACCCTTATATAACTCTCAAATAATCCAAGAAAAGTCAAGTAACCATACAGATGAATAGAAACATTATCAATGTAACATCCCAAGTAAGTAATGAATAATATATATTTTTAACTATGTCTATTAATGATTAAGATAGTGTTATAGAGGCTTAAAATGAAAATAAATACAATCTTATGCATGGAATAAACTAATATTCTTAAAAGATTGTTTTACTGCCTTTTGATGGCAAACCATTTTTGAATCTATATTTTGACAATGTTATAAACTATGTTTGTCAAAATAAACTTATTATTTATGATTGGTACATCAAAATTTACTTTGTGTGAATTTTTTGTATTTTTCGGACAATGTTCAATTTTTAATGAATAGTTAAAAATACTGCATTTTACATCAAAACTGCTTTTTAATCTAATTTATTTATATGATTAGATTATCTTTTTAATTGGTATTAATGTGTAATATGAATATATTTTTACCATTTAATCCAATGGTGGTCATTGGAATCAATTTCACTTTGAAATTAGACTTAAACTAGTATCAATCTCTTGATACTTATTGATTTGTAAAAACACGCTATTTGCTCTGGCAGCGGGAATTGTTTATTAAATTAATTAATGTGACTTATATGATTTGAATTTTGTAAAATAGACTTCATTTTTGAATTCGGAATATCAAATATATCTTAGGGTGAATTTTTGGTAATTTTCTGAAAAACTTCAATTTTTGATGAATAGTGAAACCACTAAGTGGTAATCAAGCAAACTGATTTTTCAGTTAAATGAAAGTTTAACACTAATGTGTATTGAATTTTGAAAATCTGACATACATGTTTGTCATTAAAAAGTAAAATGTGGTTCAATGAGATTATAATAATTTTTTGGTGAATAGTAACTTATTAAGTTCTTAATCACGATTAGTGGTAATTAGGGTAGTTTAAGGTATAAATAATATTTTAATAAAATGAAATGACCTAGACACATGTCCCAACCTCATTGGTTGTGTCATGGCCGACCATGACATGCCATGGGTCAACTTGGGGACCCCATGGATCCACTTTTGTTGGGAAATGACATAAATTACTTTTTATTTAATGTTAAAGTGAAAATGACACAAACATAATATGTTTTACAAAAACAATTTTTAAGTGGGGTTATACAAGTCCAAATTTTGATTATAAATATTAATTGGAAAGATAAAAAGATTTCCTACATCATTGAATGTTTTTATGATTTTTGGACATTAAATAAATTAAATTATTTATGACATAATAATGATGCAGTGATGACATCATTATTTGACGATTTAAATAAAATGGAAAGACAATGTAAAATCTATGAACTACACATGGCCAAAACCAATTGGATGAGTGGATTTCGAACCCTTATCACCTTATCCACGAATTATATCAATGTGGGACCTTTTAAAACCGAAACACATTTTCAAATAAAGTAATATTTCTTTACTTTCCAAAAGTGCCCCACCTCTCCTCTTATAAAAGGCCCTCACCTCTACCTCATTTCACACACTACTCAAGCCTTTGGCTCGGCCAACCCTTTCCCATTTACTCTCTCCACATCACTCTCCTCATACTAGAGGATTCCCTTTGGGCATAATCATTTCAAAGGAATCCTTTAGGCTCAAATCAAAAGGAGTTACACTTTTAAAGGTAATTCATTCTCTCATGTTCATTTGTTTTATTTTGCTTATCCAACCCCCTAAACTCTTTTTATTTACTTCTTTTGTAACAACACCAGTATATTCAATATACTAGGATGTTGTTATAAGATTTATTTGATCTACACTCTCACAAAAATACATCAAATGGTTAAAGAACATACGGTTTCCGTGGATGGCGAAATTCTGCCTCCCGAAACGATGATTGTTCAACACTCATTTAACACCTTCAAAGGTGGCCATTATGATGTCACTATTTTTATATATGATATATAATATGTTTATTTTTTCCTTAAGCTGATGTTTTTTTCATTTTGGGCACACCTTTATGGTTTCCATTATGGGTAAACACGATATCTTCATTTTAGGAAGTGCGGACTACCGCCCCCTGAAAGTGATTTGATTCGTTAATACCATATGTGGGATGTGTAAAGGATAAAGTTAATGATATTATATATGTTATTATACTGGAATTATAATATACTTATATATAATTATGATTCCATTCCAGAAAATACGAAATAGAAATGGAAGTAGCGTTCATGCGTACGTACGGCTTACCGTCTCCATGAACGGTGCATTTCATTTCTTACCTCTAAATGATTATGTAATATTATAAATGAATGTATGTACTGGATATATATGACATATATGATATCTACATCATGAATACCATTCTGTATATAATGAAACTTTGACCAAATTAACAACATGTAAGTGTAAGAAGTCTATTTTTGACTTAAGAACCAAATACCGACAAAATGAACATTATTAACTTAACTGATTACATGATGTTCATAACATGGTATAAAAGGAATAATGAACTTGAAAAAGATTCATAATCAAGTAGAGATTAACTCAAGTTTATTATTCAGGAGATTAAAGAATGGTCGGGTCAAGTCGGATATGAGGTATGGGACTTCGTCTCAATCTCCTTTCGTTGAGGCATATTTTATTTTATACCCAACTTTCTTTTATAGGGTGTATAAACTCCTTTGACTTTTACATTTATTCAAAAGGAATCTTTTTTATACGAAGCGTTTACTAAACGACAAAAGGGAATGTTTTTGTCGTACGTATGCGGCGACAACGACTTCTCCGCCGTCGTGACCGTTATTTGAGTTTCGGCTTTCTCTACAAGCCATACTTTTTTTTAAGAAAAATAAAAACCATGTTTTACTTTTATTTTATTTTGGTATTGAAAATGGTTTTCATAATGTTTTTATATCAATGTGTTTTATTGATATCTCGTGATTGAAATGTGGAAATTTTATGTTTCCTTTATGCATGTTTTATGTGATATGATTATATTATGGTTCTTGGGCATTATTATGAAGACGGGTGGTTCCGTGATAAACTAAGGGCAGGAGAGCCCGTTATAGCTCTCCAATGCATTGGGTAACGCGAAGGAGTGAAACGTTAAGGTTTCTCCGAAGAGATTTTAGGGAATATACTGTGATGGGTATTCCAAACGTAACCAAGAGGGTTAATCCCTACGAAAGAATGTTATGAATGCCTCAAGTTACCTTTACGTATTATGATTTCTATGATTTATTCATGATTTTATGAGGAATGTTAAAGTGACTATGTTTTATGGGTAAAGTATGATTTCATTCTTATGTATATATGAACTCATGTTTCCTTTCCATGTTTTTTTATGACCCATACTGATTTTTTATGCTCATCCCAAGTTTTTGAAATGTTTTTCACAGGTCAAGGGAAAGGTACATGATAAGATGATAGAGTCAAGGATGTGTCAAGAAATAATCCATGTTTTATTTTAAATGTGTTTCCATTGATGGGAATGAAGAATACTATCTTTATGTAACCACTTTGTTTATATGTGGAATGTAATGCAAGTTTTATGATCTAATTCTCTAAAATTCTAAACCCGAAAAGATCCTCAATGTGTAATCTTGTAATAACTCAAGATTAAGTAAGGTTTAAGGCTGGGGCCTTATAGTTGGTATCAGAGGTCGGTTTAGATAACTTTAGGAGTTAGAAATCTATTAAATGATTATCCAAAAATATTTTTTTTGAAATGATATAGCATTTGAAGATTACCATGTTGCTTCATCTAAGACATGTTTGTTCAGAATGGTTTTCCGCAGAGGAAATAGGGAAGCAGTGCTAGGAAGGCATACAGAAGGAAATAACCTTCCGAATCAGCCTCCAGAAATGGTCGGAATTGGAACTGAACAGTTTGTTGCAGTAATGGCGCAGTTGACTCAAGCGATAAATGGCGGTGGTATCCATGCACGAGATCAGCCAGACCAACCGCAGAGGAACATGTCAGTGGTGGAACATTTCATGAGGCAACATCCACCATCATTCAGAGGATCATCTGACCCTATGCTAGCTGAAGGGTGGATTAAAGCACTGGAGAAGATTTTTGATGTCATGGGGTGTTCAGACAATCAAAAGGTTAGTCTTGCTATTTACCGATTGGAGGGTGAAGCAGATCAGTGGTGGTCTATGGTTAAAAATATTAGGGATGCCGATGAGATTGATGCTCTTGACTGGGATGAATTCAAAGGTATGTTTCTTGAGAAGTATTTTCCTAAGGCTGTTCGACTTAGGATGGAAAAGAAATTCTTGGAATTGAGGCAAGAGGAAGACTCAGTGGCTGCCTATGAAGAAAGGTTCACTCGATTGGCAAGGTATGCTCCAAATTTTATCCGGGACCTTGATAGTAAAATCAATCGTTTTTACTCAGGATTAAAGCCAAAATATCGAAGGGCATTAGCTTCTCGTGAGTTTAAAAGTTATGAAAATCTTGTTCGATGTGCTGAGAAGGTGGAAATGGTGTTTTCCGATGACCAAGTGTTCTATAACAACCAGCAGAAGAATAGACCGAGGTGGCATGAGAAAGGTAAGAATTGTTCAAAAAATTCTAATGGTAAGAGAACTAAGCTTCCAGTTTGTGATAAATGTGGCAAAAGGCATGCTGGGGAATGTCTTCTGAATTCTGGAAAGTGCTACCGATGTGGTAAGATGGGACATAAGGCTCGTGATTGCACTGAAAAGGATCAAGGTGAAGGTAAGAACAAATTTGATTTACAGTTAGTGAAATGTTATAAGTGCAATGAGATGGGTCACTATGCAAACGAGTGTCCGACAAGGAGCTTGAGTGATGGGAAGCAGTTATACTACAAGTAGAAAGGGGCGATGAAATCCTTTGCAAATACTTCAGAAGATGTCGGTCCATCTAATGAAGTTGTATCAGGTACTTTGTTCGTTTTTTAAGATTATGCCAGTGTGTTGTTTGATTCGGGGTCTACACATTCTTTCATCTCTGAAACCTTTTCTAGTAAAATGGGAATACCATCTCAAGAAATGACTCCGTAACTTTTGGTAAAAACACCTGGGGGAAGTGTTGAGGCAAAAAGAATTTATAAGAATCTTCCTATCCTGATCTGTGGAAAGAAACTACTTGCAAACCTTATTGTTCTACCTCTAGTAGAGTTTGATGTTATCCTGGGTATGGATTGGTTCTCTATTTACCATGATAAGATTGAATGTAGAGCTAAAGAAGTTTCATTTCAGAAAGACTTTCAGTTTGTTTACAAGAATGAACCCTTACTTTTGATAACATATCCAGAGGCCGAGAAACTTGTAAAAGATGGAAATGAATGTTACCTTGCACATGTCGTTGAAAATAAAGGAACTGTTCAGATTAATGATGTGCCAGTGGTAAATGAGTATCCTGATGTTTTTCCTGATGAGTTGCCTAGAATAATACCAGATCGGGAAGTTTATTTTACTGTTGAATTAGTTCCTGATGCTAAGCCAATTTCAAAACCCCCTTATCGAATGGCACAAATTGAACATTTAGAGTTGAAGGAGCAATTGCAAGATTTATTAGAGAAAGGTTTCATTAGACCTAGCACATCACCATGGGGTGCTCCTGTTTTATTTGTTAAAAATAAAGATAGTTCTATGAGACTTTGCGTTGATTATAGAGCATTGAATAATATCACTGTTAAGAACAAATATCCTTTGCCTCATATCGATGATTTGTTTGATCAGCTCCAGGGAGCTCAGTTTTTTTCAAAGATTGACATGACATCGGGGTACCATCAGCTGAAGGTAAAGGAGGCAGATATTCCGAAGACCGCGTTCCGTACGAGATATGGCCATTATGAATTTGTAGTAATGCCTTTTGTGCTAACAAATGCACCTGCTGTATTCATGGACTTAATGAATAAAATTTTCCATGAGTTCTTGGATAAGTTTGTGGTGGTTTTCATTGATGATATTTTGTTGTTTTCTAAAAGTAAAGAGGAGCATGAAAAACATTTAAGGGTTATCTTGCAAACCTTAAAAGAAAAGAAATTGTATGGGAAATTCAGCAAGTGTGAGTTTTGGTTGCAACAAATTTCTTTCCTTGGTCACATTGTTTCTAAAGATGGAATAACTGTTGATCCTGCAAAAACAAAAGTTGTGGAAGAATGGCCAAGACCCACAAATGTAACCGAGATTCGTAGCTTCCTTGGTTTGGCGGGCTATTACCGAAGGTTTGTTTGAAATTTTTCACGGTTATCTAGTCCGATGACTAAGCTAACTCGGAAGGGTGTTAAGTTTATCTGGACAAAAGAATGTGATGATTGTATTCAGGAATTGAAAAGAAGATTGGTGAATGCTCCAGTTTTGGCACTACCTTCCAGGAATGGTGAGTTTGTTATATACAGTGATTCTTCATTGAAAGGACTTGGTTGCGTTCTAATGCAGAATGATCAGGTAATTGCTTATGCTTCACGATAGTTGAAAACTCATGAGGTAAATTAACCTACACATGATTTGGAACTAGCTGCTGTTGTTTTTGCTTTAAAAATTTGGAGGCATCATTTGTATGGAGTAAAGTGTGAAATATATACCGATCACAAAAGTTTAAAGTATATATTCACTCAGAAAGAGTTAAAAATGAGACAAAGGAGATGGCTGGAATTAATCAAGGATTATGATTGTACAATTCATTACCATCCGGGAAAAGCAAATAAAGTGGCTGATGCTTTGAGTCGAAAAAGTAATGCTTCATTAACAATGTTGCTTTTGGAACGTGATCCTTTGGTTAAGGATTTGATGAACTTTGGCATAGAAGTTGTTGGTGCAAGAAGTCCTTCTGTTTTGTTTCAGGTATCAGTGAGATCATCTCTATCAGATAGAATCAAGCAAGCACAGAAGCAAGATAGTGAGTTGCAGAAAAAGGTAGAACTGGTTCAGAAAGGTAAGTTGCCTGAATTCAACATTGATAATGATTGTGTTTTGAGATTTGGGAAGAGATTGTGTGTGCCTTGTGATTCACAGCTGAAGAGAGAGTTGTTATGTGAAGCTCATAGTTCTCCGTTTTCAGTTCATCCAGGCAGTACTAAGATGTATAGAGATCTGCGGGAGTATTACTGGTGGGATGGAATGAAAAGATATATTGCTGATTTTACTGTGAAGTGTTTGACTTGTCAGCAGGTTAAAGCAGAGCGGCAGTTACCGAAAGGGATGCTTCAGCCTTTACCAGTGCCAGAGTGGAAATGGGAGAATATATCCATGGACTTTGTTGTTGGATTACCGAAGACATATCGAGGTAATAATGCAATCTGGGTTATTGTTGATCGCTTGACCAAATCTACTCATTTCCTTGCTATACGAGATACTTTCTCTCTTGATCAAATTTCCCGTTTGTATCTTAAAGAGATAGTCAGGTTACATGGAGTTCCTCTCTCCATTGTATTGGATCGTGATCTCAGGTTTACTTCTAAATTTTGGAAAGGCCTTCAGAAGTCGTTGGGTACTGAATTAAATTTTATTACAGCTTTTCATCCTCAATCAGATGGGCAGTCAGAACGAACAATTCAGACATTGGAGGATATGCTACGAGCTTTTTCTATGGATTATCAGGGAAGTTGGGACCAACATCTTTCTTTGGTTGAGTTTTCATATAATAACAGTTTTCATTCCAGTATATAGATGGCACCATTTCAGGCATTATATGGGAAGCGGTGTCGAACTCCAGCTTTCTGGGATGAAGTGGGTGAAAGGAAGTTGATGGGACCAGAATTGGTAGATGAGTTGGCAGAAAAAGTTCAGCTGATTCAGAAGCACATGAGAACAGCTCAGAGCAGGCAGAAGAGTTTTGCGGATAACCGGAGGAAGGATCTATCTTTCGATGTAGGTGATCATGTTTTTCTCAAGGTTTCTCCTTGGAAAAGCATGATGAGATTTGGTAAGAAAGGAAAGTTGAGTCCAAGGTTCATTGGACCGTACGAAATTCTGGAAAGAGTTGGATCAGTTTCATACCGAGTGGCTTTACCTCCGAGTTTATCTCAGGTATACAATGTTTTTCACGTTTCAATGTTGAGAAAGAATATGCCAGATCCATCTCATGTTTTGAGTCCAGAGGTAGTTCAGCTGGAAGAGAACCTATCTTATGAGGAACAACCAGTCCAGATTCTTGACCACAGGGAGCAAGTGTTACGGAATATGGTGATTCACCAGGTAAAGGTTTTGTGGAAAAACCACATGATTGAAGAGGCAACATGGGAATCTGAAAATGCAATGTGGGATAAGTACCCCCATTTATTCGATAAGTAAATAAATTGCGGGGACGCAATTTTCTAATGGGGGGAAGGATGTAACATCCCAAGTAAGTAATGAATAATAGATATTTTTAACTATGTCTATTAATGATTAAGATAGTGTTATAGAGGCTTAAAATGAAAATAAATACAATCTTATGCATGGAATAAACTAATATTCTTAAAAGATTGTTTTACAGCCTGTTGATGGCAAACCATTTTTGAATCTATATTTTGACAATTTAATAAACTATTTTTGTCAAAATAAACTTATTATTTATGATTGGGACATCAAAATTTACTTTGTGTGAATTTTTGGTATTTTTCAGACAATGTTCATTTTTTAATGAATAGTGAAAAATACTGAATTTTACATCAAAACTGCTTTTTAATATAATTTATTTATATGATTAGATTATCTTTTGAATTGTTATTAATGTTTAATATGAATATATTTTTACCATTTAATCCAATGGTGGTCATTGGAATCAATTTCACTTTGAAATTGGACTTAAATTAGTATCAATCTTTTGAAACTTATTGTTTTGTAAAAACACGCTATTTGCTCTGGCAGCGGGAATTAATTATTAAATTAATTAATGTGACTTATATGATTTGAATTTTGTAAAATAGACTTCATTTTTGAATTCGGAATATCAAATATAGCTTAGGGTGAATTTTTGGTAATTTTCTGAAAAACTTCAATTTTTGATGAATAGTGAAACCACTAAGTGGTAATCAAGCAATCTGATTTTTCAGTTAAATGAAAGTTTACCACTAATGTGTATTGAATTTTGAAAATCCGACATACATGGTTTTCATTAAGAAGTAAAATGTGGTTCAATGAGATTATAATAATTTTTTGGTGAATAGTAACTTATTAAGTTCTTAATCACGATTAGTGGTAATTAGGGTAGTTTAAGGTATAAATAATACTTTAATAAAATTAAATGACCTAGACACATGTCCCAACCTCATTGGTTGTCTCATGGCCGACCATGAAATGCCATGGGGAAACTTGGGGACCCCATGGATCCACTTTTGTTGGGAAATCACATAAATTACTTTTTATTTAATGTTAAAGTGAAAATGACACAAACATAATATGTTTTACGAAAACAATTTTTAAGTGGAGTTATACAAGTCCAAATTTTGATTATAAATAGTCATTGGAAACCTAAAAATATGTCCTACATCATAGTATTTGTTTTATGATTTTTGGACATTAAATAAATTAAATTATTTACGACATAATAATGATGCAGCGATGACATCATTATTTGACGATTTAAATAAAATGGAAAGACAATGTAAAATCTATGAACTAAACATGGCAAAAACCAATTGGATGAGTGGATTTCGAACCCGTATCACCTTATCCACTAATTATATCAATGTGGGACCTTTTAAAACCGAAACACATTTTCAAATAAAGTAATATTTCTTTACTTTCCAAAAGTGCCCCTCCTCTCCTCTTATAAAAGGCCCCCACCTCTACCTCATTTCACACACTACTCAAGCCTTTGGCTCGGCCAACCCCTGCCCTTTTACTCTCTCCACATCCCTCTCCTCATCCTAGAGGATTCCCTTTGGGCATAATCCTTTCAAAGGAAGCCTTTATGCTCAAATCAAAAGGAGTTGAACTTTTAAAGGTAATTCATTCTCTCATGTTCATTTGTTTTATTTTGCTTCTCCAACCCCCTAAACTCTTTTTATTTACTTCTTTTGTAACAAAACCAGTATCTTCAATATACTAGGATGTTGTTATAAGATTTATTTGAGCTACACTCTCACACAACTACATAAAATTGTTAAAGAACATACGGTTTCCGTGGATGGCGAAATTCTGCCTCCCGAAACGATGATTGTTCAACACTCATTTAACACCTTCAAAGGTGGCCATTATGATGTCACTATTTTTATATATGATATATAATATGTTTATGTTTTCCTTAAGCTTCTGTTTTTTTTCATTTTGGGCACACCTTTATGGTTTCCATTATGGGTAAACACGATATCTTCATTTTAGGAAGTGCGGACTACCGCCCCCTGAAAGTGATTTGATTCGTTAATACCATATGTGGGATGTGTAAAGGATAAAGTTAATTATATTATATATGTTATTATACTAGAATTATAATATACTTATATATCATTATGATTCCATTCCAGAAAATACGAAATAGAAATGGAAGTAGCGTTCATGCGTACGTACGGCTTACCGTCTCCATGAACGGTGCATTTCATTTCTTACCTCTAAATGATTATGTAATATTATAAATGAATGTATGTACTGGATATATATGACATATATGATATCTACATCATGAATACGATTCTAGATATAATGAAACTTTGACCAAATTAACAACATGTAAGTGTAAGAAGTCTATTTTTGACTTAAGAACCAAATACCGACAAAATGAACATTATTAACTTAACTGATTACAAGATGTTCATAACATGGTATAAAAGGAATAATTAACTTGAAAAATATTCATAAGAAAGTAGAGATTAACTCATGTTTATTATTCAGGAGATTAAAGAACGGTCGGGTCAAGTCGGATACGAGGTATGGGACTTCGTCTCAATCTCCTTTCGTTGAGGCATATTTTATTTTATACACATCTTTCTTTTATACGGTGTATAAACCCCTTTGACTTTTACGTTTATTCAAAAGGAATATTTTTTTATACGAAGCGTTTACTAAAGGACAAAAGGGAATGTTTTTGTCGTATGTATGCGGCGACAACGACTTCTCCGCCGTCGTGACCGTTATTTGAGTTTCGGCTTCCTCTACAAGCCATACTTTTTTTAAGAAAAATAAACACCATGTTTTACTTTTCTTTTATTTTGGTATTGAAAATGGTTTTCATAATGTTTTTATATCAATGTGTTTTATTGATATCTCATGATTGAAATGTGGAAATTTTATGTTTCCTTTATGCATGTTTTATGTGATATGATTATGTTATGGTTCTTGGGCATTATTATGAAGACGGGTGGTTCCGTGATAAACTAAGGGCGGGAGAGCCCGTTATAGCTCTCCAATGCATTGGGTAACGCGAAGGAGTGAAAGGTTAAGGTTTCTCCGAAGAGATTTTAGGGAATATACTGTGATGGGTTTTCCAAACGTAACCAAGAGGGTTACTCCCTACGTAAGAATGTTATGAATGCCTCAAGTTACCTTTACATATTATTATTTCTATGATTTATTCATGATTTTATGAGGTATGTTAAAGTGCCTATGTTTTATGGGTAAAGTATGATTTAATTCTTATGTATATATGAACTCATGTTTCCTTTCCATGTTTTTTTATAACCCATGCTGAGTTTTTATGATCATCCCAAGTTATTGAAATGTTTTTCACAGGTCAAGGGAAAGGTACATGATAAGATGATAGAGTCAAGGATGTGTAAAGAAATAATCCATGTTTTATTTTAAATGTGTTTCCATTGATGGGAATAAAGAATACTATCTTTATGTAACCACTTTGTTTATATGTGGAATGTAATGCAAGTTTTATGATCTAATTCTCTAAAACTCTAATCCCGAAAAGATCCTCAATGTGTAATCTTGTAATAACTCAAGATTAAGTAAGGTTTAAGGCTGGGGCCTTATAATCAAAACCCAATGCATTGGGGAACTAAAATTGTCTCAACCGACACTATCTGGGAAACACCATATAATTATCTGACCAGATTTCCCAATACTATTTGGGCCATCCCAGGTTAAGTTGGAATGAGATTTTAGAGATCTATTTGGATACACCCATTATTTATAATATCCAAAAACCATGTATAGAATAAATCGCATAGATATTTCATTTCGTCAAAACTCATTCGAAACAAACATTATTATTTTTAGAACATGATTAACCTATGGAAAGGAAATGAGTTCCAAAATAATATCTTGGAAACACGGTTAATCTGTGGAAATGAGGTCGGTTCCATGAAAATTTATTTAGGACATAATAAAAAAATAGAAAAGAGATGTGTTTCTTTAAAATCTTTTTTGAACGTGATTAACCCATTGAAAAAATCCAGTTCCATAAAAATCACTTTGAAATAATATTAATCATTGTAGTGAATAATGAGGATGGTATAAATTAAAAATATCCCCAATGATGGATAAGTGTAGACATGGTTTTTGGATGTTCATGGATTAAACAAATATCAAAATATCATTAATACATTCCTAATAAATATAATATTTACACATTCCAAAGCATCCCATACCAATTAAATCATTTTAATCATTAAACCCATAGAAGGGATACAATAAATAAAACAAATAATATTATTAAAATGATGATATTCCAGGTATAAAATGTTAATGGATTTATATAGACACATTTTAAAATAATATTAGTGTATAACCTATCAAACATCTCAAATAATACATATTGTGAAACAAATCCAGCATCATATTAGTAAATTTACAAACAATAACCCATATAAAATATATCATAAAAATTGAGATGTAAAAACCAAAAAATTAAATATTATAATCATAAAATATTTTCATTGGATGTATATACACCAAAAAACAATCAAAAATCCGGAATATAGAATATATCTCACAGAAATAAATATGAAATGAGAAAACACATTACAAAGAGAGTTTTATTATAGTGAGAAACAATAAATGAATTAATTAGGTCTGGAAAATTAAAATCAAAACAATAAAAGTGGGAATAGTGTTTAATATTATTTGAGGTAATTCCACATATATTATTTTCATAAAATAACCAATGTAATAGAAGAATAACTTCATGAATTGAAATTGAGTCAAAAATCCCTTTACAACTTTAGTAATTTTTGAATATGGTTATACATGAATGAATAAAACCAATTTAACCATTTAATTTCATTGAATAAATGAAATTGATGATAAAAAATCACAATTTTCTACAAAAACAATATAAATTAAACTTGGTTCATAAAAACAAATATGGCATAATGGAATGTAAATTAAGAAAAAAAACCCTTACCTTGAGTCTCATTTTCCATGTTTGTCCTATATCTTCCGGAATAATACACTAATGTTAATTATTTATTTTGTTAATACCATTTTCAAAGTTTATTATCACTTTTTTCAATTATAAACATTTTATATACAAATACTTAATCAAAAATGTTTATTTCATATGTTTTACCATATATGGCTTATGTGTCAAAACGAACACTGATAGGTCAACTATGATCAATGACATGACTATTTAAACATCTAAAGAATAATTGAAATGAAATAATTATTAAAATTTTAATTTATTTATACTTATATAATCATACAGTATGGATTTCATTAAAAAATGAACCAACGTTCCCATCATTGAGATGGTAGGTCATATATACTCATGAGTAACATTATAATTTTTTCATTGCATAGTATAGAAAGAAGGAAAGTAAATATTACTTTTATATAATGACACCAATATCAAAAATTAATTTTTATTTAATTGAATACACACACACACACAAATATATATATATTTATTTATTTCTATTTGGTGATGAAAAATGAATAATCGCATCGCTTTATGGGGTTTGTAGTTCACACATCCGTGAACTTCATTATCACATTTTTAGTTTTTGAAATGGGAGGAAAACACAATATTATATAAAATGATAGAAAAATATTTCATGAGTATCATGAATATTTTATTTATATCATATTAAAATATAAAATCCATCCTAAATTCATTCCAAGTAACGTGAGAATAAATCACTTCAATGTGAGTAGGTGGAAGTCCTCACATCCACCAACAATGATATCACATACACATAAAATAGAATGAATGAAGTTATGTGTTATATAAAAAGAACAAAAGTTTGGAGAAATTTTAAATATCATATATATATGATATAAAATCAGTAATTAATCATTATTATCAACCTTGAAATGTGGAAATGGATGAATGAACCACATCAGTTCATGAGGCGGTAGTCCGATATACAATTAAATGTTTGTTGTGTATTCCATTTAATTAATTTCATTTAAAGTGTTCGAATAACCCATTACATGAAAACATATAATTATATTTAGGATACGAATTTTATTCTATAATCATGTAATAATATTAATTTAAGTGGTTTGAGAATGATATAAAATAAAAGTGATCGTTAAATATTGTCAGATATTTTTTGTGTAATGAATTTTGGTTTATACCAAATGAAATCCTTTGAGAGTTCTCTTCACATAGTGAGGCTTCTAGGATGAAACATGGTACATTGAGAGAATTTATGATAAGAGTTTTGATGATCCAATTCACTTGATAGGTTTGAATAAATAGGTAGGGTGAGTTCCTTTTTATAGTAGAGAGGGAGTGACTTTCTTGTAAATATAAAAAAACACTATTGGTTGGTCTCCCAAATATCATGTGACTAAAATAATGATCCCAATTTAATACAGAAGTGGATATGGGTCACCCATTGTCATAAATCGTTTTTTAAACTTATTTAGTTCATTTTACAATTAATATTAATGTTTAACCACAAAGTATACTCATTTTTACATTAGTTACGATAATAAATTTTAATTACATTTTGTATTATTTTTACTCAAAAAACATGTGGACCATATTATAATTTATAATTTATTATTACGAAAAATAAATAACATATTTTACCAATTTAAATCCACATAAGTTTCCGAAATTATTTTTAAATAAATCAAACAAATGGGATGACAATGTGGCATTTTAAAGTGAAAGTGATCAGAAGTTTTCATTATTTTTATATCTTAAATCACTATTAAAAAGATTTCAATGATATAAATCAATTAAATTATATAAAATATATCTAAATATAATTTAAAATTAATTAAGAATATAATATAACATTATAAGTTAATTATAAGAAAAAAATTAGTTTTCAATTAAAATTCGGTGACATTCACTATACATCAAAATATGAATGTTTTCCTAAAAATAAAAAATAATTCACCCAAAGAAAATTGTTATATTTATTATTATAAAAAATAATTATATTATATCATATAAAATTTATTAATATGTTTGAAATTAGAATTAATATAGGTTAGTCATTTAATGGTGCTAAAATTTTCATTTAAAAATACACTACTTCGTATGGTTAAAAGTTGATTTATTATTCTCTTAACCCTATCAAACATACTGGATTAAAATAATAAAATTTATTAAATATATAACATATTAAATAAATTAATTTTCATAACTAATTTGGATTAATTTAATTTATTATGATAAAACATCATTCTTATTATAAAAATATTATAAATAAAAACAGATTCTTTATTTTCTATTGGTATTTATTTTCATTTGAAATTTCATATAAACCAATGAATTCAATTTTAAAACATGTATGAAATAAAATTTTTATAACATAGTGAATCTAGTTCCTTCCCACAATTTAAATGGAATGGCGATAAATATTATAATAGTACTTGTAGCATATTGTGATTCGATAAGACTAGGGATTGTAAAATAAGTCATCAATTGAACTCAAAGTTGCATGAAACACAAGATAAACACGGTATATAATTTGAATAAATATATAATATGTATAGATATTAACACAATATATTAATAAATTTAATTTAATTTTAAAGTTTACATTTCATAAAATATCAGAATTTTACACCATACCCCCTTAAAATGAATTTCTCCCCTAAAATTATTCATTGTTATTTAAATATTTACATTTATAGATTAACATTATTGAATCCAAAATCCTAAAAATTAAATAAATAAAAAATACCTCAAAGATTTAATGTTAGATCTACAATGTTCACGTAGAGTTATTCATAAATATGATTCCTGATATGCAGATAATTGGGTGGGAAATTAATAGATTAATTTAGTGGGAAAATGATTTCCCTTGTATTATTATAGAGTGATAAAGAACATGGTCAGGAGAAAGATAATTAAAACAACCCAAAAATCAAATTTGTGTAGAAAAGTCCATTTATATCATCATAAATAGAGTAATAGGATAACATTTTATTTCATGATCCTTTTACTAAAGTTGAAGGATTTATTTTACTATTTAGAATCAAAATGTAATGAAATATAATTAATTTAAGAGAAAAATTCACACATTAATAAATTACCCTTATAATATTATCTTCTCCTCCAAAATATTTTTTTCAAAAAAGATTTTTTAATTTTGGAAGTAGTAAAATAAACTTCTAAAAAATACATAACCAGAAATGGATAGCCGGGTCATTCAACCAGTCATTAATCATTAACCAAAAATAATACTATTAATATACTATATGATAATTAAAAAAATGAATAAAAGTTCAAATGGTGCAATAATATTCAAAATTAATGATTAATAGCGAATTTTGATACTATATTATTCCTTAAATAGTTTTTACTATGATTCTTGAAACATTTAATAAAAATTGTTGAATGCCATATATTTGAAGGATTTGAGGATATATTCATCCAAGAAAAATAAACCATTATTTATCTAATAATATACCTTGTGTTTATGACATAATAATTACATGTAAAAATGATTTTAAATATGAATTCATGTAGTCCTGTAATAGTGCATGAAACCCTTATCATCTGTTGGTCTTGGGTTCATGCGACATCACCTTGATAGATGTGATGGGTTATCACCAATGATATACGTTGTCTTTTTTTATAAACAATAAAACTAATTATTCCTTAAAAACACTTCATTTTCATCATAGGGTTTAAAATTTCCTCAATCAAAAAATAAATTCCCCAAAAACATTGGTAATAAGATCATAATTTTTACATCATAAATACCTAAAATGGCATGTCTAAGACATTTAACATATATTCATACTTAATCTTATATACCTCATATCGTATTCAAAAATCATAAAATAACCTAATATGAAAAATATATACTCACCATGTCATCTAAACCATCCTTTAATACTAATAATAACTACCCAAAAACCACCCTCCCATATCATGTGTAGAAATCCATACATTTTTCTTCCCAGTCATGATTGTGAAAATAATATCAAAATATTTTTATATAAAAATTACATCATAAAAATAAAATCATGGATCACTTATATGATGGATTAACTTTTATGTTTATTTTTTTTTAAATTAGTTAAAAAATATTATAATACATATTCATATAACGTTATCTGTGAATTTATCATAATTAACTCATATTTTCACTGTCACATTAATGCACCATCATCAATTATTTGAAATCCCTTTATACATAACCCATTCAAAAAATTTATTTAAAACCATGTAAAATAATTTAAGATGGGTGAGATCATAAACTCATCAAGGGAAAACATAATCATTGTTAATTTAATGTCATTAATGAGAATAAGTGTGCATAAGGATATGGTTATATAATAAATGTTCATGAGAAACCAACAAAATAACTCCAACCCATCAATACATGGATAAATAAATATAAAAACATGAAAATGGAATGTTTCTAAGATTCAATGATCTAAATCCATCTGATATCAATCCTGATCAATGAAAACATTAGAAACTAATATATAGAATAAATAGAACATATTGGTATCTTATAACATCATATCATTGAACCCATATAGAATTACTAAAGAAACATTGCAATACTCATACAAATTGGGAGAACTGTAAGGTTGACATCCAACATTATCACTACCCAATGCATTGAACAGATTTAATGGGATCACCCAGTGCTATTTGGACAACCCAATGTTACACTTTAAAGATAATTCCTATCATTATTTGGGCCACCCAATATTAAACAGTAAAATTATTTCCGAACAGCTATCTAGGAACATAAATGACTTTTAATTTCCCTAAACCGAATAAATAATAATGCATATAAGGAATTCATTTCATAATTACTCATTGAAAAAAACATTATTCCTTTATTAGGATGATTAATCCATGAATATAAATCATGTTCCACAAAAATATTATAGAAACATGGATAACCCATGGAAATGTTGTGTGTTCCATAATAGTATAATCTTTACAAAATCATCTCATTGAAAAGAAGTGGTTTTCAACAACAATTTCTTTATAAAATGATTAATCCATTGAATAGAAATGGATTCCATAACAATCTCTTTAATATAACATTAATACATACACAAAATAATTTTTATGGTAAAAATATTAAATATACCCCGTGGAGGATAATTATCATCATGTGTTTTTTATGATGATGAATTAAAATTCCATGAAAATATAATTATGTCATTATTGAGGAAAATAATATATAAAAATTCCGAACTGTCCCATACCACATTGAAGTATTTGAATCATTAACACCATGAATTGAATAGAATTAAATAAAAAATATAATATCAAGAGAATAAATAGATTCATGATATATCTTGTAAAAGGGCCAATATGCTCACATCATAAAACAAGATAGGTGTATAACATAAAAAACATCTGAATGAAGATAAATGTTGACAAAAATACATTCTACTTTGGTACCATTGAAACATAAATCACAATGAATGATAGATCATAAAAAGGTTATGTATAACCTCATAAATTCAATTATAATAACATTAAAAAAATTCATGTGTAGTATATTCACAACACAACAAAAATAGGTGGTGAATATAAAATATATCTCACAGAAATAAAAGTTGAATGAGAAAAACACTTATGAAGACCATATCATTATAGTAACAATAAATAAATGAAATAATTCTTTTTGAGTAATTAAATTCCACAAAATATATTTTAAATACAAAATAATTTGATCGGAGGACATTTCACACATATTCTAGGCATTACGTAACAAATTACATAGAAGTTTATCCTAATGAATAGAAATTGAGTAAAGAAACCCTTAATACATGAGTAACGATGGAATCGTGGGAGCCATGAAAGAATAACAACAATTGAAAATTTTAATATCATAAAATAAATGAAAATAATGATATAATAAGATATCATTAGTTATATAAAACATAAAAAAGAAACTATGTTCATAATAACAATTTTCTCAATAGAATGTAAATTGATATTAAACCTCATACATTATGTCTAATTTTTCATTATTTTCCTCTATCTTCTCGATTAATAAAATTATTTTATTTTTTTAATTTATTAAAAAACATATAATTTTTTTAAAAAAAATTTTATTTCACTTATAAATATTTTATAAAAAAATACTTAATCAATAATGTTTAATTCCAATGTTTTTACCATTTAGGGATTTTGTATCAAAATTGAATTTGATAGGTCGACAATAGTCAATGTGGTCATCATTTAAAGAACTCTAGAAAAATAAACGTAAAATATTATTATAATTATTATTTAAATTATACTTTCAATATCATATAGGATGTACGGTTATGAATAATGCACCGAGTTTATGATCATGAAGACTATATGTCATACTTAGAAATGAGTAACATTTTAATTTTTCGATAATCATTATTGAAAGAACGTAAGTATACATTATCAATATAAAATAACCATTAGATAAAAAGATATTTTATAATTATTTATACTTATATATCTAATTCTAAATATTTAGTGAAGAAAAAAGGTGAATAAATTGTCTTCGAGGTGGTGGTAGTCCACACGTCCACAAAGAACGTTATCACTTTCTACGTGTTTGAAATCGAAAGAATAAAATGATCTGTTAGTTGAAAAGATAAAACATTATTCCATTAATATGAGAAATATTCAAATTTTAGAGTATATTTTTATTAAATTCATCTTTAAAACATTCCATATAATGTTTGAAAGATTCACATCACTTTGAGGGGGTTGTTGTCCACACATTTAGAAGCAACTTTACCATAATCCCAAAAAATTAAATGAATTAAGGAATGTGTTTTATAATAATTCTTAAAAAATGAATACATTTTAAATACGATATATATCTTATAAAATTATTAATTCCATATTTATTACAAACCTTTAATTGTGTTAATTTATTAATGAATTACATTAATTAATAAGGAAGTAGACTATTGTACACACAAAAGATGATTGTGTATCCCATTTGATAAATGTGTGATATGTTTTATGGATAAAACATTGCAGAAAAATTCATTTTTTTAGGATACTGAGGTTATTATATATTCATGGAATAATAAGAATTTATTGGTTTTTTAGAATAAACGAAAAATGTTATCTTTGAAGAATGACACCCTTATTTAGGTAACTCCTTTTTCTTTATAGAAAAATGACTTACTTGGACTACATTCTGCAAAATTTTTGTCTTATTGGATAAGAGGTTGTATGTTGGGATATTATTTCAAAAAGGTTTTGATAGGTAAAAGTTTTTTACTAGTGTGAATAAGTGGCGAGGGTGAGTGCCATTTTATAGCATAGAGGGAGTGGCCTTCTTTTTAATATAAGAAGGTAAACAATATTTGGAGGTCTCCCTTAAATCATATACACTGAATAAGGATCAAAATTAAAATAAACAAGGGTATATAGAATAATAATTTCTAAGAAAGTTGTTTTGAAAATGTTTCAAGGTCATTTGGACCCATAATATTAAGTATAAACCAATATGTAAACTCATTTTACCATAATTGTTGTAATTATTATTAATTACAGTCAAATATTTTTTTTTTCAAAAAAAATGTAAACATAATTAGAAATTATAAATTGTTATGATTCCAAATTTTAAAAATGTTTATTTAAATTCTAAATATATAGGTGGTACAAATTAATTTAAAATTAATCTCGCAGACGGGGCTACAAAGTGGGTTTTTAAAGTGAAATGTTTTAAGCGTTTTCTATGTTTTTATATCTAAAATCACTATTAAAATGATTTCCATGATATAAATTAAATAATATTAGATAAAATTGATTTTAATTATAATATAAATAAATTAAAAATAAATTTATCACTACAAATTATTTTACTGAAATGGTATTTCTCAAATAAAATTCAGGGACATTCACTATTCTTCAAAATAAGAATGTTCTCAGAATAATACCAAAAATTCGACACAAGTAAGTTTTAATATTACAATTTCAAAAAAGCAGTGCATTTTTAAAAACAAAATTTATTAATGATAAATAAATTAGATTTAATTTAGATTTTCTACTAAATGGTGGTTAAACTTCCTTTACAAATTATGCACCTTTTATGCTTAAATTTTTATTTACTCTTAATATAACAATATTAAAAACAAATTATGAATTTAAAAACATTTTATTAAAAATATAAAATATAAATTTTGTAAATATATTTCACTAATTGTTATTAATTTAATTTATTAAGATAAAGTATCATTATCGTCATAAACATTATTTTCGTATAAACACATCTTTTATATTCTATTGGCCTAAATTATCAATTATAAATAATTTTAAAAAATTGAATTCATTTTTAAAAAACTGAAATCAATAATTTTTATATATATTTTTTCACCATTATTCCCCTAATTCAAATAGAGTTGTGATAACTATCATAAAAGTATTCATAGTATACTGTTGTTCGATAACACATGGGCTTGTTATATAAGTCACCAAAGAACTCAATGTTGTGTGTAAGGAAATATAAGCGTGGTGTTGCATGTGATAATAGATAAACTATGTATTTATTGAAAAAACATTTATTAAATTTTTTTAATTTATTTGAAAGGATATATTTCATAAAATCTAGGGCTTATAACATAATTCATTAATGGAACTCGATGATGCTGCGATGCAAGATAAACTTGGAGTTCTGTGTGAAGAAATAAAATATATATACTATATATAACAAAATATATTAATGTATTTAAATTAATTTAAATGGATATATTTTATAAAATCATATAATTTGAAAATAATATTGTGTTCTATGAAAAAATTCAATGAATTCGTGATGGAATAAGGGAATCAACATGGGAAAAAGTATTATAGGCATTGATCGAATAGAGGTGGTTAATATATAGACAATGGTTATAGAGAAATTTTAAAATATTTTGGGTTTTTATATGAACTCAGTCAACTTTAAAAACAATAATGGAATGGTGTTAGTAAATGGAGTAACCGAACACTGTTAGACATGGTAAGGTCTATAATGAGTCATGATGATCTTCCACTATCTTTTTTGGGATATGCAATTCAAATTGCATCATATACATTAAACTGAGTACCAACTGAAGAAGAAAATGTAATTCCCTTTGAGTTATTGATTGGATATAAATATGGTTTATCACATACACATGTATGGGGTTGCATGGAAATTTTTAGGGCCTTCTTAGTTAAAAAGTAGAACCCCGAGTCAGAAAGTATATCTTTATTGGGTATCCTATGGAAACCAATGGATAATATCTATAAAACCCCTCAGACATGAAAGTTACTATCACAAGACAATATTTGTTTCTTTTGGGGGATAACTCAAAATTAATGACAATTAGATAAATATTGAATTTTATAGTTTTGATTATCAATATATATAAAATATGGTACGTGAATAGATTCCAAGGGTCAATAAGAATGATGTAGTTCTTAAAACAGTAGCACTGAATAAGAATATAAGAGTGGTAAAAGAACTTGAGTAATATGGTTTTCTAGTCACCGATGATCTTGACTCATTATAGGATGATAAAGATGAACCTATATTTGATAAAGAGGCAATAGAGATATCATAAAATCCAATATCGTAATAATACATGAATTCTGAAATGCATTACATGTATCTTAATGATGTTCGAGTTCGGGTCGATTCACCTATTGATGTGAATTTTATAGGGTGGAAATGTGTAACTAAGAAAAAACTGCATATGGAATGTAAATTTAATACCTATAAATAAATACTAGTGGATGAAGGGTTTATACAATGCCATCAAAATTATTATGATGAAAACCTCTAACTAGATTCCTTATTTAAATCAATCAAAATTCTTCATGCTATAGAATCATATTTTGATTATGAAATTTGGAATATTTATGTGAAAACATCTATCGTTAATATGAACCTTCAAGAAGATATATATATATATATATATATATATATATATATGACCCAACCATAAGTGGTTTTCAATCCATATGATGGGAAAATTATTTTCATGTTTCATAAATCCATTTATGGATTGAATCATGATCTAGTTCATGGAACATTGCATTCTCTCAAGATATAAAATAATTTGGTTTCATTAAGAATGAATGGGATCCATGTAAATATTAGAGGTTTAATGTTTATGAAGTCATTATCCAAGTAATATATGATGATGAGATATTAGTAATTGGAAATTACTTACAAGTCATAGAATTTGTTAGGAACTAGTTAAAAAGGTTTCACCAAAAAGGATGTAGTTCATGCTTCCTATATTATAGATATCTTGAGAATTTGAGATAGATCAGGAAGGATGATTGTAAAATGTCAAAGTATATACATTGAACAAATAAAAATATTTTTAGTAAGGTAAAATCAATGATGGGATTGGATCCATTGTAAAATAGTATAAAACATTCTATGAAAACGTGTCCTCTGACATAATAGGAGAAATAGAGAATGGGTATGATCTCGTACACATTAGTGAGATGATAAATTATGTTTTCCATGTTATGTTATAGACTTGATGTTTCCTATTCATGGAGTATGTTAAGAAGATTTCAAGTAGATCATGGATAACATCATTGGTATTCTATTGATGCTATCATTGCATTTCATATAAGAATAAACTATATGTTATTAGTATATTGGGGATTTGAGGATCTTATAATCATGGGTTATAATAATTCTAGTTTTCAGATATATTATAAGGATCTAAATTCATAATCAATTTATTTTTTCTATCTAAACAGAGTATTTTTGAGTTGTAAGAGATCAAATAAGCCAATTGTCACTAATTTTTTATTGGAGTCTGAGTATATTGCATCTTCTATTTTATCCATGGAATCTTTTTGGATATAGAACACTATAAAGGATCCTGATTTGGTTCATATAATTTAGTACCAAATCACATTATATTGTGATAACATAGAAAGAGGATCTCTAGAAACATATATTTAGCCACTCCAACATAAAAATCACATACTCTAGAAGTATCACCTCTTGAGTTATTTTTATCATATTGGAGAATATTTTTTATGTCAAGTAACAATTTTAGAAAACCTGGAAGAACCCTTGACAAAAATACTATGTTAGAAAATTCATTACAATCATTTGTGCAATGGTATATAGAAGTTTGTTTTTAGTTTTATGTATTTCTAGTGGGAGTCTATTGGATTTGGGTCCCTACAACCAAATTTTCTTTACATTATCAGAACATATATTCATAGTTTTAAATATTAATATACACCTTATCATATCATGATCGATCTTTTATGTGACATATCATGTTATAATTTCCAAATTATAGTTGTCACAATGAATGGTCATAGGATTTCCCCATAATGATGGGAACCCAGAAGTGTCATGATAGTATTAATAAATATGTGATTTATTCTTTGATGATATAATATTCGGGAGAAAAATGATACATGATATTTTGTGTGGAGACTCATAGGTTTTTGAGGAACCCTCTCATGGTGTGTGACCATGGTAAAATTGTGTGTAGGTCATTATCTGAATGAGGCCATCTAGTAAGAAATCAATAATTATATATATCATTGGATGTTCCTATATTTTGAATTCAATATTTATCGTTATACTTTAATAATATTATTAAATATTTAAACAAGTTTCCAAAATTTATGTACTGATAAAATACTGAACAATATATGTCCTCGATAATGTAGGAAATGTTTAGTGCATCATAATTAGTTTAATATTAATGAATAATTCAGGAAATGATTTTTTATCTTATGTTCATTAATGGTAGTTTATAAATGATGTCCTTTTATGGAAACAATATTTCATAAATAAATCCAAGGTAATTGTATTGTATAGGCATGTTCGGTTTCCATAAATTTCAAGAAATAGACATCTAGTATACAGTGTGATGGAACCTTCCTGAAACATTCTTTATTATATATCTTAACATAATAGTATTATATTTTACAATAGGAATCCAAAGTGGTATTAGGAATTTTTTCCATTTACTTATTTATATATGCTTGAATTGGCATGTTTTTAGACGCTAACATTATACAATAGGCTAATTCTTCTAATACTAACAAAAATAGTCCTTGGGGGTTATATATAATGTGTATCTAGAAACACCATTAAATAATTTATTAATTATTTATAATTTTCCCAGTTGAGTAAATATTATTACCATGTTTGGTTTAATAATTCGTTATTTATTTTGATATCATTTATTTTGTCAGAATTTATTTGAGAGAATGTTATGTGAGTGGAATATTTACTAAATATTTATTTTCTATTTATAGAAATTAACATTTATTTATTTATTGCTGAATAATGTAGTAATATTTATATATTAAATAAATAGTCAGTATTCAAGTCTTGGTAAATATTATAGAGGAATGAAGAACGTATTTTAATGGTATGGTGTAAAAAAATTTATTTTGAATATTATTTGACTAAATAATATTTAATTTAATTCGCAAGTTTATCTCATGTTGATAAATAATAATAATATTATTATTATTTTCATGGGGTTACATAGAGATTAAATTAATAATAAATGGAAAATATGATGTTATTTATTTTTAATCCTAGTAGTTTTCAAACAAAATTATATTATTTTTATGTGTTCTAATTAATATTGTTGTTGATATAAAAATCTGTATAATGACATCAAAGCCATAGAGTGATCCCTACTTAAATAATTCACCATATAACGGAGAGTGATGTTACTCCAACATCCAATATTGAGTTTATAGAAATCTTGAATAAATATTTGGATGTAATTCATGATGTGATCAAAGGTGATCAATGCATGTGTTATGATTTCCCAGGCATGCACCTGAAGATTCATATGAAAATGTTCAGTGATTGGTGGACCATGTGTGGGATACCACTTGACGGTATCATTACATGATTCATACAATGTTATTATGGAACAATTTAGATCCTTTATCTTATCCCTCAATGAATATACAGTTTTTTCAATTTCATTCATTTATTGAATCATTTAATTATAAATAATAAGTACCGATTGTGTCCTCTTATTTTGGTGATTTATCTAATATAAAAATAATTACATTAAATTCTATAGATCATGGAATTTATCATCATGTGTCACTCAGATTGATCATTAATCATGGATAAAACATGTCAAGAACAACCAATCTATTTTTTGCCAATAGACCAACTGATTCATCAAGGGGATAGATTGACCCTCGCCTGTCACTTACTCAGTCAAATGAATTTATCATATTAAACATATGAAACTTACCTCACATAAACATATTTATTTAAACTATAATAAGAAATAAAAATAATTTTTCTAATAATTAAATAAAATCATAAACCATATAGAGAAATGTTGATGGCATCAATATAGTATAACCCTAGTCCAACTAATCATAATCAATCTGAAGAAATAATTAGGATGGTATAATCAAAGTGTATCCCCACTAATGAATAAGTAACCACAAATTATGTATTATTATATGGAAGACTATTTTTTAATATCACATAGAACACTCATGGAGGATAATAACATTTCATTGATAAGCACACAATATTTTGAATGTAGAATGTTTATAAAATGTTTTCAAAATCGTTCTCATTTAAAATCAATTTTTAAAATAATGAATTTAAAGAATATTATGAAAAACAATTTAAAAATAGATTTATAAGCATTAAAACTATGATTCAATGAATTTATGGTCATGTCAACTTGTAATTCTATTCATCTACTATAAGTTAAAACTAATAGTTTGTTTTCATTAAAATGATTTCAGAAAAGTGTCTTATTTAGAAATGGAAAAGGAGACTCATTTTAAAAAAATTATTAAATTTATTAATTTTTTTTAAAAAATCATTAATAATTTAGATAATGTGAAATAAAATGATAAAAAGATTAAAAAATCTGAGAATAATTTTTTTTGAACTGAAGAGATAAATAATGTTTTATTTTCTTTTAAATATATTTTTTTTAAAATTTTAAGTACCAAATATAGTAAAAGTAGTACTATTACATGAATATTTTCATGCATAATAGGATTGTAATTAAATAGATTAATTTTAAGATATAAATATCAAGTAATTCCGCAAAGGGTTCCTTAAACAAGAATAATTCCAAATATTGATTAGATTGTAAAATAAAACCTTACCACTTGGGTAAAATTTTTATAATCAAACACATTAATAAAATTAAATTATATATAACAATAAATATATTAAATATAAAAGAATTAATGATAGAACAAACTAAAGGTTACGTATATATACCAAAAAATAATTAATTAGTGGTGAATATTGTGTTTGTCCTACTGAACAAAATGTGAGATGATAAACCCTTAACCAAAATACGACTCATCAAACACATTATTTATATTATTGAAGAAAAAATTATGTTACTTAATTAAATGTTTATGATCCTTTTTCATTTTTATTATTCTATATTTTTCATTTACTACATTTTTATATATGATTATATAAGTAATTAGTTTTATGATTGAAGTTTTCTTGATATTTGACTTATGTGTGAAAACAAGAACTCTGTAGGTTTACTATGGTCTTATATAAAATTATTTAAAAATTAAAAATAATATTAATAATTACATAATTATAATATTTATATTTCAATTATAATTTTAAAAACAACCTTGAATGATGGTTATCAAAAATGAAATTCATTATAATCATGGATACAGTAGGTCGTACATACAAGTGAGTAATGTTTCCCATTTTAAATTATAATTTTAGATTGAAGATAAGTAGTATTTTTTCTATCAAAGATTATAATAATATCATATATACTATATTAAGTTTTTCAATATAATTATATATATATATTATATTTTTTGGTGATGAAAATAGATTCACATGATTTCATTAAGCAGGCAGTCTACACATACCGGAATGACATTATCATTTTTCCGTGTAAGAAAAAAAATGATAAATTATTTTAAAAAATGTTAAATATTGGATTAATATGCTAATAATTTCTTTAATATCACAAATATTAACTAACATTAACCATATTACCTTCTATGAAATGAATTATTGAAAAATTAATCACATCGCTTCATGAGGTGGTATTGTATCCAACACATGAGTGATGTTATCATATACCATAGAAAAATGAAAGATAAAAAAATTATATATTATATAATGAATCAAATAGTATAACTATTTAATAAATATCAAATATGTATACTTTATATCTAAAATTGTACCCAATCATGAGAGATGTTTATTAGAAACACTTCACATGGATTCATATGGTGGTAGTCCATCATACACATGGTGAACATTATCATATCATATTTGATTTAAGGGTATATTAATATAGATCATGAAGAAAACATAATAACATATCATGATTTTGTGTATTATTATTTAATTATATAATAATTAATAAATAATATTTTATGGGGTGAAAAGTTAAATAAAAAATCACATAGGTATGAGTTTTACTTCTTCTCGCACCACATGTTTAAGATTATACATCGAGTATTCCCTGAATAGCTTCATGAACAAAAAGGATTGTGTAATGAATTAATGTAATTTGGAATGTGCATTGAATATGTCTTGTATGAACCAATAATGTTTTATATTTGTAGTGAAATTATTAAAAATATATATATTATAAAAAGAATTCACATTATATGAATTGAGAATTTCTTAGGCTTAACCCATATTTTAATTATCACATTAATACATCATCGTAAACCTTATGAAATCCCATGAAGGCATAACTTGTTCAACATCATTATTTAAAACCTGGGAAAAAACAAAACATAAAAAAGGTGAGCATAGATGCTCAGTATGGGTGAAAATTAGAATTAAAATTTTAATTCCATTAATTAGAATTAGACTGTATAAGGGTACGATAAAATAATCAATGTGTTTGATAGAGTCATAAAATAAATCAAACCCATCAATACCTATAACAAAAAATATGAAAAAATACTGGTGTCTTCAAACATTATCTTAATGTAACCTTATAAAACCCTTATATAACTCTTAATTAAGCCTGAAAATTTGAAGTAACCATACAAATGACTTGCAACATTATCAATACCCAATGCATTGGGGAGATAAAATTTTTCCACCTGACACTATCTGGGAAACCCCATATAATTATCTGACCAGATTTCCCAATACTATTTGGGCCATCCCATGTAAGGTTGTAATGATATTTTAGAGTTCTATTTGGATACACCCATCATTTATAATATCCAGAAACCACGTATAGAATAAACCTCATAGATATTTCATTTCATCAAAACTCATTCAAAATAAACATTACTATTTATAGAACATGATTAACCCATGGAAAGGAAATGGGTTCCACAATAATTTATTTGAAACATGGTAAATCTGTGTAAATGAGGTGGGTTCCATGAAAATATATTTAAGACATAATAAACACATGCAAAGGAGATGTGTTTCATTAAAATATCCTTGGATAATGATTAAATCTTTGAAAACAAACCCGTTACATAAAAATCTATTTGAAACAATATGAATCATTGTAGAGAATAATGAGGATGGCATAAATTCAAAATATCCCCAAAGGTGGATAAGTGTAGACATGGTTTTTTGATGTTTATGAATTAAAAATATGTCAAAATGTAATTAATACATTCCTGAGAAATATAATATTTACACATTCCAAAGCGTCTCATACCACTTTGAATCATTTGAGTCATTAAAACCATGAAAGGGATACAATAAATAAAAAATAGAATCTTATTAAAATGATGATATTCATGGTATATCATGTTAAAGGATCTATATAGACAAATTTTAATATAATATCCCTGTATAACCTGTAAAATGTCTCAAAAAATTCATATTGTGAAACAAATCTAGCATCACATTGGTAAATTTACCAATTAAAACCCCAAAAAAATCATAAAAATAGATGTAAAAACACAAAAATTAAATATTATAATCATAAAATATATTCATTGGAAGTATATACACCACAAAACAATAAAAAATATAGAATATAGAATATATCTCATATAAATAAATGTGAGAAGAGAAAACACATTACATAGATAGTTTTATTATAGTGAGAAATAATCAATGAATTAATTAGTTCTAGAAAATTAAAATCCACACAATAAAAGTGGGAATATTGAATACTATTATTTGAGGTAATTCCACACATAATATTTTCATGAAATAACCAATGGAATAGGATCATAACCTCACGAATTGAAATTGAGTTAAGATTCTGTTTACTACTTTAGTAATTTCTGAATTTGGATATACACAAATGAATAAAACCAATTTAACCATTTATTTTTGTAAAATAAATGAAAATGATGATAAAAATCATAATTTAACACATAAAATATAAAAATTTAACTTTGTTAATAAAAATAAATAAGGCATAATGGAATGTAAATTAAGAAAAAAAAAACACTTACCTTGAGTCTGATTTTCCATGCGTGTCCTCTATCTTCCTGAATAATAAAATAATGTTAATTATTTATTATTTTCATTCCATTTTCAATGATTATAATCACTTTAATTTAACATATAAACACTTTATATACAAATAATTAATCAGAAATATTTATGTCATGTGTTTTACCATATATGGCTTATGTGTCAAAACGAACATTGATTAGTCAACTATGATCAATGACGTGATTATTTAAACATCTAAAGAATAATTAAAATGAAATAATTTTCAAATTTGTAATTTATTTATACTTTTATAATCATACAGTAAGGATTTCTATTAAAAATGAACTAACTATCCGATCATTGAGACATTATGCCATATGAACTCAGGAGTAACGTTCTCATTTTTTCAATGGATAAGATAGAAAGAAGGAAAGTAAATATTGCCATTGTATAATGAATCTAATATCAATAATAACTTATCATTTAACTAAACACACACACACACATAGATATATATATATAGTTATTTATATTTGGTGAGGAAAACTAAATAATTGCAGCACTTCATGGGGTTTTAAGTTCACACATCCATGAACTTCATTATCACTTTTTTAGTCTTTGAAATGGGAGGAAAAATTATATATTATATAAAAAGATGGAAAACTATTTCATGAATATCCTGAATATTCTATTTATATCTTATTTCTATATTAAATCTATCCTAAATTCATTCCATGGAACATGTGAATAAATCACATCAATGTGAGTAGGTGTAAGTCCTCACATTCACAGACAATCTTATCATATTCGAATAAAATAAAATGAATGAAGTTATGTGTTATATAATAACAAATAATGTTTTGAGAAGTTTTAAATATTATATAAATATGATATAAAATCTGTAATTCCCTCATTATTAGCAACCATGAAATGTGGCAATGGATGAATGAACCACATTAGTTCATGAGGCGGTAGTCCGACATACAATTAAATGTTTATTGAGTATTCCATTTAATGAATTTCGGTTAATGTGTTGGAATACCCCATTACATGACAACATATAATTCTATTTAGGATACTAATTTTATTATACCATCAAGTAATAAGAATAATTTAATTATTTAGAGAATGATATAAATGAAAAGCGGTTGTTAAAGATTGTTAGATCTTTTTGTGTTACTAATTTTGGTTTATACCAAATGAAATCCTTGGATATTTTTCTTCACATTGTGAGGCTTCTCGGATGACACAAGGTATGCTGAGAGAATTTATGAGAATGTTTTGGTTGAGCCAAATCACTAGATAGGTTTGAATAAGAAGGTATGTTGAGTTCCATTTTATAGTGGAGAGGGAGTGACATTCTTGTAAAAATAAAAAGAAAAACACTATTGGGTGGTCTCCCATACATCATGTGACTCAAATAATGATCCAAATTCGATCCAGAAGTAGATAAGGGTCACCAATTGTCATAAATTGTTTTTAAACATGTTTAGACCATTTTACAATTAATATTAATGTTTAACCACAAAGTATATTCATTTTTACATTAGTTACTATAATAAAATTTAATTACTATTTTATTATTTTTCCTCAAAAAACATGTGAACCATATTATAAATTATAAATTATTATTATGAAATATAAATAACACAATTTACCAATTTAAAGGCACATACGTTTCCAAAATCAATTTTTAATAAATCAGACAAATGGGACGACAATATGGGGTTTTAAAGTGAAAGTGATCAACATTTTTCATTGTTTTTATATCTTAAATCACTATTAAATCGATTTCAATGATAGAAATTAAATTAAATTATATAAAATAGATCCAAATATAATTTACAACTAATTAATAATATAATTTAACATTATAAATTAATTATTAAAATAAATTAGTTTTCGATTAATATTCGGTGACATTCACAATACATCAAAATATTAATCTTCCTAGAAAAATAAAAAATAATTCACCCATATTAAATTTTTATATTTATCATTATAAAAAATAATTATATTATATCATATAAAATTTATTAATTTGATAGAAATTGGAATTAATATAGGTTATTCACTTAAATGTGGTTAAAGTTTCTTTTATAAACACAAAACTTTTTCTGCTTAAAAGTTGATTTATTTTTATCATAACCCTATCAAACATAATGGATTAATATAATAAATTTTTTTAAATATATAACATATGAATTAAATTAATTTCCATAACTAATTGGGATTAATTTAATTAATTATGATAAAACATCACTCTTATAATAAAAATATTATTAACAAAAACACATCCTTTATATTCAATTGGTTTTTATTTTCATTTGATATTTCTTAGTAACCAATGAATTCAATTCAGAAACATGTGTGAAATATAATTTTCTTATCATAGTGAATCTATTTCACTCCCACAATTTAAATGGCATGATGATAAATATTATAATTGTACTAGTAGAATATTGTTATTCTGTAAGACTAGGGCTTGTAAAAGATGTCTTCAACGGAACTCAAAGATGCATGAAACACAAGATAAACAAGGTATGGAATGCGAATAAATATAAAATATGTATAGATATTAACACAATATATTAATGAATTTAATATAATTTTAAAGGTTATATTTCATATCAGAATATTACACCATACCCCCCTTAAAATGAATTTCTCCCCCAAAATTATTCTTTGTTATTAAAATATTTACATTTCTAGATTTACATTATTGAATCCAAAATCCTAAAAATTAAATAAATAAAAAATAACACAAATATTTAATGTTAGATCTACAAAGATCATGTGGAGTTATTCATAAAAAGGATTCCTGATATAGAGAACATTGGGTGGGCAATTAATAGATTCATTTAGAGGAAAAACTATTTCCCTTGTATTATTAGAGAGTGATAGAGAACATGGTCAAGATAAAGATAAGGAAAACAACCCAAAAATCAGATTTGTGTGGAAAAGGCCATACATATCATCAGAAATAGAGTAATCGGATGGCATTATATCTCAAGATCCTTTTACTAAAGTTGAAGGATTTCATTCACCATTTAGAATGAAAACCTAATGAAATATAATTACATGATGATAAAATTTCACACATTAATAAATTACGCTAAAATATATAATATTTTCCTCCAAAATATATGTTTTCAAAATGATTTTTTAATTTTTGAAGAAATAAAATAAAATTTTAGAGAATACATAACTAGAAATGGATAGTCGGGTCATTCTACCAGTCATTAAACATTATCCGAAACAAAAATTATGAATACACTATAGGATAATTATCAAAATGAATGAACGATCAAATGGTGCACTAATATTCAAAATAAAAGATTAATGGCCAAAGTTGAAACTATATTATTTCATAAATAATTATTACTATGAATCTAGAAACCGTTAATGAAAATGATTGAATCCCAAATATTTAATGGATTTGAGGATATATTCATCCAAGAAAAATAAACCATTATTCATCTAATAATATTCCATGTGTTTTTGACAAAATAATTACATGTAATAAATGATTCTAACTATGGAATCATGTAGTCATGCAATAGTGCGTGAAACCATTATCATCTGTCGGTCATGGGTTCATGCACATCACCTTTCCAGATGTGAGGGTTTATCATCGATGATATATATTGACTTTTTTTAATAAAAAATAAAACTAATTATTCCCTAAAAACACTTCATTTTCATCCTAGGGGTTAAAATTACCTCAACTAAGAAATAAATTCCCCAAAAACGTTCATGATAACCTCAAAATTTTTACAACATAAAAACTTAAAATGGCGTGTCTAAGAAATTGAACATATGATCATACATAATCTTATAGATCTATTATGGTATTCATAAATCATAAAATAACCTCATATAGAAAAATTTTAATCACCGTGTTATCTAAATCATCGTTTGATACTAAAAATAACCACCCAACAACCACTCACCTAGATCATGTGTAGAAATCCATACATTTTTCTTCCTAGTCATGATAGTGATAATAGTATCAAAATAATTTGATATAAACATTACATCATAAAAGTAAAATCATGGATCACTTATATAATGGATGAAACATTAGGTTTACAGTTTTCTTGAAATAGGGAAAAATATTATATTAAAAATTCATATAACATTAACTGTGAATTTATCATGCTTAAATCGTATTTTCATTGTCACATTAATTCACCATCATCAATCATCTCAATCCCTTGAAAAATCACCCATCCAAAAAATTATTTAAAACCCTGTAAAAAGAAATTTAAGAAGGGCGAGATCATAAAATCATCAAGGGAAAACATAATCTTTAACAATTTAACGTCATGAGTGAGAATAAGTGTGCATAAGGATATAGAGACATAATTAATGTTCATGATAAACACAAAAAATAACACCAACCCATAAATACATGGATCAATAAATATAAAAAACTCAAATTGAATTTTATTTTAAATTAAATAATCATAAGCCATGTGATATCAATCCTGATCATTGGAAACATTATAAAGAAATTGATATAATAGAGAGAACATATTGGTACCTTATAAAAAAATATCGTTGAACCCATATATAATTACTAAAGAAACCAGGCATTACTAATACAAATTGGGATAACTATAAGGTTGACATCCAACACTATCACTACCCAATGCATTGAAGAGCTATAATGGGCTCATAGAGTGCTATTTAGACCACCCAATGTTACACTGTAATGATTATTCCTAGAATTATTTGGGACACCCAATATTAAACAGTAAATTATTTCCTACGGAAATATGGTCACACAAATGACTTATAATTTCCCTAAACCAAATAAATAATAATGTACATAGAGAATTCATTTAATCATAACTAATTGAAAAAAATCATTATTCCATAATTAGAATGATTAATCCATAAACAATAATATTATTGAAACATGAATCACCCATGGAAATTGTGTGGGATCCATAAATGTATAATATGTACATAATGAACCCATTGAAAAAAATGGGTTTCAACAAAAATTTCATTATAAAATGATTAACCCATTGAATAGAAATGTATTCCATAACAATCTCTTTAATTTAACATTAATATATACAGAAAATAATATGTATGGTAAAAATATAAAATATACCCCATGGAGGATAATTATCATCAAGTGTTTTGGATGTTGATGAATGAAAATTCCATAAAAATATAACTATGTCAATATTGAGGAAAATAATATTTAAAAATTCCAAACCATCCCTTACCACATTGAAGTATTTGAATCATTAACCCCATGAATTGAAGAGAATTAAATAAAAATTTTAATTTCTTGAGAATAAATAGATTCATTTTATATCTTATCAAAGGGCCAATATGCTCACCTCATAAAACAAGATAGGTGTATAACATAACAAACATCTCAAAGAAGAAAAATGTGGTCAAAAATACATTCTGCTTTGGTACCATTGAAACATAAATCACCATGAATGATAGATCATAAAAATGTTATATATAACCTCATAAATTTAATTATAATAACATTAAAATAAATTCATGTGTACTATATTCATAACACAACAAAAATAGGGGGTGAATATAAAATATATCTCACTGAAATAAAAGTTGTATGAGAAAAACCCTTTTGAAGACCGTATCATTATAGTGACAATAAATTAATGAAATAACTATTTTTTGAGTAATTAAATTAAACAAAAAACAATTTAAATACATAGTAACTTGATCAGAGGCCATTTCAAACATATTTTAGGCATTATATAACAAATTACATAGAAGTTTATCCTAATGAATGGTAATTGAGTAAGGAAACCCTTACTACAAAAGTAACTTTGGAATCATGGGAGCCATGAAAGAATAACATCAATTGAAAATTTTAATACCATAATATAAATGAAAATCATGATATAATAAGATATAGGTAGTTATATAAAACATAAAAAAGTAACTATGTTCATAATAATAATTTAGTCTCAATAGAATGTAAATTGATACGAAACCTTATACACTATGTCTGATTTGTCATGATTTTCATCTATCATCTTGATTTATAAAATTATTTTATTTATTTAATTTATGCAAAAACATGTAAAATTTTATAAAAAATTTTATTTCACCTATAAACATTTTATAAAAAATTACTTAATCAATAATTTTTAATTCAAATTTTTTTACCATTTAGTGATTTTGTATCAAAACTAAATTTGATGGGTCGACTATAGTCAATGTTGTCATCATTTAAAGAACTATAGAAAAATAAACATAAAGGATTATTCTAATTTTTTTTAAATTATACTTTAAATATCATATAAGATATTCGGTTATGAATAATGAACCAACATTATGATCATGGAGACTATATGACGTACGTACACGTGGGTAACATTTCAATTCTTCGATAATCATTATTGAAAGAACCTAAGTAGCCATTATCTCCATAAATTGACAATTAGATAAAAAACATATTATATAATTATTTATACTTATATTTATAATTTTTGATTTTTAGTGATGAAAATGGATTAAACAATTGGCTTCGAGGTGGCGGTTGTCCACACTTCCATAAAGAACATTATCACTTTCTCTGCGTATGAATTGGAAATAAGAAAATGATATATTTGATGAAAAGATAAAACATTATTCAATTTATTTAAAAAATATTTCTATTGTAGAATATATTTTTATTAAATTTATCATGAAAACATTACATATAATGTTTGAAAGATTCACATCACTTTGATGAGGTTGTTGTCCTCACATTTTGAAATAGCTTTACTGTAATCCCAAAATATTGAAAAAATAAAGGAATGCGTTATATAATAATTCTACAAATATTGAATAAATTTTAAATATAAAAGATATCCTATTAAGTATTATTTCCATAATTATTACAAACCTTGAATGGTGTTAATGGATTAATGAATTACATCAGTTAATGAGGCGGTAGACCACTATACACAAGAACGATGATTGTGTATCCCATTTAATGAATGACTGTGATTTTATAGGGATAAAACATATAAAAAAATCATTATATTTAGGATACCGAGGTTATTATATAGTCATGTAATAATATGAATTTATTGAGTTTTTAAAATAAACAAAAAAAGTTATCTTTGAAGAATGTTACCTTTTTTAGGTAACTCCTTTTGCTTTACAGCAAAATTTCTTACTTGGATTACATTATACAAATTTTTTTCTTATTTGATGAGAGTTTGTATATTTGGATATTATTTCTGAAAGGTTTTGATAATAAAAAACTTTTTATAGGAGAGAATAAGTAGGGAGGGTGAGTGACATTTTATTAAATAGAGGGAGTGTCATTTTTGTTAATATTAAAAGGTAAACAATATATGGAGGTCTCCCAATAATTATATACACTTAATAAGGATCAAAATTAAAATAAACTAGGGTATATAGAATAATAATTTCTAAAAAAGTGGTTTTGGACATGTTTTGGGGTGATTTGGTCCCATAATATTAAAGATAAACCAATTTGTCAACTCATTTTTCAATACTTTTTGTAATTATTGTTAATTATAATCACATATTTTTTTCATCAAAAAATATGTAAACGTAATTAGAGATTATAAATTGTTATGATTATGAATATTAGAAATGTTTTTCAAAATACTAAATATATATGTGGTAGAAAATAATTTAAACTTAATCCCACAGATGGGACCACGAAGTGGTTTTTTAAAGTGAAAATGTTTAAGTGGTTTCTATGTTTTTATATCTAAAATCACTATTCAAAAGATTCCCATGATATAAATTAGATAATATTAGATCAAATTTATATTAATTATAATATAAATAAAAAAATAAATTTTAAGACTATAAAATATTTAACTGAATTATCATTTTTCAATAAAAATTCGGTGTCATTCACTATTCTTAAAAATAAGAATGTTCTCATAATAATACCAAAAATTCAACGCAAGTCTGGTTTAATAATCCAATTTCAAAAAAGAAGTTCATTTTAAAATAAAAATTATTAATTATAAATAAATTAGATTTAATGTTGATGTTCTACTAAAGCTTGGTTAAACTTCCTTTACAAATTATACACCTTTTATGCTTAAAATTTGATTTTATCTTAACATAACAATATTAAACCAATTTTATGAATTTAAAATAAATATATTAAAAATATAAAATTTAAATTTTCTAAATATATTTCACTAGTTATTATTAATTTCATTTATTAAGATAAAATATCATTCTCATCATAAATATTATTTTCGTACAAAAACAACGTTTTTATTCAATTGGCCTAAATTATCTATTATAAATAATTTTAAAAATTTGATTTCATTTAAAAAAATCTTAAATCAATAATTTTTATATATTTGTCATCTCCATTATTCCCCCAATTCAAATAGAGTTATGTAAAATATAATAATATTATTGATAGTATATTGTTGTTCAATAAGACATGGGTTGAAACATAAGTCACCAAATGAACTCGATGTTGTGTGTAATGAAAGATAAGCATGGTGTTGCATGTGAAAAAAGATAAAATATGTATTTATTGAAAAACAATTTATTAAATATTTTTAATTTATTTGAAATGATATATTTCATAAAATCTTGGGCTTGTAACATAATTCATTAATAGAACTCGAAGATGCTGCGATGCAAGATAAACTTGGTGTTCTGTGTGAAGAAAGAAAATATATATACTATGTATAACCCAATCTATTAATGTATTTAAATTAATTTGTAAGGATATATTTCATAAAATCTTATAATTTGACAATAATTTTGTGTCCATTGAAAAAATTCAGTGAGTACAAGATGGAATAATGGAATCAACATGGGTAGAAGTATTAGAGGCATTTATCAAATAGAGGTTGTTAATATATTGAAAATGATTTTAGAGAAATTTTAAAATATTTTGGGTTATTATATGAACTCACTCAACCTGAAAAACCGTAGTGGAGTGGTGTTAGTGAAAGGTGTAACCGAACCCTTCAACACATGGTAAGTTTGATGATGAGTCATGAATATCTTCCATTATCCTTTTTGGGATATGCAATTCGAATTGCATCATATATATTAAATTGAGTACCAATTGAAGATGAAAATGTAATTTCCTTTGAGTTATAGATTGGATATAAATATGGTTTATCACATACACATGTATGGGGTTGTAAGGAATTTTTAAGGCATTTTTTTTAGAAACTAGCATACCGAGTCAGAAAGTATATCTTTATTGGGTATCCTAAGGAAACTAATTGATAATATCTATAAAACCCCTATGAAATGAAAGTGACTATCACCAGACAATATTTGTTTCTTTTAGGGAAAAATGAAAATAAAGGACAATGGGATAAATATTGAAATTTATAGTTTTGATTCTCAATATATATATAATTTGGTACCAGAATAGATTCCAAGGGTCAAGAAGGAATATGTAGTTCTTAAAACACAATCACCAAATAAGAGTATAAGAGTGGTAAAAGAACTAGAGTAATATGGTTTTCTAATCACAGATGATGGTGACTTATTATTTGATGATAATTATGAACCCATCTTTGATAAATAGTCAATAGAGAGATCATAAAATTCAATATGGTAATAATACATGAATTCTGAAATGTATTCCATGTATCATAACCATGTTCGAGTACTGGTCGACTCACCAGTTGATCCGAATCCTATAGAGTGGAAATGTATAACTAAGAGAAAACCGGATATGGAATATAAATTTAATACCTATAAATAAATACTAGTGGATGAATGGTTTATACAATGTCATCAAAATTATTATGATGGTACCCTCTCACCAGCTTTCTTGTTTAAATCAATCAAAATTCTACATGCTATAGAATTATTGTGTGACTATGACATTTGGAATACTTATATGAAAACATCTATCATTAATATGAACCTTCAAGAAGATATATATATATGACCCAATTAGAAGGGGTTTTTAATCCATATGATGGGAAAAGTATTTTCATGTTTCATATATCTATTTATAGATTGAATCATGATCTAGTTCAAGGAACATTCAATTATCTGAAGATATAAAATAATTTAGTTTCATTAAGAATGAATGGGATCCTTTTGATTATTAGAGGTTTAATGTTTTTGAAGTCATTATCCAAGTAATATATGATTATGAGATATTACATATTGTAAATTACATACAAGTCATAGAATTTGTTAATAACTAGTTAAAAAAGGATTCCACAAAAAGGACATAGGTCATGCTTCCCATATTATAGAGATCAGGATAATTCGTGATAGATGGAGAAGGATGATTGTACAATGTCAAAGTATATAAATTGACCAAATATAAATATTTTTAGTAAGGTAAAATCTATGAGGGGATTGGATCCATTTTCAAATAGTTTAAAAAATTCTATGAAATGGTTTCCTCTAACATAATAGGAGAAAGAGAGAATGGGTATGATCTCGTACACACTAGTGAGATGATAAATCAGGTATTCCATGTTATGTTATAGACTTTATGTTTCTTATTCATTGAGTATGATAATATGATTTCAATTAGATCAAGGATAACATCATGGGTATTCTATTAAGGCTATCATTGTGTTTCTTATAAGAATAATGTATATGTCCATAGTCAATGGAGAATTTGAGGATCTCCCCATAATAGGCTATACTAATTCTAGTTTTCAGATATATCATAAGGACTTAGTGTCAAAGTCAATGTATGTTTTCTATCTCAATAGAGTATTTTTGAGTTGTAAGAGTTTAAATAAGCCAATTGTCACTAATTTTGTAGTGGAGTCTGGGTATATTACATCTTCTCTTTTATCCAAGGAAGTTTTCTGGATATAAAACACTATCAATGATCTTGATGAGGTTACTATAATTCAGTACCAAGGCAGATTATTTTGTGATAACATAGAAGAAGTGGCTCTGGAAAACATATATAAGGCCCCTCCAACATAAAAATCACCTACTTTAGAAGTATCACCTCTTGATTTATTTTTCTCATATTGGAGAATATATTGTAAGTCAAGTTAAAATGTTAGAAAAACTAGAAGAAACCTTGAAAAAGTTACCATCTTAGAAAATTCATTACAATCATGTGAGCAATAGTATACATATGTTTGTTTTTAGTTGGATGTATTTCAAGTGGGAGTCTATTGGATTTGGGTCCCTACAACCAACTTATGTTTACATTATAATCACATATATTCATAGTTTTGAATATTAATAGACACATTATCATATCATGATTGATCTTATATGTGACATATCATGTTATAATGTCGACATTATAGCAGTTAAAATGAATGGTCATAGGACTTCCCCATAATGATGGGAACCCAGAAGTGTCATGATAGTATTAATAAATATTTGTTTTATTCCTCGATGATATAATATTAGGAAGACAAATGATAAAAGATATTTAGTGTGGAGACTCATATGGTTTTGAGGCACCCTCTCATGGTGTATGACCTTGGTAATATTTAGTGTAGGTCATTGTCATAATGAGGCCATCCTGTAAGAAATCAATAATTATGTATATCATTAGATGTTTCTATATTTTGAAATCAATATGTATCCTTATAATTTAATAATATTATTAAATATTTAATCATGTTTCCAAATTTTTTGTATTTTTGAAAGTCATGGCAATATATGTCCACGACAATGTAGAAAATATTTAGTGAATCATAATTAGTTTAATATTAATGAAAAATGCGGGAAAGGATTTTTGTCTTACGTTATTTAATGGTGGTTTATATATGATTTCCTTGTATGGAAACAATATTTCCTAAATAAATCCAAGGTAATTGTATTATATCAGCATGTTCGGTTTCCATAAATTTCAAGAAATAGACATCAAGTATATAGTGTGATGGAACCTTCCAAAAACCTGCTTTATTACAGATATTGAGATTAAGGTATTATATTTCACAATAGGAATCCATAAGTGGGATTAGAAATTTTTGTCATTTACTTATTTTAATATTGATGAATTGGTATGTTTTTAGATGCTAACATTAGACAATAGGCTAATTCTTCTAATTATACAAAAAATAGTACTAGTGTGTTAGATATAATTTGTATCTTGAAACACCAATAAATAATTTTTTAATTATTTATTATTTACCCAATTGAGTAAATATTATTACCACGTGTGGGTTAATAATTCGTTATTTTTTATTGAACTCATTTATTCAGTCAGTATTTATTTGAGAGAATATTATGTGAGTGGAATATTTACAAAATTTTTATTTTCTATTTATTGAATATATCATTTATTTATTTATTGTTGAATAATGTAGAAATATTTATATATTAAATAAATATTTGGTATTTAAGTCTTGTTAAGTTTTATGAAGGAATTAAGAACCTATTTTAATGTTCTGGTGGAAAATAATATATTTTTAATATAATTTGACTAAATAATATTTAATTTAATTCTAATGTTTATCTCATGATGATATATAATAATATTATTATTATTATTTACATGGGGTTACATAGGGATAATATTAATATAAAATGGAACATATGATGTTATTTCTTTCTAAAACTAGTTGTTTTTAAACCATGTTATGTTATTTTTGTGAGATGTAATTGATATTGTTGGATAAAAAAAATCTATATAATGCTATCAAATCCCTAGTGTGATACCTTCTCAAATAACGCACTATATAATGGATAGTGATATTCCTCCAACATCCACTCTTGAATCTATAGAAATCATGAATAAATATTTGGAAGTAATTCATGATGTGATCAAAGGCGATCCATGCATGTGTTATGATTTCGCATGCAAGCACATAAAGATTCATATGAAAATGTTCAGTGATTGGTGGATCATGTTTGGGTTACCACTTTAGGGTATCATTACATGATTCATACAATGTTATTATGGAACAATGTAGACCCTTTATCTTATCCCTTAATGAAAATATAGTTTTTTTCAATTTCATTCATTCATTTATTTAATTAATTATAAAAAATATGTAACAATTGTGTCCTCTTGTTATGGTGTTTTATTTATTATCAAAATTATTTCATTAAATTATATATATCATGGAATTTGTCATCATGTATCACTAAGATTGATCATTAATCATGGATAAAACTTGTCAAGAATAACCAATCTAGTTTTTGTCAATAGACCAACCTATTCATCTAGGGGATAGATTGAGCTTCACCTATCACTTACTCAGTCATATCAATTTATCCTTTAAAACAGATAAAACTTATCCCACATAAATATTTTCATTTAATATAAAAAAAAATAAATATAATTTATCTAATCATAAAATAGAATCATAAACGATATAGAGAAATTTGGATGGTATCAATATAGTATAAACATAGTCTAACTAATCATAAATCATCTAAAGAAATAATTAGTATGGTATAATAAAAATGTATCCCCACTAAAGAATAATTAACCACAAATTATGTATTATTATATGGAAGACTATTTTTAAATATCACATAGAACACTCAGGGTGGATAATAACCTTTCATTGATAATCACACAATATTTTGAAAGTAGAAAGTTTATAAAACATTTCCAAAATAGTTCTCATTTATAATAACTTTTTAAAATAATGAATTTAAATAATATTTAGAAAAATAATTTAAAAATATATTTATAAGCATTAGAACTATGATTCTATGAATTTATGGTCATGTATACTTGTAATTCTATTCATGCGCTATAATTTAAAACTAATATTCCTTTTTATTTATCAAAATTTAAGAAAAGTGTCTTATTTAGAAATGGAAAAAAAGACACATTTAAAAAAATTCCGAAAATTAATAAATTGTTAAAAAAATTCATTTATAATTTCGATAATGAGAAATAAACTAATAAAAAATTTAAAAAATCTGAGAATTTGTTTTTCAACCGAAGATAGAAATAATGTTTTATTTTCTATTAAATATATATATTTTAAATTTTAAGTACCAAATATTGTAAAAAGTAAAATTACATGAATATATTCATTCATAATAATATTATAATGAAATATATTAATTTTAAGATATAAATATCAAGTAATTATCTAATGGGAGCCTTAAACAATAATAATTCTGAATAATGATTAGATTGTGAAATAAATCCTTACCACTTAGGTAAAAATTTATAATCAAACACATTAATAAAATTAAATTATATGTAACACTATATACTATTAATATAAATGAATTAATGATAAAACATAGAAAAGTTTGCTTATATACACTACAAAAAATTAATTAGTTGTGAATACTGTGTTTGTCTCACTGAACAAAATGTGAGATGATAAACCCTTAACCATAATATGACTCATCGCATACATTATTTATATTATTTGAGAAAAAAATTATGTTAATTAATATCATTTTTATGATCCTTTTTCATTTTTGTTATTCTATATATTTCATTTACTACATTTTTATATATGATTATATAATTAATTAATTTTATGATAGAAGTTTCGTTGATATTTGACTTATGTTTGAATACAGGAATTATGTAGGTTTACTACGGCCATATATGATATTATTTGAAAAGTAAAAAAGAATAGTAATAATTATATAATTATCTTATTTATATTTAAATTATAATTTGAAAAACAATATTGAATGATGGTTTTCAAAAATGAAATACATTATAATCATGGATACAGTAGGTCGTACATACAAGTGAGTAATGATTCCCATTTTCAATGATAATTTTAGATTGAGGATAAGAAGTATTTGTTCTATCAAAAATGATAATAATATCATATATACCATATTAATTTTTTCAATATACTTATAAATATATATTATATTTTATTGGGGATGAAAATAGATTAACATCATTTCGTTAAGGAGGTAGTCTACACATACACGAATGGTGTTATCATTTTTCAGTATTAGAATGAAAATGAAAAATTATTTTTAAAAATGGTAAATAAAAAATTAATATGCTAATAATTTGATTAATATCACATATATTAACTAAAATTAACCATATTGCCTTCACTGAAATGAATTATTAAAAAATTAATCAGATCGCTTCATGAGGTGGCAGTGTATCCTACACATGAGGGATGTTATCATATACCATACAAAAAATAAACGATAAAAAAATTATATATTATATAATTAATCCAGCATTATGACTATATAATAAATATCAAATATGTATACTTTATATCTATCATTGTACCCAATCATGGGAGGTGTTTATTGGGAACACGTCACATCGATTCAGGTAGTGGTAGTCCATCGTACACATGATGGAAATTATCATATAATATTTGAGTGAAGAAGAGATTGATATAGATCATGAAGAAAACATAATATCTTATCAATATTTTTTGTATTATTATTTTAATATATAATAATGAATTAATTAAAAATTTAGGGGTGAAATGATAAATAAAAAAGCACATAGGTATGAGTTTTACTTCTTCTCGCACCACCTGTTTAGGATTATACATCAAGTATTCCCTGAATAGATTCATGAAAAAATGATTTTAGTACGAGTTAATGGAATTTGGTATGTTCATTGAATATGTATCGTATGAACAAATATTTTTTTATGGTTTTAATTAGAGAGGAGTGGGGAGGCCTTTTATAAGTGAGGTGAGTGATACATTTGTAATTTTTGAAATATAAAATTTGTATGAACATTTTTCAAATTAAAATTTGTTAAAAATTGACTGTGAATGAGAATTAGACATTATAGGGTCTAAATAGGGATTTTAAATCATTTTGTAAAATTATATATTTCATTTTAACTCTTATATTTTTATTTTAACCCCTGGTAAAACCTTTTTTACCATATCCCTGATAATTTATTTTATCTCTCTAAATATTAATTTTATCAAGAATTATGTTTAAACTATTATTTAATATATATTATTATTAATTAATTTATGTAATAAATTTTTTCTTTTTAAATTTATTGTGTTGTATAATTTTAATTTAAAAGTAATTCTATACACACAACGAAACTCTAAGTATTTATTGAGCAAATTTTCAAAAGATTAAAAGGCTATTATATTCAAATTTATCATTAAAATGATTCCAATGACCAAATTTGGATTAAAATCTTTATATTTGATTTAATTTTACCATAAAAACAATTTAAAATATAAATTAAATTTATAAAATTAAATTAAAACGCTAGGTTGTTGAAAAATGCATATTTTTAACAATTCATTTAAAAATGAAACATCTTAGAAAAATAAAAAAAATCTCACTAAGATAATTTTTCTATTTAGATATAAAATATAATTCTATATTTTAAAATCTATATTCTAAATGTCATAAAAATGATTTTAATTTTTTTAAAAAATTCAAGACTAACAAAACTTTAGAAAAAAAATATAAATTTTGTTCCAATAGATATTATTATTTTTATTTATAATGGTTCTTATATTATTTCTAATCAATAGTTATCAACGTTTTTTTATTTTATAGATGAGTGAACCAAATAATTTCCATAATTCAGTTATAATTATTCATAATTTATAAGTAAAAATCTAGGTTATAATACCATGATTAAATAATAGTATTTTAATGTAGTATCTTGTTTCATCTATGACTTGTTTTTCGTGCATTCCATGATATGTAACAGATAGAATTTATTTAAAATAAAAATTCTATAAAGAATCAAAATTTTGTATTCACTCTTAAGCTTGGTGTTGTGTGTCCTACATTCTATCCAACATGAAGTTCCTATTTTGAAATATCATCAGGGATTACATTATCTACCCCTAAATAAATTGTATTATCCTAATTTAATCTTCATATCAGTAATCAAGGGATTGAAACTAGAAAACAACTCCCTTGAAATACTATATCACGAGAAGGAATAATATAAAATCCTATGGATAAGAGAGAATTGGAAGCCTGAAGGGCATCTAGAATAATCACGTAACATGGTTTCCATGTAGGAGAAAATAGGTGGGAAGTGAAGATATGGAAATGTAAGAAAATAATAAATATCTATACATATTTTTTGATATAATTGATCACAATATAGTGGGTGATATATATATGGTTAATGAAAAATAATCTATAAATATATGATGATGTATGTGGCCATTTTATTAAATAGAAATGAAGGTAATACGAAAACATTTTCACTGGAAGATCATTTCCATAGATTTGAGGAACTCTTTAAACAATTTGAATGAGAATATAAGAAACTATAATGACTTCATATCATTATATACTAACAATTTCATTATGTTTATGTACTTGTTTAAAATAATAATTCATCTTTTACTCTAATAAATGGACATTCCATTAGAATTTTTATTATTTAAAAACTAAAACTACCCTTTATTAGATGGTAAGATCTATAAAAGAGTAAAAAATATTTATACTATATTTACTAAACAAAAAGGGTTAGAAAAATTAATCCAATCACACATAAGGATCAAATTAATCCATTTCAAAATTTGTTAATCATAAATCTCCTCCAAAATATGTATGACTAAATTTAGAATGAAGGTGACAAAATCGATATTATATTCCGCAGAAAATATACAGTGTCCCTTAATGTGAAATTCTAAATATATGAATACCATGTTAACTATTAGAAATTAATAAAACCATGCATGCTTCAAAAATAAAATATCATGTTGTTGATTATATCCCCTAAATCATTACTTGTAGTAAACTCCATCAATGAAGACATAAACCATCAATCCTCTAACATATTTCATGGTCAACAACATAATATCTTGAAAAAATATTTATTATCTCCACATCGAGAACATGTTAATTGTTATCCTCCATCAATAAAGTGTTTTCAAAGAAATATAACTTGTAACTGAATCACTTTTATTTTTCATTAGTATCATTCACAATTTTTTGTCAAAGAATTAAAAACATAATACTGAAGTATAATTCGTATTCATTTCATTACTCAAATAACCATAATATCACCAATAACATACTCATATAAATTAACTCTTGAATCCAAAAAAATCCAATAAATAAATCCACATCATCTACAATTATAGAATATTCTTAACCCTGATCTGTTGGGTTATTTTGAGTAATATTATGTTCACACATTGGGAATTTATTGTCATAGTTATTCTTATCTATATAGTGGAACCATCACATATTGTAATTTTCCGTCATTCCCTTGTAATAATAAGAATTATTTATTTTCCCCACAAATGAATCAAACTCCTATTATTTTCGTGAATGTATTATGGTGTTTCCATCTACATGTATCACATGTTGTAAAATTCATCCTTCCCTTCTTCCCATTATCATTATTTTTTATTATCATCCAATTTTTTTATTTCATCCATTCAAATTCATAATAATTGTATAATTGCCTATCTGTCCTGATATCACATGATAATATATCCTTGTTTGATGAGTTATTTTTGATGAGTAGTGTAAGAACTAATACGTTGTTTTCAAGTATGTTTTTTCTTTTGGTCATTTTTGGATAAAAGAGGAAAATCTAGAAATTTTTGAAGTACACATTGTGTACTTTATCAGTACACAGCATGTACATTGTGGATGTAGGAGGTTGTGTGCTTGCCATGTCATGGACACATACACGTTCGTGTGGGGTGATGTGGAGGCCGCCTAATGCGGACTACAGAAAGAGCTAGTGCATGCATTGTACTCCAAAAGTTCATGTCATGTACTTTGTTTTTTATTCACTAAACGCATCGGGGTTGCGTCTGATGGACAGAAACCATTCCTTCTTGGTTTGTTCATCCAAGAGAATCGAGCATCCATGGATCTTAGACGATCCCATGATCTGCCATCCGTCCTCCGATTCGAGCAATGTATATTGTGTTGGAATCACATCAGTGGGTTATTCATTCTCATAGAGCATCGTTTTCAAATTCCTCCTCTTTTATATGTTATCGTGGGATGAATGTTTTCGATGTTTTTGTAGATCTTTTACATTCTAAGGATATTCAATCCTTGTGGTTTAAGTATATCTATCTTATAACATGATGGTAGGTGGATTGTGCCTTTCTGTTCGAATTCTTTGAGTATTCTGTGAAAATTCAACCAATACCCGTAAACGAGGTATTGCCTGTTTACTATTTTACCCCTGATTTTTTCCTTCCATGCTTGTATAAATCTGTAGAGGTAATTTGGATATGAATTGGATTGATTGCTATTCCTTGGTTGTTCTGCTCATTCTTTGTTCGATTTACGACCGTTTGGTCTTGTTTAACCTATTGGTCGTTTACCTGTTTTCCATGCCTTGTGGTCGTAGGATAGAGTGTTGTTTTTTGACATGATTGGGATGTTTTAGATTGTTTATCCAAGTAGATCTGTAGGTTTATTTTGGAAACATAGCATTATTATGAATTGACTTTCACAGGGTCGTGAGAACCTGGTGCTATAGACTATAAGAGGATAGGCTGAGTGAGCTTCCTGAGAGAGTCTTTGGACATTATAAACTATAGGGGGATAGACTAAGTGAGATTCCTCGGAGAGTCATTGTGCTTTATAGACTATAATGGGATAGAACAAATGAGCTTCATCAGTGAGTCTTTGTTTTAATTGAATTGCCTTGTACCACTCCATGCTATAAGAGGAATTGAACGAGTGAGCTTCCTCAGAGAGTTTGTGAAAGATCAGGGGCTATAAGTGGAATTGGCCGAGTGAGATTCCTCTGAGAGTCTATTGACATTGAGGCTATATAGGGAATTTACTGTGCGATCTTCCTCATAGATTCCCTGACTACCTTAGTCTATAAGGGGAAATCACTGAGTGATCTTCCTCAAAGAGTCCTATAATCTTCATATGACCAATCCAGAGGGGTTAGGCTGAGTGTACTTCCCAGAGGGTTATTGGTACGTGTTAGCTGGGACCAGAGGGTAAGGCTGTGAGTACTTCTTAGAGGGATAACTGTTTGTATTTAGCTTCGTGTTAGTTGTTTCTTGACTTTGGACTGTGGATTGTTTCTGCTGTGTACTTTCCAATTTACTACATTATATACATTTCCCTGCCATATATTCACTGATAGTTAGGCATAGATCTTTAGGTGGTTGCCTACTGGGATTTAGTCTCACACCCTGTTTGTGTCATGATTTTGGGCCCAAACTAATTATATTGTTGCAGGTATAGGTATGGGAATGTGCCCCTCCTATTCAGGTACTTGACTTGCTATAGAGCTGGAGAGCTTGGGACCAAGCCTAGGCTTGAGATGCTGATGAGCTGTTTATAATTTCTTTTGTAATTTGGTTCAGTACTATTGTATTCAGCATTGTGACTTGTTTGGATGCTTTCTTAGAAATATATATCATGCATCATATATATATATGTGATCAAGCTGTTTCTTACTTTTAGCCTTCTGCTGATTGATTTTGTTTGGATTTTTACTGATTTTTCTATTGTATATTGTTTCTCATTCGCTGTTTACACTGCCAAAGAGGGCATAGTTTCCCCACTATAACACCCAAGGCCATCACTTCTAGTTGGATGCATATGGCGTTCTAGGAAATGCGCTTGAGTCCATGTGACCAACCGGGTATGGGGAACCTCTGGGTGGCTTCTAGAACCATGATGTTAAAAAGTGGTATTAGAGGGAATATTTTCGCATGACATAATATTTGGATCCTATAGCCAGGGATAGGAAAGAATAGGTACTTGGTAATAAACTGTGCACGAAAGTAACTAACCTGTGTATAGGGAAAATCCATCCCTTATTGAAATTTTAATGGTTTTCAATTTTATAGTTGATTTGATTTCACCATTGGGTGATTAACTTGTCTTGAGCTATTACTGTTGTTCTTATTTAGGCTCTATTTTTGTCGCAACCTGATGTGATGAGGGTGTTCCATCTCATGCATCATATAAGAACTTGTTATAAATCACATGACATGCATTATAGCCATTCTATCTATGATGCATTAGAAATTTAATGTTGTTGTGATAGATTTTGTGTAGAATATGAATGTTGTTGCTATAGATTTTTTGATAGAAATACCAACTATTTATAGAGTATTGTGTGCAAGTTTTTGTATGAATGAATTCTAGACTTTAGTTCTTGAGGTGTTATGGACCTCCAGGAACCAGAATTTGGTGGATCATTGCATAGTTATTCTTGTTTATAACATATATGAGATGCCAATCTTTTATTTGTGGGGTGTATGGGCCCTCACAGATCGGAATTGGGCAACTTAACACTTGTTTCTGTGTTTTCTGGGCTCCCGAGCAGTTTCTGAGGCTACTGTCTGGAAGAACCCAGAATACATATCATGTACATTATGAATGCACACCATGTATTATATATCCATTTCACTAACTATGTGGGAAGGGACACAAGGTTGAAAAAAATCTTACAGGAACACGCCATGTACAGTACGTACACGCCTTTTTGTAGTGACAGTGTGTCTACCTATGTGACTAATGAAACAGATGTATGAAACTTAGGCTATAAACATCATGTCCTGATTTCACACACCATTATGTGTAACGTAGGTGCCCAGCCACGTCACGAACAACATGGGTCGGGGAAATCCTTCAATTACACATCATGTAAACATGGAGCATTCCGTGTAGAGTGAACCATGTAGCCGGCTGTGTAACTAAAAACAAGGGTCGTTGAAACACGTCTAGTACACATTTTGTCCATCATGAACGCACCGTGTAGTCTAGGATTAAGAGGCACATGTATGTTAGACATGTAAATAGACTCGAGCATGGAAATAGAGCTCAACTATATGCCGTGTATGGGGATAACATGTCGTGTGTTTGTGGTGTTACATGACCAGTAGTGGCAGAAGTACAAAACCATGTGAATGGCTTAAGAGAACATGTTGTGTAGTGTTTAAACATGTTGGGTAGTCATGTTTAGTAAAAATTGAATGTTTTCATTCTTCTATTCCTTCTTTTACTCTTATGTTTTCAATCCTTGATAATCCTGATCTATGGTGTGTGTTTTTCCTTTCATAATTATGCCACCGAGACATCCTATGGTTGTAGGACAACTTCCAGACGGTGATCAGACACCGGATATGGCTTATCAAGGACTTCTAGCAGACCCTCCTATTGTGTCGGCCTTGGCACCAACCGTTATACCTAGAATAGCTGATGAATCATAGTTCAAGGACGATTTTTTGAAGATGATGTAGACTTTTCAGGGAGTGCCGTATCCTGCTACATCGATGGCAGAATTGACGTAGAGTTTCTAGCAGAAGCATCCTCATACTTTCTCAGGGGATGGAGGACCCCAGGCTGTATAATCCTGGCTAGAGTCCACGTTGAAAATATTTGAGCAACTCGAGATACCTCCAAAGAAGAGGGTGAAGCTTTCTACTTATATGCTCTGAGACTCTGCCATGAGGTGGTGGGAGATTAACTCACAGTCAAGACGACATCAGAGTATGATTTGGGATGAGTTTCGGTGTATCTTCTATGATTTCTTCTACCCGGAGAACTTGAGGGCCGGTCGAGACTAGGAGTTTATGAGTGTGGAGTAGGGTAATCTTTCTATTATGTAGTACTCATCTCACTATTACTTAGATGCGTCATTTGACGCCTATTCCAGGAGGCAATGAACTGTTCTTTGCACGGAAGATCGAGTATGGTCTGAGGAATGACATCCGATCATAGGTGAACATATTCCGGTTGACATCAATATCCTCTATCATTAACCAGACGCTGATCACAGAGCGGAATCTGAGGGATTCTAGAGTAGTGAGCCATGGCGGTTCAGCATCCAGAGTTAGTATTCCTCCAACTAATACCAGGAAGCACCACTAGGAGACTACACGAAGAGATCAGAGTAGGTGGGATTTATCTTTGGGTAGTCAGGTGGCATGCTACCAGTGTGGAAGGGTTGGGCATACAAGGTCGTAGTGCCAGAAAGACCTAGTGGAGTTCCGATCTAGTGGCATGATTGGCCATCTTCTACATTTCTGCCAGATCTTCTCACCTACAGCTAGTGTCAGGGGTTCTTATATGACCCCACCAGGCTACCAGTGACAGCAGAGTGTATCAGCTTAGAGTGGTTAGGCAAGGACACAGGGCCATGGAGTAGGTCATACCTTTGCAGTGGAGTAGACCCATCAAGAACAGGATCCCATAACCTCTAATATTCAGGGTATGATCATAGTATCCTCAGTTTTATCTTCATCTCATTTCGATACAGGGGATTCCCATAGCTTTATATCTGTCACTATTGTGGAGAGTCTTGGACTCTGAATCTTTTCCTCGACTGACATCTTGAAACTAAACACACCATTGGGAACTTGGAAAGCTAGTGTACGTCAGTTTAATATGTTCCCTCGATAGGATGGTGGGTGTCACTTTCTCGGTGACCATTATGTCCTTGTTATGACAGGTTATGATGTTATTCTCAGGATGGACTAGATAGTTCCATTCCAGGAAGTCGTCGAATGTTATCGCCGTAGGGTATGTTTCATATCACTAGAGGGTGGATCCTTTGTTTATAGAGGAGAATGGGATTTACAGGTGAGCAGAATGGGTCAAGAGCTTCATGGGTTGGGAGGAGTTATAGCCCATATTACTAGACTTTATCTGGATGTCCATGGGACTTCATAGTTGGACTTTCCTCCAGTGGTGTATCATATAGGGATGTCTTTATAGAAGAATTTTCAGGTTTTTCTCCAGAGCATGAGGTATATGTTTCTATTGAGCTTATTCCAGGGGATCACAGGTTTCCATTCCTCCTTAAAAGTTGGATACACCAGAGTTACAGGAGCTCAAGAAACAGTTGGAGGGGTTTCAGGCCAAGGGTTTCATCAGAACCGGTACTTCTCCTTGGGGTTCGCCTGCCCTATTCGTGAAAAATGAAAATGCTACCCTCAGGATTTGTGTCGACTATCAGAAGTTGAACCAGTTGATGGTCAAGAACTGATATCCCTTTCTGAGGATCGATGATCTCTTTGATCAACTTCATGGATCCCGGGTGTTCTTGAAGATTGATTTGAGGTCTGGTTATCATCAGTAGGGCGTTAGACCAACTGATAGACCTCTCACAACCTTCTAGTGCAGGTATGGTGTATATGAATATATGGTTATGTCATTCGGTCTCATGAATGCGATTGAAATTTTTATGAAACTGATGAACCTAGGGTTCCGTCTATACTAGGGTTCCATCGTGGCTGTTTTCATGGAAGATATCTTGTTGTACTCTCTCACTTGACACGACCATGCTACCCATCTTGAGATCGTTTTGAGTACACTGAGGGAGCATCATTTATATGCTAAGCTCCCGAAGTGCTACTTTTGGATGGACCAAATTCACTTCTTAGGACATGTTATCTCAGAGATAGAAGTATCAGTATACCCAGATTATGTAATGGAAGTAGTTTTCTGGGAGCGGCCGAAGAATGTCTTTGAGGTGCGTAGTTTTCTAGGGTTGGATGGATACTACATATGCTTTCTTAATGACTTTTGATGCTTATCATCACCACTGATGGGTCTGACCAAGAAGGGTACGATGTTTATATGGCCAGACTCTCGTGATTCATCCTTTCATGAGCTAAAAGGGAGGTTGACTTCAGCACCGATACTAGTCTTGCAAAAACCATGCAAGAGATATACTATTTTTTGTGATTCTTCAGGTATCGGAATCGGAGTTGTGCTTATGTAGAGAGATGGAGTCGTTGCGTATAAATCTCGACAGTTGAAGCCACAATAGAGGAATTACCCAAGACACAATATTGAGTTGGCAGATTTTGTTCATGCCTTATGCTGTTGGAGACATTATCTGTTGGGAGAGAATTTTGTGGTTTTCACTGAGCACAAAATTTTATAGTACATTTTCACTCAGCGTGACTTGAATTTGAGAAACAAAGGTGGGTTGAGTACCTACAGTCCTTTTAGTTTGATCTTTCCTACACGCCTGGGAAAGGATATGATGTGGCCGATGCACTGAGCAGGAGGACTCAGATACAGGCATTTCCGGAGACCAGCAGTGATTGGCAGCTTATGGATATGTTCTATGAGATGCTTTTGGATGTGCATGATAGATAGGGGCAGACTTTTCTACCTTCTATGGATGTTACTTCTACCCTTATTTATGGAGTACGAATGAGGCATATATCCTATTCTGAAGGAATACTCCTAAATGAATGTCTGTCAGGAGAGGACCCCATTCCTGGATGGACCATAGGTGGGGATGAAGTTTTTCATTTCCAGGGGCGTGTATGGGTGCCAACAAACAAATGTTAGGAACTGATGCGGGACATTCATTCCTCTGTTTGGGCAGTTCATCCTGGTGTCACCAAGATGTATCGTGATCTACACCACCATTACCGGTGGCCAGGTATGAAGAAAGATGTTGCAAGTTTTGACACGAGGTGTTCCACCAGTCAGTAGGTGAAGGCGGAGCATCAGCTACCAGCAAGGCTTCTACAGAAGTTACCCATACCCGGGTGGAAGTGGAATGACGTTGCGATGGATTTTATGATAGGGTTGCAGAGGTATTCTCAAGGGAATGATGCATTATGGGTTTTCATTCCCAGGCTCACAATGGTTGCTAACATCGTTCCAATCATGGAAACCTTCAGTGTTGATGAGTTAGAAAGAATGTAGATCCGAGTGATTTTACGTCTACATTGAGTTCAACGCTCCATTTTTTCGGACATGGATGTATGTTTTACTTCTTGGGTCTGGAAGGGGATTCATAAGGCTTTGGGTACACAGGTACTTTTGAGTACAACATACCTTCCTCAAACATATGGCCAGTCCAAGTGCATGATTCAGGTGCATGAGGACACGCTCCGAACATGCATTCTAGATTTTGGAGGTTCTTATGAGAAGAATATACCTCTAGTGGAGTTTTCATATAATAATATTTTTCAAGAAACTATTCAGATGGAAATATATGAGGCATTGTACGGTAGGCCATGCTGATCACCCTTGTGTTGGATGGAGGTAGGAGAGGCAGCTATGTTGTGACCTTGTCTTGTCAAGGAGACCATAGAGAAGATAGAGATTATTCAAATGAGGATGGATAATGCACTTTATTGTCATAATTATTATGCTAATATGTGGAGATGACCTCTAGAGTTCGATGTCGGTGATCAGGTCTTCCTGTGTGGCACACCAAGGTTGGGACAAAAGAGGATTAGGAGGCAGGGTAAGCTTTCACCGAGGTACGTTGGACCGTTTGAGTTATTGGAGAGAGTTGGGCCGGTTTCCTATCAGATGCAGTTACATCAAAGGTGCTGGGATATGCACGACATCCTCCGTGATTCATAGCTCCGTCGTTACTTTCCAGACTCATCTCATTTCATTCAACCTGAAGAGGTTGAGCTCGAAGAGGATGCATCATTTATGGAGCATCCTAACCTGATTTTTGATCGTAGTACGAAGGTTCTTCGTGGCTGGTCTGTTCCACTAGTATGACTACTTTGGAAGCACTGGTGGATGCAAGACGAGACATAGGAGAGGGAGGCCGACGTACGATCACAGTGGCCGGATATGTTCGAGGTTTCATCTTCTACACCATGCTAGAGAAATTCAAGGACAAATTTATTTAAGGGGGGGGAATGATTTTAAGAACCAAAACCCCCTTTTCAGGTAGTTTTTTCCTTTTTGGTCATTTTTGGAGAAAAGTGGTAAATCTAGAAATTTTTTTAGTACCTGTCATGTACATTAGGAGTACATGCCGTGTACTTCATTGCCGTAAGAGGTCGTGTGCTGCCCTTTTCATGGCCACACACATGGTCGTGTGGGGTGATGTGGAGGCCACCTAATGTGGATTATAGAAATAAAATTACATGTCCCGTACACCAAAAGTACACACCGCACACTTTGTTTTTTTCATTAAACGCACCAGGGTCGTGTCTGAAGAACAGAAACCTCTCTTTCTAGGTTTTGTTTATCCGAGAGTGTCGAGAATCTGTGGATCTTCGACAAGCCCCAGAACCTCTGTATATTCTCTGATTTGAGAACTGTTTATTGTGTTGGAATCACATCGGGGAGTTCTTCCTTCTCCTAGAGCATCATTTTCCAATTCCTCCTCTTTTCCATATTTTCGTGGGATGAACATTTTAGATGTTTTTATAGATCTAAGACGTTATAAGGATAGTAAATCCTATTGGTTCATGTATATCAATCTCTTAACATAATGGTAGGTGGATTTTTCCTTTCTGTTTGATGTCTTTGAGTATTATGTACAAATTCCACCAATACCATTGAACGAGATATTGCATGATTACGGTTTTACCCCTTTTGTTTTCCTTCCATGATTGTGTGCCTGTTTAAATGTAATTTGGATATGAATTTGGTCGATTTATATGCCTTTGATGTTTTTCTCATGCTTTGTACTATTTACAATTGTTTGGTCCTTTTTAGCCTATTGGTCGTTTATCTGTTTTCCATACCTTATGGTCATAGGATAGAGTGTTGTTTTCTAACAAGCATGAGATGTTGTATATTGGTTATTCAAGTAGTACTGTAGGTATAATATAGCCATATATCATTATTATGCATTGACATACAAAAGGCCGTGAGAACCTAGTGTTATAGACTATAAGAGGATAGACCGAGTGAGATTCCTCAAAGTGTCTTTGGACATTATAGACTATTGGGGGATAGAACGAGTGAGCTTCCTTAGAGAGTCTTTGAGTTTTATAGAATATAAGGGGATAGAACGAGTTTTCTTCCTCAGAGAGACTTTTTTTAATTGAATTACATTGAACCACTCTCTGCTATAAAAGGAATTGACCGAGTGAGCTTCCTCAGAATATCTGTGAATGGCCTAGGGCTATAAGAGGAATTGACCGAGTGAGCTTCCTAAAAGAGTCTCTTGACCTTGGGGATATATGGGGAATTGACTGTGTGATCTTCTTCAGAGAGTCCCTCACTACCTTAGACTATAAGGGGAATTAACTAAGTGAGATTCCTCAGAGAGTCATATAATTTTCTTATGACCAAACCATAGGGGATAGGCTGAGTGTACTTCCCATAGGGTTGTTGGTACTTGTTAGGTAGGACCATAGGGGATGGATGTGAGAAATTACTAGAGGGTTACTTGTTTTTATTTGGCTTCTTGTTAGATGTTGCTTGATTTTGGACCGTGGATTGTTACTGGTGTGTACTTTCATGTATGTTGCATTATGTACTTTACCCTGCCATATATTCACTATCTATTAGGCATATATCTTCAGGTGGTGGAATACTGGGATTTAGTCTCACACCCTGTTTGGGTCATGAATTTGGGCCTAGATAGATTATATTGATGCAGGTGTAGATTAGGGATGGCGTCCTTCTACTTCAGGTACTTGACTTCTTGTGGAGCTGGAGAGCATGGGGCCAAGCCTAGGCCTATGATGCTGAGGAGCAATTTGTCTTTTCTTTTGTACTTTGGTTCAGTACTATTATATTCAGTATTGTGAATTTTTTGGATACTTTCCTAGACATATGTATCACACATCAATTATATATATGTTATCCAGTTGTTTCTTACTTTTATCCTTCCACTGATTACTTTTTTATGGATTTTTACAACTTCTTCTACTGTGTATTGTTTCTCATTCTCTGTGTACTCTACCAAAAGGGAATCGTTTCCCCACTATTTCACCCAATTTCCTCGTTTCTATTCATCATCCTCTGGCATTAGAGGAAATGCGATTGAGGCCATGTGACCAATCGGGTATGGGGCACCTCTGGGTGGCTTCCAAAACCGGGACATTGGCATGAGGGCCAAAACCCAGGGAAAAACAAAACCGTACCGGCTAGTCCCAAATCGGATAATATAATGATCGTGGGCTGGTCTTGGCCATTACAAATGGTATTAGAGACGGTGTCCAGTTGATGTTCCAGTGAGGACGCTGGTCCCTTCTAGGTAGTGGGTTGTGGAAATCCCACATCAAAGGAGGAGGATCATGAAGCACCCCTTTATAAGGTGGTGTGGATACCTCTCCTACCATGAGCCCTATTTCTGGGGTGTGCCTGATGGCTAGAACCCAGGGAAAAAACTATCCCTGTGGGCTACGCCCAAAGAGGAAAATATAATGATCGTGGGGTGGACTGGGCTGTTACATGTAGTGGCCTTTGTAAGAGTGTCATAAGCCTTGAAATTAAATGAACTATACATCTCTTTGGATTACATATATAATTGATATAATTACTTATACATTTTTTAATGTTTGATTGATACGAATAAATATTTTATTCTTACTTATATATTACACTATATAGCTATCTTTAAATATAATCTCATTTCTCACAAGGACAATTGTTTTCAATAAGAATATATTGAAATCCATATATTCTTAGTTGTTATTTATTGTCATCCTTATTGTTTGGGATTGAGTACAACCATTGATATGCATCTCATGAGAGAAGATAAACATCAATGAATAATTTATCCCATTAACTATTTCATAGAGTGATAAATATCTCTTATAAGGAACGTATCCATCACCCATGTAAAAATTGATTTGTAGTCCCATTGAATGATATAGGTTTTTGATGGATGAAGTGGTCTAAAATTATTACAAAATGTAGTGAATTTGTAAGATTATCCATATAGGTGAGGTTATTACTCATAACTTGAGTCATCTAACCAAATATGTTTATAATTTGATCAGTTCTCACTATATATATAGCTCCAACATAATTATATTTCCAAGGAGGGAAATCCCTATATCAAGTATGTGCGTTGATATGGTTCCAATTATGTTTGTTAAAAAGAATTTCTAAATAATTGAATAAACGGTAATAGATAATTTCTATATGAAACATAATGTTTAATACCAAACTAGTGGAACAAAAAAATAAATTGAAAATTTTATGAATATATAAAATAATAATCATAAACACGGTTTATTTGCGGATATAATTTTTTCACCTCCTTTATAATAGTTTATAATTAAAATTTTATTTATCATAATTATATCCTCTAGGTGTTTGAAACCATTTGAGAAGTAGGGCCCCATGTCATGCAACAATGATGATCATTTCAACATTATTGATCCCTTTTAAGAGTTATCCCCTAAAGGTACATCTATTCTAGAACTATATCCACTTTTAATATCCATTCAAGGATGTATTTATAGGAAAAACTACATAATGAATTCCTTAACAAGGCTTTATTATACTATTCTATACTTATAATCAGTGTTTATATTAGGGTTATGTTCTTAATCTTGGTTTTTATAAATATTGAATACATTGTTTCTAATAGAATTCCCCGATACAAACTATAGAATCCTTGACCCTAGAATCAAGGAACTAGTGCCTATATTATTTTATTTTTATAATATATAAGGAACCACAGCCTGAATGACCAAATAGTTTAGTAGTCATTGTATAATAGATACAAACATGAAATTCAAAATAAATTTTTAAACATAAAATACAAAAAATAATTTTAATTAAGAATCTATTACCCCTTAGTGTATCTCTTCATATAAATCTAAATTCACTTTATAATATCTTGGTTAAAATGAATCATATGAAATGGGCAGGATCAAGAGCTTAATAAGGGTTAGTGTATAGTGTGAACTACGATAAAATAAAACATAATCAATATATGAAGGTATGTTAATGAGACACATTCCATTTAAAAAATAACATTAGAATAGTGTGGATTAAATATATCAATATATAATAATTCAATATAAATTATTACATGAGCATAAAACATAACAATTGATATAATAAATAATGAAATAATCAAATGGATTATCAATAATAGAAATCATAATGATAGAATGCATAATGTTTAATGTCTAAGACATACTATATATCCCTAATGTTAATTCATATAATACTATTAAGTCCTTGTTAAAATAAATCTATATAAATGGTTAAGGGTTCGAAAAAAACCCAATCTAATTTGTCTCATATGACATACCCATGTATCGAGGGTTTATATCAGGACCAACCAATCACATACTAACTCCAATTAATTTATCATATAAAAGTTGTGAAATAGAATGCACACAAAAAATTTAATTAAAATATCATATTAATTGTAACTTATTTCACCAATAATTAAACCAAATAATAAACCATATAGAGTTACATAAATAGTATCAACCAAGTACACACCCAATAAAACTACTCATAAACCATTGAGAAAAATAACTAGGATGGTATAATTGAATTATTTACCCAATAAAGTATAATTGAAATCAATTAAAATATTAATAGATGTAAAATTATTTTTAAACAACACTGGGAATATCCTTGAGTAAAATGACCATTTATGGAAAATGACCTTTTTAATTTAAAAATTTAAAATTGAATAAATATAGTCAAGACTATTTTCATTGAAAATCAGTTTTAATAAATAATAATTTATATAATATTATCAAAAAAAATTATTTATAAATAAACTTATAAAATATCAATGGTAATATTAAATAAAATGATGTTCATGATGGAAGTTGATTCTATACATTCAATATATATTAAAAATAATATTTTCTGGCACTATAAAAAGGCTATGAAAAAATCTGAGATTGGGAAATGAAAATAATATTCATTTCTACAAATTTTTTAAAAATTAAAATATGGATAATGTTTTTTGTTAAATCATATTGGAGAATTTTACATCATTTTTAAAACATTTTTAGAATTAATAGTTTATGAAGAAAGAAGTTTTTTGATAGAAAAGGGAAATAAAATTGAATTTTATTAAAAATATTTCATTATTTACTTTAGTCTCCAATGAGACCAAAATGGTAATATTCCATGAAATATTAATGAATAAACAAATGAGTATAATATATATTGGTTTTAAGATAGAAATATGAAATAATTTTCTGATGGGATACTTAAACAAAAATAATCTGAATTAATGATGTGATTGTGAGGAAAACACAAACCACATTTGTAATGTTAAAATCATAATACAGATGAATGAAATAAAATTAAATGAAAACATAGATAAAATTATGATAAATAAAATCCTAAAAGAAAATAAAAAATGGAAGAATCTATACTATACAAACTATATATTTGTTGAATATGGTGTATGTCTCCCATTAGTAGATGTGCTTTGAGAAGCACTTACCTTTAATATAACCCTTCATGAATTTCCTTTATATTTCAAAATGAAATAAGTTATATTTTTTATTTACATGATTAATATTTTATTTAATGTTTATTATTTATTTTCATTCAATTTTTACTATGTTATATATACTTACTTAATGAATTCTTTTTACTTCAAATGATTCGACAATATTTGACTTATGTGTTAAAAATGACATTCATAGGTTGAATATAGTCAAATACACTACTCTTAAATCATCTAACGAATAAATATCAAGACATAGTTATCATATTTATACATCAATTATATCATTACAACCAAAAATTGTTGTTGTTTATGAAAAATGAACTACTTTACAATCATAGAGATGGTAGGTAGTATAAAAGAATGAGTAACAATTCCATTTTTCAATGATCATTATAGAATGAAGGTATTTAATATTTAATCATTAAAAATGTTAAAAATATAATATAATTTTTATTAAATATACAAACACATTTCATCTATGTACTTTGTTGAATAAAAAATATTCACATCATATCATGGAGGCAGTAGTCTGCACACACATGAAAGACATTATGATTTTTCGATGTAAGAAATGAACTGATATATTATATTTTATGAATAAGAAATATGTCATTATTATTATAGTTATGTAACATATTTATCATATATTAAATAATCTAATCCTTATTACTGTCAATCAAATGCATTATGGAAAATCGAATAACATCGCTTCGCGAGGTGGTTGTCCGCCGTACATAGATGTGACATTATCATATCCCCTAACGAATAAATATTTTAAAGGGGTATATAAGATATAGTGTCTAAAAACAATAATTATGTTAAATATATAATTTATATAATTTATATCCATCATCATACACATCCATGAGAGGTGATGATGGAAAATGTGTCACATCGTTTCGTGAGGCAGTAATCCCTGGAACATGCAGGTGATGTTATAATTTCACCATTAATGAAGAGGAGATTGATATAGGTCATGAACATAAAATAGTAACATATAATAATAATATAGTATATATTGTTAGAATTTTAAAATTGTATACTAATGACATTTTGAGGATGTGATATGAGAAATAAAATTTTAATGAATAAATAAGAAATATTTCTTTTCTCGGACCACCTCTTTAGAATTATACATGAGGTATTACTATAATGGATTTGTGACAAAAAAAAGTAATTCTAGAATGCTGATATAGATGTTGGTATGTGATTTTGGTAGTTTTTTGATAAACTAAAACTGTTTGAATATTTGAATAAGAGAGGATATTGTGAGGCATTTCAGATGTGAGGTGATTAGAACAATTGTAATTTTTGAAAACAAAAAGATGTACCCATGTTTTTATAATTTAAAATGGGTCGAACAAAATATTTTTCTCATTAGATAGACATAATTGGGTGGAAATAAGGATATAAAATATAATTAAGAAATTTTTTAGGTCGTTTTATTCATGATCATTTAATTTTAACCACCTAACAAAAACATTCGATACATGAGTTGCAGTAATTCATTTTTTATTTCTTCACTATAAATATTTTTCAAAAATTAATTTAACATTATTATATATTATAAATATTTTTTTTTCCAAATATTTATTCCATTTTTTATGTTTTTCCTAATACATATTGAGTATTTTAATTTCAAATAAATCTCATAGGCATGATGTGAAAATGGGTTTTTATAGAGAAAATGGTGACCCTCGGAAAAACATTTTGATAGAAACTTATAATATGAAAATTGTTAAAATGGACTAAATTACGAAAATAGATTTGTATTAAAAGTAATTTTAATTTAATAAAAATTTATAACACAATTAATCATTATTAAAAATATAAATGAAATAATAATTTTTTATTAAAAAATAGCACTTCCCTCTATTAAAAAATGAAATATTACAAAAAAATACCAAAAAAATCCCAAGAACATAACTTTGATATTATTATTTTAGAATAGATTTTTATTTGATCATTTTCTTATAATGGTGGTACATGGATAAAGAGTGAATAAAATTACTTTTCCAAAAGTAATGTTTTTTAAAAAGCATTTATCTTTCATTCAAATGGTTCTTATTTTATTAATAATAAATATATGTCAATTTTCTTCATTTAATAAATTTGAAAACCACATATTTTTTATAATTTTTTTTAATATCCATACCCTCCAACCAAATGGCTAGGTTATAATGGACATGTTAAAATAATAATATTTTCGTAAAGTATCATATTTCTTTTAGACCTAATGTTTTGTACATTATAAGCAATCGATGATATTAAATTTACATAAATTTAATATATATTATAATTGCCTAAGATTTATTATATATTATATTAATTGTGTTTGAATAATATATATGAAGAGGAGGGAAATGCAGGAGAGCTCTTGCGCGGCAAATCTTGGGTGATTTTTAGTCGATGATTGATGGAGAACCTACTAGACCGCTATATGGATCCTAAAGATGTCTTCGTTCCCCCCTGGAAGGTGGTGGTTATGGGCAGAGAGCTTGCTTCGGGTCCTACGGATGTGGTGAAGGATAGTCTGATAAACCCTAGGAGGAAGAATGATGGTTCGGCTTCCTGAAATATGTTTTTCTCCGAATATAAAATTCATTCTGCCTCTTTATGTAAGCAGATCACCAAGAATGGCTCGATTGCTTTTTTTGAAACAGGTCCATAAGTTTTGAAAGATCGCATTGAAGAATGAAGGTTCTCGCTCCTTTCTAGGTTTTGAGGAACTCAGAGTGAAGCTTCTATGAGGGTTGATGAAGTGCGCACTTGCTTGACAAAGGCTGGGGATTCTCTGATTGGCGTTTGATCTCAATTGGGAGAGGTATGTTTCATGTAGTTTTTCCATCGAAGGAATTACAAAATGCAACCTAGAGTTTTGGACCAGTTTCTATGAAACCTGGGTATATAATGGTTCAACAGTGGGATCCATTATCAAATCCTCTTGCAATTAAGAACTCTTCTACTCAAACAAGGATCCTCATTAGGGGATTAAAGTGTTTGTTTGGCATCCCTCGGTTTTATGGAAAGTTGCTTCGGCTGTTGGATGTCCGATAAAGGTTGATAAAGAAACATAACACCCTAGATATGGTCATTTTGCTTGTGTCTTGGTAGAAATCATTCTAGCACAGGTTCTTATTGAAACTGTTTTCCTTGTTGCTGGTGTGTTTAAGTTAGAACTTGCTATACGATATGAGTGGTTGCCTACTTTTTTTATGTCCTGTTTATGTATTGGTCATACATCTTTGCAATTTCATAGGAATAATAAATGTAAACTTTGTAAATATTTGGGCCATACTTCTGCTCAATGAAAAAAATAATTTGGTTGTTCACACTGTTGTTAAGATTGTTTCTAGGGGAAATGACCCTAAAAATGTAGGTCCTGTCTCTTTTGTTGTGGCCGTCCAGCATGGTATGTCTAAGCGGACTCAGACGGCTACTGCTGCTTCTCATCTAGTGGATATGGAATTGGAGCCAGTTGTTGTTGGAATCCCTAGGGAAGTTGATAATCAGTCATGGGCTGATATAACTGAAGAGGAGGAAGGGTGCCATCTAGGCCATGAGGCTGTTGATATTTAAGATTAGCAGGATGTTGTTATTGATGACCAGTAGGGTGCAAGTATGATTGTTGAGGAGGAGGAATGATATCAATCGGCATAAGAGCCTATTGTCCAGAATGATGTAAATGTTGAATTTGATCATGCTGCATTGGCCTCGGCTTGTAGGAAGGGTAAGATGAAGGTCTTTGATAAAGATGGTTTCTAATTGGTGACTTCGATGAATTCGTGGGCATGTCTAGTTCAGGTTCCTACTATGGGAGCTCGGTTGGAAGAGGTTGTGCTGGTTGACAGTGCTAAGGTGGGAGAGGTCGTGGCCCAGCAGGTGAGTCATGAGGATGTACAAATGACGGGAGATGTATCTATTGGGAATAGGATATGTTGAAGAGTTCACATGTGAAGGTTGCTATTTTGGAGGGAAGATCTACTCCAATGATTTTGGACCAGAGGGGGACTAAATTGGAGGTTGCTTCAATGGATTCATTGAGTGTTGAGGTGTTGCAAAAATCACCGAAGCCATTAGTTAGTTTCTTTTCCATTTTTGAGTCTATTAATACTCTGATGTTTGACTTGCTTAACCTTAAAGGGATCATGAATACAGGATGCAGCAATCGAAGAGTTGCTTCTTTGATACCAGCTTCTGTTGATGGGTTGGAGGCCTAAATGGTTCTTGAATGCCCAGGAGATAATGCTGGTATTTCTATTAATGACGTGCAGGATTCTTAGACAGTATAAGAGGCTCTTCAAGATATGCATGAGGAGTTTTCTACTGATTTGGACCACCAGGATGGAACTTCCATGGATGTCAGGCTGCATGGGGAATCATCTCCTGTGGAAAATTATGAGGTTCTGCCGGTTGAGATAGAAGCTGGAATGCAAAGGGGGAGAGTTCGTCTTCCGGTCAATCGGGGAGGGTCGAGGGGCCGCGTCCATCCTAGAAAAAGTTGATGTTTTTCTATTTTTTAGTTTTCTTTATTGATGTGGTCTTCTGCATAGTAGCATTTCCCCATGAATGTTGCAACTCTTAATTTTTTCATTAAATTTTGGGGTCATGGGTCTTCGGTCCCATGATAGAGCCTTTTCTCATATATTAATTGTGTTTCATGGAAATAATTCTATCAAAAATTATATTCATATTTAAAAAACTCTCACGATGTTATAATCCCCCCAAAAATAAATTGTGCCCCAAAAATATAATCTTCATCTTTGTTATAAACAGTTTGAAATTTTTAAATACATTTTTTGAATTCCCTCATAGTGAGAACGATTAATAAAAAAACCTCTTTATAAGAGATAATGGGATGTATGAAGCTAATTTGGAATTATCCCATAACTAGGATTCCATGTCGGAGAACATAAGAGGGAAATAATGATATTTACATGGAATAAAATAATAAATAATTTTAGAGATTGATTAAGATCATTGATCAACAGAAATTTGGTGATTGAGAGAATGTTTATAATATGGAAACGATAAATCTATGATGAGTTAATGGAATGATTGATTTATTAAAAAACAGTGGAATAAGTTACATTTTTGTTCCCAGATCATTTCCCATGAGTTACGGAATTACTTTACCATATTGACTGCAAATAAAATAAAATAGATTTAAATGATATATTTATAATATCATAAATTCATCAAGTATATGTGGTTCAATAAATTACTACTTCATCTCTTCCTATACGAAATGAATATCCAATAAGATATTTTTTCCTAAATCACTGAAATTACCATTCATTAGATCGAAAGATCCATAAAAGAGTAAAAAGTTATTCCCTATTTCCTTAATAACCCCAAATTGGGATGATAAAATTATATTGTAACACCAAAAGGTCAAAATAATCGATTCCATAAATAGATAAAGTTAATGATCATCCAAAATATGAATGACTCTGTTTAGAATGAAGGCCAGTAAATCGACATTACATTCTTGGAAAAAAATACAATGTGTATCCTAATGTCATATTCAAAATAAATAAAAACCTTGGTAACTATAGAAACATATAAAACATACATGATTTAAAAAATAAAATTATAGATCATAGATTATATTCCCAAAATCATTACTTGTAGGAAAATTTAAAAAAGATAACAGAAACAATGAACCATCATACAAATTTCATGGTCACAAACTCTATCCAATAATTATATCGTTATTAACTAAACATTAGGAAAATATTATGGGTTATACTTCCTCAATCATGTATTATCCAAGAGGTTCAACATGTTATATAATCCGTTTTATGGGTCATAGGTACCATTCAATATATGATCGCAAATCCACTGTGAAATATTATTATAGTGAAATACTTATATATTTCATGACTATTATAACCATTTTATCGTTGATAAAATACTCCTATTACATAATTCTTGTATTCAGATGAAAGAAAATAAAACATCAGACTTCATATTTTGTAATAGAATATGATTATAATTGAACCCTTATCTTATTTAGATGTTTATTCCCACAAAATGTAGGGTATTCATTATCATAGGGCCCCATCTCCTTATAGTGTAAATAGTGATCATTAAAAACATATTTAATTATCTTTCAATAAAAAACATGGTGTCTTTTTTCCCTAAAATTTAAGAAAACTCATTTTACTTTCTATCTTGTATCAAGGTATTTATTTCTACAAGTGACACATTTTGGAAAATCCTTCTTTCAGTATGTACCTTTGTCTATAATTTTCGATGTTTTCTACTTATTCTTATAATTTAATTTATGATCATAATTCATGGATAATTTGTTATATATCGTGATATCACTTGATATTTTTACTCATATGATGAGACAAATTGGGAGAGTAGTACTATTCAGATAACTATCCTAATCCCATTATATAAATGATCGTTCATTCTATTTAAATTACATATATTGTTCAAATCAATCCTTTATAAAATTATAAAGTTATATTCATAAATAGAAAAACTTTCCTTCTCTTGTTGTCTTAGACTCAAGAATTATATTTTCATATCCACCCGCTGCTCATAAGAAAAATATTTTTCTATACAGAGTACCTAAAATCCTTCCATTCCTTATTTTATACTCATTGTTCACACATGGTGTTAAATATAAATAACCACCATTTTCATAAATTCATTAGTGATTAAAAACACCCATCAAATCATTTTTCATTTCACAACATCCTAGTGATAGAATTATATTATCTATGGAACTTATCAATTGGTTAAATAAAATGTATTATGAGTCCCATTTAATGATGGATGATTCTAACAGATGAAGAGGTCTCACATTTTTACACTGAATGGGGGATCCGTAGGATTCTATATAAGAAAATAGTTTAACTCATATCATGGAGAAGATTCCCCAATATGGTTATAATTTTACAAATATGTCTATAAATCTAGTTACAAATTAATAAAATATCTCAAAAGGGAAATAATGACTTAGTTATAGTTCATAAATATAGTTCTCATTCTTTTATTTATGAAAAATTTCTAAAAAATGGAATATTTTTGATTAGATCATAAATTAGGAAACATAATGTATAATCACAAAATTAGTGAAACACATAACATAAAGTAAAAAATTTAAGAATAGATAATCTAATAATTAAAAACATGGATTCTCTTTGGATATTAGTATTTTAAATACCAATATAATGGTTTATAATGAAAATGGTATTTATCCTTGTGATGATCCAACCCCTGATATTATCTCAATCCATGACCCAACCAAAATTTCTATATACCGGAAAGGAATTATAATTCCCAAAAGGGATTGGGTAAGGCACCAAGGAATAAACATAAAATAGAGGGAATTATTTCACCTAACCTTAAACATATCAAATGAGAAAATACATATGAAAAAGGAAAAAAATGTAGAAAAAATGAATATATTTCTCATACCATATAGAAAACAACTAATGTGATACTGCTAGAATGGTATCAAATCAATCTCTAATAGACATTCCCATCTTCAAATGATAAAAAACCAAAATAGTTATTCCCACATTGTCAATGTGATAGCATGTACAACCTCCCACTATCTCACCACTAGCTACCAAAATCCAGTTGACAGAAAACCTAACAGCCTTTCTGTGGAACCTTGAACATCTTAATATTGAAAGACATAACAATGTATATAAACCACCAAAGGGGTGTGTGGGGTGTTTGATAATAGTATTAGTTGGATCCCAACTATGTGTTTTCTCTTAATCCTATATATAAAAATCTATTTTTGATAAAAATTTAAATAAAACATGGAATTATATTCATTTTTATTATTTCATATCAAAATCATGGAAAAATAATTTAATATACAATTTTCTTCATTTTTAAATAAATCATGAAAATTAGTTTCAAATAATTTCATATATAAATGAATTCATATAATGAAAAAATAAATCCTTTAATATAGAAACAATTTCTTTTCATACAATAACGTTAAATAATTTTTTCCAAATACATAAAATATTATAAGAACTATCACCCAAAGGTCATACTAGTCTAGTTCATTTGGAAACATGGATACAAAATCACTGGTATATAAGTGAGTAACATTATCTCCTACTAGTTTCTTATTTACCATATCCCTTCTTAGACTTATCAAACATAATACATATCATTATAACCTAGGGAAAGAAACATAAAAAATGAGTGAGCACAAATTAATAGTAAGGGTAAACACTGGAGATATGTAACCATAGTAATGAGCATAAGGGTATGAGAACATGATCATGAAAAGAGAAGATCATACCATGCATAACAAAGATCATATACAAGAGTCATGTCTTATGTAAAGGGAGATCATATGATATAAATCATAAGGAAATAAATAAAATAAGACATGAATGAAAAACATAGTAATAAATAATCGAATTATCACAGACACAAAAGGAATACAATATGTCATCTATAATAGATAAGGAATTTCATACAATTTCCAAATTGTAGTATTTATTCACTCTTCGTACTATTAAGGTAGTAATGGTTAACTCTCATGGCCATCATAGTATCATGAATTCAGTCCAAACACCATCTTGGTAGTCATGGTTCACTCCCATAGCCATCATAGTAGTAATTGTTATTACTAATATCCTCTTAGTTTATATTAGGTGGTATTAATATATAATCAATGCATTTGTGGGAGATATAGGTCCCACCCATATCATAATGAAATGATGCATACATGTGCGAAAAGATCAGGAATAATCATATCATGACCCATGAAAATATATGGGTATTATATATATGTAATCATATCATTACATTTGGAAATATGTTGGTTTCATATTCATTTCACAGTAATCATAACCGTTGAAATTAATCATGTCTCAAATGAATATTACCCATGAAAAAGAAACAAGTTCCATAAACATCATTCAAAAAAACATAATCCAATAATGTAAAGAATTAGAATGAAAAAATTGAATCATTTCCCAATAAACGCATGAGTATCACCAATAGATGTTATCATAGATCAGAAATAATTTTGAATGATATTTTAAAACATTTCTTGATGAAAATATCCTTTATGAATTAAAAACACTTTTTAAAACATTAATCCATTTGGAGACATTTTTCATTGAAAACATTCAAATTAATCTTTGAAAAATGTAATACATTTTAAAATTAATTTTTCCTTGAATATGAGATTTAATTATATTTTCAATACATTTTTGAAAACAATATTTTCTAATACCATAGATTTCTGACTTAGGAGAATGACCATCAGACTTTACATAAAAAAATTATCTTAAGTACTAAAGAGTTGAAAATAGTACTAATGCATGGATATATCATGAATAATAATAGGGGAAAGAAACTCTTTAATTTTATTGTGAGAGGTATCTTAAGATATCCTCAATGAAATATGATCATTGATAATCTCAAAAAGTTAAAATATTGTTTAAATAAACTCCTACAACTTGGTTACTAAGGATCAAACTCCCGACGTAACAAAATAAAATCACATGAAGCTTAAAATTTCAAGAAAATAATGAGATTCAAGATATAACATTTGAAAATTACATATAGACATCTCGAACAAGAATTTAGGTGCATAAAAAACACGACTCAAATGAATGAAAATTGAGACAAAACATTTTTACCGGTTTGGTATCTTTTGAAACATAAACCCCATGAAAGAGTGGTCATAAAATGGATATGTTCCTATCCATAAATTTATGTATAAGGGACATATATTACATTCATGGTTAGTATATACAACATAAAAAAGTAATGGGTGGTGAATAAAACATTCATCTCATTGAAATAACAAGTGAGATTAAATCAACTAACCTTGTGTCTTGAATCAAATATCCCTCGTTCAAACCACCTTTATTTTGAATATAAATTTATCATACTTATTTTAGGGAATATTATTATTATTTCTAATATAATACATGGTTTTATTGTGACCTTATATTACTCTCTTGTTAACCATCTTATGTTAAGGTTTCATTTTAGATAATATTCTATTTATTCTTCGAATGAATCATAATTTTTTATATCTTTGGTCCTTATACTTATATCATTATTACAGAATATAAAGAATGATTGAAATATAATTTATATTCTTTATATGGTTATTATAATTATCTATGTAATATATAATTATGAAACAAAATACATTATTCATGGAGATGGTATGTTGTATGTAGGTATGAACTTGGTTTCCCATTTCAGTAATGTATTGACAGAATAAAATTAAACGGACTATGTGTATATATGTATATAATATAATTACATGAGAATTATAATGTTTTATATGTAATATAAATTCATTAATTCCACCATTAATACATTCCATGTATTGTGTGAACGAATCACATCGCTTTAATGGGGTGGCAGTCCACATTTCAACAAAAAATGATATCTCATAGAAAAATAAAAATAAAATTAAAATAAAATTTAGACATTTTAAATTCAAAAATTATGTTTATTATATGAATTAAAATTTATAATTTTGTCTAAAATTAGTTTTATTATAAAAATATGTTCATTTTAGAAAAAAATATTTTCATACATAAAAGTACTTTACCAAAAACCAAATCTTTAATTTTCAATATGATTTATTTATATAAAACAATTTTAAAAATATTTAAATATTTTTTATTAATATACATATAAATAATTTTATATTCTAACAGATAATTACTACATTTAAATAATTGAAAAAAATTATTTTTTTTAAAAACATTCTATTTTCATGTAATATACGCCAAGTCAGTTTTGAGTGTAATGTACACCAAGTTGATGTTCTAGGTAAAGTATGCAGATTTGGTACCCTATAACATACACCAAGTCAGTACCATGTCAAAATAAATTTTTTACTTAGTTCATTTCAATAAAAAATGAAATTTTAATTTATTCAAAAAAAAGGCCCACAAGAACTCGATGTGTTACGTTATACCCCCTTAAAATTAATTTCTCTCCTGAAATTCATCACGCACATAAAATCAAATGAGGAATTTTATGCATAAAAATATCCTAATGTTCCCATATATCACCCTCAAACAACTGATTTCCCTCATATAAGTTGTTAAAGTTGAGTTGTATTGTTTCACATAACATTCTTTGCAAGATCCAAAATTTCTATAGGTTAGTCCCCGTAAGAATGAACCAGCTCCAGTAGTATCACCTATGCGTTCAGTACATGTAAAGGGTGATTTATTTTATTCCTCAATAGAAATACATAAAAGGAAAAATAGACATTATATAGATTAATAGGATGTTCCAAGTGATAGGTTATTGTCCAATATGATCAATTATATCAAAATAGATCGACATAACTAGGTATTAATTTGAATTTTATCCTGAATATCATAAATTCCATCTAGTGTGATATTTATAAAAACATCTATTTACTAACTTAACATTCTAGAGCACACTGACTGTTATCAATATAATGTTTCTGCTGACTATTTGCTACCTTTATTTGATATTGAATGGTTCTAACCTTTTCAACCATTTGTTAGAGATCGTAGGTCCTTGTAGCTTTCTTTCTTAAACTTCATCCCAGCACCCTAGAGCTGTAGATTTATTCCCATAAATAGATTCATAAGGTGACACATGAATGATTGAGTTAAAGATATTTTTTTTTGTAAAAACACTCTACTAGAAGACAATGTTGATCCCTACCTCCTTTGAAATCCATAGAATAAGACCTCCACATATCCTCTAGGGTTTGAAATGTTAATTCAGACTAACAATTTGTGTGAGGATGATAACAAGTGGTGAAAATAAATTCTGTATCATTTTATTTCTAAAGAATTATCCAGAACATTGAGGTAAACCTCATATCATGATCGGATACAATATAATTTGGTACTCCAAAAAACATTACCACTTCCTTAGCATATATCACGTCAAGTTGATCTAGAGACAATTCATCTGTAATAGCTATTAAGTGTGCTGAATTATAAAGGAGATTGACTACCACCCATATATCATTAAACCCTTTAGAGTCTTTTGGTAGCCCCATTAAAAAATCTGTAGTGGTGTTATCCCACTGTTATTCTAGTATTGGTAATGGATGCAACATCCCTTTGAATGTTTTTCATTCATCCTCAAATTTTTGAAAATCCATCCATCGAGATAAAAACTTTGCGATATATCACATCATGAAATCCCACAAGAAATATTATATCAAATGCATATACATATTTGTACTTCTATGATGAATAGGTAATAAATAATTATGTCAATCGCCTAACACCTACTTCTTAAAATCTAGTCTGGAATGAACACATAAACAGTTCTTAAACCTCATTATTTTATCCTGATCAAGGGTAAATCAGAAAAAAATTTGACTTTATTTTGTATCTCTACATCATTCTTCTTCACCTCATTTATCTTCACAGGGAAAGGGATTGAACATTAACATTGAGAAGATAAGATTTTCTCCTTCCTTCACATTTCCTAGATCTATTCTCCATAAATCTAAAAATATTATATCTTTTTTGATCCTCACCATGGTAAATCTTGTATGATTTTTCTGACTCAAAGAATCATCCACCTTGTTAAATTTACCAAGGTGGAAATGTATTGATAAGTCATTGTCCTTTAGCAACTATAACCATATTCTCTAGTGTATGTTCAACTCCATCTTTGTTAATATATATATTTTAAACTTTTATGATCAGTATATATATCTCTATTTTCTTTATAGTGATAATTCATTCATATATTTAATGAAACAAATACTACTACTAACACCATATCATGAGTTTTGTAATATTTTTCATTAATCTCAAATTGTCATGAGGCATAAGTGATAACCATTTCAGTCTTTATAATAACACATCCCAATACATTCATTGATTCATCAACGTAGATTTCAAACCCTTATCCACTACATAGTAATGTATGTATAGGTGTAATTAATAATATTGTCTTTGGTTCCATGAAAGTTTCCTCACATTCATCTATCAAGAGGAAACTGAAACTATTTTTAGTTAACTTTGTCATAGGATAGGATAGTCATGGGAAATTCTCCACAAATCCACAATAATATCTAGCACAAACCCTGAAATCTAGTTATCTCAATCTGTGTTGATTGTTTGCGAAAGCATTCAATATCCTCAATCCTTGATGGATCTACTACTATACCATATATTGGGATTATGTGACCAAAAAATGAAACTATCTACAGTCAAAATTCTCACTTTGTAAAGTTTTCATATAGATTCTCATTCTTTAGTGTATTTAGTAAAATTATGAATTGATATTCATGATTTTCCATTATATTTTAATAGATAAGAATATCATCTATAATGTCTAACAAAATGGATCTAGGTAATCTCTAAAGTCTATATTCATTAAATCCATATAGATTTCATGGGAATTAATAAGTCCAAAAGAAATCACTATATAGTCATAGTGGATATACTATTTATGAAATTTACTTTTGTGTATATCCTTCTTCTTGACCCTCAATTGATGATATCTCGAATGAATGTAAATCATGGAAAAGTATTGAGCATTGAAAAGTTGATGAAACACGTCACCAATATGGGGAAGATGATACTTGTTTATGATTGTGATCTAGTTCCACTCCCTATAATAAATATTGAGTTGCAATGATCCGTATTTCCTTTTTCAAAAAAATAATCGATGCACCCCAAGATGACACACTTGATTAAATGAATCCCCTATCAGGGTTTTCTTTGGGGTTCTTCTTCAATTCCTACAACATAATTGGGACCATTCTATAAGATGTGTTGGAAATTGGTGTAAAGATATAGGTGAGTTCTATTGAGAACTCAAATTCATGTTTGGTAGAACAATGGAAAACAATTCCAAATATACATCCGCAAAATTACGAACAATAGGCATATCATCAATGTAAATGTTTTTCTAAACATTTAGAGATAAACAACCATCCTAAAATGGAATTAAGACCCATACACTAGATTTAATTTCCACATGAAGTTCATAATTTGAATCACATGGATGAATGATCATAGAAGGGGTTGAAATATAAAAATAAACATCTGTTCCTTGAAATTGATGGCATAATTATATAGAATATTTCAATCCATGCCTAAATTGACATAGAATTCAGCCAAAGGAAGAATGATAATATTTTCAGTTAGAATATTCCTGAAGACTTTTACTAGAGATGAATCAGAAACATGAGATGCAATCATCTTACCATTAGGATTTTTCTCCTCAAATTCCATATCAATTTTATTGGGTGGAATATAAAAAACCCCTAGATAATTATATATATATATATATATATATAAGTGTAGATATAACTAGAATAAAATATTTTATTAGGATATTTTGAGTTGATGATAAGTGTACATTTCATCGTGCCATTATTGAACCGCTCATCATAAATAGAAATTGGTTGATATTTCCCCTTATACCTCATGTTAAGAGATTGTTGAAATCAATCGTCATTAGTAGCCCTTGGGTTTGGGTAAAGGCTATTATAATTTCTAATCACATTAATCATGTAGCACTAAATCGCCAAAGGTGCATTATATGTTGATTTTCACCATTCAAAACATAATATTACATCATCCCATCAATATGGAAATAAAAAACTCAATGGACTAACCTTAAAAAATTAAATAATTTATTATACCCCTGAAGGAAATTTTCTCCATGCCTCTTACCACACTTAGATCCTAAAGGGAAGCTCATGTTATTCTATCCATGGTATGTATATTATATTTTAATCTCCATCTTCTTCTTCTTGTGAAAACTGTGATATTGGTATGTGAATCTAACTTCTATTTCTACATTATTTCACAATGAAAATTCTCTTTGTAGCCACTAATGTATCTTGTGGATAGTTCCCTTTGGAGACTTAGAATTAAGCCACTGATGAACCTATCAACATTGTTTTTGGGTTGGATGATAATTATGGAAGAATACCTCACATGTCTCATGAAATTATCCACTTAGGTACCGTAAGATTCATCATATCATTGATTCATGTCAATGAACTGTTTCTACATCTTTGTTGAATGATTCTAAGGAAATAAAAAATTGAAAGAAAATATCAACTCATCCAAATACATAGATTTAATCTCATGTTATTGGTTTGTATGGTAGATTAGAGTCCACCACTAGTCTGAATTTCCTTCTAACCAATAGACTTCCCCATTTAATTTTTCATGATCCGAACATAGGGGAATAGAGAATATCTTATCAGTAGTACTGATCCATTGTTCAGAAAAATTTGGATATGAATACCCTCTAAAAAAAGGTTGATGCTGACTCCTAAATTACTCAAAATAATGGTGTTCCCTTGTTGGCGTGTTTTGATGTCCACTAGGATTCATTGGCTGAGAGAACTATGTGAGCATATCAACGATGTTTTTCATTTCAGATATGATATCATTTATTTAATAAAATGGAAAATCAATTCATTTTCCATAACAATCAGTATTAACATGGTGTTTTTATGCTTTATACATTGACGAAAACCAAAATAATTTTATAAGAAATAGTTTTCATATTTCGGAACCAAATAATATTGAATATTCATTTATCGTATTCCTACGTTATAACACATTCTATAAACTATGAAAAAATTAGTTTAGACTAGGTTTTTCAAAGGCAACTTCTTTTTAAATCCTTTATAATGGCTGATGAAGAGTTTGTTACATCCCAAAAAATATCCCCCAGGAGTTTCAAACTATGTGTGGAGAAATCCCTATTATAATATACGAGATTATATTGAGTCATGCTTGAAACATCTTATTAGCATTGTTACCCTTTGGTACATATGTTCTTGACCCGCATCCGCTTTTAGTATCCTGACTGGGATGTATTTCTACGAAACCACTCACTCTATCATTCACCAAAATTCTATGACATTTTCCTATAAATTCCCTCACTCTCAAACATACCCTTAGACATGTCCTTAGGGTTCTCACTGTGGTTTTCTCATCATAGTTACCAAATGACGACTAAAATATTTATTTGATATCAACTATAGTGACCCTATATTTTCATATATTAACATTATATATGTTTTGTGCAATATATAAAACATTATACAAATTGATAACCAAAGATCGTACTCATCCAGTGACTTTTGAAACCTAAAAACATAATCCCTGGTTGATAAGTGAGATACATTATCTCCAACTTGGTTCTTCTTCAATATAAAACCTCTTAATAAAATCAATTTTAATACATATCATCAAGTCCAGTATAAGGAAGCATAAAAATGGGTGAGATCAAATGCTTAGTAAGGGTAAAAAAGGGATATATGTAAGAATAATCCTGATCATAAGTGTATGAGAACATGGTCATGAATATATAGGATCAAACCCAACATATAAAAGATTTTATACATGAAACATGGTATAAATAATAGAAGTTCATAATACATGATTCATAAGTAAATGATGAACATAATCCCTAAAATCATAACCTAGGAATAAAACATGGAATTGTGGTTGAAACCTAACCGTAAAATATGATTTCCATAGTATCAAATGCTCTACATTCAAGACCGTATTGATAGTATATATTCACTCTCCAAACCATCTCGGTAGTAATATTTTACTCCCATATCTTTCTTAGTAGCATTATTTCATTAATCATACAATCCAGGTGGTCATGGTTTACTACCTTGACAATATTAGTAGTCAAGGTTCTTTTTTAAGACTATATTTTTCTATCTTATATGACATATATCATCACCTAATGAATTTTAGAAATATATAAGTCCCACACATATCCTAAATAAATCATATATATATGTTCCAAAATATCATAAATAATCATATCTTATCCCATGAAATGAAATGTCCGTTATAAACATGTACTCCTAACATAACATTTGGAAATATATAGGTTTATAATCATTTCACCACAAACATTACCTGTGAAAGGAAGAAGGTTTCAAAATAATATAACACTCAAAAGGGAAATAGGATCTATAAACATCCTGAAATCCAAACATAATCCATTCAGTGAAAGAATATAAATGGAAACATTGAATTATTTCCCCATAAAGAAATGAGTAACATCAATGAATTTTATCATATAATGGAATTAATTTTGAATTATCTTTTAAAAACATTTCATCAGTGAAATATGACTTATTAGTTTATTTTAAGAAAAAAAACATAATAAAGACATTTTCCCTGAAAAAACATTAATAAATTATAAAGTGGGATTCGAGAAGTATAAAAAGTATTTAAAATTATTTTCCCTTGAAAATGGTCTTCAATAATCTATTGAATTCATTTTTTAATTCAATTTTGAAAACATGGTTTTTGAATACCACATATTTCCAACCGGGAGAGTGAGAAGATAATATTTTACTTAAAAATATTATCTGAAGCACCCAAGAGGCAAGAAATGGTATTAATACATTGATATATTTTTAATAAATATAGGGGAAGGTAACATATGAAATTTCATGGGAGATGGATCATAATATTTCATTAAATAAGCTTAATCATCAATAATCACGAAAATTGATGAGATTATTTAAATAAACTCTTACAACTTGGTTACATGGGATCATACACTACATGTAAGAATATTAAATTACACGAAGAATCAAATTTAATTAAAATAAGTATATTATTGATAAAACAATTAAAATTTAAGTATATACATGTCAAATTAGAATATAGGTTCCCAAAAAACATGACTCTCAAATAAGTAAAATTGAGACAAAATATACATACCTATTTCGTAACATTTAAAAAAACCCCATGAATGAGGGATTATAAAATGGAAAAATGAATACACATAAATTTATTTATAAGAGACATATAATAAATTCATGGGAATTACATAAACCATACAAAATAAATGGGTGGTTAATAAAACATGCATCCAATGGAAATAAAAAGTGAAATGAAATCCCCATACCTTGTGTTGGGAATCTCATCATACACATTCAAAACTCCTACATAATAAACATAAATTTTTTATGAATCACTTATAAATTTTTTTTATTATATGTAATTCCATATATAGTTTTATTAAAACCTTTTATTACCCTATTGTGATCCATCCTATAACAAGGTTTCACTTCTAATAATCTTGTATTTGTTCTTTTCTTATGTCTTAATTTGTAATATATTTATTCCTTATAATTATATATTGATTCCAGAATCCAAACCATGATATAAATAAAATTTTTAATCATTATATTTTATTTATAATAATCTATATAATATAGAATTATAAAATGTAATACACCATTTTTGGATATGGTAATTCCTACATATGGATGAACGATGTTTCCTTTTTTTGTCATATTGAAATAATGAAAGAAAATTAACTATGTGTATATATGTATATAATAAAATTAAATTATCATTATAAATATATATACATATATAAATATATATCATATATTTTAATGAATCCGATCCTTAATACACTCCCGTATGTGTGTGAATTAACCGCATCACATTGAGAGGGTGTAAGTACACTCTTCTTCAAATGAAATTATCATATTTACACCTAATGGAAAGTCAACAGATATGTATTTTAAATAAATAAAATAGACTAAATAAATAATAAATACAAGATATATCATATATAAATAAATATTCTATCATAATTTCCAGCATGATATGTGGTAAGGAAAATTTAAAAATCATTGTTTAGTGAAGTTGTTGTTCACCGTACACATAAATAGTATGTTTATTATCCATTTGATAAAGGAGTGTGTAAGGGTATGTTGAACGCACAGTAGAACAGAATAATATTTTAATGTGTATAATATTTTTATATTGAAGCATGTAAAACATAATGTGGTGGGGTCATGAAAGAAAATAAAACAAAGTACTTAAGAGAAGACATTACCTCTTAATTAGGTTACTCCATTTGGTTTTTGAGAAAAGGAATCATTGGATAGATTTATTCCAAAGGGTATGATTGTATGAGTATGGGAGGGAAGTTGGGGAGTGTATTGGTCAGATCTTGATAGGACAGAATAGGATTGAGTATGTGAAGAAGTGCAAGAAGTGGTGGCCTTTTATAGGGATAGAGGACTGCCACTCTTATAAACATTTGAATAGAGAATTCCACATACATTTTTCGTATTCAATGTAGATCCAATAATAATAAAAAATCTCTAAATTGAATTATATGGTACATTTATGGCCATTAAAATGATTTTGAACAATATTAGTGGTTATTTGGATGCTTAAGGTTATGATATAATCCCTTATATAGCTTAATTTAACCTTAATTGATGTAATTAATCTTAATCACATTCACTAATATTTTCAGTGAAAATTTAGGTTGTCCATATTATAAATTATAAATAATGATTATTCAAAATATGTAATTTATTTTTCCATACTCTATTAACATAATTTCACGAAATTAATTTAAAAAGAATACCATAGTCGGGTCGACAATGAGGGGTTTTAATGTAAAAATGATCAAACATTTGATATGTTTTTATATCCAATTTCCTTGTGAAATTGGTGACAATTACCCAAATTGGATAAATTTATTAAAATAAAATATAATTAAACTTTTACAATATATTAAAATATAAATTGACCTAATAAATAAATTATATGATAAAGAATTTATAAATTAAAATCTGGTATTTTTTACTATTCATCTAAAAAGGAATTTTCAATGAAAAATCCCATAATTCCCCCTAAGTTAATTTGGACACTCTAAATTCAAAAAATAAATTTATTTTTTCATATAAAATTTCTAAATGAATCTAAAATTAATTTTATTAACTAAATTGCTTCAGTCGAGTAAATGTTATTTTTAAACATAAGTGGACATTACAAAAAATCAAATCTTTCATTATCAAAATGTTTTATTTATATAAGAAAATATAAAAAATATATTAAAATTAGTTATTATTATTAATTTTAATATGTTTAATGGGTAGGATATAAGTGTAAAAATTAAATAATTATAATAGAAAAATTATGTTTCATAAAAGCATTGATGTTACATGGAACGTAGACGAAGTTGGTGTTTCTTGTAATGTACACTATGTCGATGTTATGTGTAACACATGAAAAGTTAGTGCCATGTTATGTATGCCATGTTTGTTTTGTGTGAAGATAATGTTTTAATTATTTAATATTAAGGCCTAAATAAATATTTAATTTATTTAAAAAAGGTATATAAGAACTCATGGTTTTAAATGTATCATATCTTATATGAAATCCATGGTAGTACAACTAAATCAATACAAGAAAAAACAAAACAAATTAGGAATATAAAATCACTAATAAAATAATGAAAAAAGTAAAACACTACTAGAATTTATAGGACAATCATACCTAATAAAGGAAATTCACATGAATGATTTCTTAGTACATATTAATCAAATCTAGGGAGGAAAATAACACTATAGAAAGTGAAACCTCAAATTCTAAACATGCCCCTAGTAAAAAAGTACTTGTGCAAAAATGTACTGCCCATGAGAGAACCCCCCGATAATGGATAATGCTTATTACTACATCTTCCACCTTAGTACCCATGTATTCCTATGTCCTCTATTTTCCAAACAATTCATCTAACATTTTCATCAAAACCAATAATTTAAAACAATTTCATAAAACAATTTCAATATGATTTTAAAAACAATTTTTATTTACCAAAACATGGGGAATACCATATTTTTTTAAAAACCCATTTCAAAAATAAAAAATAAAACTATTCAATCATGCCATTTAATTTTTGATTGTTTTACCGAAAGTAGATAAATTCAGTTCACTATCATAAGCTAGAGACAGAACCAATAACCTCGAAACAAAGGTCAAACATTCCCACAATAGAAATCCACCTAGAATAGTAATGGAAAAAATGAAAACGGAGGTCCTAGAATAAATCCATGCATCATGTAATTTATAAAACAGACAAAATAGTTAGTATATATGACAAATCCCAATATAACTCAGAGAATTCAAACCCACAACACAATAATAAACAATTTAATGGCCCTCGGAACAAGATCACATGATTTCTCTTGAATGGAACCATGAGAAACACCATCTCATATCAATTGATTCAATAACTCACATAAAAAGTGCTACAATGATCACTATCCACAAAAAATCATAAGTAATCGCTTACCCCAATAGACATCGCACACAAACCTAATTATTAAACACCAAAGTAATAGATCCATAAGGATAAGAGGTTACCAAATTTTCTAACTAAGACCTCGAGGTTGATAGAAAAGTGGTTCGAGATGATTGAGTGGTGAATCATTTTTGAAAAACCCTAAAATCACAACATGCGATAATTACAAGTCATGTAATCCATTTAAATGATGTGTAATACATGGGGACTATATATACCAAAAACCCCATACCCTTTTAAAAAACCCCCTTTATTATTAAATAGTGTGAAACTGTTATACGACATGTACTCCCTTTATGTTGTGTACCGGTTTCATGAAATCTACCCATCAGAGATAACACGACATGTATTTCTCCTATAGAATGCAACAAGATTCATTTAAAAAAACCAAAACACATCCAACATTCAATGAACTACCGAGGAACCCAGTAATTTTGTTACATGTTTATACGTAGATTTAATTAATTAAAAAAACATACATACATATACCTTAATTCAGTTTACCTATGACATGTTCTCAAGAAAATACATTCCCAAGACAAACCAAATTAAGTGGAAAATAAGAAATGGGAATGGAATTAACTGAAACAATGTAAAAAACATCTGTCCATAAGGATTTACTTCCATAAGAATCCATGTGGAAGAATTAATTCTTCTAAATAGGTGAGGGTACTACTCCCTCATTAACAACTCACACACCCCTGCCTTGTGAGAATATGATAAGTTCTTCCATAAAGATATTACCTATGGAATATACATCCACACAATATAATTTCACATGATAGTCAATAATCTTTAATAGCTAATCCACAGGAGAATCATTTTCCACGAACTCAATATCAGCATAACTGTGAACTAGAGAGGGATTAGGATTTTATATCACGGGCTATGATATGTGGAAAATATCATTATTAACTATAAACAAAAATGAAAATTACAAACTATCATAAAAATACCACTGTATTTTAGTGATCTCAAATAGTATAACATATCTCAGTGCCAAATTTCTAATAATTCCAATCCGATAGTGATCCAACTGAGGATAAATATTAGAGAAACCCCAATAACCCATAAATATTACGAAAGGATTCCACTAATGCATTGTATAATATTTCTTTCAACACTGATCTATAACCAGATGATGACATATATTCTGAAACATTTGATACATATCCTAGATAGAAATCATTCCCACCAAAGATTTTTCCCCCACCTCTTCTGAATAAACAGTTTATATACATGAGTAACCATACAAATCCTTAGAGGGAGACATCCTAATCAATCATTGATAACTGTTTTTATATGTAAACTAAACTATTCTTGGATGGGTAACACATGATCAAAAAAATACAAGACACATTCATGGATCATATCCTACAACATTTGAATAGCTCGGTCCATCTGAACGTCTATATTTTTATTATTAGTGTTAATCAAAATGACCTGAGTCCCAATTTCACCAATAAAATCCTCCATAATCAAGAACGAAACTTTTTATCCCACTATAAAACAATAGTAAAAGGAACCCTATATAACCTTATGATATGTTGCACATAAAATTTAACCAATTCATCAATATTATAAGAGTTCTATATTAAAATAAAGAGATATGAATTTTTTAACTGACCAGCTACCACACAATTAACATAATACCATCATGGAGTCCGAGGTAAACAAAAACAAATTCCATGGATACCTCATCTAATTTCTAAACCAGTACCAAAATAGGTTAAATAAAACAAGAATATTTTATATACTCTTCTGGTATATATTGGAGGGTGTACTAGTGGGACACAAAATCACCAATGACAAACTTCCTACCCAGCCACTAGAATCCTCATCACATGTCATAATAGATATTTTTAGGGATTATATTAATTGAACATGAAGAACTATAACAACCAAAAAAACTAATATCCAAAATTATTTTGGGACAACAAAACTATCCAAAAAAAAGATTTTACAATCTAAATATGGAGATAACTAGAATATTCCTACCCATAATATAAGGTTTCTCAAATATATACGAAATCATCATCCTTATAAGGAATATATAAAATATACTAAAGGAGATATAATTATAACTGATCATTGATTAGAAACATACATAAAACATCTGCCTGAGTATCATGGTGAAAGTGTCGAAAAATCACCATAAGGTTACACTCTCCCTCGATTATATAACAACAAATGATGGTAAAATCTTAAAGAGAGTGTCTTCAACAACGTTCCTCTTCATATAGGTATAGATTATATCAAATTCAGGAGACATAAGTTATTATAGACTATACCTCTATATAATATTAATGTCTTTATGAGAAAAGATATAACTGAAACAATGATAGTAAAAAAATACTATGGACCTCTCCTCAATGATATTTCTATGCCAATATATAATAGCATGACTAAATTATAAAATCTCTAAATCATGAGGGGTGAAATTCTTCTCATGTGGTCAAAGATGATGTGATTTGTATGCTAGCACATGATCATCCTTTATAAGAACACAAACGAAACCATCTTTAAAATTATCCTAGAAAACCACATACTCTTTACTGGGATTAGGTAAAATCAAAATACGATTCAATGTCAGAAGTGATTCTAGCTGATCAAATTAATACATCCACTTCACAAAAGATGTTAATTTCACCCATTTTTTATTAATATCATTCAAATATTAATATATCTTTTAAAAATATTAGATGAATGGTGGATAATATCCATAAAGACTAGGGATTCTATGAATCTCAAATATATTTCATGGCTGATCCCATGTAAATAAATCAATCACCTTATTAGGATATACTGGTATGTTAATCCCAGATATCACATTCCCCAAAAAACAACAATTCATAAGTCCATAAATTGAATTTCCATATCCTTCCATACAAATGGAGATATATCTGTCTTTCAAAATAAATGGTTCTAAAACTTCTTCTCAGATCTCTAATTATCCAAAATATCATCCACAAACACTAACCCAAAAGTGTTGAGAAAATGATGTATTTACTAAATTATCATGGCTAAAAAATCTAAAAAAACATTAGTTAGATGAAATGAAACCAAAATATATTCACAATAGTCATACCTACTCTTAAAATACATCATCGGTATATCAAACTCTCCAAATTCATATTTATGATACCATGAGAGAATGTCAAACATCAAAAATGTCATTGACACTATTAACTGATCAAAAAATACAACCAACTGTGTAAAAGTTATATATTCATTACAATTTCCTAATTTATCAACACATATTCCCACACACAATAAATTAAAACCATAATGATTCTTTGAAAAATCACTGGGGTATCCCATGAAAAAAAGAGAGGGAAAAACCTTATTCATTAGGCTATCTAACTGGATATTAGAATATTACATCTCCAATGGAACTATTTTATTTGAAATTATCAAAATCTAATGCGAACATGGAAATAAGTATATCATAAAATCAACCTCCATATCATGCGGAAGACCAGATAAATCATTAGGGGGAACATCATGAAAATACCAAAAAAATTATGATATGCTAAAAAATAGAATAATGGACATTAGCATCAACGGCTACAATAGACAACATACCCATGAGATATGGTAAGGATGTTCCTAAATTATTCAAACTCTTTCATACTATACCTAAAATAGTCAAGAGGTACTATGAAACACAACAAAATCGACATGTAGAAGATAACAATCAACCTCTTAATGATTATAAACATGCCATTCCATCACAACGAGGATGTCAAAAAGATGTTGATCAAGAATTAGTAAATCCCAAACTAAATATGTCTCACCTCCCGATCGAGCACAAGAGGCACATCAAAACACATATATATTCCACTTACCAAGAGGTTCATCTAATTACAAATCAAAAAAAAGATATACACTGTATTGTTTATAATATGAAAATCACGACTAGATATAAATTTGTGGGAAGGACCGTTATCAAATAAATAAAATGCTACAAAAGATGCATTAATGATTATGCGGATCACTCATGGTATACCCTTGTCAACATATATTGAAAAATCATAAATTTTACGATGGATAATAACTCTTAGGACCCATTGATAGAGCCCTATATTATGTGATGCATTGAACTTCACTACAATAGACTTTAGAGTTAATCATCCCTGTCCATATCAAGGAGAATGCATCAATGGAAGAAGTGATGCAAAAAGTCATAAAGTCCACAACTTTTTTAGATATGTGTAAGTGAAAGACAAGAATTCATGTTATTCATCACTTTACCACACTAATAAAAAGTTTTTGGGACACTACTAGTTATAAATGATGGTGAATATGAGGAATGTTATTGAGAAACACCTCGACCACTATTGTAATGATCTTGAAATATTATCTTCTTCCCTTTCATGGCACTGAAGATACCACTAGGTGATGGGATATATTATCAAACCATTCCCTCCATAATCACTCTTCCATCATGGCCATGTACACTATATCCGCATAGGTAGAACAATTAATCATAAATTCATGTGATATGATATCCGGTAGCATACCCAATTATTACATTTAATCATTTAGGTGGTCATTCCTTATAACCATTGGTGAAAAATGATGTAGATCCTCAAAAAAATTGGTGTATGCTAACACCTAATGATTTTCAGGGTATAATGAGAGGTTCGAGAGAGAAGTTTTCATAATTAGTGAATTTGGAGGAAACTATTGGAAGAAGAAAGTCTCAAATCCCTTCTAATCCCACCCCAACATGAATATTTGTTTATACGATGTAATCCCAACACCCACTACCGCAAAACCGGGCAAGGCCAGCACCACCACTATATCAGCGCTAACGAAAAAATGCTGATAAAGGGGTGGGGGCTTTATCAGTGCTGAAAAAACCACTGATAAACGTACCCCTTTATCAGTGTTTTTTTAGCGCTGATAAAGGACCCCCCTTTATCAGCACTTTTTTTGTAGCACTGAAAAAGGGTTCGACCTAAAAAAAATTAATTAAAAATAATATATTAATATATAATTATAACAATATTGTTATATTCATGTAAATATAATATATAATTTTTAAATATATTTTTGAAAAGTATAAATATACATTTACACTTATTATAAAAAATATATAAGATATTTAGTGAAAATGGCTTAAAAAAGTTTTTTTAAAAAAGTTTTTAATTAATAATTTTATAATTATTATGGAGTAATAGTCATTTAATAATAGATTTAAGAATAAAAAAATAAAAAAAGATCCAAAATATGTTGAAAACGCAAATCAAACTTCAAATGGTCATAACTTTTGATCCTGGTGTCAGTTTGAGCTGTAGCACATATTAAATTGAAGCCTGCAACAAGATCTATGTCGATGTGACTAGGGGGAACCCCTTTCAAGCAATTTTGGAGGCCAAAGAGGCCCATAAGGCCTCCAATACTATGTTTTTAGTCGGGGTACCCTGATTTTTTAACATTTTGTGGATTTTTAGCCTCATTTAATGGGGTATTGTTGCCTTTTTTGGTGGGGAATGAATGTATTCCAATGTATTAAATTCATATAGTTATTATGCCTTTGAAATATTGTTGTTTTTTTATAATTCACTGCTATTTATAATCAAATATATAACTATATGTACAACCTTTTTATATATTCATGACTGAAAATTAAAGTTTTTTAAATAAATAATTAAAAATATTTACATATAAAATATATGAGCTTTATCTAAATAATAACTAATATCCATTTTATTTAAAATACCAATATATGAATATTTATATAACTATATATGAATATAAATATAAATATATATTAATATAACTATATATATATTAATATAACTATATATATATTAATATAACTATAAATATATATATTAATATAACTATATATATATATTAATATAACTATATATATATATTAAAATAAAAATATATTTATATACGAATAAATATAACTATATATATATAAATAAATAGATATATCTTTGCACTTCAAAGAGGTTGGAGAATGATCTGGATAGAAATTGATTCAACCACCATCATTCATGCCATATGGAATGGCAACATCCATCTGGCCTGAACACTTACCACACGTTGGATGAATTGTCTGAATTTTCTCCATGGGATGGACTATATAGCTACTCATGCCTACTGGGAAGCGTGTAATGGCCCGGACCTCTCTGGTCCATTACTTTGTGAAATGTTGGTGTTGGAGGTGTTCCGGGAGGTCAAGGGGACTTATCCCCAACACTTTTCCATTTTTCTAGTTCTGTGAACATTGTTTCCAGTTTTATGAACAGTAACAGATCAGTGAGACAGATCAGTTTCACGGATCGGTGAGACAGATCAGTTTCACAGATCAGTGAGACAGATCAGTTTCACAGATCGGTGAGACAGATCAGTTTCACAGATCGGTGAGACAGATCAGTTTCACAGATCGGTGAGACAGATCAGTTTCACAGATCGGTGAGACAGATCAGTGTCACAGATCGGTGAGACAGATCGGTTTCACAGATCGGTGAGACAGATCGGTTACACAGATCAGTTTCACAGATCGGTTTCACAGATCGGTGAGACAGATCGGTGAGACAGATCGGTGAGACAGATCGGTGAGACAGATCGGTGAGACAGATCGGTGAGACAGATCGGTGAGACAGATCGGTGTGACAGATCAGTTTCACAGATCAGTTTCACAGATCGGTGTGACAGATCAGTTTCACAGATCAGTTTCACAGATCGGTGAGACAGATCGGTGAGACCGATCGGTGTGACAGATCAGTTTCACAGATTAGTTTCACAGATCGGTGTGACAGATCAGTTTCACAGAACAGTTTCATGTACAGTAACGGTGGGTGAACAGTGTTTCCAGACTCCTACAGTTTTGCCCCTTTTGACGTTTCCTTTGACGTAAAATACATTTAAAGCCTTATTTTAAGGGCTCTTAAGGCCGTTTAAAATGACATAAATCCTATATTATGTATTCCTAAGGCTTGGAATGTTTTACTTGGTCAAACCGCGTGGGTTAATGCGATCCGTTTTTAATGGAGAATTAACCGGATCTTAAACCGTCACCTCGTTAAATCTTAAAAAGGGACGAGATATCATTCTTCCTGGTTCTTTCCCTTTGTTCTCGATTAAGAGGCACTAGAACCTTTCAATACTTCCCGTAGGAGTTTCACAATAAACCTTTACTCCTAGGATCACTTCCGCCTTGTTGGATGCAACCAAGCTGTGTCGATCATTCTTCCACATAAGTTGTCGCGGGGGGAGGATCGTGACCTGCTGTGTGGATAAAGGACGTCAAGAACTCTTCGAGGTAGGGGATTCATGGATTCTCTAATTATATATGTGCAATCGTAGAATTAGCATGATTTATTCCTTTGGATCACAATGAAATTGACCTAATTAAATACTTGAACCGGATTAAAAGAATTGGTTGATCGCATGCTGTTGCTTTATACCGTAATGACGGTTTGCCTCATGTTTTCCTAGATATAGTGATATCTATGTTTCTTTGTTTTGTTGTTCCTTCATGATAGAAATTGATAATGAACGTAAAGCCGGAATTAATTGTTGAATAATTGGCTAAAGATAAAGAGGCATGTAAATTAATCTGGTTATTGGCGTTGTTGTGGTTGTTCTAATTTGAGGATAATCTAATTAGGGAAGTAAGAATGGTTATTTAATTGTGATAGCTTACTGATTAGGTATCCATGTTTGGAACCTACGAATAACAAATCTGTTAATTCAATATGGTTTAGAGAACAGATTATGTGGTAATTTCAAAAAGGGTTCTGAGTTACCCTCTTGTTTGTTAAAGGGCCGAGAGCCCATTTTGTGATGTTTGTTTTCCTGCTGCTTGTGCTGTGATGTGAGCCTGGATGGTTGTTGTGATATGTGGAGGCATGGAGGCCTTATAGTTGTGGCAGCGGATGACGCCTAGTGTGGCGAGATGCATCGGTTTATGCATATGGGTGTCAGGGAGGACACCAGGGGTGTTGGAATGGGATGGATGTGGTTGCTGGTTGCTTGTGGTGTTCTTGAATGTTAATCTGCCTTGCTTTTCCCCACTGCTCAAGGCAGCTGGTCTTGCTACCATTCTTCCGAAGTAGGCGAAGACGCGCGGGGTATGCCACGTGCTTTCCGTGTTTAGCCTCTCGAGGGAGAATGGGTATATGCTCTTTCTACAGGCGGCAAAGACCCGACGGGTAGTATATCTACTCACCGTGTTGAGCCTCCTTTGTGTTTAGAAGCATAGGATGTTTTTCTAGAATGCCTGGGAATGTGGAAAAGTATTTCTGTAATGAATGTTTGATTAAATGGTGAAAATCCACGGGGATGGAGATGCTAGAATTTAAAGGTGATGTGAATCTTAAAAAGGAGCAGTTGTATTGAAAGTGACGCCATTTCAGTTTAATGTGGAATTGTTCAATCTTAATTAATGTTTAAAGAATTAATTAATGTATAGTGGAACTGATAAATGAGAATGGAGTAATCTAATAAAGCTCTTCAATTGGTTGTGTGCTTATAGGATACCTAGTCTAAGAAGTAGCAGCCTGGAGTCTGAGAGACGTTAGCTGCAGTTGTATCTATGACTAGGTAATGCCCATAGTGTGGATGTGAGTTACTTATATATTCTGTACTTTTTGTGTTTCTATACGCTACTCCACCCTGTCGGTAAGGGCAACTGACACCCCGGGGATTCTGAGCCCTGGGGGGGTGTTTTTCCCAACATTCTGATGGGAGGTTGAATGGCTGACTACCCCCTTTGGCCCCGCTCTCTTCTCTTGGTAGATCTAGTGCTGGTAGGCACAGTGGTTAGTTTTACCCATATATGTGTGTAGAGGGCTGTAATGGATTGTGGTTATTTCACACACATATATTCTGGATATAGTATCCTATGGACTACTATAGGTGTAACATGTATAGGCTGTGATGGCTTGAGGATCCTTACTCGGTGTATGGGCTGTAATGGCTTGAGGTATAATACCTGACGTATGATACACGTTATGTGAGCTGTGGTGGCTCCCGGAAACTACCTGGTTACTTTTGGTTGTGAGGATTGTGTGGAGCTTAGCCCAGGTGTCTGCGGGCAAACCTTTGTGGTGCATGAGGTGCAGATTGGGGAGCTTTACCCATGTTGATACGGGCAAGCCTTTGGAGAGAGATGCACAGGACGTATGTCGTTGGGGCAAAGCGGCAAACTAGTGGGGAAGTGGTAGCGGGGTACCCTTGATATTCTTTACTATATGCTATATTCTTGTATGTGTTACTTGGTGAGAGTAGCCATGGTGAGGTTGGGAACACAGTATACCTGTTTAGGTGACGAGTTAGTTTCACTTGTTGTTCACTGGGCTTTAGCATGCTTTCTTTACTTTTGCACGAGAGTCTTGGGGAGGATCCTACTGAGTATACTGTTATACTCACCCTATGTACATATAAACTGTTTTTCAGGTCACTTGGAGCAGGTTGGAGATCAAGCTGGTTACTACTAGCTTGCGGTTGGAGGAGGAGCTGTTCGGGCTTGTGGTCGCTGTCGTTTTACTTTCTTTTGGGTACTTTTAGTTTCCCCTTTCAGTTGTAGTACTTTTGCATGACATTTCATATGCGTACTTGGGTTTCTTTTACATTTCAGTTATGAGTTGGAGTTGGTTGGATTCTATTCTATCTCTCTCTTCTGCATGTGTTCTCTTAGAGGGTAATGCCTCCCATTTGTGTGTGTATTATACCCTCGGTGCTAGTCGCCAACCCGTGGCCTACTGGAGGCGGGACTCGGGGGTCATTATCTCCCTTTTCACATTGCCGGCCCAGGAGGGGTACACTTTGTGGGGAGGGGGTCGCGACAGAGTGGTATCAGAGGTCTGGTCGAGGGATAGGATGGAGTTTGGAGTTAGGCACAGGTGAGGATGCATGCGATGGTAGGGCAACGGTGTCATTCATGTTTAGCAAGTGGGGTAAACACTGGAGACCGGCAGAGACATAGGCGTTAAGGGCCCCCTATGATCTGTTGCACGGACCTTTAAGTTTACGATGGCTACTAAAAAAAGTGATACTGGTTGCAGGGTAGAGACCTAGGAAAGGATCATGCATCATTATTCCTTGCGCCTGTGTTTGAATGGGTAGACCTTGGGATAGGTAACCTAAAGTTAATAAAACAAAATAATTAATTAATTAATGTTGAGTCTTCCATATTCCAGGCTTAGGAGCTCTAACGATTGTTATTTTACAGGTATGGCTCCAGGTCGGCGTCCCCGTCAGGTTTGCGCAGAAGGTGCCCAGCAGGCTGTCCCAGCAGATCGTCGCCGGGTAGAGGTTGACGACGATGACACTTGGAGGAAGACACTCCGAGAGTTTCAGCGCCAGAGTCTACAGAAGTACGAGGGCTCCGTTTCAGATGCAGTCACAGAAGACTGGTTGGAGGAGGTCGAGATAGGCTTCAGTTTGATTCGTGCTCGGAAGGAACACTGGGTGTCCTTGGTTGTGACGATGTTGCGTGGAGCAGCGAGACAGTGGTGGTTCTTGTTCCTCGGGGATCGTGAGGAGTCAGCGATCTCATGGGAGGAGTTTCGAGACAGGTTTAGAGTCGAGTTTCTTTCTTCGACTGCGAAGGCATCCAGTCGCCAGGAGCTTCTTACCCTTCGACAGGGGAGCTCCAGTGTTCGGGAGTTTGGAATCCGTTTCAGGAACCATCTACGATATGCTTCAGACCTGTTACCAGATGATGAGGCCAGGGCGAGGCATTTCGAGGAGGCTTTGCGTCCAGAGATCCAGCGCCAGGTCACCCCATTTATGCTGAAGACATATCTTGAGGTGCTGGCGAGGGCAGAGGTTGTTGAGAGGACTTTGGCTAGGACCGGATCGTCACGAGAGGGGAATCGTCATGATTCCTCAAGAAGCAGAGCTGTGGTCCGGGGTTCCCGGTTTTCAGGACAGAAGAGTTTCCGTTCACCTGGGGGTAAGTCCCAGCCCTTCCCATCTCATTTCTCCGGAGGTAGCAACTCTCCGACCTATGCCAAGGGATCAGGCGCTTGTTTTTCTTGTGGTGGACGTGGTCATCAGCAGCGGGAGTGCCCAACTTTTCAGAGCAGTCATCGTGCACCAGGCGCTCCACTCCAGGTTCCTCCGTTGAGGCAGTTCCAGCCGAGGCAGCAGCAGCAGGTTGCACCAGCTTTAGATCACCAGAGGGTAGATGGAGCAGGCAGAGGACAACCCCATGACGCTCCCCGTCCTCAGAGAGTAGAGCGCGGCCATGGTGGTGGTCGTCATCAGGGTCAGAGAGGCCGTGGAGGTGGTCGTGGTCAGCTTCATGCTCTAGCGTTGCCAGCTCCAGGCGAGCCAGACGTCGTCCGAGGTACCCTTTGCTTGTTTTCTACCTTGGTGTATGCCTTGTTTGATTCAGGAGCGACACACTCCTTTATATCCCCTACCCTTGTCCACGCTTTGGGACTTGAGGTAGAGAAGCTTCCAGTGCCCTTGGCGTTGACTACGCCAGTTGGAGGTCGAGCTAGCTTGTTTGAAGTATGTAGAGACTGTGAGCTAGTGTTGGGGCAGCACCGCTCTTGGGGAGATTTCCTATGTTTACGAATACAACCATATGATGTCATCCTCGGCATGGATTGGTTGTATTCGGTGCAGGATATTGTGGATTGCTACAGGAAGAAGGTCGTTTTCTTTGATGAAGATGGAGAGGAAGTAGTGTTTGTTGGTGAGAGAGATCCTCGGATGAGTCATAGACGAGTTTCATCCTTATCATCCATGATGGCTGGGATGATGCTGAGTTCTTCAGAGGTTCAACAGCTGGCGTTTCCTAGGGTCGTAGAAGAGTACCCTGATGTCTCTCCAGAAGAGGTTGTATCCTTACCCCCTCGACGGGAGATCGAGTTTGGGATCGAGCTACAGCCAGGAGAGTCTCCCATCTCTATGTCTCCATATAGGATGGCCCCTTCTGAGTTACGGGAGCTACGTATTCAGCTCGATGGTCTGTTGCAGTGTGGTTTTGTTCGGCCAAGTGTGTCACCGTGGGGTGCACCAGTCTTGTTCGTGAAAAAGGATGATGGCAGTTTGCGGTTGTGCGTCGATTATCGTCGCTTAAACAAAGTGACAATAAAGAACCGTTATCCTCTCCTGCGGATTGATGACCTATTCGATCAACTGAAGGGTGCAAGTTGGTTTTCAAAGATCGACTTGCGGTCAGGATATCATCAGATGCGTGTAAAGGATGAGGATATCCCGAAGACTGCTTTCCGCTGTCGTCATGGGCATTATGAGTTTTTTGTAATGCCATTCGGCGTGACAAATGCTCCAGCTGTTTTCATGGGGTTGATGAATGCTGTGTTCCGTGAATTCTTGGACAAGTTTGTTGTGGTTTTCATTGACGAAATCCTTGTGTACTCCACATCTGAAGAAGAGCATGCAGAACATCTACGAGCTGTTTTGGGAGTTCTTCGCCAACATCGGTTGTTTGGGAAGTTGTCCAAGTGTGAGTTCTGGGCTCGAGAAGTTCGTTTCTTGGGACATGTTGTGTCCCAACAGGGAGTAGCTGTGGATCCCTCGAAGATAGAAGCAGTGGTGTCTTGGCTAGCCCCCAAGACCGTGTCAGAGGTGTGAAGATTCCTTGGTCTCACAGGCTATTATAGGAGGTTTGTGGCTAATTTCTCCCGAGTTGTGACTCCTCTGATAGCTTTGACCAGGAAGGATCAAGCGTTCATATGGACTGATCAGTTTCAGACAGCTTTCGAGTATCTAAAGGAGAAGTTGGTAAGTGCTCCAGTCCTATGTCTTCCAACGGAGGGAGTCCAGTTTGATGTTTTCTGTGATGCTTCACATCTGGGGCTAGGCTGTGTTCTCATGCAGCAGAGGACAGTTGTTTCTTATGGGTCTCGGCAGTTGCGTCCCCATGAACGCAACTATGCCACCCATGATCTTGAGTTGGCAGCCGTGGTGTTTGCGCTGAAGTTATGGAGACATTACCTCGTTGGAGAGCGCTTTGTGGTTTTCACCGATCATAAGAGTTTGAGGTATGTTTTCTCTCAGCGGGATTTGAACTTGCGGCAGCGTCGGTGGATGGAGTTCTTACAGGAATACGACTTCGAAATATCATATACACCTGGGAAGGGAAATGTTGTTGCTGATGCACTGAGCCGAAAGTCACGTAATGATGTTGTGCGTGAATCTGGTGATTCCTGGAGAGGGATGGAAGAGCTAGCAGCTTTGCATCTTGATATGGGAGAAGTTGGAGGAAGAGGTTGTCTTTTCCAGATGACGGTGCAGTCATCCCTGATGCAAAAGGTGGAAGAGTCTCAGTTGGGTGATCTAGAGGTGGAAGTTTTGAGAGACAGAGTTGTTTGTGGGGAGGCCCCTGATGGTTGGTCAGAGGATGAACAACACTGAGTGTTGTATCATGACAGGTTTTTTGTTCCCTTGGCGATGCGCGAGACGGTTCTCCGAGAGTTCCATAGCTCGCCCTTAGCTGTACATCCTGGTGTGACGAAGATGTATCGATCCTTGAGGAGTCAGTTTTGGTGGCCTGGGCTGAAGCGTTCAGTTGCAGAATGTGTGTCTCGATGTTTAGTCTGCCAGAAGGTGAAGGCCGAACACCGTGTTCCTGGTGGTCTTCTCCAGCACTTAGAGATTCCTCAGTGGAAGTGGGAGGACATCTCAATGGACTTTGTTACAGGTTTACCTCGAGCTCCGGGAGGAAATGATGCCATATGGGTGGTAGTGGATCGTTTAACTAAATCGGCCCACTTCATAGCAATCAAGGAGTCGAGCTCAGTGGAGGTTTTGTCGAGGCAGTATCTGGAGGAGGTGGTGAGGCTTCACGGAGTTCCTAAGACGATCATTTCTGATCGAGACCCTCGTTTTACCTCGAAGGTGTGGAGAGGTCTCCAGCATGCTTTTGGCTCTCAACTATGCCTTAGCACTGCTTTTCATCCTCAAACGGATGGTCAGACAGAGCGAACCATCCAAACTCTTGAAGACATGTTGCGCTCTTGTGTTCTTGATTTTGGAGGTTCATGGGTGAAACACTTACCTTTGGTAGAGTTCGCTTACAATAATAGTTTTCACTCTACCATCGGCATGGCGCCGTTTGAAGCCTTGTATGGCCGGCCATGCCGTTCTCCGTTGTGCTGGACTGGGGTCGGAGAGTCAGCAATTCTCGGACCAGAACTAGTGCAGAATACGACGGAGATGGTTCAAGTGATTCGTGAGAGGATGAAGACAGCACAAGATCGTCAGAAATCTTATGCGGATCAAAGAAGGAGACCCTTAGAGTTTAATGTTGGGGATCATGTGTTTCTGAAGGTGACTCCCCGTCGTGGGCAGCGAAGGTTTGGTCGCGGAAGTAAGCTTTCTCCCCGTTTTGTTGGGCCTTTCGAGGTGTTAGCTCGTGTTGGAGCTGTGGCATATCGAGTAGCACTTCCCCCTCGGATGAGTCGGATACATGATGTTTTTCATGTATCGCAGCTCTGTCATTATCTTCATGATGAATCTCATGTTATCGATTGGGGAGAGATCGATATTGATGATGATGCAACCTTCGAGGAGCGACCTGTGGAGATCCGAGACCACAAGGAGAAGGTGTTGCGTGGGCGTTCTATTCCTTTAGTTCGTGTCTTGTGGCGACACGGTGGCATGGAGGAGAGTACCTGGGAGCGTGAGTCACAGATACGTGCTCAGTTCCCAGAGTTGTTTAATGTTTAACTCCTTTAATGTAATGATGTTTTCTCTGTGGTTGCACCTTTAATGTTTTATTTATGTACCTTTGATGTGATGTTGTGAATGAATTGTTTGGGTATGGATTGTTTGTTCCCGGATGTCATAGTTTTGTTCCAGCTTTCGAACAACTCATGGTGGTTTTCCCCTGAGAGGTATCTTAGGGGGTGGTTGTTCGGACCCCTCTTTTCTTCTGGGTTGGTTTTTAATTCTCGAGGACGAGAATGTTTTGAGAGGTATCTAATGTAAGGGCCCGGACCTCTCTGGTCCATTACTTTGTGAAATGTTGGTGTTGGAGGTGTTCCGGGAGGTCAAGGGGACTTATCCCCAACACTTTTCCATTTTTCTAGTTCTGTGAACAGTGTTTCCAGTTTTATGAACAATAACAGATCAGTGAGACAGATCGGTTTCACGGATCGGTGAGACAGATCCGTTTCACAGATCAGTGAGACAGATCAGTTTCACAGATCGGTGAGACAGATCAGTTTCACAGATCGGTGAGACAGATCAGTTTCACAGATCGGTGAGACAGATCAGTTTCACAGATCGGTGAGACAGATCAGTGTCACAGATCGGTGAGACAGATCGGTTTCACAGATCGGTGAGACAGATCGGTTACACAGATCAGTTTCACAGATCGGTGAGACAGATCGGTGAGACAGATCGGTGAGACAGATCGGTGAGACAGATCGGTGAGACAGATCGGTGAGACAGATCGGTGAGACAGATCGGTGAGACAGATCGGTGAGACAGATCGGTGAGACAGATCGGTGAGACAGATCGGTGAGACAGATCGGTGAGACAGATCGGTGTGACAGATCAGTTTCACAGATCAGTTTCACAGATCGGTGTGACAGATCAGTTTCACAGATCAGTTTCACAGATCGGTGAGACAGATCGGTGAGACCGATCGGTGTGACAGATCAGTTTCACAGATCTGTTTCACAGATCGGTGTGACAGATCAGTTTCACAGATCAGATTCATGTACAGTAACGGTGGGTGAACAGTGTTTCCAGACTCCTACAGTTTTGCCCCTTTTGACGTTTCCTTTGACGTAAAATACATTTAAAGCCTTATTTTAAGGGCTCTTAAGGCCGTTTAAAATGACATAAATCCTATATTATGTATTCCTAAGTCTTGGAATGTTTTACTTGGTCAAACCGCGTGGGTTAATGCGATCCGTTTTTAATGGAGAATTAACGGGATCTTAAACCGTCACCTCGTTAAATCTTAAAAAGGGACGAGATATCATTCTTCCTGGTTCTTTCCCTTTGTTCTCGATTAAGAGGCACTAGAACCTTTCAATACTTCCCGTAGGAGTTTCACAATCAACCTTTACTCCTAGGATCAGTTCCGCTCTGTTGGATGCAACCAAGCTGTGTCGATCATTCTTCCACATAAGTTGTCGCGGGGGGAGGATCGTGACCTGCTGTGTGGATAAAGGACGTCAAGAACTCTTCGAGGTAGGGGATTCATGGCTTCTCTAATTATATATGTGCAATCGTAGAATTAGCATGATTTATTCCTTTGGATCACAATGAAATTGACCTAATTAAATACTTGAACCGGATTAAAAGAATTGGTTGATCGCATGCTGTTGCTTTATACCGTAATGACGGTTTGCCTCATGTTTTCCTAGATATAGTGATATCTATGTTTCTTTGTTTTGTTGTTCCTTCATGATAGAAATTGATAATGAACGTAAAGCCGGAATTAATTGTTGAATAATTGGCTAAAGATAAAGAGGCATGTAAATTAATCTGGTTATTGGCGTTGTTGTGGTTGTTCTAATTTGAGGATAATCAAATTAGGGAAGTAAGAATGGTTATTTAATTGTGATAGCTTACTGATTAGGTATCCATGTTTGGAACCTACGAATAACAAATCTGTTAATTCAATATGGTTTAGAGAACAGATTATGTGGTAATTTCAAAAAGGGTTCTGAGTTACCCTCTTGTTTGTTAAAGGGCCGAGAGCCGATTTTGTGATGTTTGTTTTCCTGCTGCTTGTGCTGTGATGTGAGCCTGGATGGTTGTTGTGATATGTGGAGGCATGGAGGCCTTATATTTGTGGCAGCGGATGACGCCTAGTGTGGCGAGATGCATCGGTTTATGCATATGGGTGTCAGGGAGGACACCAGGGGTGTTGGAATGGGATGGATGTGGTTGCTGGTTGCTTGTGGTGTTCTTGAATGTTAATCTGCCTTGCTTTTCCCCACTGCTCAAGGCAGCTGGTCTTGCTACCATTCTTCCAAAGTAGGCGAAGACGCGCGGGGTATGCCACGTGCTTTCCGTGTTTAGCCTCTCGAGGGAGAATGGGTATATGCTCTTTCTACAGGCGGCAAAGACCCGACGGGTAGTATATCTACTCACCGTGTTGAGCCTCCTTTGTGTTTAGAAGCATAGGATGTTTTTCTAGAATGCCTGGGAATGTGGAAATGTATTTCTGTAATGAATGTTTGATTAAATGGTGAAAATCCACAGGGATGGAGATGCTAGAATTTAAAGGTGATGTGAATCTTAAAAAGGAGCAGTTGTATTGAAAGTGAAGCCATTTCAGTTTAATGTGGAATTGTTCAATCTTAATTAATGTTTAAAGAATTAATTAATGTATAGTGGAACTGAGAAATGAGAATGGAGTAATCTAATAAAGCTCTTCAATTGGTTGTGTGCTTATAGGATACCTAGTCTTAGAAGTAGCAGCCTGGAGTCTGAGAGACGTTAGCTGCAGTTGTATCTATGACTAGGTAATGCCCATAGTGTGGATGTGAGTTACTTATATATTCTGTACTTTTTGTGTTTCTATACGCTACTCCACCCTGTCGGTAAGGGCAACTGACACCCCGGGGATTCTGAGCCCTGGGGGGGTGTTTTCCCCAACATTCTGAGGGGAGGTTGAATGGCTGACTACCCCCTTTGGCCCCGCTCTCTTCTCTTGGTAGATCTAGTGCTGGTAGGCACAGTGGTTAGTTTTACCCATTTATGTGTGTAGAGGGCTGTAATGGCTTGTGGTTATTTCACACACATATATTCTGGATATAGTATCCTATGGACTACTATAGGTGTAACGTGTATAGGCTGTGATGGCTTGAGGATCCTTACTCGGTGTATGGGCTGTAATGGCTTGAGGTATAATACCCGACGAATGATACACGTTATGCGAGCTGTGGTGGCTCCCGGAAACTACCTGGTTACTTATGGTTGTGAGGATTGTGTGGATCTTAGCCCAGGTGTCTGCGGGCAAACCTTTGTGGTGCACGAGGTGCAAATTGGGGAGCTTGACCCATGTTGATACGGGCAAGCCTTTGGAGAGAGATGCACAGGACGTATGTCGTTGGGGCAAAGCGGCAAACCAGTGGGGAAGTGGTAGCGGGGTACCCTTGATATTCTTTACTACATGCTATATTCTTGTATGTGTTACTTGGTGAGAGTAGCCATGGTGAGGTTGGGAACATAGTATACATGTTTAGGTGACGAGTTAGTTTCACTTGTTGTTCACTGGGCTTTAGCATGCTTTCTTTACTTTTGCACGAGAGTCTTGGGGAGGATCCTACTGAGTATACTGTTATACTCACCCTATGTACATATAAACTGTTTTTCAGGTCACTTGGAGCAGGTTGGAGATCAAGCTGGTTACTACTAGCTTGCGGTTGGAGGAGGAGCTGTTCGGGCTTGTGGTCGCTGTCGTTTTACTTTCTTTTGGGTACTTTTAGTTTCCCCTTTCATTTGTAGTACTTTTGCATGACATTTCATATATCTACTTGGGTTTCTTTTACATTTCAGTTATGAGTTGGAGTTGGTTGGATTCTATTCTATCTCTCTCTTCTGCATGTGTTCTCTTAGAGGGTAATGTCTCCCATTTGTGTGTGTATTATACCCTCGGTGCTAGTCGCCAACCCGGGGCCTACTGGAGGCGGGACTCGGGGGTCATTATCTCCCTTTTCACATTGCCGGCCCAGGAGGGGTACACTTTGTGGGGAGGGGGTCGTGACAAAGCGAATGTTGTTCCTGATGCTCTTGCCAACAAAGGAGTTCACCAGAGCATGAATTGGAACGACTCTATTCCTTCTGACTTACTATACCTTTTTGATAGAGATTGTAAAAAAATCCCATCTTTTCACCTATTGTAATCCTTTTTGTTTATTAAAAAATTGTGCTCTAGTCTTTGACCAATGTATTACCTCAAAAAAATTAAAAAAATAAAAAAATAAATAGTTATATCATAAATAAGAGAACTAATCAATATAGGGGAGTGGAAAAGTCTTTAGGTGCATAGGGGGGAGGTCTCGAGATCAAATCCGAGTGGAGGAAGGGCCGCACGTGCAACACTGATTTAGAAGGGCTATCACTGATAAATGGGGGCATAAGCACTGTAAAAAGCCCCCCCCCCGAGATTGGCAGTATTTTTTTTATTTTTTTTTATTTTTTATTTTTATCAGCACTAAAGAAAGTGTTGACAAAAGGGGTCTTTATCAGTGTTTTTTTAGCGTTAATAAAGGGGACCCCCCTTTTTTCTTCGCCAGCATTAATAGCGTTTTTTCTAGTGCTGTTAATGGCCATTTTCAGCATTGATAAAAGTTATATTTGGAGTACTGATCGCTTACTATGACCCTAATGTCCCATCACAGATCCCCTCACCTTGACATGATCTGGTTTATATGGGATGATGAAAATATTATCATTCTTATCAATCACGTAATCTTCTTCTTTATGTTATATCATACCTTTAAGGAAGGTGGATCTTCATTAAAGAACCCCATGATCGATATATGTCTCTTACACATTCTAGATGTACCTATATGACTATGTTATTTGATTTAGGTACATTATGTTTGAGAAACATAACATCCCACTTGATAGACTCATTAAAATTCTAAACTATAGGTGGCTTCCCTAGATGATTATCAGGTCCACCATCTTGTGGAACCCATAGAAAATCACTCATAGCTATACTTCTTCCCAACAAAATAGAAGAATTTATCACACAATATAATAACCTTAGTTCAAAACAAAAATAAATAAGAAAATTTAAATTAGTATCAATAACTAAAAATCTTAGACACACTTCCCAACATCACATTTTAACTTGAGTCTCATCGTGGTAAGATTTTTCCATACAATAACTCCATTATACTTCTCAATCCATGACATTCCTATCATTGGTTTACAAAAATTCCCATGAAAAGAAATCTAGAGGAAGAAACCTCCCCATATAACAAAGTATGATAATCTAAACCAAGATACCCTCTAAATATGGCACATAACCAAAATTTCCACATACCAAAAGGGTGTTCCAAATCCCCATGGGATAGCATCAAGAACCCGAGCATCGCCAACAAAAAAAGGGAATTATTTCCCACATAATAAATCATAAAACATGAAATATATACATATTCATAATGAAATAGTGGAAGAAAATATGTATATAAATGTCCTAATATATAGTGAATAACAAAACTGTTAAAACTAAACCATCAAAAAAAATCTCTTATAGACAAGCCTAATTACAAAAGATAAAAATAACTAATACAATTAATCCAATAGGCTCCTTATTCTATCATGGGTATCATCCGACCATATCACAACTAGATACCTAAACACATACGAAATATAGCCTCATCACATAACCATGATTCATTGACATTCCATGTATCAGAAGACACGACAAGATATAAACACTATAGAAGGGGTGCGAATGTTTTGAGCTAGAAGGATTACTAGGATTACTATGATCCCACATAGGTGTTCCACATAATGTATATATACAATAATAAATTTATTCTCCAATTATAAAGATAATAAGGCATAAAAAATTTAACTTCCTAGTTTTCTATATTTCCAAATTATGTTAGGAAATTGGTTTCAAATCATTAAATATATCAATTTAGACATATTATGACAATTGAAAGAATGTATATCATGTCGTATTGAATGTTTGGTAAAAATAATAAAATATGAAACACCCCAAATATTCCAAAACAATAAATATGTAACATCACACCAAATATTACACTAGTTCTAGATAGATATGACACATGTACCTAATAAATAAAATAATTAACATAAAATATCTAGGAAGATAGATCAAATATAAATGGGAGATGAACTCCCCATCATGAGAACCCACAATAGGTCTAATAAGTACCCTGTAAAATAATACTATGAAATATAGGAACATTGTAAGAGTGAAACCCCCAATAGTGCATGTGGAATATTACTACACCTTACACCAAAGAACCCAAGGCATCTTATGTTTTCTATTATCCAATCATATTCATCAAAACATATAATCAAAAATATTATTTGAAACCATTTTAGAAAACCAATTCACAATCCTTTGAAACCCATTATCTATTACAAAAAATATGAGAAAACACATATTTTATCAATTACCCATGTCCACACACACAAATTATATCAAATCAATCATTATATTTCATTAATAATTTTTTTATCAAAACTAATGATATTAATTTCGCCATCCTTAATTAGAGAAGAAACTACCTACATTGAAACATGTGTCTCACATGCACTCAATAAGGATCCATTAACAAGAAGAACACAAAAATGAAAAGGAAGGTAGAAAACCAATACACACATTTCATAATTGTTTCAATACAAAATGTTTGGCTGAGAAAAAGAAATCAAAATTACTTGATCAATGCACTCCCACCATCCTACAACCATCAAAGGATCGACCTCCAAAATAAGATCACATGACAGAACTTCAAATTAATCAAGATAAACATCATCTCAGATCAATAGATTTCATAACAAAACAAAACGAAGCTCTCATAACCAAAGTAAATGATGATGAATATATATTATCTTACACAAGGATATGTCACACATAACCCTAGTGATAAAATTTTGATCGAATTGAACTAGAAGGAGTAGAGGATCCCAAATATTCCATGGATGATATGTAAGTCGATATAAAATTGGATATTAATAGATTAATGAAAGGATAGATATAAATTTCCTTAAAATACCAACATTGAATACTAGCACATCTGGTAATCCATATAGACATCATGTAATCCCCAGGGTTCATATATTAAAAAAAACCATTAAATTTGTACAAAACCCATCTTTTACCATTACATAGTGTGTAACCTTTATATGGAATTTCTTCCATCCACACTATGTACTAGGTTCATGGAATATTCCAGTCATGTATTCCATGGAGTATAACACCATTACCTAGAATGTATTACCCATGTAGACTAGAGAAAGTCCATTTTCTATAGAAAGCTCCCAAATATCATCTTCATTCTCTATACTCAGTTAGTATCCTATAAATCCATTATATATTTATGCATAGAATGGATCAATTACAAAAAAAATTAACACATAAGTTGTTCTTAATTTCTTCTTGCACATTCCCAAAAACCTCAGGGTTAAAAGACACAATAAATTAAATGGAAAATAAGTAATGATAATGTGATTTCATAAAATATGGTAAATTAATGTTATAATTAAATGAATATCCCCTTATGGCGTTAAACATGTGCCCAATAAGTACGGATATAAAAAACCAAGTGGTGATTAGGTTTGTCAAAATCTTCCATCACTACTGGAAAAAAAGCCTATACCCACATTTCAAAATCGTGGGTATAGCCCCCAAATCCATGAGTATAGGCTATACCCACGGTTTTGGGAACTGTGGGCTGGAATGGCATCGGTATAGGTCCCCAACCTATACCCATGGTTTTCCTAAACCATGGATATAGGTGTTCTGCCACCCTATCCACGAAACATACGCAATTTCCATGGTGTAAAAGGCTTTTACCCACAGTTTCAAAACCATAGGTATAGATCCTAAAATAATGCAGGCGGCGGGATTTGATTCTCCTACCTCTTCACTGCAAACAACACGTCTAACCACTACCATAAAATCACCGACGTGTATATATATTTATATTTTGTTAAATATAGTTTCATAAAACCTGGGTATAGAGGGAAGAACCGTTAGTATAGGACTCCCATAAAAAAAATTCATCCCGTGGAAAATTGTTTTCCCGCACACACGGGTTTTCATAATCGTCGGTATATGTATTTTAGCCCACACCTATCCCTATGGTTTTGGGGGAAAACGTGGGGATAGGTACCTCTATAGCCATGGTTTTGGAGAACTGTGGGTATAGGTGACTTTTCAGGACCAATCCCCAAGATTTTGGAAAACTGTGGGGATTGACCCCCCTATACCCACGATTTTGGATAACCATGGGTATAGGTCTTAAAAATTTACCTATACCCATGGTTTTCAATAATTGTGGGTATAAGGGTACCTATCCCCATGTTTTGGGGAAAACTGTGGGGATATGTCCATTTTCTAGTAGTGCATTTTCTAAGATACACCCCTAGGTACATTTGTATCAAAACAGTTTCTACATGTAGTATCTAGAGTGGGATGAATTTTTAGGAATACCCACATAATGAGTTCCTTAATAAACATTATGACATTATTATATACTTATTCTAAATATGTATCCTATGGTTATGTGACCAAAATTGTTTTCCCTAAATATACTTCCTAGGGTTTCTACAAAATATCTATATAATCGAACAACAGCATCCCAGAGCCCAGTATCCAGAATCCATTGTCTACTTTATTAAATTTTTGTAATATACATTGAATCACAACCTAATGGACAGATTATATTAATAGTCTTGGTAACCTATTTAAATACATTAAATTCACATTAAATTTTATCACATAAAAATACACAAATAATTTTCATTGATAATTCCATTATTCTGAATAGTGAATCCTATCATATCGATCAAAACATTATCGTGCATCCAAAGGAAATTAAAACTTAATAAATGGGTGATATCAGATTCTAGTTAGGGATATGTGTATAATTGAACCAATGAATAAATAATTCATTATCAGAATGGGATTCTATATAACTTTAAAAATTCATGTCAATTAATAGCATTATCATAATATGGATGGAATAAATAAAGATAAAATACATCCAATTATATAAATATATGAGAATGAAAATTAACTAGGTATATCCTAATTAATTGAATAATCACAAGGAATATGTATAATTTAATTCTTAATGATGGAATGCATGATTTTGACTTCTAAAATATTACATAGTGGCCCAATGAAAAGACACTGAATACTAATTAGTCCTTTTTTAAAGACATTAATATAAATGGGTATGTCCTTAAAAAACAAATCTTATATTCCTTATGATACATTCTATAAATCAATGACCTAGAGTGGGCCCTCCTCAGCACCAAATTTTTCAGACGCATTCAACATATGTAATGGGAGAAACATAACACACATAAAAATTCATATTTTAACTGTTATATGAAATGTAACTACATTTAATAATCATTAAACATAATTTTATACTATCCAGAGTAATGTGAGGGGAATAAACATAGTACATCATCAATCATACCGATCATAAACCATCCTGATAAATAATAAGGATTTTATCTATGGAGAATATCACTATGAAATAATAACTGATATCAAATAAATTTTTATTAGTTTTAAAATGAATTTTGAAGATCGATTGGAACATTACTTGGAGAAATAGCCATTCTTGAAAAATCACCTTTTTATTTTTAAAATAGTAAATATATAAAATATTATCTAAATACTTTAATTTGAAAATAGATTTTCAAAACTAATAATTATTTTAATATTTAGAAAGGAATTAATCTTAAAAACATATAAACATTCAATTTATTCTTTAATGAAATTATTTTCATGATTTATAGTAATTCCATCCATAATGCATATGAAAAATAGAACATTAAATTTTCACTGTAAAATGGTAAGAAAAATTCCATATCCAAAAAATGAAAATAATTTTCATTTAAAAAAATAATGTAAAAAGTAATATATGGGTAAATTTTTTTAATAAATCATTTTTTGAAAGATAAAACATGTTTTTTGAATGTATGGTATTTAAAAAAATTATTTTCAAACGACGAGATAAATAGTGGAGTATTTTCCTAATATCATTTTCTTAATCACTTTTAGTATCAAAAAGAGGTAATATTGAACTATTATATGAAAAATATTTCCAATAACAGGATGGGAAAACATATATTGATTTTACGATATAAATATCAATTAATTCTCCAAATGGGTAGTTAAAGAAAAATAATTCAAATTAATGGTGACATAGTGAAATATAACCTTACCAGTTTGGTAACAATTGTATAATAAACCCTAAGAATAAAATAATGAAAAAATAAACATAAAATCATATGAATATAAATTAATAATTTTTATAATATACATAATTTTAATTATATAAACTTTAAAAAACAAATGAGTTTATAATATGGTATAAAAGTGAGATAAGAAACTATTGCATTGGGTCTGACTCATCACATAAATTATTGGTCTTCCAAAATGGTAAACATATGGTAATTATTTACATTATTAATAACATTTAAGAATTTTATTATTTATTATATTTCACTTATTACCATGTTATATACTATTACTCAATTAATTATATTTATGTCCAATGTTTTGAGGTTATTTAATTTATGTTTAAAAAAGGACATTGGTAAGTAATTTATGGACAAAGTGGATATTATATAATTATTTTTGAATAATAATCATTACAAAAATTATCATATTTATAAATTAAACTTACATATAATATTAATCATGAATTATTCTTATTAAATATTAACAATGTTACAATCATTGAGACAATAGTCTATACACACTCATGAGTAACATTTAAATTTTAACATGATCATTATAGAAATAAGGTAAGTAATATTTTACCTATAAATAATGTTAATAATACCATATATAAAATATGATTTATTTTAATATAATTTTATATATTATCCATTTGGTTTGGTGTTGAAAATAGATTTACATCAATTTGTGAAGATGGTGGTCCACATATACAAAATATACAATATCATTTTTAAGTGAATGAAATAAAATTGTATATTATATTTTAGGAATGATAAATATGTAATTAATATAAAAATATTTCATTTATATCTAATATATTCAGTTAATTTATACCTATTAATTTACATATATTACATCAACAAAAAATCAATCAGATCATTTCATGAGGTTGTATTCCACTGTGCACACGAGCGACCTTTAGGTATCCCATATAGAATGAAAATTAAGAATGGTATATATGATATATTTAAGCAAGAGGTATTATGAAGTTATAAATATATAAAGAATATATCCTTCATCATAGTGAATTGTGGGAGGTGTTGATGGGAAACCTATCACATCGGTTTACAAGGCGGAAGTCTATCGTACACATGAGAGTAATTTTCCTTTAAAATTTGATGGAATATTTGATTGATATATGAAATTATTAAAAATAAATAACACCTAAATAATTATAATAAACTTCTATCTTCATATAATTAAAAAGGAATAATATTTGGATGATTTTAAAGAATAAATAAAACAAGAATGCATAGTAAGGAAATGTACCTCTTCTTGGATGACATCTTTAGGATTATACCTAATAAATTAATAGATTTTATTTATGAAAAAACAAATTTCTATGATGATTTTATATATGTTTTTATTTAATTATGACTTGAATATTTTACTAAAAATGTATTCTGAGTGTAAATAATAAATTGTAGGTGGTGGCCTTTTATAAGTGATGTGAGTTGGAGACTTGTAATTGTTGAAAAGAAAATGGTGTACCCATGTTTTTCACATTCCAAATGTGTATAATATGGGTGATTATAAAAAATAAGACATCATGGGTATATATATTCAATTAAATATATTTTATACCCGTGTAAGTAATTTTAACATTAATCATTTAATTTATCCCATGGTAAACCAATTTTTACCATAACAATAGTAATTAATATTTACCATTTTTAGTATTTATTTTGTTAATATTTTTTGAAAGAAATTAGACAAGAAAAGTATTAAAATTGTAAATATAGAATAGAATTATTTAATATAAATTTTAAAAGCATGAGATGCATCATTTATAATTGTTCTAATAGATGAGATGAGAATGAAACTTTTAAAATAACAAATATTCAAAAGTTTACAATTTTTTGTATAATAAAATATAGTATTAAAATGAATCCAAAAAACCAAATTGTATTTAAAGTTATATATTTTAATTAGTTTTATTTTTCAACCATTTCAATATAAAATTTATTTATAAATAATTTAAATGAGAATATAGTTTTTTAAAATAAAATTGTTATTTTCACAATTCCATGAAAATTGAAATGGTTATGAAAAATCCCAAAAAATAAACCTAATGTAATTTTGAGATTATTATTTGAATAATTAATATTCTTATATAATATTTATATATTTTTAAAAAAATAATAATATAGTATATATGCAATCTGTAATAAATCACCATTTAGAAAAGTGTAGTTTTTAAAAAAAACACTTATTTTTCCTGAAATTGGTTCTAATTTTAATTCTAATGAATATATATCTATTGAAAATTCAAATATTTTTAATGATTATAATTTTTTATATTTTAGTTACTAATATTCACACCCAAATACTTAATGTATATTTCATAATGATCATGTTTTAATAATATTATTTTAATAATGTGTCACGTTTTGTTTAAAACATGTGATTTTGGTATAAAAAGATATCATAGATATTGAATTTATTTAATTGTTATATACCATAAAGTAGTAATATGTTAGATTCTATTCTAATATTGGTGATTCAAGTCATACACACTATCAAACATGATGTTCATATTTTAGAAAATCGATGTGGGTTACATTACAGGTTTTATAAGAAACTTTTTATTAAAATAATAAACCATAAAGAGAAAAAAAAATATTTATCATATCATTGGATAATGTTCTTAGTAAAATTAAGACATGTATGATTATATAATTTTAAATGGAAAATGAATTTATAGGATCAATAAGAACATTTTTCAGGAAAATACAATCTTATTTTTAAATCAAATTTTTAACATCTAATAATTTTCAAAACAATAATGATTTTTTTATTAAAGAGAACTGTGAAAACATCTAAAATAATATTTAAATCATTTATTGTTTATGATGGTGTGATGTTTCATTCATGTTGTATAATTTAAAAGAAAAATTATATTCAATCTTTGGTATAAAGAATAAAAAGTACCTCATTTAGAAACAAAAAATTTCATTCTAATATATTTGTAAAAAATAAATGATTGGGAAAAGTGACTTTAAAAAACTATAGCAGTTGAAAAATTCTTATGAATTTTTTTTGAAAACATGGATATAGAATATAAATGATTATTGACTCAAAAAAAAATTATTCATTTTTCTGTAAAAATAATCTTTTAGTCTCCAATATTCATAAAGAGAGACGAATGAAGTAAATAGTAATGTACATGAATAACTAGAAGACAATAAAATTCAAGGGTTTCTTGAGAGTTATACCATATGATTTCTTTAATGAATATTTGTCAAAAAAAATCAATATAATCAATGAGATTCTTACATAAAACCCTCACCACTATAGTAACATTCATATCATAATCCTAATTAATAAATAATATAAAATGAAACATTAAAAATAATGAAAATAATGGGTTTCATGATTTAACATGTCATTGGGGATATATTAACACATAATAATTTAAAATAGGAATATAACATAACATATGTCCCACCAAAGATAATTTGTGATGATAAAATCATATTATATGTCCCATATGCATCAAAAATCATTCTATCCTCATGTATAATAAATTTGATGTTATTATAATTCACCATGATAATAATTATAATTTTTTATAATATAATATATGATCCATTTATATCATTTCAACACCCATTTAGCAACAATTAATTATTAAAGTCATAATTTATGGGTGTTAAGTGTTTATTTTATCTTGAGTATTTCAGTTCATTAGTTCTTGTTCATATACATAGACCACAGATGAATCATATCTATAATGATATTAATAATTTAAATATCACACATATATATATATATAAATTATATATATATATATTTAGAGTCATCCATAAAATATAGATAATTAAATTGAATCACAATATTCATAGAGATGTTTCATCATACGTATGCAGTAATACTTGTTTCACTACTTGAAAGATGAGTGGAAATAAATGAAAATAGAAATAATCCATTCATTTATAATTATTATATCATAAAAATAATTTATATTAATTAAATATAACCTTATTACCATCCATGTAAATCAATATTAAAAAATAAATCCAATCACCTTGTAGAGGTGGTAGTCCACATGCACGCTTGATAAATGTTATTTTCATCCAAAATATTAGAATGTAAGAAGATAAATGTGGTATTATAATTTAACAAAAATTTAATATTTCATAATTAACAATATAAAAATTATACCATAATAATTAACATCAATAAACTTTGGTGGTGGAAAATGAATTGTATCATTGCATAGAGATGGAAAGCCATAGATATCCACAAGTGGTAATATCACATCCCAGTTGATAATAAAGAAGGTGGATAATGTTTATTTAATAATAGTAATTAAATTTTTTATATTAAGGATACCGAACTTATGTTTTTTATTATAAAAACTATTCAATTAGTGGATGAAATGAAACAATAAAAAGAATGTGATTGGTTATGTTTATTATTACTACATTGAAAAAAAGTTATGAGATGTCATTTTAAAGAAGCCGTGGTTAGACTTTTTGGAATTCCCATACCTCTAAAATGTGTTAAAGTATTTTTTGGATGGATTTTTTCTGATTATACAGATTTATTTAGCTTAAAATACTTGATTATGTGAGGCGATAAGATTCCCTATTATAATTGAGATAAGGGGATCTTTTGGAATTTTTAACAGATTAAATTTTTATATATAAACTCTGAATAACAATTATTCTAAATTTCATATTATTGGAATCTATAATTTTATTGTGTCGTAATACCATCTTATAATATAATTTTTATTGTTTCAAGAGGTTTCATAAACCATATCTTCATTTTTGACCCCTAGTTTACCCATTTTATCCGTAACAATAATAAACACCCTTTCACTCTTAAACTATATTTATTTAACTTATATGGTAATTATTGATTCATAAATGGAAAAAAGGATGAATGTTTCATCCATATCACCGCATAATTTTCCTCTATTAACTTTTTTATAACATATAATTTAATAATATATACTTTTAATAATATATCATTAATTACAAGTTTAACACTATTAATTTTTTTTTGAATTGAAACACACGAAGACAAAGGCATAATTCAAATATATTCATTTAAAAAACAAATATGTTATATTTAAGAAAACAAATTCATGGAACAGAAAAATTTACGGAAATTATATTACATTAAATATTTTCAAATTCATTTATTTAATTTATCCATTAACTAAATAAATATTAATTTGTTGTTGTCTATGAATTTAAGGAAATTATACTATAAAAAAATTATAAAAAATAACAGCGTGGTTATAATATCATTATTAACAAAATAACCATTATTATATGTTATCCACATTCTTTATTCAACATGTGAACACATATGAGATACTTAAAACCAAGAGAGTGACATTTTGTTACTTTTTTACTAGTAAATATTATATATGTCTTTCATAGAACATTAAACATTATAAAAATATATTTATAGACTACGGATATAAAGGAATAATTAATTCTATCAAATAAGAAATATTTTTAATAGTAGTGACCTTAATGATTAGTTTTAACCTAAATTGACATGATTTTTTCTTTACCGATGTGATAAATTTTTCCACAGTTCTTATATGTATTTAAAAACAATAATAGTGTCCTATATACAAAATTTGAAGCTAATAATTAAAAATATGAAATCTATTTTTCATGTTACATTTTATATTAGTGGAAGAAAGTAATTTTAAAATAAGGGAGACAAAATAAAAAAAGATTTTTTTATAAATTTCAATCAAATACATAAGTAAAATTGATAAAATTAATTTATTAAGATAAAATCACATTTCCTGAACAAAATTAGTTTTTACGAAAATTTACTTTTATGTTTAAAATTATTTTTATATGAAATTATATAATGATATTCATTGAAAGAAATTAATTGGTATATTAATAATATATGGTAATTGATTTTACATTATAATAAATATAAAAATGGCACTTTTTAAATTCTTTAAATGAGAATATATTTATCAATAAAAATCATTATTTTCACTATTCATTGAAAAATAATACTTTTTATAAAAAAAATAAAAACCTCCACTATGATTTAATTGAAATTATGAATTAAAATATTATATATTTTTATGAAATATATTTATTAATAGATTATTTTAATAAATAAAATATTATTTTATGAAAAATAAACTAAATAATGTTTTTATAAAATGTATTTATGATGAAAAAATCACATTACTATATAATTGGGTAATTATTTTTTATGAATTTATTGATATGTTTGTATTAATATGGTGAATTATATATATCTCACAATGTGTTTTATTCTATTCAGACTCTCTAGTTTAACCACTATGTTAAAATTTTCATAAAAAATTATATTTTTTGTTTTGATTACACTCAATGTTTTGTGTTTTATAGGCTATAAATCTAAGATTTTTTTTAAACAAGTGTGTCACATTCCCCACACAATTTAATAAATTTCATGCTCTCAATTTTTACTAGATCTATATAATCATATTTTGATTTCTGAAATTTATTTGTCGAAACTCAACCTCATAAAAAAGGTTAATAAATCATTATCTTGAAAAGTGGTATGGTTAATTATGAAGTGAATCTGGAATAAAAATTAAATAGCCTTCAAAATAGGATAGAATTGGTGACCAGATAAAATAAGGATATGTAATGGAAATTTATTCCCCAAGTGATGAAAGAGAGTGATAAAGAATATATTCAGGATAAAGTAAATATCCATAAAACCATTAATCTGTGATGGTTCAATGTATCATAGATTCATTAAAAATTAAAGAAATATGAGAAATAAATTTTTCAAGATAAATTTACTATATTTAATAAATTCAATCTCTACAAAAAATTAAAATATAATAAAATAAATTAAAATTAAAATTAAAATTTTCCTCATTAATCTGTACCTACTACAAATTCATGTTTTTCTCCAAATGATGAGTATTCAAAAAAAACATTCCAAACTAAAGCACTAAAATAATCTTCTAATGGATTTAAAAATTATAAAAAGATATTAATTCTATAATTAGGAATTATGGAAGTTCAAAAGATTGGGTAAATTTTTTGATCATTCTAAAGATAAATGAACCTTCATATAATACCTGTAACATAAAACATTTCTCAAAATGAATGAAAAATGTTCCCATATATCAATTCAAAAATAACCCTCTATCACAGATAATTAACAAAATGTAAATAGTTAAACTATTTTTTAACCGAAAATATGATCTCATAGTAATCATCTCACATTTATAAAAATTAAATTATATTTTGCCAAATTAATTTATCATGGTTATAAAAGGTGAACGAGAATAAATAAATATATATATATAAATCAACCCAATAGAATATATATTATAGTATATTCAATAACCATTAAAAATCAATATATAATATTTGATTATAATAAAATTCAACAAAATAAATTGAATAATATTTAGATAGAAACATCTCATTAGGTTGACTATAAATATCTATGCAAATATTTCTTCATGAATGATTCAATTCTTAATCATTTAAATTTTCCATTTACCTCTATAAAATAGATCATATTTTACGTAACATAAAATCATATGCTAACCTAATGGTTTATTCAACCATATAATAGTATTCATTCTCAAATCTAAAAATATTTTTTTTATTTTCCCAAAATCCAATCAATTTAAACCATAAAAAGGGGAGTCGATGCCCAAAAACTTATAGACCTGTTATGGTATACATAATTTTTAATTTAAAATAACATTAATATATATATATATATATATATATAATTTAATAATACTTGTTAATAAAATATATTCATAGTATTAAAATCTAATAAAATTAATTAAATGTGACATAAAAAATTTTGTTATTAAATCACTTAATAATTTCAATGTCACCAACACTATCCACTTACTTCTTTAAAATAAATCAACCCCGTATACAAATTATTCATCATAACCATCAAACAAAACAATTTACCTAGGTTATTAGTACCATTAAACACATAATTTAATATCCTAAATGGAAAATGACAATTGAAAAAATCTTAAACATTTAGTTATTTGTCCATTTACAATATCATTAATATAATATTCATACAATATATTCCGAAAATCCTGATATATATACACATCAATGCTTTCACATCAATGATTATTATATCATAGGTCCTCCAGTGGTCTACGATTTAACCCTTGTATTTAATAATTTTCCTACATAATGACCATATTCCCCATATATAAGACATGTAATTTAAAATGGTTTCTTTAGATGAAATTAATTCCCCACTATTGAACCCTTAATTGTTATTTTGTAGTTTCATTCCTTATAACCTCCATTTTCATAGAAAAAATATATTACAGTTCTCTTGAGACATTCCATTGCGTGATTCTTCCAAAATTATCAACTTGTAGGAAGAAAATTATTCTTTCCACTAAAGTCTTCCTGGATATCTTTCATTCTCTTATTATAGGTGTTCATAAACTCACCTAAGTCTGTGTTTTAGTTATATAAAGGGATAAATGATAAAACATTACAATACGATTTTACATTCCATCTAAAATTCCATTTTGTTTCTTATTAAGAATATATTCCCATTGTTTTTGTTAATATAAATCCTCTAGGTTCCATCTATTGATGAAAATCAAATTCTATTATGTGAGAAACCATAGTCATAGTAAGGGATAAAGAATCATTATTCCTAGTGTATCTAAATAAATATCCAAGATATTCAATCTCTTAAACACTTGTTTTAACATAGGTCTTCCATGAAGTTAACAAAACATTAGTATGTTATCTACTACATTGAATTTTCCATAGTGTTCTTATTACTGTTCCCTCAACATATATTTTCAAGGTAATAAAACAATTCATTGATACAAAATATAATAGCCTAGTCTTATTAACTATGGGATATAATTTATAATTATCAGAACAATTTATGTGCATCTAAATATCATAGGTAGGATTCTTACCACTATTCTTAGTGGTAGCCAATTCCTCATAAATACCTTGTGAAGAGAGACCTGATTCATCCAATATTAACATGTGAGAGTTCCCAATAATCAAATTCATTAATTATCCCAGATTCCAACTATAGCGACCAGTAATTATTAAACATAGATATAACTCATTTTAAATGAATATTAAGTACATAACATATCAATCCATTACATACTCATATAGTTATAGTATCCTTGATAACATGGATACATAGGCAATTGATTCAAAAGTTTACTATATCATCTTCCAAATAATATCATCATATCTTTCACCCTTATTAGACATATCATACTTAAGTATTATTATCCACGACCTGGGGAAAATAAAACATTAGAAGTTGTGATATCAGATCCTCTGCAAGGGTAAATTAAGGGGATATCAATGATCACTTTAGGATAATTAGATTATAAGGGTATGTGAACGTTAGAATAAAATTTAAATGATCATACCTTGTATATAATATATCATAATATTTAAGTTTGACATAAATCATGGTAGTTTGTAAGCCAGTAATCAAATATAAATCCAAAAATTTGAGTCATGACAGTATCAAATGTTTTTGATAGATGAGTTTAGGACATACACATAAGAAAAAAATTGCATTTCTATAGTATTCCCAGATCACTTCCATGAACACCATCATTGACTAGTTTCACTACCAAAATGACCATAGTAGTCAAGGTACACACCCAAAACTATCGTAGTGGGGGAGTCCCTTAATAAACTAGTTTCACTCTCTATTAATGTCTTGTTTATCACATGAGATATTAATCATGACCCAATGCGTTAAAAGGATATTTTAATATAGTTTCATGCATCACATAATAAAAATAGTACTTATAAATACCAAAAGAGAAAAAATAATTCATCATATTAGATCATATAATGTTAAATATATTTTGTAAATATTTCTCATATCATAACCTAGGAAAAATAAATGGGTTTCATACACATTTCATCCATTCATCATACCATTACCCCTTATAAATATATGTTTTTCATAAAAAACTATTCACCATAATCATATACTATAAATATGGAACATTGGAATTTAATAAATCAATCTTATCCCATGTTAACATAAGAAACATCAAAGGGTTCCATCATAAATTAAAAAAGCATTTTAAAGAAAATTTGTATATTTTAATGTGGAAAATACAATTTTATATTAGAAACTACAAATTCTAAAAAATTCCCAAATATTAAAGAAATAAATTAATCTGAAAATAACCTTGAAAATATGTAAATTATGTGTCAAGGAATTTATTTGTCATGATATTGGGAAATTATATTCATACAATATAAGTTAATAGAAATCATTGATTTCATAACTTACAAAAAAAATAAGAAAGAGCATAATTAATAAAATGACAATAAGATTCCTTTTAAATTGATTGTAAAAAGTCAAAAATGGGTAAAAATTACATTAAAAATCATTATAGAATATGAAAAATATTCTTAAAAATTATTATAAAATATGGAAATATAAGAGAAAATATTTTTAAAAAAAGTGACAAATGATTTCAGTCTTCGTCAAAAACAATCTTTTGAAATAATAAGTACACAATGAGAGGAAAATGAACAAAAAACAAGGTATATCAATAAATAAATAAAAGAGAATAAAATTACAGATTTTATTGAGAGTTAGATCATATAATTTCATCAATGTAATGAAATCATAAACAATACCAATAATTAATGAGATTATAACATTATACCATTACTGCTTTGGTAACTATTGAATCATAAGCCCAATAAAGGGATAATATAAAATAATTCATAAAATAATATGAAATTTATGGATTCATGATATAATATGTAAATGGGGTTTTATTCACACATAATAATATAATATAGGTTCTTAACATAAAATATGTCCCAAAAAAGAGAACTTGAGATGATAAACACTTACCATGAGTTCCTTTTATTTCAAAATAATGATAACCTTATGTATAATAAATTTTACAATATTATAATTATGAATTATAATAAAAAATACTTATAATATCATATTTTTTCTTTTATAACATTTTAGTGCCAATTTATCAATAATTGTTTTTATTGAAATAGGGTTTTTTGTTATTTAGAGATTCATTTATCAAGAGTATTTCAGTTCAGCAGTTCTGGTCTTTACACTTTGATCAAATTTCCATAATCTCCATAATATTAATAATGATTGAAATATCATAAATAATACTTATATATATATATATATAGTCATCTATAAAAAATACATATTTAAAAATGAATTATATTGTTCATAGAGATGGTAGGTCATACATACACATGTAGGGTTTTTCACTATTCAATAAATGCAATAAAAGAAGGTAACTACTAACACACCCTTCTAGTATAATTATTACAGCGTAAGAATAATTTATATTAACTAAATATATTCTTATTACCATATAAGTAAAAAAAATGAAAAATTAATCACATCGATTTATGGAGGTGGTAGTCCCCATGTATGCACGAGAGATGTTATTATTTTACAACAGATTGAAAGGTAAATAATTTATATTTGGGTTTGTAATTATAGAAATATAATAATGTAAAAAATATAATATATTAATATTAAATCCATCATTATAACCATACACGAAATAATGTGGTGGAGAATTAATTATATCACTATATGGGGAGAAAAGTGGTATGTATATACAATTTGTAATTTAACTAAAACTTTGATGGAAAATTGTGTCGATAATGATTGTTCAATAATCTTTATAACATTATTATATATTTAGGATTATGAATTTATTATTTGAGGATAAGAAATAATGGTTAATTTAATGATAATATGATTAAAAAATACAATTATTGATTGAGTTGATTTCCTCTTTTTTGAATGAACTCATTTAGATCCCCTCCCATGGACCCTATTATTACTATACTAGGTATAAAAATCATCTATACTATTTTAAATTATTTTTTGGATGGATATAAAATATAATTTTTATTGGAATGTGGCTCAATGGTTGTGAATAATATAGGGGGAGGAGACCTTTTATAATTGTGGTGAGAAAAACATTAAGAATTTCTTAAAATATTAAATAAATATAAAGTAATTATCAAGAATAATTCTTAAAAATTGACATAGAATCAATGTTAATATTATTTTTTATCCCATTAACTAATATAATGTTGTCTCGATTATGTTGTGTTTTAAACACTATCTTTTGGTTTTTGCTAGAGTTAGCCCATATTAACCTTTACAATAGTAATAACTTTTTAATGCTTAAATGGTTATAGTTGTACATATAAGTCAACTATGGGCTCAGAAATAGAAAAATATTAATATATTAAAACATATTATATCCTAATTTTCAACATTCTTATTTTTATAATATTTAAATTACTTAAAATAATATTATTTTCATAAAATGTCATTAATTTCATTATTTAATCAGTACTCATTAATTTTAAATTTAAAGATATAAATCCAATGATTTAATTAAATATAATTCAATTTAAATGTTTTTGTTATATCTGTACAAAAAATTCTTTTACCACTATAACCCACTAAAAATATAGTTGTTTTAATATTATTAATGACATTTCTATTTTATTACATTATCTGATTAAACATTATTTCATCCTTGTGTAAGAATATTAGATAAATAGATAATAACTAAAAAATATAAATAAATTACCATCATAAATATAATTTCATTGTAATCAAAATTACCATTAATATTCATTTACCACTTTTTTGTCTTTATTTCAACAAATGCGACATATTTGATACTAACAATGTGACATTATATAAATTTCCTACCATTAAATATTATCATGTACATTTTAACTGAAAATGATCCCTTAAAAAATTAAATTTTAGGAATAATATGATAATAGTATAGTCACATTATTAAATAACATTTAAAATGAAGAATAGTTACATTAACACATAGTTTTAACATTGATTTACTTGATTCACCCTTTTCTATGGTGAAATATTTTATTACATTTACTATAATTTTTGAAATCAAATAAATGTGAAATATATATGAAATTTGAACCACATAATTCAAATTTTGGATCAATTTTTCATGATTAAATTTCTATAATTGGCACTAAAGTATTTTAAACATGTTCATAAAAGGCAATAAAAATATCTATTTAGATTAATATGTTTTTGAGAATAAAAAATGTTTATTTCTTATACAGGGATTAGAATAAAATATTGGATGGGAATTAAAAAATTTATTTAAAATATATTTTTAAAATTCCATTAAAATCACTTACCTATTTTTACCATTTATATTTATAAAGATAAAAACGTCTTCCATACATAAATATAGTTTTCATAAAATTATAGTTTATCCTATAAAATTTTTTAAATGTTAAATTCCTAAATGAAAATGATTCCAATAAAAACAATTTTCTTATTCATAATATCAGAGAAGTGATTTTATTTTTAAATCAATCTTAGAAATAATATAAATTTTTATATTCTTGATATGAAAATATATTTCTCAATAAAAATAATGTTTTCATTATTCAATAAAAATCATACTTTTCCAAATATTTTAAATAATTCATCCTATGAATATGTAAATATGATGAGTTAATAAATGATATTTTTTATGAAATACATTTTCTAAAAGTTCCATAAATTAAACAAAATATTAGTCTAAAAAAAAATAAGATCCATTATTTAATAAAACATATATTTGATGAAGAAAAGACTTCACTAAATAATAGTTTATTGTATCGAAAGAATTAATAAATAATTCTTTTAATAAGTCCCTTTTTATATATTTTATAAAAAATTTATTAATATTCATATTCTCTAATTCAAAGACTATTTTATAAAGGTTATTGGTTAAAATATTATATTTTTTTCTTAATGCTAGGTGTTTTGTGTTGTATACTCTATAAAACATAGTATTCACTTAAAAAAGAATTGAGTTAAACCATATTGGATACTTATAAAACATAAAAATTAATGTAAATGGGGAATATACATCACCAGAAAAATATCATAACAATTTTATTACACAATCAATCATCTCAACATAATTTTTTAAAAAAAACACTTAGAATATAATTTTCACATATGTGAGAGACAATGCCAAATATATTTTAAAAAATAACCATTTCTCCAAATAAAAAGAACCAATGGAATGAAATTACTATAAAACACCTTCTCATCTTGATACTGAATCCAAAATAGAAAATACATGAATATTGTTTCTTCCTTAACATTCTGATCTCCCCAAAAAATGAAACATGAGTCATCATGAAGATATTTATAATGCTATGACACATAAAAAAACATGTTGATCAAGTACTCCTATAGAGAAAGAGATAACTGATATGAAACTTCACTTCCATGGTCCACCACAATAGAAGGGTCAAGTGTGTAAGTATATTTATTAATCCAATATTTAAAACTCCACATATTGTGATGATATAAATCCCTTTGGAACAGATGACCTATAAACTCGTACTCTACTCCATGTACCTCTAATCAGCACAAGACATGTGATGTTATTATATTCCTTAAACCAGTCGAAAATCATATAATATAAACAGATTCTGTTCTAAAAAAAATCTAATTCATGTACCTATGACTCCTTGACCTCATTCAAAAATCATAGAGATATATATGTCTACAAGTATATTTCTTTGAATGGAGCCATTAAAAAATGATAATAAATATTATTATAAAATTCAACCAAAGGGAGGGGCTCCACCCATGATCATCTAAAATACAATATGTATGCATATAACATGACTCATAAGGTCTAAATAGTCTACTCTTACATACAATTATCAAAAGGATAGAAGGCAGTTCTATGGAATAACTAAGATCAAAAAGTTAAATCTAGACCACCATAGATTCAAATGAAAAAGTAGGTTCTAAATTATTGATAATGGTCCCCATTGCCTCATAAATATTAAATATCTCATAAAAAACTGTCTTTATAAAACAACCACAAAACTCAAATCCTTCATCACTAATTAGTGTAATAAAATTTTCAAACAATCTCAAATCACACTTATAATATAAATATTCCTTGAGTAATAGGAAAATGGGGGATGAAATCCATTGAAATTAACTCTAACATACATTAAGGGATATCCAATTACTAAAAATACACACCATAAAGCTAATTATATGCCTCCACCTACTAAAAGATAATTTACTATAACAAAAACTCTACTATTCATTTATTTATATCAGGCTTCCAAACCTAAAACCTTAAGGCGTGACATATCAGGAATATATTTTGATACACATTCAAGGGTTGGTTTTGAAATTCACGAATAACCAAAAATCGTATCATCATTGGAACAGAGATCCATCATCATAAAAACAATTGATGATAATCATACATTTAATATATTTGAATACTTCACCCTGGATAATGTTATCCTTCATTACCACTACCTTCGAGTAACCCCAATGAGACAAATCCACCTTCCAAAATAAAGGTTTTTACACAATAATTTAATATTATAATCCTCTACCACCGACCCCTACCACATCATGATTCATCACTAAAATTCCCCCCACACTCTTTATGAATATTCAATGTATTAAACAGTGTCATTTTATGACTTTGAAATTATAATATCAATAATTAAACCCCCTTCCCCACAGTATATGATATCATAGTTTAAGATTTTAACGAGAACGTTTTCATCCTCTAATGAAACTGATTAATATCCCTCTAAGAGAATATATACTGAAATATTATTTGTCCATTATTGGATAGAAAAGTCTTAACGAATGATTTAGTGCGACCATAAATTTAGAGAAAACACCACCACTAAAACTTTATATCATAGGAAGAATAGTCTTGGTCATGGGGTTATTAGTAGAAAGACCCATATAAGATCATCACCCTATATTGTTTATATAGAGAGCAAAAAATATGATTATAAGAATTATATGATACATAAAACCTAACTCCATTCATTGGAAAAAGAATCATAAGAGATCTAATCAATATATTCACCATGTATTCAAAAATTAACTAAAACTGTTCAATCTATATGAAATCTACTGACCCATGAATATATTTCTCTTTTTTGAGTTCATAGGATTAATTATATAGTGGAAATAATTTTCCAGAATAAATTTATTGAATTATTTTAGAATTTTCTAATTGGGAAATGGAATTTTATTCAATTTAAATATTTATTGGTTGGTTAAAATTAATAATGGGAATATTATAATTTTTTCAAAAAAGGAAATAAATATAAGTGATTACTATTATTTTTAATATTTTATGATTTTAATAACAGTGGTGTATTTATTTATAGGTATATTCTTTGTGATTTCAAATGAGTTATAACTTTTAATGGATAATAATAATAATAATAGACCAAAATAGTCAAATGTAAATGGTGGATGTGTTGTGTTTGTTATATGTGTGAAATTAAAGACAAAATAACAAAACAACAAAACATAAAATAAAAATGGTGCATGTAGCATGTTTGGTGACAAACATTGGCATGAGGAGAAAATTTTAACCCTCACACCTATCTCTCCCCTTCTTATAATCTCTCTAATATCACTTGAATTGTTTTAATATTATATATTAAATATATCATTTGACATTGATTCAAATGATCTATGTCCAACTACATTTCATTTATATTGATGATTAGAAGTTAATATGTATATTTTTTCATAGGGGTTGAAATAATGTTTAAAATATAATTTTCTCCAAATTTAATTTTTTAATTTTTTTAGATGTGGGTTATTAATAATTATTCTTGAAATAAAATCACCTAATATTTGTAATGTTTTCCTAATAGTTTCGTGAAACGATACATCATTACCTTTGCATTTATCATTAAATTTAAATAGATATGTGCTTGAATTATTGAGAAAATAAATTTAGTTTTCAAAGGTTTGGACATGTAGTTCTACCGAATCATTATTTAATAAATATAATTTCCTAATTAATATAACATGAAAAAGTTCGTTTCTTGTTCTTGAGTTCTAATTTTTTTTTAAATGTAATCCAAGATCTTATTGAGATTTCATAATGTTTCTTTTGAAAAGAATATGGTTATAAAAAGAGTTATTTTGATCATTAATTATTTTAATTAATGAATGATTATGTTTTTATAAAATATATTAAAACCTAAGGTTTGTCATATATTTTCTATACTATCATGTGAATCATTAACTGTTTGAGGAACTCAGTTTATATTTTCATAAAATTTTGACTTTAATCATATTGGGTGATGTTTATAAAAGAATGTAAATTTTTTAAAAGATTATAAATGTGTAATTTCATAGTTTAGTTTTCAAGAGATGAAATCTTAACATAGTTTGGAAAAATATGTTTCAAATGGCCAGGTTGAAAATACATAAAAATGGTTTTTTCATTTTAAATATTTTCTTAAACCAATAAACATTATGTTGTTAGTGTAAAACATTAAGTAAAGTTGATATTATGTTAGTTGGTGGAATTTTTATAGATATAAAATTTTTCTAATATATATCATTATTAATAAAATGGGACACTTCGTTAATGTGTGTTCAAAGGTAAGGGTGTTTTTTATTAGTGGTTTCTATATGTAATAATATGTATTTGTGATTGGATATGATTTAATTGATTATTAATATTTGTAACTTTAATTAGTTTTATTCCAAGAACCATCAAGAATTTGGTAGAGACCAATGAATATTATCTTCTCGGAATTTTATTATTCTCTCCATGGAGATATATTACCCTACTAACTAACATTAATGGTACTGTGATTTTGATTTCATTATAAGTCTTGGGATAAAAATATTTTGTGTGATATTCTCCCACTCAATACATGATGTATCTCTCTAGTGAATTCTTGAATTTAGAAGGAAAGTATTGGTACTAATGAAATGATATTATAAGGACCATAGTGTTTTAAGACCAATCCCCCCTTCGGTTTTCCCATGATCTAAGATTTTCTTTTCATTTTCTTTTATTTGAGTTGATACTATTGTTGTTTATGTTGTCTTAATATAGTGATTTATGCCCACTTAGAGAGATACATATATTTATTCTAGATAAAATTTTGTTACAATATTTTCTTTATCTTTATGAGTCTCTATTATATTAAAATTATGAACTTATATTTGTGGTTCATTATTTATTTATTTTGTTGTGGTACTAAAAAGTGGGTTATTTTCCATTACCATTATAAAAGTTGTGTATTTATAAATTATGGTATTGAAATTACTTCTTAAATTAAAAATGTATATTCTTATTAATTTATTTTTGAAATATGGTTATGTTGAAATGGGAAAATAATGTACCTTGGCTAAAATTAACTCATGTGATGGTCTTGATAATCTTTTTTAATTAAAATAAAAAACCAATTATTGTTGTTGTTATTTAAAAAATGTATGAAAATGATTTAATTTAAAATATTATATGTGGGGTGTGTGGAGGATATCTATAAGGAATTTTCTATCATTAATATATGCATTATAGGTATTATAGAGGTTCCGCTGGATGGAAACATATTGTATATTTTTTTTCTGATTTGATTATAGTAGTGGTTCTTTAAAAATGGAAATTTTTAGTGAATCATATATTTGGGATAATATGTTATATATTTTATTTTAATATTTTTTTTATCTACTGTATTATTCATAGTCAACTATTTTCTTTTATTATATCATAGTTTATTGTGGTATTTATATTAAAATTTTACATTGATGCTTTAATTGAGGCATATACATTATGCTTGTAGATTTTTGTAAAGGTTCATGACTTTGGTTATATATGTATTCATAATTTTGATTCTATTATAATGGGAAGTACATAAATCATACATTTGATATTTAGATATAAAACAATTCATGTAAAAATTTCTTGGGGTATTTTAGAATCATTCATGTTTCAAAGAGTGACATCATCCCGACATGATATAATGTAGAATCATCTAGTTTCTAGACCTCGGGGATAAGGAACTCTATTTTGGTTTTGCAATGGAATGGATCTATTACCATAATAATGAATTTACATGCTCAATTCATGATTAAATGGAATCACTATATTGTTAACTTTGTTAGATTTGTTGATTCATAGTTGATATTAGATTTGGTTATCGATACTCATGAGCTTTATATGAAGGATTTTCAGAAAAAAAAAACATTTTTTATAAACCCTTGAGTTTCCTACATATGATGTCAATGTGTAATTATATATTCTAGTTTGATTAATACTTCTTAAATGTGTACCGTTATAGATTAAAGTAAATTTAATGTGGAATCTGTATGATTAATTGTATGGCTTACAGGTTTTAATCCATGCACCCAAGTCATGCATCTCAGTTGGTTTTCATCTTATATATTTTTTTTCTTATTGTTTGTTCATGTTTCCAATTTAATTTATTAATTAATGTGTGTATTTATTGTTCAATGAAAATGAATTCTAGTTATTTTTTGGTCATGTGGAAAATAGTATGTCAGCGAGTGAACTAAAAGATAAATTAATTGGTTAATATTTATGGCAAGAAAAAATGTGACCATGAGTACATCAAAATATGTTTTTATATATGATTTATTATTGATTAGTTTGGTATTTTGATAAATCATTACAATTATGATATTATGAAATGTTTTCACTAAAATAAACATTTTTAGATATGGAAATTTCTTAAAATAATTTTTATAAGGAATCAAATTTGTATTATAGTGAGTTTAATGGATTAATTTCTGTATCGTTGAAAAATTATTTTATCCATAAATTTTGTTGAAGATTAATAATATATTTTGGAAGGTATTGGACATTTAACTCATTTAATTAAATTATTAATAGTTTTACTAGTAATGAATAGAGATAATGATTTATATTGTTAAAGGGTAACAAGATAGATTTGATTATTTTTGGAATAAAAGTATTTATGTTTGGTTATAATGAAAGAATGTTATAATTAATTTTGAATGTACTGCTTGTGTTTTTTCGGTCATATATTAATTGATGAATTGTTAATTACCATAACTAGATATTATTTCTTAAAATCAATTTAAATGTAAATAAATAATTTGAACGTGGTTAATGTTATTGAATTAGTTTAATTATGTAATTGAGTATTCTTAAAAGAAATTTAAGAATACGGTTTAGGAAGTTGTTAAATTATTGATTTTTCAAATAAATAAAATATTAATTTAAATTATTGGTATTATTGATTTACATGTACATTTTTATGCCTCTATGAGATTATTTTGAAATAATTCTTATTACTATATGATCATAGAATGATGTTTACTAAAAAGGGAAGCAATATAATTATTAAAAAGTACACATTATTTTTTATTATTTTTTATATTTTATGACCATGATGGATAATACATAATGATGTTCTGTTATGATATTATTTAAAGGGAATTTATGGAATATGATTTATGTTGAAATATATTAAAAATGGGCAAAAGTTTCTATTGCGATTTATTTTTTTTGAAATTATTTATGTTTTTTAAAAAATAAATTAAAACATAATGCCCTTAATTTGTATTGAATTAAAAATTGATTTTTTAATTGTTAAATATTAAAATTGAAATTTATATTTAAATTATTTTCATTTTTATGGGTTTTTATGTGAAAAAAATTTATGTCAATCTGTTTGAAGGAATGAAGAAATGAAATGTTTTGTGATCATTAATAATGTTTCTTGTAATTTTTTTCCCATTTCTTATGAGTTCATTTTCTAATATCATTTCTTTTGACTAGTATAAAGAAATTCAAATAAATATTTGAAATAATATTTATGATAATTAAGTGAGTTAAATGTAATAGATTATATGGAGAAGGTTTGTTAGAACATGGATTTAATTGTAATGTGGTACATTATTCTAGGTTTTGAAGTGTTGTTTTAAATATATATTGGTGATTTCTACTAAACACTATTACTGTGAATTTTTTTTCTTAATAATTTATATTCTAATGAATTGGTGAATTGAATGTGTTTTTATGTTCATAATATCTAATAAGTTGAGTTTAATGTGTTTCTAAAGTAGTTCTGGTGCGGAAAGGATCTTTTTTATTGTTAAAAATTAATATATTATTGTTTTTGTTCATATATAATTCAGCATCATTGATTTGTGATTTTAGTAATTGTTGGTTATGTATAAGAAATTGTTTTGTATAAATAAGGTCCTGTTTTTAAAATGGTAAAATATGAAAATAAAATTGATAAATATTAATTTTTAATTTGGATATATAAAATGAACTTGGAACTAGTATGTGGTTTCATATAATATCAATATGTTAAATAAATTTAATATACTGTGATAATTAGGAGGGACACATTTCCTAATAACATACAATTTTTTTCATTTCCTTGGTTTTAGGTTAGTTTTAGATGAAATTGTTTTATATTAAAACTTATATGATGGGGAGAAACCTAGTATGTAGTAGGTTTGGGAATCTAAGGGAATGTTTATTAAAAATATTTTTGTGGTTTTTGGGTATAAAAAATTGTATCCATGTTCCAAATAACTGCTCGATGATGAGAAGATTTATGGTGATGTGTTAATAACAGCATCCATTGAATGTTTTTAATTTTTAGTCCATGTGGTTAATTAAATATTGAAATATGATCAATAAGTATTTTCATGAATTATTTTGGATTTGCTTAATTAATATATATATATATATATATATAAATAATTTTGATTATTTTTTGAGCTAATCAAATTAAAATTTATGATATTATTAATTATTTTGGAAAAAATTTAAATAAACCACTTTCATATATATTGTTAGTATAATTTAAAAAATTTAATAGTTGTTTTTGTTTAAATTTTTTTAGAATGATATTTTTGATATAAAATTGTATATAATATTTACTCAAAAAATCAAAAAAATAATAAATTAAAAAAAAATTAAACTATGAGAGGATTATCTATGTTTTCATAATGATATTTTTAAAAATATAAAAAACAAATGTATTTAAAAATATTAGGGTGGGAATGTGTTTTGGGTGAGATAATATCATAGTAGTGAAAATTTGTCCTCTAATTCCACTCATTCCTTCATATTCTCTCACCTCTCACAAGATGTTTTACTATTTTTCATCACTATCTCGTTAGATATAAATCTAAATGATAACCAGTCTATAGTTTTAATTTTATCACCTTAATATTAATGTATAACCAATGTTTATATTTATAGGTGTTAATGTTATTTTTATATACTAAGTTAAATGATTTTTTCATTTAATTATATGTGATGGAGATTTTAATGATTTATGCTTTCACTGAATTTTCCTCTTTGAAATGGAATAGTACCCAAGCCTATAAAATTAACATATTGATGTCATATTCTCTATGAATAAATCTTCAAATACAAAGAAATTAATGTTCTTTAATTTCATGAATTTTATTAGTAGTTTTAACGTTTATAATATCTATCGTAATTGAATTTTAATTTGTGACATCTGGTTTTCTCATAAATGTAACATGAAAAGGTATATTTATGTTATTGGGTATTAAAATTTTAATTTTAAATAAACCCACTTTTTTAATTCCTTAAAGGATGTATAAATTTTTTGGAAAATATATACAGGATTGTGGTCATGTTATGTTAATAATATTATATAATTTTTCAAAATATCATCAATGTGTTTTATGATGCGGTTGTTCTGAAGAGATGACCACAATACATTGTTTTCCATAATTAGATTACATTTGTCGGATTATAACATTATAAAAAAGGGATGCCATTATATAAAATTTTTCATGACGTGAAACCCATTATGTTATTTTTATAAAAATTTGACGCGATGTTGATATTATGTTTGTTGATGGAATTATGTTAGATAAAAAACGTATTTACCAGGTATTATTCTTTATAAATGGATATTATTCTATAAAAGGATGTTTAGAGGTGTGGTTGTTTTATTATTATTGGTTATTATATGATTTTTATGTCCTTTAGATTTTATATGGTTGAATTAGTTTTTAATATTATGCCTTATTTGGTTGATCATGGGAACCTAAAAAACATACATAGGGACCTAGTAAAAGTACCAATAATATAATGTCCAAGTATTAACGTATATAGACAATGGATATTTATTTAAGAATATATAAATCATTACAAAAGCAGACTCCCAAATACCATATTATTTTAGTTCATTTGTAAATATGGAAACATAAACACATGTACATAAGTGATATACATTATCTCCCAAAATGTTATTATTTACAAACAGACTTCCCTAACTCATCAAAATTGATACCTATCATCATAACATGTGGAATGAAATCCTTGAAGGGGTGAGCATAAATAATTAGTATGGTCAAACAAGGATGACATGTAAGCATAAACATGAGCATACAAGTATGTTAATTTGAAACAAACATTTCAATATCATACTCTGTATATCAATGATAATAAAATTATTCATGGAATAAATCTTGATAGTTCATAATACATGAACCATAAATAAAAAATAACATAACCCATGAATACATAACATAGGAATAAGACATGGAATTTTGGGAAACACGTAATCATATAATATGACATCAATTGTAGCAAAGGTTCCACTAGTAATACTATAAAAGTAGTAGAAGTTAAATCTCAAAACCATATTGGTAGTTAGGGTTCACCACAATGGACATCATAAAAACATGATTCCACTCCACATTCTATCATGGTAGTCATGTTTTATTCATATGGCCATAATTGTTATCAATGACCAGTCCCAGGACAATCATAGTATATCTCAAGAGATATAAATATCTACTCAATGAATTGGAGGGAGATATAGGTCCCACCCATCTCATAATTAAACTATTCATACTAAAAAAATTCAACATAAACCAGGAAATTAAATGGGTATCATAAACATGAATTCTTACCTTAACATGTTGAAAACTATATTGGTTTCATAGTCATTTAATCAATGTATAACCTATGAAAAGAAACACGTCTCATAGACATATATCCAGTGAAAATAATTTTGTTTCAAAAAAATCATTTCTTTAATACATAAACCATTAAAATAAAAATAATAATGGAACCTTTATATCTGTTCCTATAAAGGTATGAGTAACACTAATGGATGTCATCTTATTTGGGAAATAATTTTGGAATATCATTTAAAAACATTTCTTGAGGAAAATATGTTTCATTGTTGAAAAAATATTATTAAAACATAAAACATTTGGAAAATTAATTTCATATTAAAAAAGACATTAAAAACTATAATTTAAGCTTAAAAAATTGAATTTTGTTTTTCATGAAACTTATTATGAAGCCAGAAAACCATATTAAAAACATTTTCCTTGATAAATTATATAAGACTCGTAAACCCCATTTGAAACATAAAACCCATTAATGAAAGATCATATAAGGGATATGTAAATTCCCATAAATTTAATAATTATAGTCGTATAATACATTCATGGGTAATTTATAGACCAAATAAAGGAAAATAGTGGAGAACATGGCATGTATATCATAGATACAAAAGTTGTCATAAAAGTCATGCACATTGTGTCTTTCTCTCATCCTACTCATTAAAACCTCTTATTTAATCAATATTATTTTATTTTAAGTATATAAAAGAATCATGTTCACATATCTAATATCATATATGAGGTTTTATGACTTAATATTACCCTCTTGTTAGTAATTTTATTTTATGGTTTCACTTTCGGTAATATCTTCTTTGTTCTTCATATGTTTATTAATTTGTCTTATCACTGATCATTACACTTATATAAGGATTTACAGAATGTGAACCTTGATATATATATCATATGTATTATCTATATGTGTGTTGTAATAATTTATATAATATAAAATTATGAAATGTAATACAGAATTCATGGAGAAGGTAGGATTTAGGTACAAATGAATATTGTCTCTATTTTATAGTTGTATTAGAAGAAAGTGTGTAACTAAAATACAAGTGTATATATATATATATATATATAATTATTATATAAGAATTATTATTTAATATATATCATATAATTTCACTAAACATGTCCTTAATACATTCCATGCAGTCTATCCCTTTGAGGGGACCATAGTTTGCACTTCCTCAAACGAACTATCGTAATCACATATATAGATAGTATAAAGATATGTGTTTTTTTTTAAAATTAAATAATAATGATGTAATTATAAATATAATAAATAATATATAAGAATATATTTTCCAACATTATTTTTACCATGATAGGTAACAAAGTATTGATGAACAATCGTCATTTTGTGACACACATGTTCATCGTACACAGAAAAAATTATGTTTGTTACACATTATATTAAAGTGTGGATATGTGTATAATGAAATATTATAATAAAAAATCTATTTATATAAAGGATACTGGTGTTTTTATATAATAATGGTACAATGAGAGCGTAGGGGTGGAGAAGGGAATTAAGATAAAGGAGTTTAAGGGAGGATTTTACTTCTTTTCTGGGTGACTCAGTTTGGTTTTCACCAGAGGACATTCTTGGATTAAATTTTTCTAATATAAATAGTTCATGGATTAAGGGAAGAATTTTGGGGATCTATTATGTTAATTTTTTGATTAAATTAAGAGTCTTGAGATGTGTGTGTATGTGGGAGGAGAGGAGGTCTTTAATAGTGGAGGAGTGTGACTCTTGTAATATTTTGGAAAAGGGAAACGCCAATCTCGTTTTTCTATTGCAATAGCACAAAATAATTTTAAAAAGTAGATAAAATGGAGTATAGAGTATATATATGTCTTAAAAATGGATTTTGGACCTGTTTCTATTTCATATTTGGCTACAGGATTAGTGTTTAGTCCCTAGTTATGTTTAATTGAATCGTAATTATTGTAATTAATTTAAAATATCTCCTCTAATAAATTTGGTCAAAAATTAATTTGATATAATTAGGATATATAAATTCTGTATATAATATATATTGAATCCAATTTTACAAATTTTAATAAAATGAGTGGTATAAATTAGTTTGAAAGTAACATCATAAGCGAGACAATAAAGTAGATTTTAAATGTAAAATTGTTCAAATGGTTGCTTGGTTTTTATGACCTATTTTACTGTGAAATTAAATATATTGGAATAAATTGGAAAAATTGATAAATATTTCATCTTTTTAAAAGTTTAAATTCAACTAAAAATATAATTAACCTTATAAACAAATTATTTGAAAATTAAAGTTTGAGTAAAATTTCATTATTTTTTAATATTCATTAAAAACAAAACATCATATAAAAATACCAAATATAACCCAAAACCAAATTTTTAGGTTATTGTTTAAAACATGATGTTAATTTTGACATATAAATTTTTTAAAAGTGCCATCATATATTTTGAAATTTTTATCTTCATCAAAATTTGGTAATTGTGTCTTAATAAAAATATATGTTTTATTTGTGAAACTATGTTTATTCTTCTCTTCGGTCTATAAAATATATTTGATGTCTATCAAAAATAATTTATTGAATAATATATATATATATATATATATATATATATATTACATTAATATCCTTCATTATCTTTAATTACTTTAATTTAATAGGATAAAATAACATTGTGTGCAAATAAATAGTTTTGTGTAAAAGTATTCCATTTATATTTAATTGGTTTATATATTCATTGTAAATAATATTTTAATTTTACATTTGTTTAAAATATCATTTTTTATAAGTTAGTTAATATTATTTTTAATTAATAACTTAACTTCTAGGTTATGTCATCATATATTAAATAAAAACATTAATAACAAATTTTTGTTCGGAAAAATGTGGTCTTGCATGTTACCATAGCCATCGAGGAAAGTTGGTATTCTGTTTAATGTAGGGTAACATAAGTGTACTTTATATAAGAAGACAATAATTATATTGTGTATAGTGGATTATTAACATGTAATTGAACATAACACAAGCTAAACCCAGTTCATTAATATATATAATAAATATTTTCCGTGATACATGAATATAAAATTATTAATAAATAAATTAACTGGAAAAGAATAATTCACAAATTTTTAGGGTGTTATATTCTATGCCCATTAAAATGAATTTCTCCTTCAGAATTCATCCAGGTTATTAATGATTTATTACAAAAACGTTCCTTTCTTAGAAACCCACATTATAATCCTGACTAATAAAACCTCCTTATAGGGAGAAACGTTGGAAACAATATGATTAACCAATGTAACAAATAACTAGTACTCTACCTGGGAGAAAATATGTGGAAAGTGAAAACATTGACAGGAAATGGATATCTAACCATCATGTTGTGATTTAGAGTGATAGTTAACAGGGTCTGGACATTGTTAAAAATCACAAATCCATAAATATATGATGATCTAGGGGAGCATCAGATACATCAATAATGGATGTATTAGGATAAAATTTCCGGCTTCAATATCCATTTCATAAAGCTCACTAATTTTGATGAAAATATATACCATTAATATTTATAGAAAACCTCAATCCTTTTTGTTCGTTTATCCACTTTGCCTCCTAATCCATAAAGGGAGGAGAATTTTTCATTCTTCAAGCACTAACTGATCATGGGATCCGCGATATGATAGCCCTTACCATGTTTTCATAACATTTTATCCAATATGCCTAAGTCCTCATGTGTAGAGATAGTAAATTATTCATACAAACCTCATCCAATTTATAACTTAATCAGACCATAAAGGTTTAAACTTATAAACCATCTCGTATATGAAAATCCAGAATTTTAGAATGAATTTCATGAAATATTCTTATCATTGACCCCTTGTTTATAAAAAAGCCTTTCTTTGTTGTCACATTTCAATATTGTGAATAAATTCATCATATATTATCTGGAAACATAGAAATGAACTAAATTACTCTAAATCCTTAATGTAAATATTCATGTTTTCTTGTATGAATATATACTAGATATATTTCATAAATCGAAAAATAGGTGTAAACCCGATACAATAGGCCACCTCGTAACTCATATTTTATTATTCCCAAGTCTATCTGTAATTTCCAATTTATTTATTTATATCCAAAATATCTTTATCCAATAAAAATTGTCATAACATATAGATCATTTTGAGGGTTATCTTCCCATAGTAAAAATATGAACTTTTCATAAATCATGGTGTTAGTCCATCGGAAATATCCAACATAATTATTTAAATCCTTAAAAAAACCTAAATGGAAAAATAATGATTAGTTTACAATTCAAAATACATTATTCTTGAATTTGAATATACTGAATCATAGATTATTCCACATGATCCATAATCCCTAATAAGGATACCTCATCATATACTTTAATTCATTGTTCCTTTCACATTTCCAATGTAGTCGCATCATCATCCGCAATATATCCCTCACTCAAACAAAATTTCAGATTGTTTTTGGAACCATTCTACATAGGAAATGAATTTTTATAATTATGATTCATTCCATACATAATGAATTTGAGCATTTATGTTGTCTTAGGGATTCCAGTATTTCAATAAATTTGGTTCGACGGACCCATCATTTTTTATTTATAATTACTTGCTTTGTGTACTTATTTTCCATAGTCAAAACACATTATTATTCCTATAATACATTCAAATGGGTTATTCATTCCACATTATAGATAAAAAAGAACAAAAATATTCATTACTCTGTGGTTTCCATTAATGAACTCTCAGAAAACTCCTTCATTCTCTTCTTTGATGACTGTGATAGTTGGTTAAGGTGCACATTATTGATCATGTTCCTTCTAAATTGTTTAGGAATCACAAAATAAAAACATCAATAAATTGGTATTCCCATTTGACATCTCATAAACATATTTTCCTTCATATTCAACATTTATCAGGTTATTCTGATTATCTCCATTGGATAAAACCATTAAGCATTAAATGAGAAAGGATTATCATATTGAAGAACTATAGAATCGTGAAAATATACTTATAGGATGTATGTGATATGAAACATTATTTAATAAATGACAACTTTGAATTATCTTGTGTGTTGGAATCATCATTTGATAATAAGGTTTTGATAATCACAAATACTTTACATTCTACGAAGCTTGTTAATATTATTTAATCAGTCTAAAAACTTGTTTACCGATGATTAGTTTCTTTATGCTTTAAATAAACATATCCAAGATCATAAGTGATATGCTTAATGATTTTAAACTATTTTGAGTCTGTGTTATAATGTATTTCATGGATAAATGATCATGTCTAATCCATTATATGAATATCAAAATTTATGTTTGTGTACGGTTATTTGGCTAACTCTGAGAAACTGTGAGTCTACCACTAGTTATGCTTTACATGGAAAACACCAATCACCATGACCCAGACACTATGAATCAGACACCGTGACCCAGATACTATGACCCAACCACTGTGAACTAGACACCATAACCGAGAAGCCATTACTGGACATCGTGACTATCCAGAAACAGTGACTCTCCTGACACCATGACCCTCAAGACACAGTGACTAGACACTGTGACCAAACACCACATCTGTGCTACCAGTTCCTTGTCACTATTCAACTATGACATCATAATTGTCTCTCGTCTGAACGGAAAACATGGAGACATCGTTTTAAGTAGACACTATTTCAAGGAGACACTGTTTCCAGACTGTGACACCGTTTCTTAATCTGTTTTTTCATTTTTCAAATTAATATCAAACTGTCATATTTGAAGCTTTTAAATGTAATGACATAATTAGTGTTTCTTTGTAGACATGTCACCTGAGATTACGAGGTAATTTGTTTATAATATATTCATCGTGTCAGATCTTAAACATGCATTACAAAAATTAAATAATAGTGAGTACAAAAACAAAAAGAGACGATAAGGAAACAAGTGTGTGCATGATAATGAAGAAGCACGAGAATTCTTGAAAGTAGAACCGACCCATGAAACTCGACACTTCCAAAGAACACACAAAGCATAATTGAATTCTAGAGTTGATAACATTTTCACAATATCAACTCCAAAAAGAACATGATCCATATCTAGATTACATGTGATACACTTTTTCCATAAGAGGACTCGATTCTTGCATCTGCTTCATCAAAGAATTCCAGAGATGCATAAACTAACACTCAAAGCACTTCTAACCTTATCTATCCATATTTTATATATTTTGTATTATTTTTTTCTTTTGATTATTGTGTGCGTGTTTTTATAAATACACTCATTGCCTCTAGCATTAAACTGAAGGATACAAGATATCCTTTCTCATACATCTTTTTACACTTTTTTATTCCCATAGATAACTGTGGAAGAGGTCCCTGTGTGACCTGAGAGTCTATACCCATGGAGAAATATGTAAGAGGACATGTGATAGGGATATTCATGTGTACTATTGATAACCCCGATCCGGGGTGTGGTGTATGTTTATTTATAGAAACTATTTGGGGGTCGGTGATCACCAAGTGGAGTGGATTAAGTCACAGGTTGAGATTGAAACACTTGTAATATATCCACAATGTTGTTTAATTTAATTCACATTATTTTACTATATAATTCAAAAATTAATAATTTTACTTATAAAGTTAATCTTGGAAAAAATTTATAATTGTTTTGTCTTATTATATTATCTTCAAAAGTAATTATATTAATAGATATTAATTTTACTGAGTATTAATCAATCTTCTGAGAAGTTATTTAAACAGTCACACTTTCATAAATGTATTACTTTGATTAACTGGGTCATATTTAAATTTATTGGGGAACCATTATAAGAATACATTTCAGACAGATATTTTTATAGATACTCAATTCTCCCCCCCCCTCTTGAGTACTCTACTCCCACCAATATCTTGTATCAGAGGATATTGTTATTACTATCAAGACAATGTTTTACACCCTATTAAACTAAAATTTTAGTTTTACTTTAAATATTTGTAAATATATATTAATTTTGAATTTCAAGCACTTTTAAAGTATTAATTTATTATGGATAATATACTAGAAGGTTCTGCAAAAAACAGACGCCTATTCTTTAATGGAATCAATTATTCTCAATGGAAAACTAAAATAAAAATTCATTTAGAATGTATGATGTTTGATATTTAGTCATCCATTAAAGATGAATATAAGATTCCTGCTACTGATAGAGTCTCTTGGGATGACCCTACTAAGACTGCCTAAAATAACAATTATAGATCCAAAATGCATTTTTTTAACTTTAGGATATGAGGAATTTAATATAATTTATGCATGTAAAACTACAAATGAAATTTGGGATACCTTGTCTATTTCATATGAAGGAACTTCTAGTATGAAAGATATATTACTTAATACATTTACTATTAAATTTGATAACTTCAAAATGTAACCTGATAAGGCTATTTTTGACATGCATCTCATGTTCAAAAAAATTGTCAAAAAAATGAATTCTCTTGGAAGAGAAGTCACTACTAAATAATAGATAATGAGGATTCAAATATAGCTACCTGACAGATGGAGATGAACCTCTGTCTCTTTTAGGGAATCATGTGACATCAGAACGTTAATTGTAAAAGAATTAATTGTGAAACTAAGGATTTATGAAGAGGTGTTGATAGTCAATGATGAATAGGAGGATGAACCTAAAAGAAAATATGTTGCATTTAAGACCACCACTTCTAAAAACAAAGATAAAGAGATGTTGTATGGCTCTGTAGAAAGTTCTTGTAGTGAACAATCATCACCTGACAATGATGAGGAGATGGATCTATTATCCCAAAGGATTAAATGATTTTACAAAAAGAAGAAATTTTATAGAAAGCCAAACTTTAATAGAAGAGATGAACAAAATAGAATATGGATGATGGATTAGAAAACAAGTGACATGTCTGATGAGATAGTCTGCTATGAGTGTAAGAGAAGGGGGAATCTAAAGTCTAACTATCCCAAGATCAAGTACAAAAAGAATTATGAGAAAAAATATAAAAATTATAAAATGGAAATGATAGAAACATGGAGTACATCTGAGGATAGTTCAAGTGACTTAGAATCCTAAAATGATGAGCATGCTAACAAAGCCAATATGTGATTTATGACAAACAAATATGGCAGAAAAGTAGAATATTTTCTACACAATTACTATTATTCTGTCGATGAGAGTGACTCTAAAAATCTGTCTAATGAAAAAAAAGTACTGTAATATTCTTAAAGAGACATGAAATAAAATAAAAGTTAAATAATAGTCCTTAATGAAACAAAATCCTCTAACCACAATTGTTACAACTGAAATAACAGTACAGAGGGAGAAAAATGATCAATTTCTCAATGAAAAAAATAAACTAAAACTGTATAATGATCAATATAAAAATGATCATAAAAGGATTGTTGATAGTAAAGTTACCTTGGTACAAATTCTAGGTAAACAGATTGCTCCTAAATATAATACTAGCATTGGCTATCAACCTAGTAATAAAATTTAAGAACTAATTTTCATTCTAAATCTATGTCATATGAAATTACTCCTAGTTCTATAAAACATTCAACTAGTTCAAGTTATGTTTCGATATTTACTATTTCATGCTTTTCTAGACAAACACTACATTTAAAACCACCGAAAAATAGCCTTCGGGCCGGTATTTCAGGGTGAATTTAAAAACCACCACAAAGAAACTGCCACGAAATGTGTGAAATTTATTTATTATTATTGTTTTTTTCATGTATTAGCGGTGGGTTTTTAAAAAACCGCCATGATATAGCGGCAGTTTGGGTAAAACCACAGTGAAATGAAAAGAAAAAAATAAAAAAAACCATGAGAAACCCCGAAATCACTAAAACGACCATAAATTTTGATCCAGGTGTCTATTGGAGCACCACAACTATTGAAATCGAAGACCATGAAGAGATCTAGAGGCACGTGTAATCAAAACCTTGAGACAGTATAAGGTGCAGAAGATATGAGAGTTATAAGAAAGTTGAAAAACGTACTCCAACTTCAAACGTCCATAACTTTCGTTCCGGGTGTCCGTGCGAGAAGAGCTACGCACCAGTTCAAAAAAAGAATGCTTTTGTCCTATTTTTTAACCCCTAAACCCCCTGTAAAACCCCGTTTCCGTCACCAGTGTCCCATCAAACTTTTCTTCAAATGGACCAAATGTAGGATCTACATGTCTGTTCGGACTCCTCCACCTGCCAAATCGTAATTCATTCTATGAGCTTCAGTTTGACTAGTCGCAGCGCCCACATGGACTACTGGATCATACGTTATATCCTTTTTAGTGGGTATCGAGTTTGTTATGTTTATTGATGCCTCATTTCTAGCACCCATTCCCCGTCAGTTTTTTTCAATGGTCGTAACTTCTGATCTGCCAGTCCTTTCGGTCACTTTCACCTATCAGCTCGAAGATCCTTTTAGGATCATTGATTCGACTAGTCGCGGATCTGGAACTGACTCTCGGATCATAAGTTATCTTCGTTACTGTAAGTCCCATGTTTTTGTCATTTTATCACTATTTTGACGGGTTTTAATGGTTGCTCCATTTATTACTTTTATTTGGTTTTCCATGACCTGTTATCTTTATAAATGGTGTTTTGTGGGTTATTATAATGATTATGTTGAATTATTAAGGGGTTTTCCAGAGTTTTCATGAGTTTTCATGCACTCTCATGCTTTCTAATGCTTCCTTCTTCATACTTCTCCATATGTTTTGATGCGTTATCAAAAATTTTGATCCGTTATCACGCCTTTTCGTACGTTTTCACGTGTTTTATTTATTATTTATTATTCTAATAAACATTAATTTATTTATTATCTATTATTTGTTACTGTTTATTTATCATTTATTATTTATATTTATTTATTATTTATAATTTGTTATTTGTTATTTGTTATTTATTATATATTATTTATTAATAATAATAATAATATTTGTTACTCATTATTTATTATTTATTATATATTATTTAATAATAATAATAATAATATTTTATTTATTATATATTATATATTATATATTATTATTCATATATTATTATTAATTATTATTATTAATTATTAATTTTTTATTGTTTATTATTTATTATTTATTATTTTTTATTTATTTATTTATAATTATTAATTATGTGTTATTTATTATTATTATTATTTAATATTTATTGTTTATTGTTTATTATTATTATTTCTTATTATTATTTCTTATTATTATTTCTTATTATTCTTTGTTATTTATTATTTATTATATATGTATTATTATCTATTATTAATTGTTGTTTATTATTTATTATTTATTATTTATTATTTAATTAATTATAATTATTAATTATGTGTTATATAATATTATTCTTATTTATTATTTATTATTTATTGTTCATTATAATTATTTATTTTTTGTTATTATTATTATTATTTATTATTTATTATTTATTATTTATTATTTATTATTTATTATTTATTATTTATTATTTATTTTTTTTTTTTTATTTTTTTTCTTATTTCTAATTTATTATTTATTATTTATTATTTATTATTTATTATATATGTATTATTATCTATTAATAATTGTTGTTTATTATGTATTATTTAATATTATTTATTATTTGTTATTTATAATTATTTATTGTTTGTTATTTGTTATTTATTATTAGTTATTATTAGTTATTATTATTTATTATTGATTATTGATTATTGATTATTTGTTATTTGTTTATTATTATTTATTATTTATTATTATTATTTATTATTTATTATTTATTATTTATTATTTATTTTTTATTTGTTAATTGTTATTTATTATTTATTATTTATTATTTATTATTATTTATTATTTGTTATTATTTATTATTTATTATTATTTATTATTTATTATTTATTATTTATTATTTATTTTTTATTATTTATTATTTATTTATTTTTTTTTATTTTTTTTTATAGTTTGTTAATTTTTATTTCTTATTATTTATTATTACTTATTATTATTTATTATTATTAATTATTATTTATTATTTATTATTTATTATTTATTATTTATTATTTATTTATTATTAATTATTAATTATTAATTATTAATTATTAATTATTAATTATTAATTATTAATTATTATTTATTATGAATTATGAATTATGAATTATGAATTATTTATTATTTATTAATTGTTTCTTATTATTTATTATTTATTATTTATTATTTATTATTTATTATTTATTATTTGTCTATTATTATTTTTTATTTTTTATTATTTATTATTTTTTATTTATTATTTTTTATTTGTTATTTATTATTTATTATTTATTATTAATTATTATTTATTATTTTCTATTATGTATTGTTTCTTATTTATTATTTATTATTATTTATTATTTATTATTTTATTTATTTACTAATTATTAATTATTATTTATTAATTATTATTTGTTCTATATTCTTTTAATTTCAAAATTTTATTATTTTATTATTTTATTTTCATAATTTTATAACTTATATAAATAAAATTATAATTTATTTGTTATTTATTATAATAAACATGAAATAATAATAAAAACTCAATAAATAACTGATATATCAAAAATTATTAATTATTGGTTATTAATTATTGATTATTGCTTATTGTTTAATTGTTATTGAGTTTATATCTATTAATTATGTATTATTTGTTTTTTTAATTTGTATATATAAGTATATTAAATTCTGTTTATTAACCACATGACGAGCTTGCTGGAGTGATAAAGTCTTTGGAAAATATGCAATAGGTTAGGGGTTTAAATCTCACCAAAAGCAGTATTTCTTTATATTGCATGGGCATGTGCATGGGCATTTGGATTGGCATGTGCATGGGCATCAGCATGATTGCATGATTAAAGTAAATAATGTAATGCGAATTAAATGAAATAAATAAAATAAATATGAAATAAATAGAATAAATATGAAATAAATTAATAAAATACGAAATAAATAAATAAAATAAGTACGAATAAATAAAATAAATAAACAAAATAAACATAATAAAATAAATAAAATAAAATAAATAAATAAATTAATAATTTAAAAAATAAAATAAAATATATATATATATATAATTTCATAAAAATAAATAAATAAATAAATAAATAAAAATAAAAAACGGCTGCTAAATCATTTAGCGAGTGTTTATACCGCCGCGAAAAAACCACCGTGAAATGTGCTATGACAGTTTTCAAAACCACTGATAATAGTTTCCCGACGCACGATTTAGCGGCGGTTTTTCAAAACCGCCTCCAATCGATTTAGCGGCGGTTTAAACCGCCAAGAAACGAATAAAACCGCCGCTAAATCCACATTTTTCCGCAGTGAAAGTAGAGTTTATTTTCAACTACATTACATAATGCTTATAGGAAACCTATGAGGAATATATGGGTACATAAAGGACAAGTCACTAATATTACTGGACCCAAACATGTATGGGTACCAAAATCTATTTTTATCTAACTATTTTGTTGGAAAGAAACTTAAAGAGCTCCTATAAAATCATATGGTACTTGGACAGTTGGTGTTCAAGACACATGACAGGGGACTATTCATGCTGCAAGAATTTTCTAAGAAATTAATGATGGACCTATCACCTTTGGTGTCAATGCCAAAGGAACGATTATTGTACTTGGCCAAATCGGTGACCCAAACACAGTTTTAATTTCGAAAGTACTTTTTATTTATGGATTGCAGTATAATCTTATTAGTATTTCAAAACTATGTGATGATGGATTTCATGTTTAATTTGAAAATTTTACTTTCAATGTTTTCAATTCTAAAAATTAATTATTAGTTTCTTCTTTAAGAAATGAAAAGATATATTTTATTAACGTAGATTCTTTAGTCTCTCAAAATGCTTCATGTTTAAGTGTATTTCACATAGAATCATGAATTTGTAACAGGAGACTAGGAAATTTTAATATTCACACTCTTAGAATGCTAACTAGAAAAGGGTTAGTCAAAGTCCTACCCAGACATGAGTTATCAAATTATATAGTGTGTAATCCACGTCAAAAGTTAAGGAAACAAAAAATTTCCATCAAACCAAAGAAAGAAGTTTCAACTTCTTCAACCTCTTGAATTGGTTCACAAGGATTTTTTGGACCATCTAGATATTCTAGATTAAATTTGATGCACTATGTTGATGTTATTGTAGATTTTGTTTCATGATATTCTTGGACTTTTTTTTGGCTCACAAAATTGGAGCCTTCTCTCATTTTACCAAATATTCCAAAAACTGACAAAAATCGTAGTGGACTTAAATTTAAATCCTTAAGAAGTGATCATGGCTGTGAGTTTGTAAATCAAGAGATAAAATCATTTTTCTCAAAAAATGATGATAATTATAATTTATCTGCCCTTAGAACAGCTCAACATAATGGAGTTATAAAGAGAAGAAATAATACCTTGCAAGAGATTTCTAGAACCATGGTTAGTATATATGACGTACCTATTTATTTTTGGGATGAAGCTCTAAATACTGAATGCTAAATTATAAATATAATATTGATTAGACCTATTCATTAAAGAACTCCATATGAGTTATTGACCAATAGAAAACAAATGAGTTATGGACCGATAGAAATCCAAAAGTTAGCTACTCCAAAGTATTGGGTTAAAAATACTATATCCATAATAACAAGGACAATCCGGACAAATTTGTATCTAATAGTGATGATGGAATATTTTTAGGATCTTCAATCTTTATTAAATCCTATAGAGTGTTTAAAATAAGAACTAAATCAATGGAAGAGTCTAACCCTGTTAAATTTGATGAAACATCTCCACATGAACCTAAGACCACTCTAGAGAACCTGGATGATGATGTATGAAATCTAGACATTAATTCAAAATCCTCTAATCATCTAGTAAAGGAATCTGTTAAAAATTCCCATTCTGTAAGCTATTTTGATTCAAGTCACAATGAACTCGAACCTATTGAAGAACCTAAAATCACGAGTCATTATTTTCGTAGTGCTATTAGAACACTTAAGAAGCATCCTTTTGATGCATCTGTTGGAGACATAGATAAAGGATGTCAAACTAGAGCTTCTCTTAGGAATTGGGTTGAACAACAAGTATTATTCTCACCACACGAACATAAAAAAATTAATTATTCTATAAATGTTGAATTTTGGGTATTGGCTATTCAAGAAGAGCTTAATCAGTTTGAAAAGAACAATGTTTGAAAACATGTTGACAGACCCAAAAACACTTTCACCATAGGCACTAAATGAGTGTTTTGAAATAAAGTAGATGATGATAGTAATATAGACATGAACAAGGATATATTAGTTGACCAAGGTTATAGTCAAAAAGGAGGAATTGATTATTAAGAGACCTTTTCACCAGTATCTAGACTTAAAGCCATCAGAATTTTCCTTACTTATGCTGCACAAATTAATTTCATACTTTTTCAAATGGATGTCAAATTTGCATTTCTAAATGGATATATAGATGAGGATGTAATTATTGAGCAACCACCTGGTTTTACAGATCCTCATTTTCCAAATCATATTTTTAAAATTTCAAAAGCATTATATTGTTTAAAACAAGATCCATGATCCTAGTATGATAGACTGAGTCCTTTTCTTATCTCCAAAAGTTTTGAAAAATGAATAGTTGATCATACCATCATTATAAAATGAATATCCAATTATGTTTTAGTAGTTCAAATTTATGTAGATGACATTATCTTTAGATCTTAAAAAAACTCTTTATGTATTAAAATATCTAAAATTATGAAAAAAAATTTAAAATTAGTTTAATGGGTGACGTCAAATTTTTTCTTGGATTTCAAATCTTTAAAAATAATGATGGTATTATTTTAAATCAATGAAAATATATGAGAGATATTATAAAACATTTTGGTTTGGATAGAACAAAAATTAGTAACACTCCAATGAGTACGACTTGTAAGTTGGATCTTGATGAAGATGGAAAATCTGTTGACCAAACCACTTATAGAGGAATGATTAGAAGTATAATTTACCTAACATCTAGCTGACTTGAAATTATGTTTAATTTTTTTATGTGTACCGGTTTTCATGAAAACCTTAAGGAATCTAATTTAAATTCTTTTAAAAGAATATTTAAATACCTCAACCTTACACCCAAACGAGGACAATTCAATCATTGAGGACAATCCTTTGAGTTATTGAGTTATTGTGAGGCAGAATTTGGTGGTTGTAGGTTATATAGGAAAATTTCCTTTAGAACATGTCACTTTTTAGGTAAGTCACTATTATCATGGTGTTGTAAGTAAAAAATTTTTGTTGCATTATCCACTACCAAAGCTGAATACATAGATACTTGTTGTTGTTGTGCACAATTTTTTTGGATGAAACACACATTACTAGATTATGGATATCAATTAAGGCATGTACCTATAAATTGTGACAATACAGGTGCTATTAACATCTCAAAAATGCATGTTTCACAATCAAGGACAAAACATGTTGATGTAATATGTCACTTATGAGAGATCATTATCAAAAAGGTGACATCTCTTTGGACATCATTGGAATTGAATATCAGCTTGATGATATATTCACCAACCAATTAAATTCTGAAATAATAGAGTACATCAAACATTATTTAGTAATGATAAATTTTATGTAGTAGTTTTAATGTTTCATGTTTACAGTCTCAATGTTACTCTTTCTCTATCTCTCTATTACTGTCTGGAACGTGCTGTCTCAAACAATACATTGGCACAGATTAGAAATCACACTGTTACGACCTCACTGTGAAAGCCCGTGACGGTCTCACTGTGAAAGACAGTTTCAGTCTAACCTTGAAAATCGGGTATGGTCTAACCATAAACAAGCATTATTATTTTATTTACATATTATAACCCGTGTCATGGTAATTAATTATTTTACCCTTTTACTTTCCCGTGATTTTGATCATGAGTTGCTTGATATCCGTAAATGATAAAACTAAAGATGTTTCACTCCTTCTTCACTCGAGATATCTTCACTCAAACTGTAATCACTCTCTCAACCCTTCTGATTTATCTATCTTTCTAAATTTTTTGAATTCCCATAATAAAATTCCCATTGTCATCAACTCATAAGAATCAAAATTCAATGAATAAGTTAAAAATAGTGCAAAAGTTAGAAACCCAAGGTCCTCTAAATCTGAATCTGGTAGACAGAATAGTGGTACCCAAAAAGAACATATGCCTTAAAAGCCTTCTGGAAGTAAATCTTTGGTACTGAAAGTGATAAAAGAGAAACGATGGCTAGATTGGTTCACAATGGAGGATATGACAATTTACCCCAAACTAGTTTCACAGATTTACCATTTTGTTCAATTCTATATTGATACAGAAGATTTCCATGTTGTGAAAAGCAGGATAAATGGCCAGGGATGTACCTTTTCTTCGAGGTTATGGGATGTATGCCATAGGATACCTCATGAGCGTCTTTTTGAGGACTACCAGAGAGTTCATCCACCTCTAAGTGAGATATTTGTTTTTGATGATGTATTTGGAAGCTTAACTAGGAATGAAAGAAAAGTGAAGAGCCCAAGCTACTATGCAAGATGGTGATACCAGAAATCTGTTTAATATTTTTCAGAATCTAATTATCCCTAGAAAATATTACTTTTTTACACACAAGAATAAGGGTGTATTTTTTACACACCTTCTGAAGAATGGAAATGAGATCAACCTATGAAAATATGTTATACACCATATGTGTGAGTTGATCAAGACAACCTCCAACTCATCTACCCTGTTCAATTCTAGGATAATATATATTATGCTTCATGCCAAAGGGTTGGTTGGAAAAAATTAAAAAGCTACTAAGGATTATGGGTTCTATTTTTCAAAATTTATAGTATAGATAATGAAAATCAGTTGGAATCCATGGAGAAAAGAGTGGGTTGAAGATAATGGATGGGTTTAGAAAAAGTTCAATATGGTGGAGAACTTATCAAGACTTAGGGATATTTATGATCCTATTATAGAACTAGATTAAATTGTTTAGTATTCTGATGAGGAAGAAGTGGAAGAGGCTATTGTATATACAAGGAAAACTGTTCTGGATGACAAAGACAGTGAACCTATTCGTCAGGGCTTAACTAAGAAGGAAATTCATGTTCTTGAAGATGTTGCTAATTTGGAATAATAACCAGCTACTGGGGAAGAATAGATGTCTATGATAAATGAAGAGGATATTATATAAGATCATATAGAATAAGATATTTCTCTTGTGTAGGAAACTACTCTTGAGGAACACTAAGTGGAACAACTTGTTCTTCAATTTATCCCATCTACTGCAAAGAGAATGGAGTAAGACTTTCAGTTAGATAGAATGGAAATAGGTGAGGATATTAGCGATGAGATCTCAGAAGTAGATCAAGGATCAAAATCTCTCAGTCCTGAGAAATATTAACTCGTTTAGGTGGAGAATCACCCAAATCTGTAACCCGTTGAGGACCCAAATCTAGTTGATCCAATATATGTGGGCACATTGTGTAAATTCGATAGTTATTTAGATGTAAATGACTACCAAAAAGCCTTAGTGAAAGGTATATACCTCTCTAATATGTTTCTATTGAAACCAGTATCTAGTCATTATGTTATTGATGCAAAGGAACCTAAACCTGTCTCAAATCCTATTTTTGAACCTTCATAATAACCTTAAAACATGGCATGTAAGGATGATTTGAATGCATTTCAAGCTAACCTATTGGCTGGGGTTGAAAAGCTCTATATTTACCAATAGGCTCTTGTAGAAAATTTATGTTAAAGAGATGATTCCCTATTGTTTGAAACGATCATATGGATGTTTCATCCCATGATGATTCATGAGAATGAAGAAGTCAGAGTTGAGAACAAACATCTCAGTGATGAAGTAAAGACTCTCAGAGGTATGGTTGAAGAAATGCAAAGATTTATGAAATCAAGATCAGAACAAATTTCTTATCCTATTAAAGATATTTTTAGTCAGATTACACAAGAATTAGACACCCTAATACCACCTAATCTAACATCTTTTTCAGACAAGGTAGGTGAAAGAAAATATAAAATAGTTCAATAGATGTGTGATCTTGTTATTAGTCTTCACAAGTTGACTAAAGTGTATAAAGGATGTCACCAGATTGTTCTGAATCAACTGAAGTCCCATACTTAGGCTATTACTACTTCTCGTATTTTAGAAAAATCATCTCAACCCTCTTTGGATAGTGATCTGGTTAGAATAGTTTTCAATAAAGAGGATCTGGATGTGCATAGTGGTTTTAACAAAGAATCTCTATCTGAAGTTTCCAGGAATAGTGAAAAAGTTCTTGATTGGGTTAGAATTCATTCCAAAATGGAAAATGATTCTCTGTAAGAGATTACTATGATGGTGTACTTCTACTTCAATAGGATCTTCTAAAATCATAACATGATCAACAACTTCATATACCTTGTAGAAAATCTGAGAATCCCTCTTGTCACTCAAGATTTCAAAACAGAAGTCCAAAAGCTCAAATATTTCACTCCATTGATAGATAACTTTATGGATAACAAGTATGAATTTGAGAAATCCATGTATTATGGTGGAGAGATTATTGCTAACTTCATCAAGATTTTGAGGTCTTATATTCATATATAGAGTACTACTCTTGTAGCTCGTGCAAATGAACCCCTGAGATCTGGTTTTCCCACCTTCTCATCATATGACCTGGCCTCAACATCTATGTACATCTCTCATCCTCTAACTCAGATCACACCTATTATCCTTGATAAAAATCTACCTATGTTTTCCACTACACCTACCTTGGCCTCTATTGTTTTTTAAGGACTCCATTTACCTTCTTTTTCTACTGATTCACTCCCATCTTCCACTTCCACCTCTTCTCCTTTGGATTCATCTTCTGATGATACTGCCAAGGGAATAGAGATGAAAAGCTAGTGCTGACGAAAAGGGACTAAAATATTTTTATAGGGATGATTTTTATATTCTTTTTCTTAATATTTGTAATGAAATTTTTTATCTAATGCATTCTAATCTCTTCATATAAATTATTTTTTTTACTTTTTTACTCTTTTAGATAATCCCAAAAGGGAGAGAAATGTAACACCCTAATATTTTATAAGAATTATATTTTTTTAATGACTTATGTTATATGAAACATCAAAAGAATCTTTTATTGCACACAACACTAGCATGGCTTGCGTTACACGCAATCACGACCTTCCTCGATAGCATGTGTAGTACGCAATACCGAGTTTCACTAAATAACAATATATTATTATATCATTATAAACTAGCCATTATGAATATTATTAACTGAATTTTATATTTTATAAAATTATTATTCATCTTACATATTTTCTAGAACATGGTCTGAGATCAAAATAAATTGTTTGGGTAAAATAAGTATTTTTAAAAAAAATGCATTTTTGTCACCTTTTGATGGAACACCCACATTAAATCTAGTTTTTGACATGTTTATAAGTTCAATTTGACAAAATAAAATTCTTCTTTGGAATAAGCATATAAAAATTTACTTTGGATAAATTTTTCATATTATTCTGGTAACTTTCATATTTTGATAAATAGTAAAAACACGCTGTATTTTAATTAAAAACATCTTTTTTCATCGCAATAATTTATATGGATAAATTATAATATTGAATGGTTTTAAAGTATAAATAGAATTTATTTTTACAATTTAATATAATTTATGTTATTATCATTAATTTTACATTGAATTCATAGGTAAAAACATTTCAATCGTTGACAATATTTTAACATTTAAAACCCATTTTTTTAACAACGGGATTAATTTTAAATTAATTACTACAACTTCTGTGTTTTGAATTTTAAAAAATGGATTCCATATTTGGAAGAAGTGGGTCTAAATTATGTTAATAGGTTACTGTATTTTGATAATATGAATAGTATCTATGGTAAATTTTATTTACTACAGTTAAAGGTAAATAGGGAAATTAAAGGGAAAAATAAGATTATAAAATTACCCGAAAACCTGCCAAAATTCTATTGGATGACTAAAAGTCTACCCTTGTAATCTAAGGGTCGGAATAAATTCATTTTATGGACTTTTGACCATTAAAATAATTTAGTTATTATTAAAACCAATGAAAGTGACAACATGTCACTCTCTTAAATCTTATAAGTACTTTTAATTTAGTGATAAAATTCATGAAACATCGAACACGAATAGTCTCCAGAAAGATAATACAATTATCTACATCATATAAAATTATTTATAAATTTAGGGATTAAATAATTATCATTAAATATGACACAATAGTGATGTTGAAATTATTTTATTGATTGAAATATCAAATAAATGATTTTTAAAGTATTAAAATAAATATTATATGAACTATTTAATGTTCTCCACTAATTTTATAGAAAAAAATGACATGTTATTAGTCTATTAAATATTTTACTTTGAGCATATCTTCTGTATATATTTTATTTAAACTCAAAGAAATGAATAGTGTCAAAATTGACACTATTGTTAATTTATAGAGATTATATATTATAAAATTGTTTAAAAATCAAAAAAATATTTAAATTTGTAAATTAAAATTTATATGGTATAAAATGCAATAAAGTATACTATTATAGACAATTAACATCATATATGTAAACATTTATAATGATTTAAAAATTATAATATTATTACCACAAATAAAATTAAATAGATTATATAACGATGAATCATGTTGATAATGTTAAAAATAATTTATCAACTTGTCCAAATTTAATTGGCTGATGACATTACAACCCTATATCATCTAATCATCAGATTTGAGTCATTTTTGGAGGTTTTTAAGGGGGGTTGGAATTTATTATAAATTAATATTTCTTATAATTCCAAAGGTGCCCCTATCCTCCCTTATAAAAGAGAACCTCCTCCCTCTCCTCCTCACAGCACTTTGAGCCTTCAATCTCGGCCAACCCCTGCCAATTTCTCTTCAAATACTAATCTTAGTGCCCTAAGAGGAATTTTCAAAGAGGCATATCGAAGAAGAGGTAATATCTGTTACCAATTATTTCGAATTTATTTCTTATTCTACTTCTTCTTCTTTAGTTGTTTCAATTTGAAGTAATAACAAAAGTATCATTCATATACTGATATGGTATTATAAATATGAAACAACCCTATTTCACCTTCTATCCATCATATGGAAAATAAAATCACCACGCGTGCGTATGTACGGAATACCATCTCCATGCCGTGGTGTAATCTATTTTCCACCACCACATTACTTGGATTGGTATAATGGGGTAAATAATAACTATATATTATTATTTTAAGGTTATATTGATTATGAAATAGTATAAATACACTTCAATACAATTCGATTATCATGGGAACGATATCATCGCTCATGCGTACATACGGCCTACCGTCACCACAATGTGATGCGACTAGTTCTACATGATATTCATTGCATAATTATTATATAAATGAATTTAATGAATTAATATGATATATATTACAAAAATACCATTCTGTAAATGAGGTATCTATAACCTAAAAAGAATAATTATAATTTATTCGTCAAAACACACATAAGAACATAAAGCAATAAACACCCGAATAACAAGTAGCAATGAAATATTACTAATAAGAGGCTAAGAATATGGCCATATATGATATCATAACAATGATTATGATTCTGGAATAATTAAATTACATTAATTAAATCATTATACAGGAGGTTCAGACACGTACAAATCATATCAGACCTAAGGTAAGGGAAAATCTCGCAATAACATTTTTATCCGAGATTTTTTATACTTCACAATTTACTGGGGAATATTTATCATCCACATCCATGTTTTCTCAATATGTAATATTATTTCTATCCTCCTACAATAGTTTAAATCCAATTTTACCCTTCGGTATCTTTTTTGTAAAATACATGAAAGGAATCTTTTGCTGTTTTTCGTACGAGGTACTTTTTGACTTTTCCAGCCAAAGTACAAGAAGAATGTTTTTTTAACTTATACAGAATTAATGGATTTTTAGAACATTATTTCCATGAATCCTCATTTACAAATTTTCATTTTTATTTTTAATCAACTTATTTTAGTTTAAAATTATATGACATTTTAAGAATGGAAAATTTTTTTGAAGTAGAAATGATATTTTCCTCAAGAATTGAGTTCAAGCGTTTTATCCAAATTATATTCCATATAAGAGAATATAGGGTTATGTTTCTATCCCTATTTTTACAATGATTTGATTATGTTATGATGGAATTATTTTTTACAAAGTCCATTTATCTTTTATGGATTATGTTATGATGGCACGATGTTTAAGAATTCCATTTTTATTACATGGGTTATGCTATGATGTATGATTTATGATTTTGTGGCACACATAAGAATGGTTTCATTATGAGGTTGGTGGTACATATATCTCCCTCAAATTCATTGGGTAATGATTTATATCTCATGAGATAGACATGGCTGGAAGGGAATGTTAATCCGATTCGGTGAAACATGACTGAAACAAGGAGTGAAATCGGTTCAGTAATGGACTTTGTCTGCTACGATGGTCTTGGAAATGAGCCTTGAATAATATGAAATGATTTTCTATGATTATGTGTGTATTCAAAAAGTTTAATGTTTTGAGTTATGATTATTTGGGATAACTATTCATTAATATGATTTATCCCATGACATGATATTATGATCTCTTTTGTAGGTTATGATTTTCAAAATGTTATGTTCTTATGAATATTATGTGATTGATATTTCTTTTTTTGACCCTTACTCAGCATTTGATCTCACCATTCTGTATGTTTTCTTTTCCCTAGGCCAGGAAGAAGGATATTAAGTAGGATATTCCAAAAAGGGACTCTAGATATGATGAAATAAATGGGAGACAATGTAGTTGATTTTATAAACCAGTTGTTTATGTTTCCCAGTTTCTAAAGACACTACAACTATACGGTCCTTTCATTGTTTTGTAATATGTGGAAATAATTATGCATCAATTCTGAAGTAATAACAATTTCGGTAAAGCATGGGTCGTTATAGTTGGTATCAGAGAAAAGGTATAGTCGACCTTTGGAAACTATGATGTGAAATAATTAGTAAGAACCCTAAAGATATGTCTACGAAAAGAAAAAAATATTAGTGTTTTAGAAATGGACATGGACATCCTATGATAAGACCTTAAGTGTGAAATTTTAATCTTGATAATGTGGTTTTCCTATTATGATAAGTGTTTCTCACACAATGCTTCATGGTTTTAGACAATGGCTGGATCCCAAAGGAACTGTGTTAATGCCGAATGCGACGGGCAATGCAATGATTGTCCCAGTGAGCAACCAAATGTTATGGGAGCTGGAATGAAAAATCTTGTTTCCATGCTCACGCTACTTTCTCATGCTATGAACCATGCAGGACTTCCAAACGAGAAAAGGAAGGATCAACATTCTGTTGAATCCTTCCTGAGGCAGCATCCACCTTTATTTAGCGGGTCTTCTGATCCATTAGTAGCTGAACAATGGATTAGTACCACTGAAAATATATTTTCAGTTCTACAATGTTCTGAACATGACAATGTCATCTTAGAAGTTTATCATTTCTAAGGTGATGCTGATCAATGGTGGAATCTTATCAAAAATATGAGGCAAAGAGTTGAAATTGAGTCCATGGTATGGGATGAGTTCAAGAGGATATTTTTGTATGAGTACTTCCCTAGTATTCTTCAAAAAAAGATGGAGAAGGAATTTCTTGAACTAATGCAAAAGGATGATGAATCTGTTGGTACCTACGAAGAAAATTTTACAAGACATTCAAGGTACACTTCCGGAATTATTATCCAACCTTAGAGTCAAATCGATCGATTCTTTAGTGGCTTAAAACCAAGTCTTCGAAGGGCGTTAGCCATAATGTGCTTCAATAGATATGAGGAAATTGTTCTATGTGCTCTCAAGGTTGAGATGGAGATTAGAGTATCCCATCCATCATATGGGTTTGATAAGAAGTGGAAAATGGAAATCAAAGGAAAAAATAAAGACCACACTGAAAAGAAGATGAGCTTTTCTTTATGCCGAAATTGTGGAAAGAAACATGAAGGGAATTGTATTAAAGGGACATGCAAATGTTTTAATTGTGGAAAAGAAGGTCATCTGGCAGTTGAATGTCGAAATAATGGGAAGAAGATGTCTAATGATTCCAAAAAAGAAATAGATACACACAATTCACCTCCTACACTTCAATGTTTCAAGTGCAAGTAGATGGGGGAATTATGCCAATAAATGCCCAAATCCAAGGGTTGTTGATAATGATCGACATCAAAAAACTCTTAAGGCCAAAGACAAAATAACGTCACATGCAATTACTATTGGCGATGTGGCGAATGATAACGATGTGGTGAAAGGTACACTTACCATCCACTCTAAAGTAGAAAATTTTTTATTTGATTCTGGATCCACCCACTCTTTTATTTCTGATGAATTTTCAAATGGTATCGTTTTATTACCTCAACAATTAGATGTTTAGTTAGCTGTGACAACTCCTAATGTCACAACGTTCGCATCAAATGTTTATATTTCTTCTCTTATTGAAGTTCGTGGGAAAGTGCTTCCTGAAAATATTGTGATCCTTCCTATAGTGTAATTTTATGTGATTCTTGGAATGGATTGGCTTTATTTATATAGAGCTCATATCAATTTACAAAGAAGGGAAATCACAATTAATATTCCATATCAATCTATGATCGTCTATCGATGGAATGATGAATATAACCTCCCAGAAGAAATTTATTCCAACTTATGGGTCTTGATTCCAATAAATGAAGGATATTTATCTCAAATGGTTTGAGAGAAAATCACGATTAAGAATACATCCATTGTGCGGGAGTTTGATGATCTCTTTCCAGAGGAATTTCTAGGTCTTCCACCAAATCGGGAAGTTTAGTTTTCAATAGAACTCATACCGGGTGTTATGACCATTTCAAAGACACCTTATAGAATGGCCCCAATTGAGTTGCAGGAATTAAAGATGCAACTCCAAGAGAATCATGATAAAGGATTCATACGCCCTAGTGCATCACCTTGTGGAGAACCTGTTCTATTTGTTATGAAGAAAGATGGATCAATGAGACTCTACATTGATTATTGAGAACATAACAAGATCACTATCAAGAACAAATATCCTCTCCCGTACATTGATGACTTATTTGACCAACTACGTGGAGCTCAATACTTTTCTAAGATCGATCTTCATTATGGGTATCATCAATTAAGAGTAAAAAAAGAGGTTATACCGAAAACGGCTTTCCGTACAAGGTATGGACACTATGAGTTTATAGTGATGCAATTTAGTCTTACTAATTCCCCTACCATCTTAATGGATCTGATGAATAGAGTCTTTAGAGACTATCTTGATCTGTTTTTGGTAGTCTTTATAGATGATATTATCATCTATTCAAAGATAAAGGAAGAACATGAAGATCACTTGAGAATTGTATTGAAGACACTGAGAAAGGAGAAACATTATGCTAAATTAACCAAGTTTAAATTTTGGCTTCAAAAAGTTTTATTTTTTGGTCACATAATCTCAAAAGAGGGGATATATGTGGATCGAGAAAAAAAATAGGTTATCGAAAGATGGTCGAGACCAAAAACAATAACTTAGTTCTGTTCGTGTGGATGGAGGAGTGTGAAGATAATTTCAAGGAGTTGAAAAGAAGTTTATCCAGTGCACCCGTGCTCACACTGCCTAGTAGTGGAGAATGGTTTTGGATCTACAGTGATGCATCCAAAATTTATTGGGGTGTGTTCTCATGAAAAACGATATGGTGATAGCTTATGCCTCATGAAAGTTGAAAATCCATGAGAAAAATTACAAAACTCATGATTTGGAGTTAGTTATGGTAATCTTTGCATTAAAGATTTTGATGCATTATCTTTATGGTGAAAGGTGTGATATTTATACTGATCATAAAATTTTAAAGTATATTTTCACACAAAAGGAGATGAAAATGCACCAAATAAGATGGTTGGAGATGATTAAGGATTATGACTGCTCAATTCATTATCACCCTGGGAATGCAAACATGGTGGCATATGCATTAAGTCGACAAGATGATTATAGCTTATCCATGATGAGGATCACAAAAGATCCAATATTTATGGATTTACAAAGGATAGATCTTGGAATTATAATGAAAGGGGAAAATTATTCTCTTTCTCAAATTAATGTTTAACCATATATACATGTGAAGATTAAAGAGGCACAAAAAAAAGATGTTGAGTTACAAAAGAAGGTGATAAATGTTCCTGAATTCAACTTTGATTGTGATGGGATAATAAGGTTTAGGAATCAGGTTTGTGTTCCTCCCATCCCAGAATTAAAGAAAGTACGACTGGATGAGGCTCATAGTTCTTCAGTCTTTATTCATCCTATGAGCATGAAGATGTATAGGGGCCTGAAAGAGTACTTCTGGTGGAATGTCATGAAAAGAGATGTTGTTGAATATGTCTCTTGATGCATGGTTGGTCAGCAAGTTAAAGTTGAGAGACAAAATTCTAAAGGGATGTTACAACCATTACCCATACCAGAATGGAAATTGGAAAACATCACTATGGACTTTGTCACTGGACTTCCTAAAACATCCAAAGTCAATAATGCTATCTTGGTTATAGTAGATCATCTTATGAAGTCGGCACACTTCATTGATATTAAGGAGGATTTCTCTCTGGATCAGCTTGCCAGGATATATGTAAAAGAAGTGGTAAGATTGCATGGAGTACCACTTTCCATTTTATCTGATCAGGATCCAAGGTTTACCTCGAAGTTATGGAAAAGTCATCAGCATACTCTAGATTCATAGTTGAGTTTCAGCACTGCTTATCATCCTCATACAGATGGTCTGTCTGAGAAAACCATTCAAACTCTAGAATATATGTTAAGAGATTTCTCTATTGATTTCAATGGTTGTTGGGATCAACACCTAACTTTGGTGGAAATTTCATATAATAATAGCTCTCACTCCAGTATTCAGATGTCTCCTTATGAATCCCTCTATGGAAAGAAATGTAGGACTCCAAGTTACTGGGATGAAGTTGGGGAAAGAAATCTATTAGGACCAGATCTTGTTGGTGAGGTGGTAGAAAAGGTCAGATCTATTCAACAACACATAAGAAAAACTCATATTCGACAAATAAGTTATGCTGACAACTGAAGAAAAGACCTAGAGTTCGATGTATGTGATAAAGTGTTCTTACGAATATCTCCATGGAAGAGAGTAATGTGATTTTGAAAGAAGGGCATGCTGAACACTAGGTATATTGGTCATTTGAAATATTGGATCGTGTTGGGAAGGTAGATTACCAATGGGCGCTTCCACCGAATCTCTCTCAAGTTCAAGACGTGTTCCATGTTTCTCTCTTGATAAAGTACATTCCTGATCCTTCACATGTACTAAGCTCATATGTTTTACCACTGGAGCAAGATCTTTCTTATGAAGAACAACCGATAGAGATTCTGGATCCTAGCGAAAATGTTCAGTGGATCAAGACCACTAGCTTGGTGAATGTTTTATGGAGGAACCACCAATTAGAAGAAGCTACATGAGATCTTAAGGATATGATGAGGGAGAGGTATCCTCATCTGTTTGTTACTAAGTGACAAATTTCGAGGGTGAAATTCATTTTTAGGGGGGTAGAATGTAACACCCTGATATTTTATGAGAAGTATATTTTTTTAATGACTTATGTTATATGAAACTGAAAAGGAATCTTTTACTGCACACAACACTATATTTTCTTGCGTTACACACAGTCACGACATTCCTCGATAGCATGTGTAGTACGCAATACCGAGTTTCAATAAACAACGATATCTTATTATAAAATTATAAACAATCCGTTATGAATATTATTAACTGAATTTTAAATTTTATAACATTATTATTCATATTACATATTTTCTAGTACATGGAATGAGAACAAAATATTTTTTTTGGGTAAAATATTTATTTAAAAAAAATGCAGTTTTGCCACCTTTTGATGGCGCACCAACATTAAATCTAGTTTTTGACATGTTTATAAGTTCAATTTGAAAAATTAAAATTTCACTTTTGAATCAGGATATAAAAATTTACTTTGGATGATTTTTTCATATTATTCTAGTAACATTAATATTTTGATGAATAGTAAAAACACGCTATATTTTAATTAAAAACAATGTTTTTCATCACAATACATTATATGGTTAAATTATAATATTGAATGCTTTTAAAGTATAAATAGAATATATTTTTACAATTTAATATAATGTATGTTATAAGCATTAATTTTACATTAAATTCATAGGTAAAAACATTTCAATCTTTAGAAATATTTTAACTTTTAAAACTTGTTTTCATAACAATGTGATTAATTTTAATTTAATTACTGGAAATTCTGTGTTTTGAATTTTGAAAAATGGATTCCATATTTGGAATCAATGGGTCCAAATTATGTTAATAGGTTACTTTTTTTTATATTATGAATAGTAAATACTTTAATTTTTATTTACTGCACTTAAAGGTATATCAGGTAATTAAGGGTAAAAATAAGATTATAAAATTACCATGACAAGTGCCAAAATTCTATTGGATGACTAAAAGTCTCCCCTTATCTCCTAAGGTTCAGAATAAATTCATTTTATAGATTTTTGACCATTAAATTAATGTAATTACTATTAAAACCAAAGAAAGTGACAACATGTCAATCTCTTAAACATTATAAGTTTAATAAATTTAATTTAGTGATAAACATTATGAAACATGGAACATGAATAGTATACAGAAATCTAATACAATTATCTACATCATATGAATTTATTTATAAAAATTAGGTATTAAATAAGTATCATTAAAAATGACAAAATAGTGACGTTGAAATTATTTTGTTGATTGAAATATCAAATAAATGATTTTTAAAGTATTAAAATAAATATTATATGTACTATTTAATGTGCTCCACTAATTTTCTAGATAAAAATAAAATGTTATGAATATATTAAATATTTTTTTGAACATATATTCCGTATATATTTTATTTAAACTCAAAAAAATGAATAGTGTCAAAATTGACACTATTGTTAATTTATATAAATTACATATTATAAATTTTTTAAAAAATCATAAAAATATTTAAAAATTGTAAATTAAAATTTATATGGGATAAAATGTAATGAAGTATACAATTATGGACAATTAACATCATATAAATATATATTTATAATGATTTAAAATTTATAATATTATTACCACAAATAAAATTAAATAGATTATATAAGGATAAATCATGTTGATAATGTTTAAAATAAATTTCCAACTTGTCAAAAAAATTTTGTCTGATGCGATTACAACCCTATATACTCTTTTCTTCGGATTTGAGTCATTTTTTGAGGTTTTAGTGGGGTTGGAATTTATTATAAATTAATATTTCTTATAATTCCAAAGGTTCCCCTCTCCTCCCTTATAAAAGGGCACCTCCAACCTCTCATCCTCACACCTCTATGAGCCTTCGAGCTTGGACAACCCATGCCAATTTCTCTTCTACACTTCACTAGAAACATACTAGAGGTTCTGGTCTTCTTCAAAGTTTAATATTAGTGCCCTAAGAGGAGGTTTCAATGAGGCATGTCGAAGAAGAGGTAATATCTATTACCAATTCTATCAAATTTATTTCTTCTTCTAATACTTCTTCATTAGTTGTTTCATTATGAAGTAATAACATAAGTATCACTAATATAATGAAATTTTATTAAAAATATGAAACAAATCTATTTCCCCTTCCATCCATCCTACGGAAAATGTAATCAATGCGCGTGCGTACGTACAGAATACCGTCTCCACGCCCTGGTGTAATCTGTTTTCCACCACCACCTTACATGGATGGTTATAATGGTGTAATGAATAACTATATCTGCTTATTGTAAGTTGATATTGATTATGAAATAGTATACATACACTAGAATACAATTCCACGATCATGGGAATGATATCATTGCTCATGCGTATGTACAGCCTACCCTCTCCACGATGTGATGTGACTTGTTCTACATGATCTTCATTGCATAGTGATTATATAAATTAATTTAATGAATAAATATGTTATATATTACACAAATAACATTCTGTAAATGAGGTATCTATTACCTAAAAAGAATAATAATAATTTATTCAACAAAACACACATAAGAACATAAAGCGATAAACACCTGAATAACAAGTAGCAATGACATATTACTAATAAGAAGCTAAGAATATGGCCATATATGATATCATAACAATGATTATGATTCTGTAATAAGTAAATGACATTATTTAAATCATTATACATGAGGTTCATACACGTACAAAGCATATCAGACCTAAGTTAAGTGAAAATCACGCAATCTGATTTTTATCCTAGATTGTTTATACTTTGGAATTTACTGGGAAATATTTATCATCCACATCCATTTTTCCTCAATATGTAATGTTATTTCTATCCTCCTACAATATTTTAAATCCAATTATACGCTTCTTTATGTTTTTAGTAAAAGATATGAAAGGAATCTTTTTTCGTTTTTCGTACGAGGTACGTTTTGACTTTTCCGGCCAAAGTACGAGAAGAATGTTTTTATAACTTATACGGCATGAATGGATTTTTAGACCATTATTTCCATGAAGATTACATCAGAAGTTTTCAAGTTTATTTTTATTCAACTTCTTCTAGTCTAAAATTATATGACATTTTAAGAAAGGAAAATTTTTTTTATGTAGAAAGGACATTTTCCTCAAGAATGGAGTTCAAGCATTTTATCAAAATTATTTTCCATCTAATATAATATAGGGTTAATTTTATATCGATATTTTTACATTTATTTGATTATGTTATGATGGAATTATTTTTATGACGTCCTTTTATCATATATGGATTATTTTATGATGGCACGATGTTTAAGAACCCCATTTTTTTACATGGGTTATGCTATGATGTATGATTTATGATTTTTTGGAAACCATAAGAATGGTTTCATTATGAGATGGGTGGGACCTGTATCTCCCTCCAATGCATTGGGTAAATATTTATATCTCATAATATAGACATGTATGGAATGGAAGGTTAATCCGGTTCAGTGAAAAAGGACTGGAACGAGGAGTGAACTCCATTCAATAATGGACTTTGTCCGCTATGATGGTCTTGTAAATGAGCCTTGACTAATATGAAATGATTTTCAATGATTATGTGTGTATGCCACAATGTTTCATGTTTTGAGTTATGACTATTTGGGATTACTTTTCATTAATATGATTTATCCCATGACATGATATTATGATCTCTTTTGCAGGATAGGATTTTCAAAATGTTATGTTCTTATGAATATGATATGATTTATATTTCTTTTGTTCACCCTTACTGAGAATTTTAGCTCACCCTTTTGTATGTTTTCTTTTATCCAGGTCAGGAAGAACGATATTAAGTAGGATATGCCAAAAAGTGACTCCAGATATGATGAAATAAATGGGAAACAATGTAGTTGATTTTATGAACCAGTTGTTTATGTTTCCCAGTTTCTAAAGTCACCATACCTATACGGTCCTTTCATGGTTTTGTAATATGTTGTAATAAGTACGATTCAATACTGAAGTAATAAAAATTTATGTAAAGTATGGGTCATTATAAGAAATATGTATTCTGAATGCACACTAGGTAAGAGACACATTACCTAAGAATAAATATATTATTCAGATGATTTTTGATCATTAAAAAGGGTGAGATTGTTGGAGTCCTCATGTGTCAATAATGTTTTAATGATCACAAATCCTATACATTCTGTAAAGATGGTTAATCTTGTATAATATATCTAAAATTATGTGTACATATGATTAGTTTATTAATTCTTTAAATAAACCTATCTAGTACCATAAGTGCTATATTTAATGATTGTAAACTATTTTGAGTTTGTGTTATTGTGGATTTACTTGATAAATGATTAAGTCTAATCCATTCTATGAATATCAATGTTTATAGTTATGTACCAATATTTGTCTATTTCTATGAAATCATGATTCTTCCAATGGTAATGTTTTTCTAGAAAAAAACTAGACACTGTGACCTAGACAGCGTGACCCAAAAACCGTGACTCAGAAACCATGACCCAGACACAGTGACCCAGACATGGTGACCCAGACACCGTAACTAGACATCATGACCAACCGAACACCATGAACAGACACTATGATCAAACAATGCATCAATGGTTTTCGTTCTTGATCACTATACAACTAATACATCTTAACTGTCTCACCTCTCAAATGAAAACAAGGAGAGACCATTTTTCAGTGACAGTATTTCAAGTAGACACTATTTCTAGATTGTGACCCCATTTCTTAATCTGCTTTTTTCATTTTCTAATTTATTCTCTGAAGACCATATATGATGCTTTTCAATACACTGACATTATTAATGTTTGTTTGAAGACATGTCACCTGATAGTACAAGGTATGAGGTGTAGAATACATGAATCATGTCAGCACATACACATGAATTCCAAGAATAAAAGAACGGCGTGTCTAGAAGCAGAAAATAGTCTGTGGAGAAACATGTGTTTGTGTGAAAAAAAAGAAGCACAAATATTCTTGAAAGATGAACCAAAACATGAAACATGACACTTCTGAAGAACACACATAGTATATTAAAATCCAAGAGTCGAGAAAATTTTCTCAATATCAACTCCACAAAGAACATGAGACAGATCTATCAAACTTGTGATACTCTGTTTTCGGCAAGAGGACTCGATTCATATATCTGCTTCATCCGAGAAGTCTAGAGCTACGTAGATGAACACTCAGATCACTTCTAACCTTATCTCATCATATTTTTTCAATTGTGTATTGTTTTTATCTTTTGAGAAGTGTGTTTGTCTGTATAAAACACGTTTTGTCACCTAAATAATACTAAAGGATACAAGATATCCATCCTCATACATCTTTTTACACTTTTTTATTCTTGTGGATAACTGTGGAAGAGGTCCTTGTGTGACCTGACAGTTTATACCCACAAAGAACTGTGGAAGCAGTCGTGTGACCTGGAGAGTCCTGTGTACTATTGTTAACCTCGATCCAAGGTGTGAATCATGTTATTTTATATAAATTCTTAGTGGAAGGTGATAATCATGTGGAGTTGATTTGGTCTCGGCTTGAGAGTAAACCTCTATGTTTTTATCCATTTTGATTTCTAATTTAGTTTACTCTGTTTTATTTTATAATTCAGAAATCACTTAATTTACTTTGATAGTTAATCCTGGAAAGAAGTTATAATTGTTTTAATCTTACTAGAATAGCTTCAAAAGTAATGTTAATAACTGATATTAAGATTACTGATAATGAATCAATCTTCTAAGAATATATTTAAATATTCAAATTTCATAATAGTATTACACTGATTAACTGGCATGTATTTAAATTTATTAGGGAACCTTTCTATAAATACTTTTTAAACCGAATTTTTTTTAGATACTCAATTCCCCCCCCTCTTGGGTACTCTAATATAACAAAAATTGTGTTATTAATATTCACACTATATTCGAATCCATCATAATGGTTAATGAAGATTTTGTGAATTTCAAAAGAATATACCACATGAGTTTCAAACTTGGTGTGTAGTAAGGCTTATACTCTTGTACCAAATTAAAAGAATTTAGGAATGCTATTTCGTATTAAACTTTTTACCCATGTGAACATCCATGCAAGATCCATATCCACTTATATTATAGAACTAGGGATTTATTGTAATTAAACCACTCACTCTATCCTTTACCAAAATTTGATGACATATTCTTATGCTTTTCCTCATTCTTATACTCCACAGACAAATCCATAGAGTTCTCAATTAGGTTTTCTCATCATAGTTTTTAATGTATATCTGAACCATCTGCCTAATAGAAACTATAACTTCCTATTCATAACATACATAGTCATTAAATTACTTTACTGAATATAAAAATCATTACAAGAAAATTCCCAAATACTGTATTATTCTAATTCCATTGGAAATATGGAAACATAAACACTGGTACATAAGTGAGATACATTATCTCCCACTAGGTTTTTGAAAATAAACCTTCATATAAACCTCATAAATAATACCTATCTTCATATCATTGGTAAGGAAACCTAATTAAATGAAAGTTCATACTCTCAGTAAGGGTAAACAAAGGATACATGTATGCATAGACAAGAGAATAATAGAATGAGAACATGGTAAAACAATTTGAATATCATACCCCAAATATCAAATATGATAAAATTAAATAATGTAATATTATCATTGATGGTCATTAGACACGAATCATATGGAAATAAAATAAATAATCCATGAAATCATAACATTGGAAGATAAAATGGAGTTGTGGAATACACACAATCATAAGATATGATTTTCATAGTAGCCAGGGAATTGTGTCCAATGCCATCTTAGTAGAATGGTTTCACTTACCATACCATCCTAATAGTCATGGTTCACTCCCAAGGACATATTATCAACTTGAGTTAACTCCTCATACAATATTGGTAGTTATGGTTAACTCCCATGGCCCTCTTAGTAGCCAAGTATCTCTCCCAATATCAGCTTAGTCTATCCCATGAGATATAAATCTTTACCCAATGATTGGAGGGATACATAGGTCCCTCCCATATCATAATGAAACCATACATATATAATAAACATTTATATCATAACTAGGAAATGAAATGGGTTTCATAATAATGAAATCATACCATAACTTGTGGAAAATGAAATAAGTTTCCTAATCATTTTATTAAATCATAACCCCTGAAAAGATGCATTTTTCATAGATATATAACCTATGAAAAGAGGTGGGTTTCAAAAACATAATTTAATCAATGAATAAACAATTAAAATAAATATTATGATTGTAATCATTATGTCATTTCTTTTAAAGGCAAGAGTTACAATAATGGATTCCATCTTATATGTGGAATAATATTGAATGATATTTTAAAAACATTTCCATAAGAAAATATCATAACACGTTGAAAAATGATTTTTAAAAAATAATCTTTTTGAAAACTATTATATTTGAAAATAATCATTAAAAATTATAATATATGCTTGAAAATATAATTTAAAACCAATTTCCATGAAACTTATAAGGATGTTTGTAACTCGATTCAAAATTATTTTCAAAGAGAACATATAAAACACTCTTAAAAACAATTTAAAATGTATAACCCATTAAATAAAGATCATATAACGGATATATAAATAACCATAAATTTTATTTTAAAATTAATAGAATAAATTTATAGTTTGTATATACACCACATGATAGAAAGTAGTGATTAACGTGGAATGTATCTCACATACATAAAAGGTTAGTTAAAATTACCTTACCATGTGTCTTGAATCTCACTGTACACATTCAAAAATCCTGTATAATAATTATATGTTTATTATAGATATATTATTGAATCATATTAATATATCTAATACCATATATCATTATATTATTTCTATATATTAATCACTTGTTAACAATAACATTCAAAGGTTTCACTTCAAGGAATATCTTTGTTCTTTGCATGTGTCTAAAATTGTAATATCATTGGTCCTTGTACATATATCACGATTTTCATAGTTTAAAACATGATATAAATATAATTTATTTTCCTTATATTTATATTAAAGTAATCTTAATGAAATTGAAGTATGAAATGAAATAATCTTTTCATTGGAACGTTAGGTCATACATATGCATGAAAGATTATTCCTTTTTATTGTATTTTTGAAAGAAAGATAGTAAATGACATATAATAATATATATATATATCATTATTTTAGTATAATTTTTATTTCATATATAATATAATTTCACAAAAAAAATTCATAATTAATTCTATGTGTTGTGTGATTGGATCGCATCGCTTTGAGGGGGTGGTAGTCTGTACATCCTTAAATGAATGTTTCATATTTAAAGAAGATAGAATGTATAAAAAGACATGTTAAAATTAATTTTAAAAAATAAATACTTTATAAATATGATAAATATTATATGAAATCATATTTTACATCATAATATCAAGAATTATTTGTGGTAACGGAAGAATGAACATTCAAAATTTTGTGAGGCAGTATTTTTTCATACACAGAAATTGATTGTTTTTTACCCATGACGTGGAAGTATGTGAATGTGTAGTTCAAACACATAGTATTAACAAATATCAGAATATTTAGCATACTGTTGTTTTATAATAATTTAATAATAAGAATGGATGGTATTGAGAATAAAAATATGATAAAATAGCTTGAGTTTCACTCCCAGATTTTTGAGTCCATTATTTTTTTGAAGTCCTATATTGGTTCTTAGATTTCCCTTGGTTTGTAGGTGTTCTGGGTTTAAAATATTTGTACCTATTGTGTTATTGACCTATGACCTTAGTCTTGGGGGTATTTTAATTCACATGGATTCCTCTTTTGTCAATGGGATGGTACAGGGTTGAGGTGCATCTGAGTAGGATTTGTAATACTCCTAATGGCACCACTTTTGGGGTATGTTGTTGAGGTGTTTTATACCCATGGTTTGGATGAGTTTTAAGGTAAAACAGATGATTATTTTTGAAAACTTTTCTACCCTATACTTGTACTGTTCTTCCCCCTCAGTTTCCCCCCTTGGAAACCATTGTAATTAGAGGAAAACTAACACTTTTTGGGTGGATAGAACAAGCTGCACGGTTTGGATGCACAGTTTAATAAACAGTGTGACCAAACCGTGCACAAGTGTCCAGGTCATAATTTTTTTTTTAAATTCCACATATTCCCTTGAAGAAATAAAAAAATCCACCACTTCATTCCCTATTTCATTACCTACCTCCATGTAGATCCCCCAATCCCTCTCACCCTCCCTTGTAACTCAACGTTGAAGGGATATTTTTGGGGGAAACTTCAAAATCAAGAAAATAAGTCTTTCTCTCTTTGATTTCTTACTTATATTCGTAGACTATGCCACCCTTTTAGGAAGTTATAAAGTGTCTATCTGTTAGGATTCACCCCTATGGTTTAACCTAGTGTCTTTTTGGTGAAATCATGGGGTTTTAGTTTGTCCTTCACTCCATTGTGGTGTGTCGATGGTGCGATTGATGTTTCCCACAATAGTGTACAGTTAATGGAAAATAAGGTAGGTGATTCCATGTGTAAGGATTCTTGGATGAGTTAGTTTTTGTTGGTTTATATTTTTTTTATGATTATCATTCATTGTGGATTGTGTAAAAATTATATTTGGTAGCATTTGTTAAGATGATGGGTTTTAAGTGTCATTTGTGTGAAAAAATGATTATTTTTTGTGTTTATTCCATGTTGCATTCAATGGGATTGTTTTTGGATTCATGGAATAGTTTTATTAAATGATATTATGGATTAAAATTCTATTTTTTTGTGATATTGGGATGATTTTGGTCTTCCAAGAGGGTTTTTTTTAAGGATTTTATGTGGAAAACATAGTTACACTCCTTGGATTTGTTTTGTGATGGTTTTAAATGGTTTTTTGATTTATGTAAGAGGTGAAACTATGTTGCTAGACTATTTTGGTTGGAGGGAATTTTGAAATGGTCAATTTTAATGAGAAAGTGATATTATGGTATGTCTACTATCTTGGAAAGGTTTTATAAAATTGTTTTATGGAGTTTTTGAAGTGTGACTGAGAAGTAAAACGTGTTGTGGGTTGTTTTGGTGTGAGTATTGTTTCGAAAATTAATTTTATTGAAAAATAGGATCATGTGACATGTGTGTGGGATTTTATGTGTGTGTGTGAATTAGAAGTGGGGTTTTTAAGTGAAAATTTTATTTCATGGATTGTGAACCCCACTTGAATACAAGGGCGAAAACTCGGGTATCTATGTGGGTTGACGTGCCCTAGTTTGCTGCTGATTCGGTGGGGTTTGACCCCTGTTTCCCATAGCGAGTTTGAAGATAACAACAGTAACTAAAATTTGATTATGATGAAATTTGGGAACCACTAGGTTATGGGAATGATCCCTACTACTGTCTTGTGTTCATGAGAACAGATATATGTATAATTACTTTCACCGAGTACAAGGTACCTAGGACACACAATGAGCTAGTGCCTATGGTTGTTTCCCATTGCTAGTGCTCATTAGATATTTAATAATTACCAGTGGAGTATTGTATGTTTGGAAGTATAAATTCAGGGTCTCTGTCCTTATTTTTAAAATTGTTGATTTTTTTTCATGTATCCCACTTGAAAACATATTTTATTTAATATTGCATCTTTTAAATATTTTAATTAGTATTCATTCTTTACAAAGATTGCATGCCTTCTGTATTATAAATATTATCTCAAAAAATATTTTTGTGGTGGAATACTACTGGTATTTGGTTCACACCATACTTACAACAATTGGTGTATGTAGACTTGGTTATTTTTTCATAGGTTTGGGTAATGCTTTTAGTGCCAATGGTATGAGTTTATAGATGTCCTTCTTGGTGTGGTGCTGTTGAGATGGTATGAGGCTAGTGACTCTTTCCATTATGAGGTTCTTGGGAAATCCTTTTTGGTTTTTTTACTTTGTAAGATTCATAAAACATTATTTCAAATTGTATAAATAAATTCTGAAATTTTTTATGTGATGGTTTGGTTTGAAAAATCTATAATTGATTTATTGGATTCGTTGGTTGTTATATGTTTATAAAATTGGTAAATCATACCCAAATTTTATTTTATGACACCCAAGAACTTCTTATATCCCATGGAGATTGGGAATTCCCTTAGGGACCTTCCACTGACTGGGTCGGGTGACATTTTTATGGCGACCAGATTCAGTTAATGACCAGATGGTATTAGAGGGTCATGTTCACTCTTTGTGTCATGTTATTTGGTGAGGAGTCCAGATATTCTAGAGCTAGGATTGTCAGGAGATGACATTCCAGCTATGGTTAGTGTGCCTTTCTCATCAATCCTTTTGATGTGATTCATGTTTCTAGGGGATGTTGGGATTTATCTGTGTCCTTTCGATTTTTTTGGTTTGGTGATGATTTGGGGAAATGAAAAATGAATTTGTTTAATTATCTCAGTGATCTCTTAAGGCCAAGCAAGCCATGTAGAGCCGAGGATATTTTCCTAAAACACTCTCTGTGATAGTGAAGTGATTGGTATATGGACCCCAACCATATTTCCAAGTCACCCATTGAAACTAGTATCTTTTCACATTTTCTTATCTCTCTTCGTGTAGGAATTTTGGAAATTGTTTTTAAAGAAAAAATGACTTGTTTTTATACATGTGATCTCTTAGGAAATGATTATTCAGTATTGAAGAAGTGTATTGATTTCCTAAATTCTAGAACTGAATTATCAAAAAAAATTCTAAAGTGAAAATGGTGTGTTTACACCTCTTTTGAATTCAGGAAATATGTTAATGTTGGTTTTGAATAATTGTTTCCAATTGTATTTTCTAAACTACTGAAAGTTGATTTAATGGGATATAATGTTTTAGGGGACATGTGTAGAGTTTGGAAATGTATTTTTATTTGGTAAATAGATATAATTTGAAAAGTTTTTTGAAGTTTTGGAATCAGGTTTTAAAATGAGAAGTTTTGAGTTCCCAATTTAATAGGGATTTAGAAGATGAGGTTTTTCAAGAAATTAGATGTGTTTTGAAATAGGATGAAATGTTTTGAAATTAATGTACATGAATTGAAATTGATTTTTTATTAAATTATTGGTGATATTTTGGAATGTTTCGTAAGATGTTAATTGTGTTTTGATTTAGTGGATAGTGTACTTCTGAAAAAACGAAGTATCGGTTTAATGTTTTTGTTTTGAAAAGCGGAAGGAATTTTTGTTTTATCCTTTCGTATTTTGGTGAGGGACCACATGCATGAGATTATATAGAATGTTGGATGGTAATGGAAATTAAGCGATGAGTGGAGGGATGGATTTGAGGAGTATGCCCAATGTGGCATCGAAAGCTTGTGTCAGGCCCAAGGGGTACAATTGGTGGATGTGCAAACCATCGAAATGTTTGTTTTCAAAGAGTTGATTTTGAAGGAAAACCTCATGTCTTGATGATGGGTTTGGGATGGTGTGTCTTACATGATTTTTGAAATGTTTTTTTGTGGATTATTTTATTCTAGGAACCCCTCCTGTTAAAATAGTTGTTGGGGTTTGTTTCTTGTCGGTAAAATGGGTTGAAGGGCTGGTTAGTGGTCTCCTTATAAGAAATGTTTCATGATTCCTTTACAGTGGATCAAATCTTGTGTTTAGATCAGTTTTTTATATTTCATGACTAATTGAACAACATGGTTGGGTCATTGGGTTCTCTCTTTGGATAAGTCATGCATACATTAAGGGTTACTTCACAACTAAAGTGGAACCTGGATTGTTTCACCGTTGGAAGATCCTATTGTTGATCAATGCAATAATTTTCTTTCCTGACCCTTATAGATTGAGTCCACAACATTTTTCTTTCTTTTTTTTGGGTACCCTTGTGTAGGGAGAGTTGTTTCATGATTCTGAAAGTGTCTTTAGTTTCTTAAGTTAACTTAGTCCTCAAAGGTGACAGTAGTTCATGATTTTTAGAGCTGGATGTTCTCTAAGAGGGCCTCTGGGTCCCTCATCCATATTTTGGATGTGAGGGCTGATTTTTAACCACTAGTGTGGAAAATATTATCAAGAGAGGATATTGTTGTTGTTTTCAGGAATCATCTGTTGCTTGGGACTTGGCCTAAGATCCAAATCATTTTCATTCCTCTATCAGTCGCAATCGTCACGTTCGGTGATGCCTTGAGATGATGGGTCGTAATTTTACTATAAAGGTGAAGGTTATTCAATCCTCTGAAAGTATCCTCTATTTGGAAGTGTGTATCAATCCAAATAATCTCAAATTCCTCTATTTAGAGTATGGTGTTTTCATATGTCATTTTTTCTTTTACATTTCTAATTTGAAGAAACAAGGGGGGATGTGTTTTCAACTTCTAAGCCCTTGTTTAGGTAAAATTTTGAGAAATGGTAATGTGAGGTTGGAGTGTGCTATGTCTCAATGAACCCATCTGGGATCTTGGTGTTATTGTTTGTGTCACCAGAAGAAGAAATTCACATTGGGGTTTTCTAAAGCCAGACTGTGGGTCCAAAGATGCTTCAATCATTGGACCTCCAGCCATAGATCTTGGAGTAAAGATGGCACGTAGTCTAGGAAAATCAAGGAGTTGTTCAAAAAATTGGGAAAAATTTTGTCCCTAGTATGAATGATCCAAATAATTTAAACCTTTTATGTCTTTATATTGCATTAGTTGTTCCCATTCCGTGGAAAGAGGTGGGACGACCTCATTTTCAGGTTATCACGAATGTTCATGCCTTCCACCTTTAGTTTATTTTGAGTTATTAGAAAAAGGATCAAAATATTGATAGATATTTTGAGCGCATTATTTTCAAATGGGAGTTAGTAATCATGAACCATAAAATCATAGAGATAAAAGGACCCACATAGATAGTGCACAATTTCTCAAACCGTGCAGACTAACCGTACGGTCGTGCCTACTCCTTAGATATTGGGGTCTTTAAATTTCAGACCATTATAGTAAGTTTAGATTTTTGGTTTTTATGGTAGGGACACCCATTATGGGTTGAATCTATGTTATTTCTAAAAAAATAATGAAATTATTCCTTTTATGTCGGGGAGTCCGTTCAGGCCTCCTGTTTTAGTGTTCTGATTCCTTCTCGAGAAACTTTATGCTGTCTCTTATGTTGGGATTTCCATCTATGTCTCCCTATATCAATAAATCGGTTTTGTCCTTGGTCTTATCCTGAAAATATGTAGTCTCATTCATAGATATTTAATTTACATCTTCTTCCATGGGTAATCATTGGGAATTGAGTGTGCTCAACAGTTTTATTGAAGTAAAAATATGGTAACTCTATTTGATGTTTCTGTTCATTTTGTTAAATTTCATTAGTCCTATTTGGATAGTGATTGAGGTGTTTAATTTTGGGGTAAAATCAGAATGTTATTGATCATTCTAGGGATGTGGGGTATATTGTGGATAGTGAGAGTATTCCATCCTTGATTGATGAACTCGAGACATGTTAGCCATTTAAGGGGGGATTAAATAAGGAAACGGAGTCCATTTTGGTCTATCGGTTGGGTTTGTTTTTTTTTATTTTGACCTTACTGTGGATTTATGGGGGTCGACTGTTTTATGGTGGGTATAATTATAAGAACCTTATTTTCTATTCTATGATTTGTTTGAATTTCTCTTTTCGTTCTTAGCATTATTTTGGTTTCCAAGTGTTCCATGTTTAAAATTTTGGTGCCTCCTGTGTTATTTATATATGATCATAGTATTGGGTATTTTTTGGTACTTGACCTCATATTTTTTCAAATGGATGATATGAGTACGAGGTGGTTTTGAGATGGATTTGTGACACTTTTAGTGGCACTTCTTGTGGGTTATTTTGTTGTGGTGGTCTTTACCCATGAGTTGGATGAGTTTTAAGGTGATAAAGGATGGTTCTTTTGGGCATGTTTCTCCCCTATACTTGGCCAATATTTTACTCTAGGATTCCACCTTGTAACCCCTTTTAATTAGAAGTTAAAAATCAATCATTGGGTTTCCAGAATGGGCCACATGGTATGGCCGCACAGTTTACTAAACTGCGAAACCAAACCAGGCACAGATGTCCAGCTCATATAAATTATTTTGAAATTTAACGTTTCCCTTCTATAAATAAACATAATATGTACCCTTAACTCCCCATTTTGTTACCTACCTCCATGTATAGCCCCACGATCTCTAACCCTCCCTTGGAACACAACATTGAAGGGAGGTTTGTTAGGGGAAACATCGAAATCATGAAATTATGCCTTTCTCTCTTTGATTTCTTCCTTATCCTTAGGTTTTCTTCCACACGTTCAATTAGTTATAAAGTTTCTAGTAGTTAGTTTTCGTACCTAGTGTTTATCCTTATATATTATTGGTTAAATCATGTGGTTTTAGGTTGGTTTTCACTCCCTATGGTGTGACGATGGTGAGATTGATGTTCCGCACAATGGTTTGAAGTATTTGGAACAAATGGTAGGTTATTCCATGTGTAATAATTATTAGATTAGTTAGATTTCCTTAATATATATTTGAATAATGATTATATTACACTTCTCATGGTACGAAAATTATTGTTGGCAGCATTTGTTAAGAGGCTGATTTTTAATTGGCAGTTTTGTGAAACACTGAATATTTTTGGTTTGTATTCCATGTTCTGTAGATTGGAGTTGTTTTATAATTCATGGAATTGTTTTATTAAATGATATTATGGATAATAATTATGATTTTATGTGAAATTATTATGAGTTTTTTCTACAAATATTTTTTGTAGAAGAATTTTATTTTAAAAACATGGTTACACTCCATATAATTGATTTGTGAATGTTTTAAATGCATTCTTGATTTATGTAAGAGGTGGAACTATGTTGGAAAACTATTTTGGTTGGAGGGTAATTTAGAAATAGTCTATTTAAATTTGACAGGTTTGTTATGTAATTTTTACTATTTGGAAAATGATTTATAAAATTGTCTTGTTGATTTGGTGAAGTGTGAAAGAGAGGTGAAACAAGTTTTTGGCTATTTTGGTGTGATTATGATTCCCATAATTAATTTGAATGAATAAGGGGATCATGGAACATTTTTGTAGGATTTCTTGTGTGTTTGTGACTTGTAAGTTGTAGTTTCATGTAAAAATTTTATTTCATGGCTTGTGGAACATGTTTGGGCACAAGAGGGAAAACTTAAGTATTTAGGTTGGTGGACATGTACTAGTATGCTAGTGATCCCATGGGGTTTGGTCCCAGATTCACATAGAAAGTTTTATGATAACAACACTAACTAAAATATTATGATAATGATGTTAGGGAACCACTATGTTATGAGCATTCTCCATAATTGTGGCTGGTGTGCATGAAAATATATAGTTGTATGGATACTATCACTGAGTACGAGGTACTCGGGACCCACAACAAGCTAGTGCCTATGATAGTTTCCAGTTCCTAGTTCTCATTAAATATTTAATACTTTCCATTAGCATACATTATGTTTGGATGGATAAATTCAGTATCTCTTTTATTATTTTTAAAAGTATTGATTTCTATTAAAATATCCCACTTGAAAACGGATTTTATTTAAAGTAGCATCTTTTAATAATTTTTATTCGCATTTCTTGATTGCAGAATTTGCATGATTTATGTCATAAAATGGTTATCACATGGAATTTTTTTTGTGGTGTCTTCCTACAAGGATTTTGATCACACCATAGTCAAATATTTGGTTGTAATTAGAATTGGTTATTTTTTCATAGTTTTGGGTAAATATTTTAGTGAAAATGTTATGAGTTTCTAGAAGTTCTTCTTGGTGTGGTGTCATGGAGATGGCTTGAGGGAAGTGCCTTTTTCCATGAGGAGGTTCTTGGGATGTGATTTTTGGTTTTGTTACTTTTTAATAGTCTTTAAACATTGTTTTTAATTTTTTAACTCCATTCTGAAATTTTTTAAAGGATGGTTTGGTTCCAAAAATCAAGATTTTTTATAGGATCCATTGGTGTAATGTATTTATAAACTCAGGTAAATTGTTCCAAAATTTGATTTTATACTACCCAAGAACATGTTTCAGCCTATGGGGATCGATGATTCCATTTGGTTCTTGCCACAAGATTGTTCAGGTGATGTTTTCATGGAAACCAGATTTAGTTTGTGATGTTATCTCTTCTTTGATTAACTCATTTTTGTATTCAACAAAGTACATCCATTGATGGAATTATTCCAAAATGGTGGCCTCATGAAGGTATTTAGGATTATTGGGAGATTTTTTGGAAAATATCGGATGTTCTTAGGTTGTTTGAGAGGCGTTTGGAACTATGATAAGATAAGGACTTTTATAGTGGAGGAGGAGCGGAACTCCGGTAATATTTTGGATAAGGGAATCCCCAACCACAGTTGTTTATTGAATGTGGATCCAATAATGGTAAACATTATATAGAAATGAGGTAATGATAGAAATATGTCCATAAAAGTTCTATTCAACATGTTTTAAATTCATATAAGGTCATATGCTTAAGGTTTAGTCAATTGTTAAGCGTAATTTTATCTAAATCGCTGTAATTAATTTTAATTACCTTTACTAAATATTTTATTAAATTAAAACGTTTATCATACTATAAATGTTAAATTATGAAGATTAATTTTATTTAATCCATATTCCAAATTCAAATTACAGAAGTGGATGAATTTAATTTAAATTTAATCTCGTATAGAGGATGACAAAAAAGGTAGTCAAAGTAAAAGATGCTCAAATGATTGCTATGTTTTTAGGACTAATTAAATTGTGAAATTCATTTAAATGAAATAAATTTGATAAATTTATAAAAAAAATATAATTAAAAATTAATGTAAATTTATAAAATAACATATCTTTATAAATAAATTAGAATAAAATATTTTTATGTGTTAAATTTCAGTACTTTTCACTATTTATTATGATACAAAACATCACAAAAAATACCAAAAATTAACCATAACATAATTTTATGTTTTTATTTAAATAATTAATTTAATGTGGACATATATAATTTATAAAATTTCCAATATTTAAAATTTAATTTGGTTTCCCAAAAATAGGTTGTAAAAGAACGTTAATAAAAATATAGGCTTTTATGTGTAAAATTTGATTTGTTTTTATATTAGGCCTATAAAATTTTTTATATTAATATCAAAAAATTGGTATAGTATAATATATATATATATTACATTAATATCCCTGACTAATTAAAATTAATTTAATTTATTAGTATAAATATTTTTTGTGAGCCTCAAAATAGTTTTCAACAAAAATATCCCTTTTATATTCAATTGTTTTTTATATACATTTTTACAAAAAAATTGTTTTATATTTTTTAAAACCAAATAATTTCATATGTTTGTTAATATTATTGATAAATTCTAACTTTAAAGCAATGTTAAGTCTTAATATATTAAATTATATTATTTTAATAATATATCTTTGTTTATTAACACTCAGTCAGGTGTGTTATGAAAGAGTTCGATGATAGTAATTCTTACATGTCATGTATACTAACCTTAATGTTATGTGTAGAAATATATAACCATTATATTTCTTGTTGTTCATGATTAACATGTAATTTCGTATAACTTAGGTCTAACATAGTTCGTAAATATATATAATATAATTATTATTATTGTCATTTGAAATGAAAAATATCGAAAACAATATTGTAATTCAAAAAGTAATAATAAAAAATATTGGGGTGTTAAATTATACCCCTCTTAAATAGAATATATCCTTTGAAATTCATGTGGGGTATTAATGGGTTAACACATAAAGGATAATTTCAAAAAAAACCACATAGGATAAATTAATATGATAAATTCTTTTTAAAAAGGAATGTTAGAAACAAAATGTATATCCAATGTAACATATAACCCAGCTTCCACATGGGAGAACATAGGTGGAATGTGAAAACATGGAAATGGAAGATAAATTTAAACATCATGTTCCGATGTAGAGTAATAGAGAATAATGTCACAAAATTGTTAAAATTAAAAAATACAGAAATCTGTAATGAAGTAAGATACCATATTATTCATTTGGAACAATGGTTATTGGGAAAATATTTAGGTTTTGAGATCATTTTTTCTATATTTAAATACATTTGAAGAAAAAATATTCTTTTTTGTTTTCAAGATAACATCACCCTTTATTTTTACATTATTCTCACCACCTCTTACACCAAAAATGAAGGTGAATGTTTCATTCTGAAATCACTAATAGATCGTGAGATTCATTATATGAAATACCACAATAATCTGTTGGTATCAACACTAGGTTTTTATAAAAGGTAATCCAATATGCGTAAATAATCACGTGGTGGGACTATGCATTAGTCGTACAAACTTCATCCAATATTTAAAATAATATTTACATTCACAGATAACCTTATTAAAATACTGAAAAATGAAAATCCAAAACCTTAGAAATAGGGTACCAAAATCAGTATATCATAAATCATATGTTGATTTTCCCATTTCAAACAAGGGAATAACTTCATCATATATTCTATTAAAACATAGAAATGACCAAAATTTCCATAAATACTTATTATAATCATGTATGTGTCCTGATTTAAATTTATATTAGATATAGTCATTAAATACAAAAAATTGTTGAAAAACATATAGAATATACCATTGCTAATATTTCAACAATTATGTACAATGTAATCAGTACTGTCCAATTTACTTATCAATATCCAAAATATCATTATACAAACAACATAATAATATCATAAGAAACTTGTTATGGGTTATCAAATCTTCTTCAAAATATCATGATGTCGTTAAATCACATTTCCAGTCCATCGGAATAATTCAACAAAATCATGTAAATATATATCCAAAAACAAAAACTGAACAATACACACATATTTCACCATACAAACTACATAATTATTGACTAAAAATTCATAATAAAAATGTATTACACTTCATCGATAATACATAAGAAGGATAACACATCCTATTATATAATTCCTCTTTCATTTGACATTTCCTCTATATAATAATTATCATCAACAAGATAACCATTACTCGTACCACCATACATTTTCTCTTTAGAAACATTTCAATGAGGAGATAAATTTTAATAACGATAGTTCATTACAATCATAATGCATTTAACCATTAATTATTTCACAGGGAGTCCAATATTTTCATCCATTTGGTTTGTCAAACACTTCATTTTTTACTTTGCATTTACTTTATTTGTGTCCATATTATCCCTAGTCAAAATTTATTCTGATTCCACTAAGACATTCACATAGGTGGTTCATTCCAAATTATTGGCATAAGAGAAACTAAATATTCTTTTTTATTTGGTCTCTATTTCATAAACACTCAAAAACTCATTCCTTATCATATTTATTGAGTCCGAGATTTAGTTAAGGTACATGTTATTGATCAACTTCATTGTAATTGATTTGGTATGGTCACAACAACCTTCACTTCACTAGTCATCCCATTTAACTATGCATTAGAAACATTTCTATCAAATTCAACATTAATATACTCTCTTAAGATTCCATATATTTTCAAAAACTCAAAATAATTTAATAATAAATTATTATCATTGTGAGGAACCACATAATCCTGAAAAGTATTTTATTGGTTGTCTCTATTTTGAAACTATTCTATATATCTAACACCTTAGATTTATATTGGTTTACATGTTGTCTTACTCTATTAAAATCATATATAATGGTTTATGAAGAGTTTTTTAATTTCCAAAGCATATCCCCATAGAGATTCAAACTTGATGTGCATCGATGCCCCTTGTCATGTACTTGATTACCCTAAGGTAGGCCCAACACATATTTTTGGAGTTATTACCCCCAAGGTAAATCTATACCCTAACTACATATAATTATAGTATCCATAAATGGATGTATTCCTAGGAAACCACTCAGTCAATCATTTACCAAAATTCATGGACATTTTATGATACATTTAAATTTCTTGAGACTTATCCTTATACAAGACCTTTTAGTTTTCACAAGGGTTTTCACATCCTATTTTCCAAAGATTAACTAAAACTTATCTCCAATTCAAACTATAATGATATAGTCTAACCGTATATAGAAATTATAACAGTTTCTATATTAGTTATAATCTTACAAAAATAGACACTAAATGACTGTATTAGTGTAGTGTCATCTAAAACAAAGAAACAAAAACCCGCATACATATGTGACCTACATTATCTCCCATTGTGTTCGACATTACAAGAACCATTCTTAGATATATCATAAATTTTACATATATTCAAAACCATGAAAGGAAACATAAAAAAGGGGTTATCTTAAATGTTATGTAAGGGTAAACAAGTGAAACATCTAAGCCTAAACATGAGATTAAGAGAATGAATGTGAAAAAAACATTTTATGATCATACACCTTATATAAAATATCAAAAAGATGAATCATGGAATAAATAATTATAGTTTATAATAGCTGAATCATATTAAAATAAAATACATAATGCATGAAAACATAAAATAGGAATAAGACATGGAATTGTGGAAAACACATTAACAAATGATATGATTTACATGGTAGCCAATGCATCGCTACGGAGACCATATCAGTTAAAGGGGATCACTAACAAAACAATATTAGACATAATGATTCGCTTCCATGACCATCTATGTAGCTTGAGTTCACTCCTAATACAATATACATAGTCATGGTTCACTATCGTGGCCATATTAGTTGTCAAAGTTCACTCCCAAGAAAATATTTGTCTATCTCAAAAGATATAAATCATTACCAAATGCATTGGAGGTAGATATAGGTCACAAACATCTCATAATAAAATAATAAATACATCATAAACATATAATATCAAATGAAATAAAATGGTTTTCATAAACATGAAATCATACATTAACTTGTGAAAAAAGAATCAGGTTAAATAATAATTTAATAAATTCATAACCTATGAATAGAATAAGGTTTCATAGATATATAACCTAGAAAAATAATTGGGTTTCATAAACATTATATCAAAAATATATACAAAATTAATATCAATAATATAAATGGACCCATTAGATCATTTCAATGAAATCTATTTGTATCACCAATGGATTTCATCTTCTAGGGGAAATAATATTGAAGTATAATTTAAAAATATTTCTTGGGGAAAATATCATTATTCATTGGAAAATGAATTATAAAAAACCCCCCAAAAACTATTTTATGGGAAAATAAAACTGAAAAATATAACAAAATCTTAGAAAAAATTTGAAAATCGTTTCCCTTCAAACATATATTGAAGCTTGAAACCCATTTCAAATCGTTTTTCCTTGCCAACATATAAATGATCATTAAAAACTTGCAAAACATTTACCCCAATAAAGAATGATCATTAATAAAATATTTAAATAATAATAATAATTGAATATATTCAGTAGTAGTATATATAAGGAAGAAGATAAAATAGTGGTGAACATAGAATTTATCACATTGATGTAAAAGGTGAGTTGAAATTCCCTTACCTTGTTTCTTGGAACTTGATGTTATTAATCAATCCCCTTGTATAATAAAAATAATAATATTATAAATATTTCACAGAAATATATTCTAATATTGAATAACATACATGATTGGATTATGAAAATATATTATATGTTGTTAACAATTCTATGTTAATGTTTCACTTCTGGTGATATCCTCTTTATTCTTTACATGTGTCATGATTTGTTATATATTTGGTCCTTATACATATATAATAATTTATTGACTATAAAACATGATATAAATGTTACATATATTTATTATATGTGTATTCTAATAATATATTGTCATATAAGTATGAAATTAAATACATTGTTCAAGGAGATGGTAGGCCATACATAAGAATGAACGATGTTACTATTTTATTATCTTATTTCATGAAATATGATAAATGACATATAATTATTTATGTACGTATATATATAATTATTTTAGTAGAATTATTATATAATGGAAATCATTTAATATCACTAAAAACATCCTTAATACAATACATGTATTGTGTGAATGGATCACATCACTTTGAAGGGGTGATAGTCAACACTTCCTTAAATGAAATTGATGTATTTAAACTAGATAAATCATATAAAGGTATGTGTTGTAAAATATTTACATAATATTGAATACAGTATTAATATTATTAATATTATATACAAATATTTCATCTATCATAATTTCCATCATGATTAGTGGTAATGGAAGAATGAAAAATAATAATTTGATGATGTGGTAGTTCGATGTAGACAGAAACAATATGGTTGTTTCCCATTAGATTGATGTGTGTGTGTGTGTAGTTAGAAATATAAGTATAAAAAATATACTTTTATTAAGGATAATACTATTTTTTATAATAAATGAATAATGAGAGTGTAGTTGATAGAGAATTAAAATAATATAAGAGACTGAGGGAGGAATTTACCTCTTTTTTGGGTAACTTGTTTTGGATATCATCAAAGGATTTCCTAAAATTACATTCTAGAAAAATTTATGCTTCAAAGAGGAATTTATTTATTTTGGGATACAATTTTGGAAGATCTTGGTCGAAATTATGTGACTGGAGAGGTGTATGGAAATAGGAGGAGAGGAGGCCTATTATAGTGGAGGACGAGTGGAACTCTTATAGTATTTTGGAAAACAGAAACCCCACCCATGTTGCTTTATTGAACATGGATCCAATTATTGCAAATATTTAAGGCATGATATTATATGGTCAAAATATTTCCATCCCCTAGATTTTAGACAAGTGTATAAGTCATATTAGGCCTTATTTTTAGGGTCTGGTCACTTGTCATTCTAAATTGAATCTTAATTGTTGTAATTAAGTTTTATTAACTTTAGTAATATTTTTGATAAAAAAAACGTTCATATTATTATATATTATAAATAATTATTATAGAAAATAATTAAATCTTTTTTAAAAATTTAAATCCCACAATTGGAAGAAATTAATTTAAATTTAACTAGAAAGATGGTACGACAATGCGGGCTTCTAATGTAAATTGTGTAGAAAATTCTATTAGGTTTTTTATAAACAGTTTTATTGTAAAATTTACTCCATTGAAATAATTTGGATAAATTGATAAAAATGGAATATAATTAAAATTGAATATAAAATAATTTGTATAATTTACCCACATAAATAAATTAGATGAAAATGTGGTTTGTGTTAGGTTTTAGTATTTTCACTATTAATTAATAAGTAAAACCTCCTAGAAAAATACCAAAAATTCACCATAACCTATATATTTTCTATTTAATTAATAAATTATGCTTATTTCAATATTTAATTATTATTAAAGTTCAAAAATATGGTTTTAAAATACATCCCTCATCAAATGGTGATAAAAGAATGTTATTAATGATATAGTCTTTCATATATAAAATTAAGATTGTTCTTACGTTAGGCGTATATAATATATTGGATGAATATCCAATATATTTTATTTAAAAAATAATATATATATATATATATGTATTAGAATAATATGACTCACTAAATTTAATTAACTTATTTTATTAGGACAAAACCACTTTGTGAGCATAAAAAGAGATTTCTATAAAAAATATTTCATTTAAATAAAATTGGTTTATAAATTAACTGTAAATAATGAATTCATTTTATATTTTTGTAAAACAAATGTTTTCATGAGTTAATTAATATTTTTCCTAACCTTTAACATAAATACTAGGTTATATCTTAATATATTAAATAATTTTATGTTTATAAAAAATTACAGTTTGGTAAAACTTGGTCATTCGTGTTACGCAAGGAATCGAGGAATGTTAGAATTATATGTAATGTAATATGACCACATTGTTCTGTATATTTGAACCTACTATGAATATTTCTTGTAGTTATCAATTAACATGGAATTTGATATAACTCAATCCAAACATAGTTATTTAATATATATATATATATATAATAACTATTTTTCAGTGTTTTATGAAATGTTAGAAATAAAAAATAATAAATTAACACACAAACAATTGTTCCCAAAATCTTGATTTTTTTAATATAAAGAATTTTATTAGGATATCCCACTCCTAGGATTACAATATTAACTTATTATACCCCAAATATTACATATATTTTATTTTTAGTTTTTTGGCTACATCGATTAATGTGACACTCCACTTATAGGTATGTGATGAAACACTCCATAGTGGTAAATACATATTTTTCATGTGTGACAACATGATATATGGAGTGGTTATTTATTACTTCCATGGAGAATTTTCAATACATTATTATCTAATCAGGAGAAAATTATTTACATTCATTTCAGTATTGAGAAATAATTTCCAAACCATGGGGATTGGGAATTCTCTTCAGGCATTGGTACAGACTCGTTCAAATTTATAGACATGGGTAACTATTGATTATTTATAATATATAATAATATTTAATCCTAGCCATGACTATGAATGGGCTCTTAATCCGAGAAAAATCTAATAGGAATAATAAATAATTACTCATGATATATAGAAAACAATAAATATTATTAAAACTCTTGGCGGATACTATAGAAAATGTTTTAATGATCATTGAGGGACATACCAATACTCAATAATATGATTCCAAATTTCTTGTAAAATACACCTCATATATCCATCAATTTTATAATACAATATCTGAGAGGATCATTGTGATGGAAGAGTTTTACTAAACACTATGTTGCCAATAAACGTTCCTACATTAAATTTGAGAACATGATAATGAAATCCAAAAACACTACCATGAACTGATCTAGTAAGACAAAGAACATGAATTATAGGATTCCTCTGAAAAACATTATCTATTTCATGAAACATAACTAAATAATAGTGAAATAAAACTGTCTCAAAAACATATAAATATTGTATTTGGGGCATCATATTCATTTATCCTTATCTAACAAAATATTGAAAATAATCCAACCCCTAAAAATTAGCTATCATAAATCAAATAATAAACTAAATCATCTATCCTATGAAAATGAAAATATTTCTTTTCCTTCAACGGAATGTCACATTTAGTCTATGAATAACACAATAATACTATCTCAATTCTTTTCTAACATGATTAGATCACCGCATAGTGATACATTGGTCTAGATGAAACCCTTATTCCTAAAATAATTGATCAAAACTGAAAGGACACATAGATCATAATATAATATCATGATATTTTTAAAAAATAATATGTTTAAAATCAAAAAATATATGCTACATTAAGCATAATAGAACCGTCAAATATTATTATATAACCTTTACGACCTTTCAATTTAATTGGTGCGAATTAATAGGATTAAATAATTTATAAATTACATACAATGATCATACTCAATATATATGTATTGATTAAATCTTAGGAAATAAGGTCTCCATTTTTTATTAAAGTCATTTTATGCATCAAATATATATTTTCATCATAAAATGGATTTTTTAATTTTTATCAGAAAATAATATATATATATTATTATATTTTAGCAAATGTATATGATAAAAATATAATTTCTAAAATCTGAATATCATTATTATCTTAAGGTTAAATTATAAATGTTTTCTAAAAATATTGATTTTTCAATGAGTATTTAAAAATACTAAATTTTAAGGAAAAAAATATTTTCATTAAAAGTATCTATAAAGTAAAATAATTTTTTGAATTAGTTCTATAACCATGTTATTTAATTATTATTAAAAATTATAAATTTATATTACTTATAACTATTTTAATACTTGAATTTTGTGTAAACACACTTTTATTCTTAAAATGGACTTTTCAAAGAAATTTTATTTCATCTATTTTTACAAGGATTTTTTTAAATTAAATGATACCATTTTTGTGGATTGAGTCTATAATTATGGATTCAATATTTTTGAATCTAGGAGACCAAATTTATTATATAGTTATAATTTAATTTTTATTAATATTAATAGTAACCATAGAAAATAATTATCACCATGATATAGGTGAACTGGGTTAATTAAGGATAACAATAATATGATAATGACTAAAATGTAACTCTAACACTTATATTAATTTTAATTTAAGTGTATATTTCATCTAAAATAATAAAATTTTAAATATTTTACCAATTTTATAATTTTTTCCATTATTTAATCCTTTGTAATATTTTTTGTAATGAAAAGATAAATATTATGTTCTATTTGTTTCATTATATATGAATGTTTGACATATAGTTAAAAATAATGTGTCTTAGGATATGAATAATAATTTAAATTTTATATAATATTTTATCATTATAATTTAGTTAAAAATTTTAGTTCTAAAATAAAAACATAAATTCTTGCACAACGCTGACACAGTATTTATTCAATTAACTGAAATAAAAAATAAATGAATTTATAATATTAAAGATATATAATTTTAATGAATTATTATATTCCTTGAATTTTTTAGATTAAAATAACATATTTGATATGTTTTAAACAACTATAGTCTTATTCCTTTAAATATTGTAGTTTTATAATTGAAAATAAATGAATAGATTTAAAAAGTCCATTAATGATATTTTATAATAAATAATTTTTTTTAATTTATTTACTATTCCGAAATATTATATCATTTTAAAAGTTATTGGAATATGATATTTAATATTAAAATAGATCTATTGAAGGACCGATTTTAATTTTTTAGTAGATATATTGACCCCTAAATATTATAAACCATGTTATCATAGTAATTGTCAAAAAGGTTTGTGTGGGTTAAAACAAATAATATATGGGTAACATATTATATCTAAACATATCTGAATTAAATTGCATGAGATTATTTTTACTCATCATCATCTAATATTATAATATTATATATTTTCATCCATATGAATATGTAAATTTATTTATAATAATTTAATAATTTATGATCTTCGATGAGTGCCCCTCCCCACTCATATAAAAGGGAACCTCCTCTCATATTTTTTTTACACATCAAATGAATTTTGGGATCATAGTATAAAAACCCAAACGTCTTCCTAAAACACGACCCTATTTTGGAGGTTTTAATATTTCAATAAGACTAACCATACAAGGATGAATGTGTAAAGAATATGAAATTTTACAAAGAAGGTGTATATAGTTTAGAGAAATGATTCTATTTTATTTCATCTTCCTCCTCCATTAAATATCCCTCAACAATGATTATATAAAATAGATAATTTTATCCAATATATTTATACATTAATTTTATTACGAAATTTTAATATCCACAACCTATCCTCCATGATCGAGTTGTTTTTTACATGGCCTCAAGCATGCCTCCCCGTACACAGGAGGTTGCTAACAAGTATCAAGGGTCCAAATCCTTTAGTGGAGGGTCTATACCATCTGTATCATGTCATGATACTGATAAATAATAACATAAACATAAAATTAAAATCAAATTATATGTGAAATTCTAAAGATGACATAAATGGAATAATAATAAAAACAAAACAAGGACATCATATATATGTAAATATTGTAAATAATGTCAGTAGTAGACGTCTTGCCTAGATTCTATCCATAGAAAACCGCTTCAGCCAACTCAATCTGATCATCCATCCACCATAGGGGGTTTCAATGTATTTGAGACTCCATTCATATAGTCTATAATCTCCATGAAATTACAATCTAGATATTGGGGGCAAGACTCAATAGAAGTCCACCAATGACCCTTATCATAGGTTTAAAAAATCTATAATTATATTACACGAACAAAAAAATGGTATCGATGTAACTAAAGTATTTAACAAGTGCACCAACCACCATTGGGGTCCTCAGGAATTGGATATACCTACTTCAAAACCATTCCCATTGAATTATACTTGCTTCATCATAAGGCCCAATATATCATTGGTAACAATAATGAAACATCGTCTTTAACTGGATTTCCCCAGGATTATGACACATTCCATCAGTCCACACAGTCTGAGTACCTGCCAACCATTATAGTCTTAATACATCCATCTCGAGAGGATACATAAATGAATACATCAATTCTCTCATGGAGACCAAATTCTTATCTCATCCTTATTTCGTAGATATCCAGAATAATGTGACCCATCCCAACAACAATAATAGTCAAAGTACATGTCAACCCAATACCAGCACACCCCTCACGGTGGATAGTCTTGAACATGCATCAAATCTTACGTGTCATCAATCAAGTGTCTCATCTAACATGTCATCTAGTGTTGACTAGTACATCAGTCACATCTCTCATACTAACCTAATATGCTTAACATGTGAGTCAACAATATTATATAAAAATAAAACATATACGATACATAATGAAAATGAAATATCAAACATCACATCATGTCAAACGGTATCACAATATCTATAATTAAAATCCATATGAAAAAAACACAACCATACATCAAAGGATATACTCACACAAGTGTCATTTGATAAATCACAAAACATATGTCTCATGGGCTACACATGAAAACCATGTAATCATGAAAAGTCCAATATAAAATATTTTATAAAGTCATATTTTTCCTAAAAATAATCCTTTAATTGGACTAAACAGACACACCAAAAACCAATATAATAACCCATATAAAGCATTCCATAATTTTATTAAATTATTATGGCTGTACACACACGTCAAAAATCATGTCAATAACATGTATAGGAAATGAAAAAATATAAATGTCTTCCTACCCTATGTGCAAAGATGACTATTGATGAGGTATGACGTCTGAGTTTTACTGAACCATTGTATAACTGTTCCCTTTGTAAACAATTTTTTTTCTTCAAATTATTGTTCTCATGTTGAACACCACATCACCGAGAAATAATAAATTCAAAAAAATTGTAGAGAGGGAATTAGGGAGATGTGTTTTAGGAATATAATAAAAAATAAGTAAAACAATAATAGGAGGGGGATGGAGTGAAATCCTTGATACGGGGAGGTCAAAAAGGGTATAGGCATGAGAAATTCCTGGTCACCATCTCATTTCCACTAATATATGAATATTTTTAAAATAAACAATTAATACGCCCCCACTCTCTCTTCATTATTCACCGAATTACACATTAAATTTCCCCTTTATTCTCTTTTTAAGTCCCCATATTTCATAATCAAATTTATTTATTATTTTAATAATTATTTTTGTTCCCTCCTATGAATTCCATTTAACAACTCAATAAATATTTTTTGAATGTTATTTCATATATATATATATATATTAAAAATATAAATATATATATTATTTAACCCATATATATACATTTTATATATACAGCTGTATTTTTATACACATATAAATACATTCACATGTATATACAATAATATATATTTATCCCTTAAATATATAATCATGAATAATATTTTCACAACTTAATAATACTAAATATAATAGAAATATATTATTATTATTTAGATAAAATCTCCATCATTAATTCCAATATAAATGTTTCAATAAGAACCCTCAATAAATAAAATTAAAAAACATGTTTAATCAATGATCAAACCTAATGTTATTGGGGTAGTATCTAAATTCATCCATTAATGGAATTTCATATTTTAAATCAGTCTAAACAACTATATATTGAACCACGTGGATTGATACTATGTCATCAATGGTGGTCTCCAAATTGAATATTTTATAAAGATGACTAATTTTTTAATAAGTGAATTTTCATTTATTATAATCTGAACTACAATACAATGAAATATTAAAAAGTTATTATCACTAATGATGACTCCAGACACCCAATGAACATAAAATTTATGTTCCACCTAGGGTAAACCCCTATATCCTAGATGAAATAGTAGACTTATATTTCTCATATTCTTCACCCTTTGATAAACATTCATTTATTTTGTGGAAAACATAATAAAATTATTAAATAATGTATCCTCACGTGAGATCTTATAAAATTACAGATGTGGAAAATTTTGACTTCATTTCTAGGGTATACAACACATCTTAGAACAAAAACTTGTCTCAGATTTCTCATATAATGCACCATTTGGAAGATAATCAATTATTCTTGACAAATCCATGCATGTGTAACATTATATTTTTACTATTTTTATTCGATATAGACTGAGGCTCTATAGGACTCATAATCACACTATAAGATAGTTCTTACCTCCAAACAAATTCTATAGAATATTTAAAAGTTTGAAATTTTTTTACTCATTCATAAATCCATTAAAAAAAATTATTTTGTTTTGATTGAAAATCTACATTTTCATATTATCAAACACATAAAAAATTTACAAAGATGATTTTATTATCATTAGAAATTTGATGATGTTAAAATTATCCCCATCTATAAAATTCCAATCACAGAGAAGTAAACCGATAAATCTTGTTATAACAACCTAGAAAAATGTGTTTGAAAAAAAATACTCCCTCTCTCACATATCTATAATAGGAGTAATTTATGGATCATAAAAATATGCAATCATGTCTTTGAGATCACACATGGTTCTACTAGGACTGTAGAATTGACCAATGATATAACCCTATATGAACCAATCATGGTATCCATCTATGAAAGTTATCCACATTAATCATATATATACTTACACAAAATTATGCTTAGTTGTTGAAATTAATTCCAATTAAGATATATCACACAACATGCCAAAAACTATGTCACAAAAGGTTAATTCCCCAAATAGGTAGTAAAATTTTAGAAAATTTATGAAAGGACAATTAAAATTTATAACAATATTTATATTTTTGATAGGTGAATTTACATTCTTTCTCGTGGTACGTGAATAGAAATGAAATCTAATAAATCACACTTCAATACGATGTTAATCACCCAAGGTTATTTTAATCAAATGTAGTAACAGAATATAAATCCATTTTAATATGGAAACTCATAGGTCCACTATGTAGTACTATCCATGAAGTTTCATATTTCCCATATATGAATTGAAACTGTCATATCTGTTGCCTAACCTATCCCAAAGTAAAAAAGATAAACAAGTTAGTTTTTCCTTATCCACCAATTGCATTTTTTAATATCCAAACCCAAACCATTAGGTCTGAGATATATTGTCACATGTCCTAATGTGTTCTTACATGTATGCAAGTGGATAATGACTAGTAGAGCGGGTATAAAAAATTAGAGGGGAGAATATACCCTCTATAACATGTTATAAGAACAATAAATAATAACGGTATATAAAAATACAAGTCAAAGTACATGTGAAAACTAATGATGGCCTACGATATATAATAATCTAAACAAAAAAAGTATCATAGGTATTGGTAATGCTAAAAAATAAAGTAATCAGTAGATTTCCATTCTAATTTAATCCAAAAAATTACTAAATAGTTTTAATCCAACTTCTCAACCATCCACCATTGGGCCTTTTCTCTTCGTTGAGATTCTAGGCATTTAGTCATCAAGTACACTGAAATGCATGAGTATGGTTTTAGTAAATGACATATAATTACACCAACAATGACCCATAGAATCAGTATATAAAATATAAAAGTGTAATCATTGAAAATATTAAGGTACATATATAATGACTACATATCACACATGAACAGTATACAAGTTGGGTCCTCACGGATCGACTCTCTGTTCTTCTGAATCATACCTGATGAAACACAAATTTTTTTGAATAATGATGGATGTAACATCAATAATTACCCAGATACATCTTACATTAATTGATGTCCCCAAGAATGTGATACATTCCAAGGATCAAGATAGTCCAGGTACAAACAAACTACAATTGTCTTTTCACATCTATGTTGAGTGGATAGTGAAAAAAGGTAACTAATCTAAGATGATAGACAAATTCTAATTATATCTCTCCTATGTGGAGATCGAAAAACATGTGATAGATCATGCTAACTAGAATAGTCAGGGTACATGTAAACACAATCCTATAACATTCCTCTTGGAAGATATTCTATAACAGGAATGAAATCTGAAATGTTTTCAATCTTGTGTCATATCTCACATGTCATCCAATTTCGACCAATACATGGGTTACATATCAAATGATGGCCCAATAGAATAAATATATATGATATATTATAGTAGAAATAAATGCAATATTTATATTCAAAATAGAAATGTGGGATCAGAAATCATGTCATAGCAAACAATATCATAATCATAGTCATCATAATCTATATTAAAATGACACAAGCACCGGTCAAAGGATATACACACAAACACACACATATTGTGATCAAGTGTCAAACATAGGTTTCAGGGGATACACACACAAGACATGAAATCATGAAAATAAACTATATAAAATATGAAATAATGTCATGGGATTCAAACATATCGGATTTACATTGGGCTACACACACAAAAAATCATGCCAACAACCCATATAAAGAATCCAATAAGGTTAATGAATATCAATGAATATACAAAACACCCCAAAACTCATGTGAATAACCCCTATAATATTTGTGTTTTCATGAACCAATATAGGATTAAATCAAATACAACAACTGACCTGGTTTAAGACAAGGCCCGAGAGGCGTTCCCAATCCTCTTGGGATATAGAAAAGTGTTGGCCATCAGAAATATGAAAGGGTGAATGATTTACAACTAGATAACTATAATAAAATCACCAAAATTAAAAATTTAATGTAACTAACAATAAAATAATATTAATATATAAAAACACTAATTCATATACAATAACAATTGAAAAGAAATAGAAACTACAACAAGAAACCACAACCAACCCAAAACATTACCAGATATCCATGTAAACTTCTTTTCACCACCATCCAAAATACTAGCCCACTCCAAAGTAATACCATACAAGAAACATGAACTTGTGAAACAGTTCGGGTCTACTGATACTAAGTGTCACAAATATGGTGTGATCATACAACATTTCAATAGTAAGTCACCACATAATGCATGCATTTAATTTTCAATAGTAGTCTACATATAGTTGATTGAAATATATTCCTAAAATATAATATTTGTCACTTTAAAGAGCTAAGAATATTATTACAATTTTAAAACTACCCACACACTAATTTCCAATTTCCAAAAAATATTTCCATTTTACTAACTAGTCTAAAAATCAATAGCCAAGTAAATTACCATATGAGGTTAAAAGGGAGATTTGCTGAAAGTATAAGAAACAAAAATAGAAATAATAGATTAGTAGGGATCATTTCTATCATGTTGAAAAAGTAATCAGAATAGATAGATATTCCATAAGGGAATTTCTTAATCATATATATAATATATCCATGGATTCACTCAAATCAGACTCCCATCCATCATGTGGTGAATCTCCATAGTCAATAACCAAATGGTTTCTCTGAACTAGCCAATCCAGTGGCACGTCTCACCGAGGATGACATGAAACCATCAAAAAACCCTCTATATGACATCCATGAATTCCATGATAACAATACTAGATAAATAGTAATTTCCAAACACATGTGGCTCAAACCAATATATCAAATCCACCATTCTTTCCATTCCCAAACAAAGAATCCACCGAGAAAAAATCTCACTCTCCTAGTAGGGTCTTCTATATAGTATTCCATCACAAAAAAGGAATAAACCAATTCCAATTGGGAAAACCATCTTATGATTCTGAAATCACATTCCCTATAAACATAAAATACCAACCAAACCTTCACATGACATATTTTTCTACAATTTTTCCAAAACATGCTTTGATTCTAAATGGGCTTTCTCATCACATGAGATTAAAGACAAAACCCCAAATCACCTCATAGTTCCAACAACGCCATACATTTTTAAACAAAATTCCATTTAAAACATTATATCAAACCCATAAGAAAAACATATAAGATACATTAAGACGTCAAATGGTGCTTCAATAAATTTTGAAACCAACTATCTTCAAAATTACCAAACATTCCATAATTTAGAAATAAATTTTAAATCCACATTTGTGGCCTTCTATGCTAAGGATCACTTTGTTAAATACCAATGGTATGAAGGAAACATACAAGTATTTTGAAACACGAGTTTTATGTTAAGAACGTTTATCTATATCATTATAACTTGTGTGTCCATCCATATGTACACCCCATTAACACATGGATTTTCTCCCATCTAATGTAAAAATTTAGACATCCATGAAAATATCCAAAACCCATATTTAACTAAATTCCATTTTCTTTACCACAATACACAACAAGACATAAAAAATAACTAATTCATAAAATTCACCACAACTCACAGACAAATATTATATCCCAACAAAACCGAGATACCAATACATAACCAAATCCATCCAAAATCCCAAAATACTAAAATAATAATTTATACATTAATTTATACATTTTATCAAACATGTTTTATGGAATTATACAATGGAATAATTAAATAAATGAATTGAAAACAGTATCATAACAATTTTACATCATGATAGAAGAAAATATTTTTCTAATAACACATCAAAATAAAGGGAACCACATATAGGAATCATTTAGGAATTCTCAATCTAAATGTTTAATGTAATTGAAACAACATGGATGGAAATTCCTACCTCAATGATGACTGAAAACAAAAAAATATTGGGATAAGGACAAACCAATCCTGAGAGATAATGCCCAAACCCTAATTCCAAATAAAACAAAAAAAAATTAAACCATATATCATAGGATATTCTAAAAATAGATACCATAAAATAGAAACCAAGTATTCAAGAGATAATGAATAAGAGATGATGAAATTTTAAAAATTGAATGAAACTTATTAAGGAACCTTTAAGGAGCATCAATGGATAATGCGAGGTAAGGGAGGAGGGTTTCCTAGATCCCCTAGTGATCCTTGGTTAATCAAGGGGGAAATATTGAATAGTGGTTAAAACATGATAGGGGATTTATTGAAATTTCACACTATTAATGACCTAGGAAACATGCACTATTATGTTTCATGGTCTAAAAACCCATGAATCAATCTTGCACACCCTACTGGAGAGAAGGGGTTCCTCACATTTTTGGCCACAGTATTTCCTCTAACCATTTGAAAGTCATGCACTATGACCCATAAACCAACCCATAAGATGAAATGTTTCTCCATAACTTCATATGGTCTTTCCCAATCTATCAATGTCAAACTGTGTATGAATAAATTAAACTAAAAACACTATCTGCCTCAAAAGGGAACACAGTTAAACCCCAAACCATGCACCAAAATTATGAACAATTACAGAATCCACACAAAAACAAAAAAAAATGTTATAATTCAAACCAAGATCCCTACCCCAACCCAAATCTAATTATCCAAACAAACAAGATGAATAAAAGAAGAAAATCCATGGTCGTGGTTTGAAAATTTTCTCCACCAAAAATATTCTTCCCCAATAAAGTCCCTAATCAGAATGATTAAAAAATCAAGATCTCAGACATCAAGGAATATGAACACTTAAAAAACTCTGAGGTAACCATTTAATCCACAATTAACACCTAACTAACAAAAAGGGAAACCATAATGAAAAGAACAATGAAAGAGGAGGAGGTTTCTCTCCACTATAAGAACCTGACTAACTCCATGAAGTACTATGAATTGGACTAACATGGGTACTCCAAACTTGATGTCATCTACATAGGAACTCTCAAAAAGATCTAAAAACATCCAACCCTAAGGAGAAACTCATGGAATATGTCAAAAAATAGATAATAAGGTCACAATTCATCATTTTTTACGATAATAATATCTCAATAATTAGCATTATTAGAAATATGAATCAACCCACAGAAAGGGTTAGGAACTTACAAGAATGAATATGAATCAATGAATCACATTCAAAATGAAACAAACCACTAGAATTACAAAATAAAAAAACCACCAATATTCATACAAAAAAGTGTAACTCACAACAACAGTGAATAGTACTATATAGAACTTTAACCATATCCACTCCAACAATAGAGATTAAAAACATGGCCAACCACTTCACCACACTCACAATTATTGACTGCATGAAAAGAATCACTCAGGGGACTATGGCTGGATATCAAATTCCATAATGCTAATGTATCCCCATACTCAATATCTGAAAACCTATGATTGAGACTTCCTTTTCTAATGACATTTCTGGAAGAACATTTCTTGGTGACCTAAATGGCCACCACACCTATAAATAATTTGAGGATTATAAGAAGATGGATTTGAATTCCCAAACAGACCACTCTAGAAACATATGACTGAATGATCTGGAAACTGAGAAGTAAGAGCGTTTGAAAGAGGCTTCTAATAAAAATGAACCTCTAGAACACATATTTCACTATATGGGGATCCTTCACGAGCACTAAGAAAAACCAGATCATCGAATGCCTCATACGGAATATAGGAACCCCTCATCCACTAATTTCTCAAAAGGAATATCATTTGAATAAAGGAACCGCTTCATGATATTTTTAAGAAGAACCCAAACAAATATAGTCGATTTTAATAAATCCTCTAATTCTATCATGAAAAAGAAATAATCATCCTCCTTAAAATTATCAACACAAGACTTTACCCCATGCTAGCCTTGACGAATATTCATGATCTCTCCAAATTTCCTCACATTCACATACTGAGTTATGAACCAGAAGAAGAATGTTTTGATAGACACTACCCACAACATTCCAGCATGAAATGATGAAGTAACCATATCCTTCCACTAATACAATGATTAGAATTAAAATGAGCATAGAACAATACATAATCTCACAAATATGGTTGTTCCCAATGACTTGAAGATGATCCCTACATTCTCAATACATTCCCCTTCCATTAATTAACCTCACCCACCAAGTATGATAGGCATAAATAGATAGAAACCAAACTCTTACTGAGAACCACAAGAATTCTTGGGAACCTTTTTTGGAAGAATACTCTGAATAACATCTAAATGTTAAACCAACATCTATATCCTATCATAATCCAACTAAATTACATCCATTTCCAAAAACACCGTCTCATTAGAAAAATTCAATAAAGGGAACCAAAATACTATTTTTAAAAACCACCAATTTCTCCAATTTAAAAATTCCTTCTTCCAAATCCAATTTATCAAAATGTCACAATCCTCTTCCAATTATAATTCAACACTGAAACCCAATTTTTACATACAAAATTTCCTGAAATAATTTTTAATTTGAAACCTCTTTTCAAAAAACAATTTTCAATCCCAAATCCCCCTTGCAACAATGAAAATAAAACCAAACCCGATACTCACAATAAAAACCTGAGATAAAGAACTAGCATCCTTGCATTACCTGACAACAAGGTTAGTGGGTCATGCCTTTAGAAATACCTGACTAATTAGAGGTACATGAATGATATACCCAGTCTCTACATGGTTCACTAATCTTCATGATATCACAACATGAAACCAATAAACTCTATTATCCTTTCCTATCCATGAAAACCCTAAAAATGATAAAGACTCAAAACCTGAACTACCCCTGTAAAATAAAGATATGGACCATTTGGAATCCCTAGTTTTCTTAGGGTAGAGAGGAGGGTTTGGAATCACAAATATAATAGGGGGAGTAATTTATCCCAAGAAAAAAATGATAAAATAAACAAAATAAATATAAAAATTAAATTATAAATATAAGAACATCAATAAATAAAAAAGTAATTCTGATACAACAATGGAAAAACAAAACCCACACACCATCACAAAATCGGAGAGAAAACAAAACCCAAACAGATCACTATGTTCCCTATTTGTCACCAACAACCAGATGACCAATCTTATCTAAAGGAATATCAAACCCAAAACCAAAAACTACAAAGCATCTTAGGTCTACCGATGCCAATTGGTATAATTATGGTGTGAAAGTAAAACAACCCATTAGATAATCACCACATAATCATTTCCTTTCCTTTACTAAAATATTCCACAACCACTAGTTTTATTAATATTTAGGAAACCTTATTTTTGTTAATTTAAGGAATAAAACATAGTTTTCCCATTTCAGAAAAACATACACAATGCATTCCACTTTCCAAAATAGATTTCCATTTCCCTATCCGGGTTATAAATGAAAAACCCAATTAATAAACCATAACATGTAAAACTAGGGTTAGGAAATAATTAATAGAAACAAAAAATGAATGACTACACTATTAGGGATCATATGAATCGATCTGAAAAAGTAAACAGAACATATAAATTGTCAATCATTGTACTGTCTTTAACATCTCTTGAAGAAATCCTTGTAAGTACTCAAATCAGAATAACATTCTGGAATATGGTTTAGTTATATAGTCTATAACCAATTGGCCTCTCTATACAATCGAATCTAGTGGAACTTCCCTCCTGGACTCTATGTAAGTCCAGGGGATCCAACTTATCAAATAGAAATAGATAAGAAACCACCACATGAACCTCAAGATTACATTTAGGAATACCATGATAATAGTACTCAATGAATTAAAAGGTCCTCGAACGCATTGCTAAAACAAAAGACCCAAATCCATCGTACTTTCTTATCCAAAACACCAACACCACCTAGGTAACAACACTCTATCCTCATCATATCATCCATATAGGTAGCTATCACACACCGATCTACACAAGTGATCTATCAAATCTACCAATGCACATGAGTTCCAAAATCACATTGCAAAAAATCATCAAGTACCAACTAGGTCTTCACATTACATAAGCTTCCATATATTATTCTAAAACATGAAATGATTCCATATTGTATTTCACATCTTATGATTTTAAAAAGCCTATATTACCTCAAAGTGTCAACCACGCCTTAAATTTCCAAATCCAATTCCACATCCAACAATATTTCAAATCCATGAAAAAAACATACCACCACCATCATTATGAAAAAATACCTTCATGAAATTTAAAAAAACATAATCCAAGGTACTTAATAAAATTTGGAACACCAATTTGAAAAACCAATTTTTTTTATTTGAGACAGCATTTCATCTAGTAAAACAACAACTGTTTGAAAGAAACATACAATTTCATTGAAATCCTAGTTTTATGTCAAGAATGTTTATCTAGGTCAATTATATCTTATGTATCCATCCAAATGTGCACCTCATACATATAGGGAGGTCCCCAAATATAATGGATCAATTTATCAATCCAAAAAAGTAACCAAAAAACAACATTAAATAAAGACCTTTTTTACCACCAAATACAACAAGCCACAAATAACCAAAAATTTAAAAAATTCACCACCACTAACACTTAAGGATTATATCAGAGTAACCCCAAGCTACAGAAACTGAACCAAATCCAACTGCACTCTAAAAATAGCCGAATTCATTTAGAAAGGCGAGAAGGTGTCTTATCAAACAAATTACATTCATTTATATAGAGGCATAATTAATGAATCCATTTGAAAACCTATTATCACTAATTTTGGATCATGAAAAAACAAAATAAATATATACTAACACATGTCATGCATGGAAAAACCACTTACATTCCATTTTTGAAATCTTAAGAAGAAAATGGATTGTGTTGAAAATGAAATGGATGTAAAAACATACCCCAATGATATTTGAATGAAATGAAACTCCAGGATATGGAAGAACCTTGTTCAGAAGACAATATACACACCCTAATATACAATAAATCAAACCGAACTTCCACCCCTGACCATAGGGTTATTCAAAGAGGTGTCCCACAATTTAAAACATTAAACACTATGATAGAAGGAAGAGGAGAGGATGAAGTGGAAACGTTTTTAATGTAACATACCTAGGAACCATCATGGAGCTTTAACAGATAAAGGAGAGCATGGAAGGAGGGTTTCCTAGTATCCCATATGTTTCATGGTTGAACAAGAGAGGAAATATTGAGTTATGGTTTAAACACAAGAGGCAAATGATTTTAATTAAACACTTTTTATGTCCAAACCAACTTGCATGGTTGGGATGCATTGTTTGATAAAATATTATCCAACCGTGCACACCCTAATAATGAGAAGGGACACCTTGTATGTTTTAACGATGGGTTTTTGAAAACCATGTCCAAATAATGGAAAATTCCACTCTATAAAATTTAGAACTTGTTGAACGCTAGCCACACAGTTCTGTATAACCATATGAAAACCATATACCATTACCAAGACAATAATTCACAAGGTACATGGTTTCTCCATCATCTCACACATTTTATCCCAAGACATGCTCAATCTATGCACGTCAAACCATGAATGAAAAAATTGAACTGAAAAAACCATCTGGGTTTACATGCTTCATAGTTAACCCCCAAACCATTCAGATGAAAAAAAATCCACCCAAAATCAACAAATAAGTAAATATTAAAACCAATAATTTAACCAATACCTAAAACTAATTATCCAATACCATGAAAAGAAAAAACGAAACAAAAATCCATGTTTATGGAGTGAAATACATGAATGTTAATGACTTTCAACCTTATGTTAAATGATAACAGACAATGAAGGTTGATGTCTGAGTTCAAATTCACCACTAAGAACTCATTACCTATAAAGAAAAATTCATGTTCAAAATTCTACTTGATGAGAAGAATCCCACATCACCAAAGTCAAGTCAATTCTATAAATATCATAGAATATATTTATGTGATATAATTTATAAAAATAAAAAAATAAAAAAATAATAATAGTCAAAATGAGAGAAATATATATTATTCGGAGTGGAAGTGGGATAGGCACAATAAATTTCTGGGCGCCTCCTCATTTCATCCAATATATAAATAAACTTTTTTAAAAGTTAATACACCACTCTCTCTATTTCTCTTAACTCCTTACACGGTTATACTTAATTGCCCAATTTATTAAATTTGTATGGTCTCTCATTTATTATTTATTATTATTATTTATTATTAATTTTGTTATATCTTCTAAATTACATGTAACCACTATTTAAATATATATATATATATCTAAAGATACTTATATATTTTCACATCATTGATTCCCTTACATATATATATTTCACCAGTATATATACATGTTATTCATAAATATAAAAATTGATATATATATACCTGCAAATGTATATATATATATATCCCACAAATATATACATGTCAATATTATTTTCCAAATTTAGAAATAACAATAATTGTGATAAATCAATATTATTATTATTATTTAATCTCCATCATTAATTGCACCAAAAGTATTCCAATAGGAACCTTCGTTAAAAATTAAAAATTAAAAAGGCTTGTTCAATCCAGGAATCAACCTAATGTTAATTACATAGTGTCTAAATTATTCCAATAATGGAGTGGTATATTCAAAATTTATCAAAAACCATAGTAATTTGAAGCTTCTTGATTTATGTGGCATCATTAACAGTGCTCTAAACATTATTACATTGAAGAAGTAGAAATAATTCTTAATTAAATGAATTATAATTTATTAAAATCTGAAAAATGAAACAATTAAATTGAGAAATTATCACATGAAAAGAGTAAAGACACCCAACTTGAAAAATTGTTATGTATTTCCTACGACAAACCCCACATGTTGGACCTAATGATGGTTTTCGATTTCTCTTGAAATGAACCATTTGGGAGATATTCAATTATTTTCTGTAAATAACATAATAAAAATATTAAATAAAATATAATCTTTTGAGATCTTAACAAAATATAAATTAAAATAAATATATTTCATGAATAGGATAAATCCCTTGTCCAAGACAAAATGGTGGTGTCTAATTTCTCATACAATAGACCAGTTGGGATATAATAAATTATTCCTAACAATCATGAATGATTAACAGTATATATTTAATATTTTTATTTAATATTTAACGAGGCCCAAAAATCCTTGAAATATTACCCTAATTATTTTCCAAACACTAAAAATATTGTAATGAATTTTCCAAAGTGTTCAGAGTGTTTTTTACCCTTATATAAATACTTTGAAAAAATTAACATATTTTAATTTTAAATGTACATTTTTCACATAGAAATAAAAATAAACTATTTACATTTATTGATCTATTATAATTAAAAATTTTAATATGTTATAATAATAACATATATCAATTTCCATATTCCGTCAAATGGGATGTGAATTAATCGTTCATGTATAATGTAGACTATCGCCTTGTTGACCGAGGTGATTCATTTTTCATAACCATATCCCACTGCAAGTTATAATGATGGATTTAAAATTTTTATATGATATTCATGTCATATTTATCATTTAAAAAAAAAATTAATTTCTATAATATTCATAACATTCTACACATAGGAAAATGATAACCTTATTCGTTCTTACGTGTCAAAAACAACCTCCATGATTCAGTGTGATTCTTTTTTACTCACTATATAAAATGGATGATATATATACGTGACATTTAAAAAATGATATGTTTTTTATTATATTATGATAATTCTATAAAGGTAAAATAATACTTATCTCATGCCCTTTATAATTATTGGAAAATATAAACATTACAAATGTTTTTCCATGACATTCATCGGCATGATTGTATCCCTGTTCATTTCCCAAAACCATATTTCATTATTGGATTTATATGTTTGATTCATGTCATGAATTTATCATTGGTCCAATATTATAATTCAAGATATGGTGAAATAATGACTTCTTTTACCATATTAACATACAAATGTCATTTTGGACAAACAAACCCATTACCATCCCAACATTCAACATGATTTTAAATTGCTATGTAATTCAATGTAACATGGTATTAAATTAATGTTGGGTATTAAATGATACACATTGAAGGAGGAGAATATTCAAAGTATTTTTTAAAGGAAAAAATACACCTGGAGAATAGTTTGAGGAAACTTTTTTGGGGGATCATAAGCCACAAAGGTGGGATCTTGTCATCATATTAATGATCTATAAATGGAACAATGCTCTGTATGGTCTTCCACCACTCCATGAGGTATCCCATGAATGAACACATTCATGGGATGAAACAGTACACTTGGTTCCAATTAGTTGAATCAAATTGTTTGTAGGATCAGGCAATGGTTTCACCCCCTTGAACGACACCACCCGAAAAAAAAATTATTAGTGAGAGAGGGAAATGTCTTACATACCCTGTGGAAATGTTTTATGGACTAGGATGTCATTTCTTGACTCCCATTGACGAAGCCATGTTGCCCACCATAGATGGATGTCCATCCCAATAGTCTATGATACTCCTCCTTATATAATCTTTAGAGGGGATCTAAGAAGAAAAATAATGAAACATGGAGAATTAGGTGAAAATGAGTATAGATGGTGAAATCATGCCCTCCCCCTGATATAGACTCCCATAAATATCAAGGCAATATGTTCAAAATGTTTCCTTGTGGATTTTTCTTCATAAAGCCTCTATTATGAGACCCTTTGTAGATGATTCTATGTTGAGTCAGTATTTTTTGGGGCATGGTTCATTATTTTATGACCCCCACATAAACAATTTGCTTCATGGATGGACCCTAGGTCACAAATACATTATAGGATCCCTTCACGGATAGCCCTTTGTAGACTGCATTTATGGCCTAACACTTCGGAAAATCCATTCATGGATGAACATTAAATGATGAAATCTTACAGATGGACCTTCTATGAACTCCCTTAAATGATGGTTCTTTGTATACCCCCATGAAAAATAGAAGCACACACAACCAACTTTTCTGTCCAGGCTGATGATATTTCCTTTTTCACCGTATACCACCCTAACATCCACCTATAGAATAACATAATTTTGGATACTCCTCCATGTTAACTACAATACCTTGATTTCAAAAACGTATATTGATATTATTCCCAATATATGAGTTCATATTCTCCCATTGGATTATCTATGTTCCTTGAGTAAATTATTCATTAAGAGAAACTCCTAGTACCCTATCACCTAACTCTTATAATAGGTTGAACGAGATAGGGAAAATCATTTATAATTCCCACACAAGAAATTTATAGGAATTTTACTCCTTTTTTTCCATTAAATATGAAATTAAAATGTTCTTTCATCATCCACACAACAAGATGTTAATATACGATATAATAGTTCTTACTACAAGAAATTATATAGCAGTAAATTTTTTTTGAAAAATATGGGAAGACTCCTATAAAAATAATGATTTGAATAATATATCATGAATTAGATGCTTTATTTAATGGTCTGGAGATAACCACTAGAAAAACCCAAACCAATGGAATAACATAGGTATTATTCCCATATTAATTAATATAGGAGTAATCACCCTTTCTCATCATTTATATCTGAAGGGAAAACAAATGGGAGGAGATGTGTATCAGATCCCTTTTAGTTCTCTCATTCATTGGGACCAGGCATTGTTTACTACTGAAAACATTATATCATGTGATATTCATATCCAATTATTCCTCTTGTTTCTCACTCCATGCATGAATCACTTAGGATAAAAGGTTAATGTCTGTCATGTCATCCACATGATCCCATGAGTTATGGGCCACCTATTTGTTTTAATCGTTGAACATATCTAAGGACCATTGGGCCTCCTATTCAGTATAATCCCCCATAATATTAAATTATGTATCCTTGTATATGGAATTCATAATCATATTCATTCAAAATGGTCCTCTTATATGGTGTAATCCATGAACCCATGTCATAACCTTCGAAGGGTCATATTCTAGAAGAACTAGAACCTGATGGGAATCCTATGAAGTGTATGACCCAACCCATCCAAACTGCATGGGATTTGATTCTCTAACAAATGGGATACGTAGGAATACTACTTGAGGTCTAAACCCATCATGGATGTTTTCCATAATTTTTTATTGGTCAAATTCCATGTTGGGTCACATCCAACTCATAAGACATACTATTTCCATGCATCCCAAGGAGGAATCCAATACATTTTCATACAAAGGATACCAGGATATATAATTTTTATCACATGTTGATGAAGAGGATCCCAAAAGGGGTTTGCCTTCATTTTTGTGGACTCAAGGATCCCAAGTAGGATGCATCTCCAATGATAGCATATGAGGGACCTAGTGGGTTCCTCATTTATTAGTCGATCATATTCAATCACATTTGGTATGATTATAGTGGTAACTTAGTGTTACCTTATAACCAATACTAAAATTTTATTTCTGAGAGGTTTGGGATGTAGTGGTGGATCTAGGAGTTTGTTGACCCTCAATATTTTATTTATGCATTCCTCAATATAATTTGAGAGACAAAAAATGATTTCTAGAGGTGCATCCTTATTAATTGAAAATGAGCCAGACGTGATGCTTCACATGAAAAGCATTCCCATGGGAACCGAATAGGATCTGGATTTCGAGATATTAATTATAATAATGGATTTAGAATGATTTCTTAATTTACTTCCATTGATCTGGATATTAAACATACATATTATTTTGGATTCCTAGACATACTTCATAGGATCTAGAATATGAACCAACCATTGTGACTCATATTTTATCAGGATTCTTATATGTACTTCCTAGGATCCATCTAGTGAGACTTAAATGACTATGATGTTGGAAATGGTTCTCCTTAATATTAATTTTATATTCTACCAAGGATTATATTATACATTCCTCAAGCGACACCTAGGATGATCACTAGGATCAGTTTGATTAATGATTACTATATTCGAAAAATATGTCAACAAGTTGGATATTGAGATATTTTTTTAAATGGATGTTGAGAATGTACATGAATCAAAATATAATTAATTTTATTTATTTTATAAGGGTCAATACCTTATGGATATCCATTATTTAATGACCTTAATTCCAACAGATCAGAACCCATGCTTCATACATCAGACTAGATTACAGGGATTGAGTGTTAAGGCATCGGAAAATAGATTTATTAATAATATGTACAAATAATTCATCGAATCCATGACTATTGTAATAGGTGGTTAGTATGGGTGAACCTAGTGTTATGAAAGGTATCCCCATGTAGTGATGTATCTTGATCATAGATAGTTGTGGTGATTGAAAAATATGGTGTTGAAAATATGAATTATGGACCATACTATAGAATAATTATATATGGGTTGACTCGAAGGACATCCATCTCAATTTCATATTCATAGGATATCTAGTCAATATATATTTGTAGACTAATAATTTTTTTCATTATTGTTCATCTTTGTCTACTTGAATAATATATATATATATATATGTGGGAATGAATATATACATAATGGAACACTGTCTAGTATATCAGGATCTTAGACCCATGGATCGATGACATTTTAACATAATTTATTTTATTAATAATTTCCAGTTTTATATTTTCTATGATGAGATTATTCCATGATCATGAATTTATAATAGTATATTATATGATCCCCAATGGTGGTTTCCTTTTTAATTTTATGCTACCAACATTACACAATCCATAGTGTGTAGGAATAATTTATGTCATATTTCAGGTTGGACATAGATTAATGAATGACATTGCTATGTCCCAGGGATTCATTAATCAATGAAAATTTTAATAAAGATTATTATGAGTAGGTTGGAGTAGCTCAACAAAGTCCACGACACTATGTATGTTGTCTTGACTGGATATTGTTGGAGTTCTTTGTATTTATTTTTCATTTTCTTTATGTGCACTTACATGTATGTTCCAAAAATGGGGTGGAAAAAGTTTTATGTAGGAAATGATATATTGGGGTTTTATAACCATCCATATATAATTACATATTGATTTTATTTTAGTTTATTTACTTCGTTTTTTACTCTTTTTATTAAATGTATTGGATGAAATAATTTTATTTACACAGTTGTTTACTCTGATAAAAGGAATAATAACACCACTAATAAACCTTTTTCCTTAACTTATAGTCAAAATCCTCTAGACTTTCGAGAGTTTAATAATTGGCCTTGTGGATACCCATCTCATAGAACCATCTTTGTGGAATCTTTTTAGGATGTTACAATATGATATCAAAGTTTTTCCAATCTTATTATATTACTATTTGTGATAAGATAGAGATAAGTGTTTGGAATCTGTTAGAACTAATGATGGATACGAAACAACTGCATTGAGAACACATCATCGTGGGATAATTCATAGTTTTTAGGGATATGGAATTCATGTTCTTAACATGTGATGTTATAGTTATATATGACTTTAACTTTTAATGACATAACTTTTGCACATATTTTATGATTTACTGTAGATATTTGGCTCTCAGCATAATGGAGGGTGGATCATGAATGATTTTTAATCATGGATGGAAAGGGATAAAAGTTTACCATGCCTCACATTTGGCTAGTGGGATTTGAATTTTATAGGTATGCTATTGTCTAATTATTAAAAATGAGACATACCAATTTATAAATAATTAAAGAGATGCTAATTGGTCATTAAAACATATTTTATTGATGGAATTTTACTCAATTGGGAAAGCTGATTTATGTATATTTTCATATAATTGCATACTAAGTGGATCAATGGTGTAGTGTATCTTTGTAAGGATGATGACTTGATCATTGAGCATGGTAGGTGATGTGAATAGAGTTGGTCAATAGGGCCAATGGTGCCAATTTTTTTGACCCCTTTTAGGGATTTGCTTCTCTAGATCAGTTGTTTATTGTGTTAGTAACATCCTATATAGTGTTGTCAAGCAGAAATTGGAATGAAATTATATTTAACTGAAAAAATGCATATGATATAGAAAATATCATTGATGTGACACTGAGAAAGTACTATTGACCAATGTATGTTGACATCCATTGTTGATACCTTTATTTAATTCCATCTAGTCAGATCCACTAGTGTGATGCAGATTGGTACCTAATAATTTATTGTAAACTTGACCATGATGGAGAATTTCTATATTTTGATACCTTATGAGATTAATTTTTTTCTTTTATAAATTAAAATCATGATAATCCAACTGAACTTATTTATGAAGATGTTTGGATAGTGTCATGAACTAGTTATTCCGATTCTTGATATTCTAGACCACGATAGGATATTTTTTCACAATATTATTGAGGGATTCGTTATGTTTTTTAGATGGCTTGTGCTGAGATGGGTGCAAGGATGAAGCCCCATGATATGAGAACTTTGTGTGAGGTTTTATTTTTGGGCTATGTGGTCGGACCTAGACACCCTATTAAGAAACCATATCTTTAGTTTTATGTTGAATAAAAAAAGCCCATAGTTATAACATTGAACCTTGTTTTAACAGTATGTTTGACAAAGAAAAAATGGAGAGAGGGGATGGACCAGGTTTATGGATGCATTTTTGGGTAGTGTGCTTTGTTCTGTACTCTTGTTGAGAATTATGCATCCAAGGAACTGAAGGTTTTAAATATATTATGGTCTATGAATTATGTTTCTATTAATGAACCTAGTATTTTTCTGATTCAAGACACGAATTGACAGAAATGGATATTTTTGTTTTTAGCATAGTTAACTAGTAGTTACATGGTTGATTTATAAGTTTTACAAATTTTCATAATGTGATGGGAGGTCATGGATAAAATAATGGAATGAGTGTGGTTTTAAATATTGAAGGGGAGTTCCATATAAGATTCTAGTTTAAGGACACTTACAATACATGAATCATGGTTCGGTTGGACTTATGATAGATGAAACATGAGATCATGAGTTAGATGTTAACAATATAAATCTGCCGTGTTTGGTACCTTTTAACTCAACAATTATTGAGCATCTATTTGGATGATTATGAGTGATTTTTTCAATGAAATGGCGTGGGTTTATTTTCCTGATAATTTCGATTTAATAATAAATGTTCATCTAGAGTAGAGGAGACATTGAGAATGCATCAGGTTCCATGAGGTGGTAGAACCGTGGGTGGACCTGGACACACATTTTCTTGAGATGTGCTAGTATGATTTTCTAAAGTAATGTATATCATATTTGGTGAACGTTTGTAGTGAGAGAGGGAGAGATAATGAGACTTATATCATTGGAATCTTATCATACACCTTGATTAGAATTGATCAAACCCATTTTCATTACATTACATGAGGTATGTTGAGAGAGAATCAACTAAAAAATTATATATTTAAATATAATTCATTATTTGTTGATAGATCCTATAGATATTTAACTCAAGGAGTGGTATAGAATAATACATATAGTGTGGAGTGAACCATTATATATTTGAGGGAGGTGATACTCATGATGAGTTGGAATTTAAATTTGTCAATAAGAAACCCTTCTGACGAAGTGTAAATGAGAGAAGTTTTGATGTTTCCATATTTTTTCCCTTGTATGAGCGGTTATAGACACTCCAATCATTGTGTTTAGTGACAAACTAAGGTTATAATTGTGGAATTTGAACATGTGTACCATTTAATTACAAGTATAATCGTTTGGTGAAGGGTATTACATCTGATATGGTTAAAAAAAAATCATGATGGAAGGGTAGTCAACATTGAGAGACAAGTATCTAGAAAGCCCAGTTAGCAGAGTTATTTTTATTTTCAGGATGAGAGCGTAACTGTGTTGACCATAATTTCTTCTCATTGATGATAAGTGTTCTTCTTGGGAGAATTTAAGGTCTTGTGTATTTATCAAAGTGAATGTTTCGCAAAAATTTGATTTTCTTATTTTAGATTATTATAAGGGATAAAAAGTTCATTTTTCACATTGAATTTGATATTTAATAATTCTTTTGACAACTTCAATCTTCCAATAATAATTTGTTTACTCTAGTATTGGTGTTTGATTGAAATATGAGTTCTGTAAATATTTATTGAAGAATTAAATAATAATGATTAATTAATTACACATTACATTATTCACACACATATATTTGGATAAATATTTTTAATAGAGCATCATATTGATATTAATTCTATATAATTGATTTTTAAAATGTGGTTTTTCTTTACAAGTAAAGGTATATACACATTTTTGGAATTGGGGATAACAATGGGACCATTTTTCTTTTTCTTTTTTTTTTCTCACTTTTTTACTATCATTTAATATTTCTCATGTTATCCCCAAAATTATCTTGTATTCCCCATATGGTATTTCTTTTCAATGACCAATGATGAGTGTGAGAGGGTGATAGAAAAAGAGTTCTAGTGGAAGGGAGGTGTCGCTGAATTGCTAGGTAAGATCCAGACTACTCTCTTATGGTAGTGGAACATGATTACGAACGATGCTTCAATGGATTCCACCAAATGGTATGATATTTTCATATTCATTTCATGTCTTCCCATAAACCTAATTATGTATTGATATATTTCACTATTATGACAACATAAAACTATTTATGGTTCAATCTGTTAGTTTGGTGGAGAAAAATGAGGTTACACATCTTTCTCATGGTTTTCCCATTCCGAAGTCCAGATCACCTTTTGTGTAGTTCAGAGACACATGTTGTGTGTTCATACAATTAAATAAACACTAAATTTTAGAATTTAAAATCATTAATTGTTTCTTTTCTTTGTATTTGAGTACCCATAAAGAAAAACAATGCATGGGTACTCAGTGGTGTAGGATACACTACTAGACCCGGTCTTAGTTTCACATCATGTGGAAGTACATCGGTGGGATAAAACACTTGAGAAAACCATGTGACGTACATGGGATGGATGCCAATATCAGGTACATGATGGGTATAAGTCTTATACTCCATTTACATGGTGTTACATTCCAATATCATAAACTGTAAACCCTGACATGGGGCTTTGAGAGTACACTCCATTTAGTTTGGTAAACATTTCTTATACTTATTTCATGATACCATTTGGTTGATTGGTATGGTTTTGAATATATAGAGTCATAATTATACATATGAGTTGTTTATTTAATTTTTTTTCCATATAGACCATGATGGTGGAACCCCTTGGGTGATTCAAGGACTCATAATTGGCATTTTGGGGGTGAGTAAGCTATAATGGTGAGGTGCTTCCTCCATAAAATAGTTTCAGTTGTGTCCAAAGAAAAATATATATTGTTATGATTCACAATGTGGTATATAAATTGATTTTTTTTCCTTATATCATCCCATGAGGACTTATCCGTTAAAATATTCATCCTTCTTTCCTAGTCAAATATGTGACTACTTGTTTCTATGGATTCTTTGTAGGATGGATCTGCAATAACTTTAACATATAGGATCTCATGTAGGATTTTTTCCCGGCATACTCTTCTAAGGATCATATATAGGATGACTATTCTCACATATTATTTCTATGTAACCCAAGTAGGATTCCTGCCCTCAGGATTATTCTTGTGATCCCATGTCAAATACCTACACTATCTAACTATTTTGGATGATACCTCATAAGATGCCACCACTAATGATATGAAATAAAGGATATTGTGTAATATGTCTCCCATTACATACCATTATAAGGATCAAATATTGGATTTATCTCGTTACCAATTATTTTCGATGGTCTCATGTAGGGTGTAACCATATAGGTTCACTAAGAGGATTCCATGTTGGATGACTCTGCAATATTACTATATGTGATGATACTATATATAATGCTTCTAATTATTCTTAGAACTAGAGGATCATACGTATGATAAATCAAATTAAACTTTCTTGGGATCCTTTGTAGGATTCCTACACTATTACTTTACATGGATCCCATGAGGGATTCCATTTCATTCAAGTTGATGTAGAGTATCTTAAGTAGGATTCCTTCAAAAATTTTTAGACTAAAGGATCCCATGTACGGTGTATCTATAATGTTATGACATTAGGGACACAGTGGGTGCCCCTTTGCTTTATACGACATTATAATGTATGTTGGGTGTATGTAGGGATAGTAGTTGATTTCAACAAAGAACCCATTCTGATTTTTTCAGGCCAAGAGGATATGAAATTAATGGTCGGTATAGGAATTCATACACCCTTAATATTTCATTAAAATTTTTACAATTTTATTATTGATGTCGTAGTGATTTCTAGAGGTTCTTCATAGTTTGTGGCTGAAGAGACCAACATTATGCCACATATTAATGGTATTCCTAGAGGTACGTCATGGGATCTGGATTCAAATCCTTTTATTAGATTTATAATAATTTCAATATTCCTTGATGTAGTTCCTTTTATATGAATATTGAACCTTCAAATTTTTTGGGGATTTCAAAACATACATACTAGGATTGGTATTTTGAGACTACCTTTATAACTACTATATTACCCGGATTCTCAAACGTAGTTACTAGGATCTGGTTTGTGATCCTACTGGACTGTGGTGTTTTACATGACAATTTACATTGATGATTTGAGATACTCCTTAGGATTATATTATTCTCTCCTTGAGTGAATCCTTCGATTCTCTCAAGGGTTTGGTGGAAGCACCCTTAATATAATAAATGGGCATATCTAGGTGTGGAATATTGGGCCATTTTATTGAAAAGATTCAGATCACGTACTTGGATAGAAAAATAATTCCATTTACTTAACTCCTAATTTTTATCCACATAAGTATTTTTCATGTAGAATTTTATTGTATACGTATTTAAAGGGACCTAGGGTTTGGAAAATATTAATTTTTACCTGGCTTGAGTGGTATGGAAACCAACATAGATTCATTTAAATGTTATACAAATACTACATGGAATCCCTATTTGTAATGATTTGAGGGGACTACAGGTGAACTCATGCCTATGAAATGTATCCTTCTATAATTATGTATCTTGATCAGAGACATTTCCAATTCATGATGAAGTAAGTATTGTTAATTGTGATGAAGGACCTATGGATCGATTTTTTTATACATGATTCGAGTGGATTGACATCTATTTCAATGCCTTATTAATGAGATGACTAGTCGATCGGGAATATAGACCCAAGGATCAGTTATTTTATAGTTCATTTTATTTTTCACATTACTCATATATATATATGTATATTTTTTATGGAAAATATGAAAACATATAAGTTTATATACATGATGGAAAATTGCTATGCTGGTCAAAATCATGATTCTAGTAAAGGATTGTGGTTTCACTTAATTAATTTTATTTATATTTCCTTGTTGTATGTCAGAATGTCTGAGAATATGAAATATCATGAACATATGAAAATATATTATAGGTTTACCCTTGGGGAATCATAATGAAATTATTTCACACCCCTTATTTGAATGCCTCAGTGTGCAAGAAAACATATGCATTCTTTCTGGTTGAGCATAAAAACATAATGGATAGGGATGAGGTTGAGGTTTGTATTATCAAGTGAAGCAGCCCATTTGGATTGTTATGATTGGGCTAAATTAACACTGTAGTGTCTTAGATACTGATTATGTTGTGTATCTTTGAGTTAGTAGGACATCCCTATAATTATTTTTTGAGTCACCTTATCTTCTATCCAGATGTATATTAAGCCCAGTGGGTGATCACTTATATATGTATAACACAGAGTTTGGGATTTTATAAAATTTCATTTATTAAAAAAAACATGTTTGTATTTCATTTTAATTAGTAATTGTTCACTCATTTAATTTACTTCTTTTTATGATAATCATTAATTTACAGTATTTATTAACTCTTAGATGATGTAATAGTCTCTCCACAGACACACCATAATCCCTCATTACTAGTCAATAATCTAAGGCATATTCAGAGGTACTTATGAGGCATTATGCAGAACGTGCTCAGAGAACTTGTTTAGTGGCATCCTTGCCATGATGTTACACATTCAAAGTACATGTCCTTCTCTGAGGATATAATATATTTAATGGGAGTCACTCAAATAGGAATGATACAAAGACAATAAGTTTTTCTTTATTTAAGTATATTTTAAAATTTTGGGTGGGAATTTATGAAAGAACGTTTTCTTATATCAGATTATGGAATGGTATTTCTGTGAAGTGGAAGATGGTTTATTTTATGTTTTTATATAAACTAGTTAAAATAGCTATGAAATAGATTAATGTATATATGATTCAATTTAATAGAAAATATGATTTTATTTTTTCAATGTAATAATTTCATACACTATGCTTACTTATATAATATTATTATTGTTGAACGATGATTCAATGATAAGTTTATTTAAATTTAATTGAAATTTATGTTTAATTTTTGAAAATAAAATATATGGGGTAGTTTTTACAATCCAAGATATGTTTTTGGAATATTAAAAGTATTCAAGGTGTTTTTTGGATTATTCATTAAAGAGTAAACACCCATAATCATCGTATTTTAGGTGAAGCTGATGTTGATTAAAGATTTATTGTATATGGTTTATGTGTAAGATATTTTTAATAGGTAAATCCTGTTGAACCTAATATAAAATTTAATTCCTTTATTTTTGAAGGTCATTTGGATGTCTATAACTTGATTAAAGGATATTGGACAAGAGATGTTGAGGTTTATAATAGATTTTAGAACTATAGATTAAATCACAACACATTATATGTTATAATGAATCAATGTTGTCTATATTTTATTATTTGTGATTAGAATTTACCCTATATAAGATTAACTATCATGATATGAAATATATGTAATATTATCATATATATGGTTTGAGTCTATAAATATGGCAAGTGTTCTAATAAAACTCCTATGGGAGTTATGTAATTTTAACTAGGTGTAATATACATGTTGAAAATATTTAATTCTATTGATGTAATTTAAAATAACATCCCAATATTGAAATAAAATGACATGGTAAAATAAATAAAAGAATAATTTATAAATTAAGAATACATAATCACACTACAAAAATGAATCATTCTAAGAATATATAATTATTTTCTAGGATTCCTAATCAGATCGCAATTTATTAAATTATTTTTACCATCAATGTAATCATAAATCATGATATATTTTAATAATCATGACTCACATCATAATAATGATGATCACATCCCAATGAAACTTATGAATGATTATAATTATTTAATAATTTTGTAACTAGTTTAGAAAATAAATTGATAGTAAGGTCAATATGATATAGACACACCACAATATTCGATGTAGTGATTTCTAATATGATTAAAGCCATATTGAGTTACTATGAATATTGAGATCTATTATATTTAGAAATGTCCATATAGATTCTATTTCCATATATGGTGTTACACCATAACCATGAAATACCAGAAAAATAATAAGGCTTATATTTCATCATGAAAACTATAATCACATACTGAAATTCTTTGGTAATAGAATCCTTGAACTGTAATTATAATTATTTCACGAAAATTGAGATTAATCTTGAGAAGTTGTTAGGGTAAAACTACTTTATAATTATGTAATAATTAATGACATATAATTATTAATGCTAGAGTCCATAATTCATTATTTTGTTCATCTGGATCATTTTGACCATTATATGATACTCTGACATTAATCATTCATACATAAAACTATATCTAATAGTGGATAAAATTTCCAAAAATTCATGATAGATAAATAATAAGTTGAGGATATTTAAGGAAGTCAAATAATCTAATTTATGTTTTTAATAAAAAATTAACATAAAGTGAGAAATTATTTATCGAGTGTGAAAAAATGAATGGAATGAAATGATAGATATAAATTTGTCTAGTAAAAGTGAAAGGAGAGAATAGATTTTGATCCAATAAAAGTATAATAGTTTCAAGAATAAGAACAACAACAATAATAATATAATGAATAAAAATTTAAAATTAATTGAATACTATATTTGTTAAAGTTTCTTATTTTTTTAAAAAAATAATATTATACTATTATTTTGTTCGAGTACATTACATAAGTTAGGAGACAAGTTTTGTATTAGAAGTTCAAGAATAATACTTTCTAATTTTTAATCAGAATTATGATTCTATATGAGTGTGTCATCACATGTTTTATATGAACATATCCAAGATTTAGCTACTAATTTTCAACAGTGAAAAATTTATAATTCTATTGTGCCTATTTTGTATCCTCAATAGAGAGTGTGTTTTATAAGGAAATATTATCATACACATAAATAGATATCAATGGTATTTTATTGGATTAATGAAAAAAAATATTGATTTCACTTGTCAACCCTCCAAACTAGTGAATTCTAAATATTTTGGATGGTCTTATCACTGATCCCCTTATAAATAATTTAATAGAACATGATAAGTAAATACTCTTGGTTATCTACGTTCTTCGATTATGAGTGGTTAAATTTATAATTAAATTCGTTTTACAATTTAAATAATTAATCTTATGGTATTTTTGTGTTGAAATGGTTTCAGACATTACTCTAAAAATTATTGAGGAATATATGCGGATAAGAGCCTATTATATTAATTATATTTTAAATATATTTTATATAGATAAAATATTATACTTAATATATTTTATATAAGATTTGTATGGATTATAATTTTTCATACCTTTAACATATAATTTGTGGGATCATATTTTTTATTTCTAATATATGGATTAATGATGAATCATTTCTCCATAATGTATACTTTTGGATCTGGATTTGGATTATTTATCTAATTTGGATAAAATATAGACGATAAATGTGGATATAAACAATTATAAAATTTAATATTTTTTTTATGTTTATATATTATTATCCAAAATTGCATAAAATGATTAACTTTATATGTTGTTAGTTATAGTATTGTTTCATTTATTATTATTAAATTATGAAGAGTATTGATTTTTAGATATTTTAGATATCATAACACCAATATATTTCTGTCACTCCAATAGATCATAATTTAATATATTCCGAACATTACTTTTATAAAGTACCAAAAAAATTATTATTGTAAAATTCCAATTCACCACCTCTCTTAAATATTCTATATAAAGATAATAATAAAATATTTTTTATAATTCTATACAGGGAATTTTTATGTTTTAAAGAAGGTATAGATATTATGTTGTTCATAGTAGGGATCAATAAACTAAAGTCCATGTTAAATTATCACAATTATTATCAAACTATTCCTTATATAAAAATCATTAACAAGAGGAAATATTTATTTGATATAATAGATAGTCCACTATGTGGAATTTGATATATTTTTATTATGTTATGCCTACAACCATATTTATTGATAAATTTATTTAAAATATTTTTGAAAATTATCATCACAGTCACTGATTATAGATCTTGATATTAAAAATCAATTAATTATATATTATTATAAAATATTCACTACACTGTATTCATTATTTATTGAGAGGAGAATTTAATTTGGATAATTTTAAATATTCATTACTTCTACAAATATGTATTCATTTACATGAAATTTTGGTAGAGGCCCCATAAAATGAATATTGCAAACATAAGAGAACTCCACTTCCAAATTTCTAGTCTATGGAATCTACCTTTTTCTATTAATTTTTGTAGAACTCTAATAGTTGCAACATTATAATATAAATTACATTAAGTCCTTCAACTTGGTAGTATAATTAAATAATCATTGAATCCCATTTTTTTACATCATCAATCTCCCATAATTCCATATAAAATAAAAGTCATAATAATGATTAGAAATGAATACTTCCTCCTATATTAGAATGAAACTATAGATTATTACATTCCATCTACATGGATGAGTAATGGATCCTTTCAATAGTATCTAATAATATATTGTAAGATCCCATTTTTATTACATATTTAGAATTATTTTTAATGACTCCCATGGCATAGTATTTTATGAAAGTAATATATCATCTAAATTTTGGGGATATTCTATCAAATTCATTTTCTTCAAGGAATGTCATTCTAACATGTTAAACATAAAATTTACATTATTGGGTCAATGACCACATTAAAATATAATTTTTTATAAATTAAAATACATTTAATATGAGTTTTGATTAGTGATAATATTTTTTTTTATTTTTTTGTGAAGATATAATTTGTATAAAGTTAATCATATTATTTATTTTCGTATATGATGAAAAATCACATCATTTTGACATTATATAATTCTTTATGGAATTAAACACATATAATGATAGGAAATACAACTTTATAACTCTAGAAATGGATAAATGTTTCTAATAATATGAAAAACATAATGAACTAAGAATAAATAAATTGCATTGTTTAAGAGGATGTCTATAAAATGAACCTAAGGATCTAAGGACCGTGACAAATTTGAAGGAGTTGAATAGTTGATTTCAATTAGATCCATGATAATATAAAATTATTTATGGGTTATATTGTATTTAATATTTCCTTTAGTGTCATATGAGTGAATTAACATGATCATTAACTATAAATATTTTAGTTTATATTCTTGTATTCAATGATTGTCTAATCCTAGGAGATCATAGAATTACTGTTATGGAAGAAAAATTATTAGATCATTCATATGGATGGAATTGAGTGGATAGTAATATATTCACTTGTAATCAAGTTGTATTATATTTAACTCAGTATGGTTGATATTAATTTTAATATGTGAGATAGATGACTTTTGGGTAAAAGAATAAACATTGTTTGGGGTAGATGTTGATGTAATCCAATGAGTTTACGGTCATGGAAATTTCATTTTTTAGAAATGGGACACCTGTGATACGTTAAAAGATCATGTTTTGATGCTATTGAGGGTATTTTGGTAATAATATATTTTTAGGGTTTTAGGGTTTTCCTTGTTATTTCATGTAGTGTTTCATTATTTCATTGTTTTTTTAATTTTTAATGTTCTTGTTATAAATATTGTGTTTTCAGACATTATGGTAATTTCTACCTGAATTTAAATCCCCAGATCTATTCATTTATCAAGTATTGTATGTTTATCACTTGATTAAATATTACCAATATTGTTGGTTTCATTTTTTTATACTTTTTTATTGGATTTAAAAAATATACCTTCTAATTAACAAAAACATTTTGGGGTTGAAAAACTGTGAGTTGGTTTTCAAATTCAATTCACACCCTTTTGAAGTGCCATATCATTTACACTAAATGGGACAAACAATTAGTATCAATTGATGTATCTACTTGGATCGTGGAATATATAGGATAAATTATCATACATTTCCTTTTTATTTGATATTTCATTTGATATTTTCACGCACACTAGGTTTTTTTTCATTGGAATGATCATTTTGTTTTAGAAATTTCAGGGTTTCACATTTGAATTATTGATTATTAAAATACCAAATATCATTGATTCTGGATATTTAAAATAATATTGAGATCATATGGAAGAACATTTCTATAAATATGTAGTTTATAGTCATCTCATTCTTACTATACATTGAAAAATGAATGTGATTTATTTTTCTACCTTAAAAAGAGATATGATATTTCAATTTCAAACAAATTTTCCATATTAAATACTATAAATTATTAATTATATATAACTACTATAATTACGACCATTCATGAATAATTTGTACCTAAATATGGAAGGATCTCAAAATTACAATGTTTAGAACCACAACTTTTTTAAACAAAAATTGAAATGATAAAAGAAAATTTCCAATGATTTTATTTATTTCCCAGTGAATCAATTACATAGAATCATCAAAGGTTAATAACCATAGTTAATAGTCTAATATTTTAGGGAGAGAAGATTTATTGGATGAATAAAATGGATAAAGATTATAAATAACTTTGATAAATAAGGGTATACCTAGTGAACAATAATTTATAAAACAAATATAAATACTAAATTCAGTTTATATGATCTAATTGACACTCAAATTAAATATTAAAGTCATTTAAATTCATATTTAGACATGAAAATGAACAAAAATGGAATTTATTCTATAAAAACATCGTCATATATAACTTTTGGGGGAAATACATCAAAGAATAGCATGTCTAAACGTAAATATAGAATATTATAATATGAAATTGATTTAGAAAGTACTAATACAATAAATGTCAATATGGATGGGAGGATGTTTAAAAATAACAAAATTCATTAGTATTAGCAAATGGAGTGAAATGATATGAATAATGATACCTCAAAAACAATATTCTATGAATTCAAGAAGAACTAACACATATGGAAATATTTTATAGAACATAAGATACATCAAATAACATAAAAAATTATTGAAGAAAATAAAATAATGAATCGATTAGATACACGAAGTGCAAGAGAAACATCCATTTCCCTTAATAGTCCATAAAATTATAGTAACAGTAGGAAACAAATCATTTCCTTTTATGTGAATTATTTGAAATATGCTCAACTAAAATTAAAATTCAATAATGAAAATACAAACATTATACTTTTTATGAGTTATTTTAATACAAAAAAAATACTTTTTATTTAGAAAATAAATATCAATTAAAATAATGAGACCATTCTAATCCTTAGTGTGATAAAATGAGATATTATGTTTTGGAATTAAAATATATTTATGAATCAATTTAGAAAATCCATATTAATCTAAAATATAATAATAATTAAAATAAATATAAATTTTCCATGTGTTTATTAAATTAATAAAGGTTTATACTGATAATGTAAATATTTTCAATTATTTATAAAAATAAAATGGTAAAGTACAAATGTTAATTTATGAGGCGATAATAATGTTATGAAACTTTAATTAAGCATAAAATTGATGTTTTGAAGCACAAATATGATGTTTAATGTCAAAATAAGGTCTTAAAAATTACTACTATGTGGAAATATCATGAAATAATGTATAAGAAAATGAATCAAAATATTTGATCTTATAAACATGAAAACCTATCCATCAGAAGAAAGTAATATCATACTAATTAAATTGATCCCACCACCACCCATTTATATAAGAATTTTCAACGAGTTAGACATAAGTGTTAGTAGTCGTCTCTAAAGAAAGCATAATATTTTTGATAACATAAACCACAAAATTCTAGAGATCTTTAATTTTCTAAACCTCAGAGAACATAGATGTTTTGGGTACTAAATTTATTATTCACGAGCATTTTTTAACAAAAGAAGGTATATATTCCTATGACATAGTTTTTTCGTGCTGAATTCTTTATATAAATATTTTAAAAATTCTTGGTATGATACTAGTTTTTGTGAGCATATCAGGGATTACCAATTTAAAAAAAATATCACTCTGTCTATTTTTTCATTTTGAATGACTATTCTAAAATAATTATATAATATATTAAGGGGTGTTTTTGTGTTATTTGTATTTTAAGAATAGTTAATTTTTAATCTTATTATGAAATAAATAAAAGTTGTCGATTTTATTTTAAATTTCATTTCAAACCCATCCTCAAAATAATATTAACAAACCGATTACATTAGAAGATAAATTCTATGAGGTTAATTATAATTTTTTATACACTATATTTGTTGTTCTTCACTTTTAATATTCAAATATTGTATGATATATTTATATTTTAACTCGTAATTTAAAATTATAACCCCATTTTTAATACACATTAATAAATGATTTATTTCATAGATATACAGTTAATAAAAAATAATGTTATCATGACCTCTAGTGTCATTGGGAATTTAAAAACAAAACATGATGACTTTCCACATAGATAAAACAAAATTGAAAAAAACATCCCTAGCATGATAAAAAAATCCATCATTCTTCTATAGCTACACAAGGTAACCAAGGGACATACAAAAGGAAGGGGTTAGCTATACATCATAGACATGGAATAAAAAATAATATCATAAGAGAAATATATACATGTGATATAAGAGTCATATCAATGTAACGGAAGAGGGGTTATAATTATAATATGGAGTAATGAGCCAGGGTATAACATGATAGCTTGGTGGAACCATAGGTTTATTCAGAAAACACAAAACAAAACATCATAGACATATGTCAAGGATAAATATTGAGTCCACATAACATAGTGTTATTATGAAAATCACTCATGTACTATTTAGGTAATCTAATGATATTCAAATATTAGACAATGATGTGAGGGGATATATTATATTGGTCCAACCAATCACTTCATATCATGTGCATCCATATGTGTGGATCATAGATTATACAACAAAATTATGCGTTCCATAAATTTTGACCCCATGTATGTTGAGTGAGAGTTACATGTATGTAAATCCCTAGTCGATGAATTCTAGGTACAACTATGTTAATTCCCATCAGTTTAATTGGATATTGGTATTCACTACACAATTTTTTGGTATAGAAAATAATAAGATAATTTTCGAAGCATAACGAGTGTACATAAAGAATTAAAGAAATGCTGAATGAGGCAAAAAGGGGTCTATAATTACATGAGAATAAAATAGTGTGTAAGGTTTATTTGTAATAACATAACAAACAATGAAAAATTTGGAATAAAAATTCATGATATGATGATGGTTATTCAACAATGTGGATGGTATCTCTTACCTATAGAGTAAACTTCTAAAATCATGGGAGGATCTTCTTAAGAGCATCACAAACCTTTGGATTCATCTAGGGTGAAAAAGGTAGTGTAATTTCATGCTCCAAGGGTTTTTAATTAAGTTTTATGGGAGGATGGGTTGCTTTATATTGAAAAATAGAGAAGAATTATTTAATAACTTGCAAACATATATTTTACACACTATAAGATGAAGGAATATAACCCAAAAAATATTCCATGGGTTTTCCAATGGATTCTACAAAATGGGAGTATATTTATTTATTTTAAAAATTATAATAACCAAAAAAATTAAAATCAATCCCTTTTTAATGCGAGAGTGAGTAATATTTATAAAAAATAATCCCTAAAATATAATATATATTTTGGATGATTAATTAAGGGTTAATAAAATTAGTAAAACAAAATAATAAAAATATTTAAAATGGAAATATATGTTTTTTAGTGGAATCATTTTTCTAAAAAACATTACATCACTTTTCAGTCATTACAATTTCATAATATGTACCGCGTATTTATACAATATTTTATCTTTCCCAAAAATTTAGTTACCTCAAGAAAATTAAAAAAAAAGAAAAATTTAATAAATTTAAAATTATTGTTTTAAAAATAATTTTTATTTAATAAATATAAATAACTATATTTTATAATTTTAACATTTAAATAAAAAATTAAGACTTGCTAAAAAGTATATGTTTTTTTTAAATAATTGTTATTTAACTATCATTAAAATTACATCCTTTTAGATTGAATATGTATATGTATATGTATCTTAGATGGAACAATAAAAGAGGGGGGGGGGTGAATTTTAGGTTTAAAAATTGAGTTTAAACACTTATGGAATTAGTTTAAAAGATCTTAAGAAAATACAATTCACAACAAAAACAAAAAACCACAATTATATTGAATATAAAGGTATGATATGATGTAATACTCTAAGATAAGTAAAGAAATTGTATTCAAGATGAATACAATAATCAGAGTAATACAATAGTGAAGGATACTATCATACAATGTATAGAATCAATCGATACAATATGTAACAGTATGATTGTAATTGAAACAATTACAAGTTAATATGAAATGAAGAAAGGAAGAAAATACAATTCCCTTTATTAAAACAAAACAGTAGTGAAAATTTAAAAGTAGTAAAATTCTTTTAACCCAAATAGAAGGGTTATCCTTTCAACAATTATAAGAGGTATCTCTTACAACCACCTTGGTAAGCCCTCGATACGATGATCAGAACGTTTGTCTTGATATCCCCACAAGCCTGCGATTTTTTTGGTAATCAGCACCTCTATCTTTCAATCACCTGAAAGCCCTCGATATGATGATCAGTAGCACTGTCTGCCTATCCCCGACAGCTCTCAATCATTATCACTTGATTGGGACACAAAGCAAAACAAAGCACATATAGAAATACAAAAACTATGAATGAGTCGTTCAAGTTTTTTAATCTCAAGGATTTTGCATGAAGCAAAAGAGAGAAGTCACATTATCTTTCTCTAGAACATGATATAAGCATAGTCTCACACACGTGTTTGTTCTTGGATTCAAATGACCCCTATTTATAGGACTCAGGTTCCAAAGGTCATATTTCATCCAACGGTCATATTTCTCTGGAAAACTCGGAGGGACTTGAAAACCAGTAATTATAACAGTTATATTAAAAAAGAAAACCAGGCATCGTTTCGATTAGTTTATAACTTACTCCACGACATAGTTTTGGTTAAAAAAAACTGATATATGTAGATAATAAACTTGAGTACTATTAATATGAAACAATTTTTTTTCATTACGGACCAAAAAAATCAAGTAATTAATGTAAAGTATGAGTATTATTAGTATTAATTAGTGTAAATTATTGAAACGATAAACTGAGTATGATTCAGAAAACTCAGTATGATTAACAAGTTCAATAAAATTTCCAGAGTCTGTACGATAATTATAGTCAGTACAATCAGCACGGTCAGTACAATAGGCATGGTCAGTAAGATCAGAATGGTCAGTATGATCAGCATAGTCAGTATGATCAACATGGTCAGTACGATAAGCATGGTTAGTATGATCAGTATGGTCTTCACGATCAACATATTCATTACGATCAGCATAGTCAGTACGATCAACATTTTTAATACGATCAGCATGGTCAGTATGATAAGAATTTTCAGTACGATCATCATGGTCAGTACGATCAGTATAGTCAGTATGATCAGTATAGTCAGTACGATCAGCATAGTCAGTACGATCAGCATAGTCAGTATGATCACCATAGTCAGTATGATCAGCATAGTCAAAGACATTTATGATTTCCAAAACAAGATATAAAATTGAAAAGAGAATGGTTGGCTCAACAATATCCCCCATTTTAGAAAGCACAAAACACAAAGTAAAAAATGAAAAGAAATACTTATCTCCCCAGAGTTATTGGAAACTCTTCTGAATGTGAAATTGATTACAAATGACTCCCCCTTAGGTATTTATTTTCCTAAGGATTGTATTCACAGATTATCTTTGATTCAGAAGTATTTGATTAAAACATACTCCCATTATAAAACATTCTCCCCCTTTGTGATTTACAAAAATAATGGGATAATATTGAGTTGGATGGAAGAGTTAGCAAAAAGAAATGCAAGAAAAATGGAATGGTTAACATAAATGTCATTACGATAACAAAATTTTATACTGTTCTTGAAAAGAAAACAAATACTACAGTCAGTTGTTTTTTCTTTCCTTTTCCTTATTTATCAACTCATGATGAACGAATTTCGTCTATTTGATTTCCTTCTTGTCATCAGATATAGAATCACCCATATATCCAAGAATCTCTTGTTGGTCGGCAAAAAGCTGATCGTGATTCTTGATTATCTCCTCTGGGACTCTGATTAGTTCTTCAAGAGTATCAATTCGGTTTTGTAAATTCTTTTTGTCTTTGGATAACATAGTATTTTGTTTCTTTGAAAAGACTAATTCATCTTTGAAAGTTGAAACCGTTGAAAACTCAGACTAAAAATAATTCATTCTCACTTGTAATTCTTTCACTGAAGGAATATCGGCTCCATGGGTATTTCACAATTGATTCAACCATTCAACAGTTTCTTTTTCAATATTATTGAAAGAAATTGTGAGATCATTTGACAGCCTTATTGAGTCTTCAATTTAAACTTCATAATCATTCACTGAGCTCTCTGTTTTGTATGACCACGTAGTCATTCGGTTTCAAGACTTCTTATGAGCTACCGAACATTCAGATAGAACTTTCAAATCGGCTTCAACTAACCAAACTCTCTTTCTCAATTCTCTAATAGAGCCAAACATATTTCTCTGATTATCAGTAATAAAATCAATTTTTCCTTCAAGCCTGGGAAAGAAAGGAATGGTCTTCTCAATTCGCTTTAAAACATGAACAATGTAATAACTTTTCTTAAGAGAAATTGTCTATTCTGAATCGGTATTCTCATCGTATGAATCCAGTTCATTTGATTGGCTTGAGTGTACAACTGGCTATTTTCTTTTTTCTTTTACAATCCCCTTTATTTCTTCTTCCACTTTTTCACTAATGATGATTTTTTTCCATATGAGAAGATTGAGGACATTGATTCTCTTGGGAAAGAATTATTTCTGGAGTTTCACAGGATTTAGCCGATGCTTGATCGGCATGAGGAGTATTTTTAAAACCTTCACGTTGTTTTTGAAATGATTCTTCTCTACTTTTCTTTGAGCTCTGAAGTAATTCCAAAAGGAAATCTCATTCCTCTTCTTTAACATCATGTATTTCTTCCATCATTTGTTTCCCTTTCTATTTCTATGGGTGACTCTGTACAAAATTCTCTTGATATATTTCTTCAGTTACTTGAGCACTACCATCCTTAACCATATTCATGAGTTTTGAAACATCAAATCCATGTGCTTTTCTTTTCAGAAATGTATTCTTTTTATTTTCATCTTGAAGGGTATCCTCAACCCTTAATCTCTCAGCAAATTCTTCGGTTGGATCCAGACCGAACATCGGATCAATTTCCTTTCTCTTTTCTCTTTATTTTCTCCACCTTGCCACAACCTCATTACTGTACATAGGATTCTTCTTTGTCATTGAACTGGTTTGCGGATTTGACTTTTGAGGAGCACCAAAAGATGGACTGTCTTTGACTGGCATAGGTGCCGATTAATTCTGTGCTGATTCAGTTTCTAAATCCTTAAAAAAGATTTGAATTCTGATCGAAACATGCATTAAAATTCTTCAACGTACTCTTATTAATCTTGGAAGGCTTCAACTCTTTCAATTTTACTTTCAAAATAATGTTACAAAACATCATGCTCTCAAGAATGAACATTGTAAGAATGGGTGGATACATGATAAATTGGGACATAATCACTCCTCACTTAACATTCGTGATTGTTTAAAAAATGTATCACATGAGATTTACTTTTCTCATGTTGACAAGATAGTCAAGCATGAAGATATCAGAATATTCCAGAGTTTCTCTATCCCCTTTCCTTGGGATAAGAAAAACATGATTCTAAATTGAAACAAATCTATTATCTCGAGAAAGATGAGCCACTTTCTTCTTCTATTCATTTATAAGAAACAAGGACTTTTCATCACTTTCTTTTTTACACGTACCAAACTCTTCTGGTAGTTTATGATATGGAAAATAAGTATTACATTATGTTGGAACATTTAGAAAGTGGGATTCTTGTTTCACATACATTGATATCTTTCTATTGTACACAAAAAATTTGATAGTCATGTTTTTGTCGAAAGACACAGTTTTGTAGAACTGACAAACTTTATCAATAAGAACCAGATCTTGAGACACAGGTTTTTCAATACACAAATGCTCCCATCCTTGAAACAAAATAATTATTTTGATAGTAGAATCGTACGAATCAAGGAAGTCTCGAGAAACTATCCTTTCACTGAAAAAGCCTTTTTCTGAAGATGTCTTAGAATACATTTCAGTATGAGTGTTTGCAGAGGACTGAGACATATAAGTGAAGCCGATGGAAGATCATACGGATTCTTAAATCTAGGGAAGATCTTCCTTAAAAATTTTAAAAAAACTAGTGTGGGTTGGGGGAGGGGAGGAGTTTATTTATAGGTGCAAAATTGGTGACAATTGATCTTCTATGGTGGAGATTAGAAGAAAATGAAATAAACATATGGAATTAAAAGACTATTTTTTCATAAAAAATGTAAGAAAGGTATGTATCTATCGGGGATCGTAAGGTAATTGTTGGTTTAAATAGTATTAATATAGTGAAAGAAAAAACAAGCGTACGAGGAGAAAGAATACAAATGATTGTCAGGCCAACGAAAAACAAAGTCGTTACCATAGACTGACGTGCTGATGGAAAACAATGTCATTACCATAGAATGATGTGACCATGGAAAACAAACATTTTACCATGAACTGACGTGCCGATGGAAAACAAACTCGTTACCATGAACTGACATGCCTATGGAAAATAAACATGTTACCATGAACTGATGTGCCGATGAAAAACAAACTTGTTTCCATGAACGGACATGCCGATGGAAAACAAACTTATTACCATGAACAGACGTGCTGATGGAAAACAAACATATTACCATGAACATATGTGCCGATGGAAAACAATCTTGTTACCATGAACGGAAGTGTCGATGGAAAACAAAGTCATTACCATAAACAGACATGTCGATGGAAAACAAACTCATTAACATGAAATGACGTGCTGATTGAAAACAAACTTTTTACCATGAAAAGATTTGCCGATGAAAAAAAACTTGTTACCATGAATTGACGTGATGATGGAAAACAAACTCATTACCATGAATGGACGTGCCAATGGAAAACAAACTTTTTACAATGAACTGAAGTGCTGATGGAAAACATACTCTTTACCACGAACAGACATGCTGATGGAAAACAAACTTGTTACGATAATCTGGCAGAAAAAATGAAAAAAAAGATAAAAACTATAACTAAACAATCAATAAAATAAGCAGAAGGAAAAAACACAAACCAGGAAAATAAACCAATATAAAAATTAGATCAAGTAAAAATGTTCTCCCCCTTTTTAAGAGGAGTTTTTTTAATTTAATGAGGGGTAGAAAACAAGAAGCATATATAAATGATTACTTTAATTTAATTATTCCCATCTTCTGTTTTATAAACTCAAATTATCGGAAGGTAATGGTTTTATAAAAATGTCAGCAAGTTTTTCTTTCATTACGATGAATTATAAAATAATATCACCTTTTTGTGTGTGATCCCTAAGAAAGTGATGCCTAACAACTATGTGTTTCGCACGAGAGTGATGTGCTAGGTTCTTACTAAGGGCTATAACACTAGTATTATCACAAATAATTTGAGTTTTTGAAAAACTCAATCCATAGTCAGTCAGTGTGTGTTGCATCCACAACACCTGAGCACAACAACTTCCAGCTACTGCATATTCAGCTTCAGAAGTCGAAAGTTCTAATGAGTGTTATTTCTTGTAGGACCAGGAAACCAAAGAATCTCCTAAGAAATGACATGTTCAAGATGCACTCTTTCTATCCATTCTACAGCCACCAAAGTCAACATCTAAAAAACATTTTAAGACAAAATCATTTCCAGAAGAATAAAAAAGACATAAATCCATAGTTCCTTTTAAAAGTTGAAAAATTCATTTCACGGATTTTAAATGATACTATTTTGAATTATATTGGTATCTTGCACATAGGCATACGAAAAACATTAAGTCTGGTCGAATTTCTGTCAATAATAACAAACTTGCTATCATACCTCTAAACATTGTTTGATCTTCTGGTTTACCAGTTTCATCAAGATCAATTGTATTTGAGGTACTGATTGGAGTGCTAATACTGTTAGTCTTGTCGTAACCATACTTTTTGAGTAAATATTTTACATACTTATGTTGAGATATATATTTTCCTTTTTGTTTTTGTGAAATTTGAAAACCTAAAAAGAATGTTAACTCACCCATCATACTCATTTCAAACTCAGATTTAATTAATTTGGAAAAAGTATCAGTTAAAGATTGCTGAGTTGATCCAAATATGATGTCATCAACATAAATTTGAAAAATAAAAACATTTTTATTTTCCATTTTTATAAAAAGTTATGGATCTTCTGTACCTTTTGCATAATTTTTTTGTAAAAGATATCTTGTATGTCTATCATACCATGATCTAGGGCCTTATTTAAGACAATATAAAGCTTTAGTAAGTTTAAAAACATGATTTGGATATTTTGAGTCTATAATCCTAGGAGGTTGTTCGAAAAAAACATCTTCTTGAACAAAACCATTTAGAAAAGAACATTTAACATCCATTTTAAATAGTTTGAAATTAAAGTACACTACAAAGGCTTATAGAATACGAATAGATTCAAGTCTAGCTACCAGAGCATATGTTTCTTCGTAGTCTATTCCCTCTTTTTGATTATAGCCCTTAGAAAAAATTCTTGCTTTATTTCTTACAATGATTCCATTTTCACCACATTTGTTTCTGAAAACCCATTTTAAACCAATTACAGTTGTTTATTTAGATCTTTCAACTATAGTCCTTACTCGATTCGTCTCCAATTCTTTTAGTTCATCAAGCATTTCTTTAATCCAATCTTTGTCACATATGGACTCAATTGGACTTTTAGGTTCGAATTGTGAAAGAAAAGAAAGATGTTCTCTTTCATTTATTAAGTAATTTATGGTCCTTACAAGTTTATTTACATCCCCAATGATATTATCACTAGGATTATTGCTAAGAAACTGTTGATTTGGGTTTTGTAAAACCTATTCATCAACATAGGGTAGGGATTATTATGGGGTAAAAGTTTAAGGAACACTTTCTTGATCATTTTCCTTATCAGAACAATCTTCTAATAGAGGTTGATAATCATTTTTAGAAAAGACGTCTGAAGATTTAGGTTGGGTTTGGTTAAAAACAAAAGCATTGGTTTCATCAAATTTAACATGCACTGTTTCTTCAATAGTACTATTGTTTTTATTGAAAACTCTATATGCCTTAGAAGTTGTAGAAAAGCCTATAAATATTCCTTCATCAGATTTTTGTGCAAATTGGTATATATTATCTTTAGTATTCAGAATGAATACATTTCACCCAAAAACATTGATGTATGAAACTTTAGGTTTTCGACCAGTCTATAATTCATAAGGTGTTTTGTTATGAAAGGGTCTAGGTCAAACACGATTTATAGTTTAACAAGCAGTACTCACAGCTTCAGCCCAAAAGTGATTAGAAATTGAGTATTCACTCAATATGGTTCTTGTCATTTCCTGAAGAATTTGATTTCTTCTCTCAACAACACCATTTTGCTGAGGGGTTCTTGGTGTTGAGAAATTTTGAGTAATACCTTTCTTACTACAAAAAGTTTCAAAATCTGAATTTTGAAATTCACCACCATGACCACTATGATTATTTATCAATGGTAGGTTTTTCTCATTTTTATCTTGGGCTCTAAAGATTTTGAAATAGTCAAAAGTTTCAGATTTATTAGTTAGAAAATAGTATCATCTAAATATAGTAATGTCATCCACTAAAACAAATACATAATATTTTCCTCCAATGATTCCAGTTTTTGAAAAACCAAAAAGAACCATATGCACTAGATGTAATGAATTAGAAGTTGACACTTCATTAATTGATTTAAAGCTAGGTTTATGTTGCTTACCAAATTTTCAAGGATCACAGACTTTTGAAGAATCATATCTAAGATCTAGTAGTCCCTTTACCAGTCTTTTATTTGAATGTTTACAATGGTTTCTCAGGTTTTAGTGTCCATGTATTCTATGCCATAGCCATTATTTGTCTTCTATTACACTAAATAAAGCTAAATTTTGGCTCCTAAGGTCTTCTATGTTAATAGTGTATACATTCTCTTGTCTATGGGCAGATATAATGAACTCATCCTTGGAATTGTGAACTAGACACTTATCGTTTCTAAAATTCACAAGGTAACCTTCATCACATAATTGACATCTACTAATGAGATTGTACTGAAGACCTTTTAACAAACAAAACAATTGAAATATGAACTTTTCCATGAAAAAAAATATTACATATTCCAACAATTTTTCCTTGAGCATTATCTCCGAAGGTAACCTTTCCACCTTTTTTGATGATCTTTTCAATGAAATCATTGTTTCCTGTCATGTGTTGAGAACAACCACTATCCATGTACCAAATTTTCTTGCTGGAACAATTATTTTCCAGAAAAAAGAAACAATTATTATTTCAGAATCAAAACTTTTTTGGATCCAAAGTGGATAGATAAAAGAATTTTTGGAATCCGAATTTGTATTGCAAAATGGGCTTTATAAAATCCTAAAGACTGTGATCTATTAATAGATCAATCTATTTTCCAGTGTCCACCACATTGACACTTAGTACAAAAAAGATTATTTTGGGGAAAAAATAGTTATTACTAAAAACCGGTTTATAATGAGTATAAACAATACCAGAATGATTTTTCAAAGGTTGAATTTGAGAATACATTTTTTCAATTTTTTCCTTACCATGAGTAATGTTTGAAAAATATTTTTTCAAGGAAAAAATTCCTGAATTTAGTTTTAAAACCATGTTTTTTTCCTCCAAAACATTTGGTTTTGAACTACAGTTAGGCACAAAAAATCATTTTTCTTAGAAATTAAATTTTCTAGATCCTTAGAAAGTTTCTCCTTTACAAAATTGACTTTCTCAAAGGTTTTTAAAACACATTAAAAATCAAAAGTTTTCATATCTAGAACATTAGAAAGATCTGATACTTCTTTAGTTAAAATTGAAATTCTAGAATTTTCATTATCAAGTTTTTCTTAAGTTTACAATTATCATTCTCATGTAATTTAGAAAACCTAAACACTTCATAAAAAGAAGGTAAAATATTATATTCTGATGACAAATAATCGTCATTTAATGATTCATAATATTTATTATCAATATAATTTTCATTCAAAGAAACATTTAAAATAGCTTCAGCCTAGTGTACCTTATCTATGAGACAATGATCTTCAATTGGTAATCTGGCTATAAGCCCAATATTCCATTGTCATGAGGACTTAGATTCTAAAGAATTATCTGATGAACCACTACCACTTTCACTCCAAGTATCATTTTCCTTCAAGATATTATTTGTATTTGTCTTGTAATACTTTTTATTATTTCTTTCAGAATGTTTCTCCTTTCTATCTTTTCTCTCCAGTAACGGACAATCAGGCATTATATGTCCCACTTTCATACATTCATAACAAGTTACCTCTGAATCTTTCATATCCTTACTATCTTTATTTTTGAATCGGTATTTGAAGTCTTTCTTTCCCACAATCTTGTTCATCCTTTGAGAAATATTGGCTAACTCATTATCAGAAAGATCACAATCACTTGAATCGGACATAACAACTTTATTAGGTTTGGATCTTATTATCCTTTCAGGTGTTTTAGCTTTAGATGTAGTGGTAAAATCTACAATTCCATTTCCATTTTTGTTCTTGTTGAAATAAGAATCTCTATTCATTCTTGTCTCGTGCTGTAGAAGAGTCCCAAAGTGTTCATCAAGAGTAATCGGAGAAAATTTTATATTTTCATCAATAGCTTCCCTTTTTGACTCCCATTCATCTAGCATTATATCAATAATATTATATACAATAGCTTTATCATCATTACCTTTTTCTCCCATAGATTGTTAGCTGTTCACAATTGTCATAAATATTTGTTGAACTTTACATATCGGCTCTCCATAAGGAAAAAGAAATCCTTGATACTCTGCTCGAAGCATTGCTCTTCTTGTTTCTATAACCATGGATGGACCAAAATGTGTGACTTCCAATTTATTCCAAATATAGTTGGCTGCTTCACATGAAGATATCTAGGTGTATATATTTCTGTTCATAGAACATAGAAAAGTATTGTGTACCATGTAATTCAGTTGATATTCTTACTCCTCTTGATTAATAAAAGTACTAACTTCTTTGTCAGGTATTTTGTAACTTCCAGTAAGCATAATAAAATTGTCTACCCCAGTATTGATAATGAATGTCTTCATTTGATCTCTCCAGTACTCATAATCATTCCCATCAAATATAGGTGGTCTAGAAGGATTTAGATTCTCAATTGACACAATATTTATTCATGCCATCTTATAAAACAGAAAATTTTCCACTCCACACGTTAGTGTAGTAAATAGTTGAAATAGAAATATGAAAGAAATAGAGCTAGTAATACAAATTAGTGGAAACCTCCGCTGATACCAATAGATGGATCGAATATGTAGATGTATATGTATATTATATGGAACAATACAAGGGGGGGTGAATTGTAGGTTTAAAAACCAAGTATAAACACTTAAAGAATTAGTTTAAAAGATCTTAAACTAATACAATTCACAACAAAAACAAACAACCACAATTGAATTGAATATAATGGTATGATATAAAGTAATACTATAAGATAAGTAAAGAAATTGTATTAAAGATGAATACAATAATCAGAGTAATACAATAGTGAAGGATTCGACCACACAACATATAGAATAAATCGATACAATATGTAATAGTATGATTGTCATTGAAACAATTACAAGTAAATATGAAATAAAGAAAATAATACAATACAATTCCCTTTCATAAAACAAACAGTAGCAGAAATTTAAAAGTAGTACAAATATATTTACCCAAAGAGAAGGGTTATCCTTTCACCCAAGATAAGAGTTATGTCTTACCACCACCTTAGTAAGCCGTCGTTACGATGATCAGAACGTCTGTCTTGCTATCCCCGCAAGCCCTCGATTTTGTAGGTAATTAGCACCTCTGTTTTTCAATCACATGAAATCCCTCGATATGATGATCGGTAGCATTGTCTACCTATCCTTGGCAACCCTTGATCGTTATCACCTGATCGGACACAAAAAAGCACTTATAGAAATACGAAAACTAAGAACGAGTCGTTCACATTTTATAATCTCAAGGATTTTGCACGAAGAAAAAGAGAGAAGTCATAGTATCTCTCTCTAGAACATGATATAAACAAGGTCTCTCCCACATGTTTCTTCTTGGCTTCAAATGACCTCCTATTTATAGGCCTCAGGTTTCAACGGTCATAATTCTTCAACGGTCATATTTCTCCAAAAAACTCGAAGGGACTTGGACACCTGTAATTATAATGGTCATATTGAAACAGAAAACACGACATCATTTTGATTAGTTTATAAGTAACTCTATGGCATCGTTTTGGTTAAAACAACAAATATATGAAGATGATAAACATGAGTATGATTAATATGAAACAAGTGTTTTTGATTAAGAACCAAAACAAGAAAGTAATGAAATTAAATTATGAGTACTATAAGTATTAATTAGTGTAACGTATTGATACGATAAACTAAGTATGATTCATAAAACTCATTACGATTAACAGAGTCAATACAATTTCTAGAGTTCATACGATAATTATAGTCAGTATGATTTGCATGGACAGCCCGATAAGCATAGTTAGTACGATCGGCATGGTCATTACGATAAACATAGTCAATTGGATCAGCATGGTCAGTACGATCAGCTTGGTCAGTACAATCATCATAGTCAATACGAGCAGCAGAGTTAGTACGATCAGCATACTCAGTACGATCAGCATGGTCAGTATGATAACCATGGTCAATATGATCAGCATGGTCAGTACGATCAGCATAGTCCATACGATCAGCATAGTCAATACAATCAACATCGTCAGTATGATCAACATAGTCAGTACGATCAGAATAGTCAGTACGATTAGCATAGTCAGTACGATCGGCATAGTCAAAGACATTTTCGATTTCAAAAACAAGATATAAAAGTCAAAAGACAACTTTTGACTCAAGACATCTAACATTGTGAAATTATATCATCACTTATATTTGATAAATAATATTTAATAAAAATACATTTTTAAAAGATAATTTATTTAAAATATTCTTTTTTTCATTACGATAGTGTCTTGATTGAAATCATGAATTTCCCAAAAACACAATAACTATTTAACCATTTCAAAATATAATTCAAACTCACTATCTAATGTAATATTAGAAGTGGATATATATAATCATTATTTTATTAAAATTTAAATAAATAAATCATTTTGTTAGGGTCTAGATACATATCCCTTTATTAGACTAGGGAATTTTCCATGGGAAAGGTGTGTGATGGTGATATTTTCATGGGGTAGTTTGGAAAACATGGTTTGGGCCATGATATTTATAATATTTATATTCTCTTATAAATGGTTTCATTTTTTGTAGTTATTAAATCATAATTTTTTAAATTTTAATGATAAATTCATTGTGACGTCATCCCACTAAGAATTTCATATTATTGAGTTTCACAGGGTACGATCATATTGATCAAGACCATTGCTTCCATTGACTATGTTAAATGGACATTATTATAACATAGAATATACAACTCAAAATATTTATGTTACAATGGATATATTATCAATGGTTATGATTCATAATGGTCTTTTATATTTTAATGACTATATGACATGTTATGATAACAAAATTAGTGCATTTGTTTTCAATAACAATGTTACTTAATAACACATTTATTCATTCCAAAAGGGAGTTTCATTTATAAATCTCTTGGTCATTACATTCTTCTCTCCTTCAATAATGTCACCCATTGAATTTTTTTTCATACAAAAAAAAGAAAAGGGTAATTCTATTTTAAAACTTATTATTGTTCTCGAGTCAACTCCTAAAACTTGTGGCTCTACCATAACACATTAACCATGTGAGGTGACAAGTTTCATAGAACCTTCTCTCTATGATTTTAGATGTTCACTGGCTACCCCTAGTATGAATTATCATTCTCCACTTATACCACAATGGGATTTGGTACATTTGAGGTTTTTAGTATATATACTCTAATGAATGGTATGTGGAACACATCATGTATAAGTGATAGGTTTTTTGGAGATCTAGTTGATAGGACACGACTCTAGTGTGATCAATGATTTCAAAGGGGGTGATTTAAATTGGGATTTGATTCCCTTTATTTTGAAACATCATGACATTCTTCCATAGTGTTATAAAAATTATACCTTATCTCTGACCTCAAACTCCAATTATCAATAATGATTTTCCTCATACATTTTTATACAATTTTATGGATTTAAAATTAAATTGAATGGATTTAACCCTTTATATCATTCAAAGATAACATCTTCTCCCATCATCATTTTCTTCCCCAATTCATACCATCATATTGTTTCTGACACCTCTTTCCCATACAGAACCTCTTATGGTTTCATTTGAATGGAATAATTGAAATTTGTATTACTTGATAACTCAAAATGGGGGAGTTATTCATAAAAATATCATTGAAATTATATTGAACACGATATAAACATATCATCTAGAGTTTTAATGGTTCATTAATACAGAAAATCATTCTAAGGGTGATAATGAATGATGAATCTATAATCTATATCCAATTCTTGTTGATGTATTATCTAAGATCTCATTGAAAGCCGAAGATATCAATCATTTATAAAATAAAGTGGAACTACATGTAGTTTTTCCACTCACCTTATGTATATCTTGTTTAGTTGATCTAGATATTAATCATCCATTATTGCAATGAATTTTTTTGACTTGATTAGGATATGACTGTAACCAAGATTGTGTTATTTCCTACAGGGTTCTTGGTGAGTTCTAGGATGAAATATAAGGTTATTTTTAACCATTTCAATAACTGGATTGGAAATGGATTCATTATAATAATTGACACAAATTTTTCAATCAAATGTTCTGGATACCAACTATTGATATACAAACTTCACAGTCTATCTCTTCATGTCACCAAACCAAATTTGTTTCTTCTAATCTCAATACGTCCTATTTTTTCATGGATGAATAAATAATTATAATACATAGGAATCATCTAGAGATTCTATTTATAGTTTTAAATTTTGATGAGATATATATCTGGGTTACATAACATATAAATATATCCTAATGAAATTTGAAGACTATACTATTTGTTATTATCATTGTAGAAACTCATTATCATTATAGGCGTCCTTGATCATCTCATGTATATTTGGTTGAGAAATTATTTGATAAAGTTAGGATAAAAATACTCTTATTATTCCCATGTAAATTCAATAAATATCTATGACGATATATTCCATTGAAATCCTCATCATGGATAGCATCATGTGATCCTTTATAATCAGAGAATATCCCACATTGTACAATAGATCATGATGGTAATGGATTGAAAAATCACATTCCTTTATCATATATAAAAATCTTCATTGTCATATCTTAATATCATTTGGAAAAATAAATACATTATCATTTTCTTATTTTTACATATATCACAGTTTTCTATATATATATATATATATATTTCCAAATATTAAATGATAAGATCCATCAATCCAATAATATATCATGTGTTGGGAATTTCTTCTCATAGATCATTAATTGGTTTTTGGAAAAGGAACTCACTTTGTCATCTAGCATGAGTGCACAACCTAAAAACATTTTGGTTGAATCATTGTAGATCACAATTACTTCCCCAAAGGTGGGAAATAAGTGAATATGTATAGTGATTAGCATCTTGATTTAACTATTTAAAGACCTCATCATATTCATCCTTCAAAAAGAATATGACACCATTTTGAGTTTTCTTATTTAGTGGAACTGATTATCATGATATATGTTTCAAAAATAAACAATAGTACCCAACCAATATAAGGAAAAATTGAATTCATCTTAGTGATGTTGGTCTTTTCCAACCATAAATTTCATCCTTCTTATGGATATAGAAATATAAATTTTCTACAAAAAACGTGACCTATAAAAATTAATTTCTATATCAAGAGCTAACATTGACTTTACTTCACAAATAACATTTCCTTTTAAAAATTCATTAATATAGAATTAAATGGATCCATGTGCTCCACCTTGATTTTGGATTAGATAATATTATTAAAAATAAGTACAATTAAAGAAATTTTTAGGTAATGTCTAAATAACCTATACATCAAATCAATGATTCTTTCTAGAGAATTAGGGAGTTCAAATGGAATCATAGTGAACTTGTAGTGATTATTCCTTGTACGTAAACTACTTCAGGGAAATAATATCATTATTCCTATTTAATTTATAATATTTAATATAAATATCCACTCTAGATAATTTCATGTATTCGCATAACTGTTAAGAAAAGTCTTAAATTTATTGTAACAGAAACTTGTTTGTTATCATGATCTTTCTCAGCTTAATGTAATCAATATAGAGGAACATTGACCCATAATTTTTTTGGATGAAGAGGACTGCTCCACCCCAATTGTAACAACATGGTTATATGAATGATTTATCAAGATTAATCTCTAGATTATTGTTAATATAATCATGATCAATAGTTTTTATTCAATATAGAGTCAGAAATATTATAAATAATCCATGTATATGTTTGATTGATTACTCAAACAATCATCTAGATAGAAGACTAGGGAATTATAGGAAGCACATCATGAATTACTTCATAATGGTTGTGTCTTGAAGTATGATATTTTCCTCAGTTTCAATCATTTTACTATGATACACTTACACATTTAGGAAATAATATCCATTCCTGAGATGATGATACTAAAAGATATTCATAAAACACCTTTCAGTTGTGTAGAATAATAATATGATTCACTATCGGGGTGATTTTCTTCTCTCATCAATTTATGTTGGATATATATAATGACATCCAATATATAGACATAATTACATCATATTCTTCTATATGTAGTGTCCCAAGGTTTTATGGGAAACTCAACACACATATTTATATAGTGTATGAGTTATATGGTTTGGATGAAAAATTTACCCATCCTATTTCTTCACCGACAACTTGACATCAATGTTTTGAAATTATTTTGGTAGAGTTATTTTTACCTAGAATGATATTAAAGTATTTTTATAGCTTGAATAACTAAATATTATCAATATTTATGAATTTATAATTGGCTTACTTTTCACCACTTCATTGTTGGGATCCACATAAAAAATTGAGATTGAAAAATCACACCCGTTCTCACTAGGACATGAAGGTATTTTCATTAGTTTTCTGAAAGAAATCCCTTGGAAATGGTTATTGATTCACATAGTGTCGTTTTTTCCTTGTATATAATCATTGGATGGTAGTGTATGGATTGACAGGGTAAGTCCTTTACTCCATCAACATTTTTGGGTTCCTCCCATTTTGAATCACTATCGTTGTTACCTTCCTTACCGTACATAATTAGTTCTGTGACCCCTTTAATAAGTTTTTGGGATTCTTCTTCCCATATATTTGAAAATTGGTATGATGGAATTTCTAACCCCAAGTAGATTTTCCATCACACTACACAAATTAACATCCATTCTATCCTTCTTATCACTAGTGCCAATACTTCCCGGACATTCACTAATCTCCATTTCCACTTTTAGGTCACATCATACAATTTCCACTAAATAAAAAACATATTTAATATATAATGATTATGAAAGTCTCGTTTTTTCTCCCCCAATTAATAAACCAACATTAAATTAAAAATTAATGAAAAATCCAGAGTCATATCATGAATATTTTTTGATGATTTCCATATTCTCCCAAAAAAATTCAAAATCCATTTTTTGGAGGATATAGAAGTCCCTTTACATTTTCATTTATAGAGTGTGGGGAAACATTTTATCAGAAAGTTTTTTATAAAATTCCATCCACTCCATCACTTCAACATCCTCTTCGAGCATTGTATTATTCACTAACATCGACCGTTAATTATCCTATCTTTCTATTTGATAATCAACTAGTATTAAATCCCCATGATCAAGGAATTAAATGGTGGAGAATATATTTTCAATGTATTTTATCCATTGTTCCATGATTAAATGATCATATGTTCCCCCTAAATTTGGATGTATTTTTCATATAACATTCTCATATTTTAACATTATCTTCATTTTGAGAGATTGAGAATTACACTTGAGTTTTTTTATGGTTCGAATATTACATTTACTAAGAATGTACTATCGAAAAATTCAAGACTCCTTATCCCAATACATAATGTATATAATTTTCATAGAAATCACATCACCCATCACATAGATTATTGGATCAGTTAACTATTTTTTAACACATTGACATAAAAATAAAGGAAAAATTATATATGTGTATTTCTAAACTATCAAACACATAAATGGAAAACCATGAGTTGTAATGGGATAACTCAAATATTATATATTTATATTAATCTATAAATATTTTGGTTACAATCTATGTTATCCATGATATATTTCCTAACATAAAATATTATTGGTGTTTTTTGTTCTCTTAAAAGTGGGTTTTTAGTATATTTAGAAACTAACAATTAATAACCCCTGGAATTTTTAGTCAAGGTTTTCATTGATGTCTATTGTTGTGCACCGCGTGACAATCGAGTACAACTCAATTCTCCATTTTCAGGATTATTAACCCTAGATAAAAATATTATAGGTCCACCTACACTTACATTAGCCAAAAATTTATAAATTTTCTTAGAAACCACTTACTATATACAATACTAATATTTATTATGTTTTTCTATGTTTACTGTTATCTCTAAATATTTCACAAGTCGTTTTGTATCATAATGTAAAAAAAACACTACATTTCTCTCATACAAACTATGAAAACCCAATAATTAATTAAACAAAATTCATGAATTATTAAATAAATAAACACATAATAATGTTCCATAAGATAAGTAAACGCAGTTACATTGGGAAATAAGGCACATACCATATAAAACTGCAAAGAAATACAACAAACTTATAAGAATATTCCTAAAAATGCCCCCAAATATTCCCTAATTATTCTATAACATCATGGGATAACATAGGGGTGTAAATAAGAAAGAGTTTAATTATAAATAATAGTTTGATAATAAAAAATAATATCATATGGTAATGATGTATACGTGATCCAAGAGGCATATGAATTAAAAATAAGATTGGTGAGAATTATAATCCTTAATAAAGTCACATTATATTACAAGATAGAATGAAGGTAATAAATGAATTTAGAAACAATATAAAACATGACATCAAAAACTATAAGACTTTATTAACTAGAAAGATATCAAAACACACTGTTCTTAGGATAACAATGTTTTTACTAAAAATGGAATCTCATGAGATAAAATTGTTACACAATGAAATTATTGACTATATAATTTTGGCCTAACCCTTAACTTTAAAATCATTTATATAAGTAGGTGTTAGAAATATATCATAGAACATAAGTATGTATTTTAAATTTTTAATCCCATGACTAAGGATTAAGGGCTCTATGGGTTTGAATTTTGTTCTCTTGTAGAAAATTCCACCATATATCCAAATATTTAAAAATTTAACGGTGGCCCCGTCTCCCTTGGAGGTTCTAGATTTGTTGTTGTTCCATTAATCCTTGGTCCCCGATGGACTAGGTGAGGTGTCTAATAACTTTTTTCCAAAACATCATAGCCATTGAGGATATTTCCCTCCTACATGGTAGTCACGGAGAGATGTGATTCTCAGAAAACCCTAAGGCCACATCCTCAATCCACCATTATTCTTGTAGTTCATGTTCCCTCCTTTAAATCTGTATCTATAAATGGGTTCAGATTTATGATTTCCAATTTCAATTTTTACGGAGGACATAGACCTGCTCAGATGGTCTCATGTGGTTCACATCAGGGCACCCAAATCATTATTGTGTCTCTTCTGGAATATTGTATCATTTTGGGGTCCGGAACTTCTAGAAAAAGTCATAAAGATTAATAATAAATCATTTTTCATCATCATACTTTCTTCATCTAATTTTTTAAGGCTTGGTACCTTATTCCAATATCACTGAATTGTTTGGTATATAACCATTACCGCTAGTCAATGAAGGTACACAATAGTTGTGATTCACTGGTTGATGATGTAGTGTTAAATAATTCATGGATAATTCATACATTTCATTACATAGAAATATTAGAGATGATTGGGGACTCAACTAGTTAGATTCATTATGTTGATAACCACACATTGTGACTTTATGTTTAATCTTCTACTCATATTTTCATCATAATGGGCTTATATTATCCACCTCAATCCCAATATTTTCATCATGTTGTGGATTCAATGGAAAGTGGGAAATATATTTCTTATCATGTGGTTCCCTAATTTTGTACAAATTTTCAACTTCATTAAACTCAATTTCACTTTTAAAGAAATCATTTTTCGCATTCACGTCATGGGGTTATAAGAATACCCAGCTCAAAGGTAAATCATCTTCCTCAGGTTTTGGTTTTGATCTATCATACGAGGCTTTACTTCTTCAAGACCTGGAGTCAATGGATATACCAATTGGTGATGCTTCATTTTCCTATCCATTGGTCCCCATGTACAACATATACATTAAATTATTTTATTCTCTAAAAAGCCCTTCCCCTCCTTGTTCGGCAAAAATAAGCATCTAGTTTCAAATTATAGGAGTTATAAAATCTCATTATCCTCCCTTTAATCATTTAAAAATGTAAAATGGTGCTTTCATGGTATCCCAATCCAAATGAATATCATTGGATTCAATTTTCTAAAGTGAGGGGCTTTTATTTCTGGGGGCTAGTTCCAATAACCCCATTTTATAATTAAATCATTAATTATATAGAATGCTTTAGGCTTGGGATCCTAGTTAAAATCACATTACCCCTCTAATAAGTTTTTAATGTAGAACTCTTCCATTTTTGTTCTAGAGAACCAAAACAAGATCCTTCAATGAATGGAAAATTTTCAAAGAGATTTGTCATGAAATGTGATTTTGCAAACTAGTACATTTGGGATTTTATGAATTATTCTATGAGAATTGATAAGTTGGGGGCCTCAGATCAAAATATCATTATATATATTGTTATTGGTGAGGAGGAAATATGAAATTGTTAAATATATCATTCCACTTATCTTAAATAAGTGGATAATAAATTAGGGTTCTTCTTTTTATTACTGAAATAGAAGATATGCTATAGAGTTCCAAATAACAAAATAAACAATAATAATTTTAAAAATGATCTAGTGGTGATAAGGGGTCTGGATGCCTCCCAATTTAGTAATCTACTTTGAATTCTTAACACTGATATAGAGAACAGACACCTTGGTGGTCAAGAAGATATCATCTGTTTTATCCCACACATTTTATCATCTCGTGTCAATTATTGGATAGAGAACATTATATAGGAGGATGAGATATTGGTATCTCTTAATTCCCTCAACATAGAAATCACTCCAGGCCTAGATGGTTTCCTGGGGTCCTTATGTGTGTGATATTTGGAAATTATAAGCAAGATCTAATTGAATAAATTCAAGAAATCTTCTGAGAGGGGCCACCCCTCATGTTTCTAGTGTCACCACTAGGGTTATTATCTAGAATGTGAAAGATCCATCATCCATTACTCAATATATACTAATCATTTTATGCAATACTTTATAAAAATTTCGTTCTAAATCATTAATAAAAGGTAATCATAGTTCATTCACTCTGTGGTGCCCTAGGATCAATAAGCATTCATCCAATAACATTATATACAAGGAAATATGTGTATTTCTCAAGAAATGGATATTGGACTTAAAAGGATGGTAACTATCTCTAAAATAGAAATTAATCTGTACATAGACAAGGCTTATGGTTGTATCGAATGGGATCTCATCATTTAGATAATGAGAAGCATTTTATTTCTTTAATGGGTTCTTGTAACGCCCCGACCCCAGCTACCCAGAGTCGGTGCATTATTACATAACATTGGCATGATCACAAGAAAGATCAAATCTTGAAAGACCGATTGGTTTAGTAGCCTTGGAAACACTAGATATAATCATAGGTTTTACACTACATCATAAAATGAAAAACTACTACAACAACATAAAGTCTCCATAATCCCCACTCATATCCCAACATAATATCCCTGTAGGTCATTCATAATTTACTTCTTCACTTCCTGGGAAAAATAAAACATAGAAAAGGGGTGAGCTCAAATGCCCAGTAAGGATAACAATAAAGCGGAAACTTTCATAAATAAGAATAAACATTTAAGGCAATGTATAACTAAAACAAAAGCCTTTTAAAGATGAGCTTTCAACATGGTATGGCATAAATAAAATGAAATAATGCCATTTACTTATTCACATGGATATTCTACTAATCGAATAATCACATGCAAAAATCAATAACCACTTTCATAATGTTGGAATGCATAATGCCAGACTATCATAACCACATAGCCAAGGCCTCGTGCCAAGACTACAAATAAGATTTTGTCAAGGCCTTGTGCCAAGACAGTAGTTTGTCTCATGAGACCTACCGATGCATCGAGGAGCTATAGCGGGCTCCACCCGTCACTTATTAAGTCCAATGCATTCCCATATGAAAAGGTTTAAACATAACATAAACATTCGTATTAAAACTAGCATACGAAATGTCAATAATTTCACCATAAACTATGAATGGTATAAAAATAGTACATCCATAGTCAAACATATCACAAAACCTTCAATACAATATAGAAGTTTTGTATCATAATAAATCAACTTCAAATAATCTTAAAATCCATCAAAGGATGTTGACGTAGATGAAATCAAATTTTTTTTAAAGAAATATCTCCTTTTATTTTGAAATCATTTATGATCCATATAAAATAAAACATTTTCTTTGAAAATATTCTTATAAGCTTGTAAGGAAAGCTTTGAAGATTTTATAATGGCGTAAAATAACCGCACCCGCTGTATAAGTTAAAAAAAACATTCTTACCTCCATTCTGTCGAAAAGGTTAAAAAGGACCTTGTTTTGAAAACGACGGAAAGATTCCTTTATAAACCTCTTATAAAAAGTAAAACAAGGGTATAAATGACTTTAACCCATATTCTTGTAAATAGTAAAAATGTTTTGAAATAAATTTTTAAGAAACATGGATGTGGATGATAAAGATATCCCAGTAGATTATTACGTATAAACAACCTCGGATAATGAAGGGATTGTGAAATAACCCTTACCTTGTACTTTTCCTTTGTTGGGGTCGGTTAACCTCCTGTATAATGGTGAAATAATTGTTATTAAATTATACAAGAATCATATACATTAATATGATATAATATATGATCTTTTAACATCGCTTTATTAATAATATCTTAGTATTATCGTCGTTTCAGGTGATAATCGATTCGTTCTTCTTAAATGTTTGGTTACGTAAGACATCTTTGTAATTGATAGATTAAATCTTATTCATAATCAGAATGATATTAACATTATTTTTAACCCTAAAATGAGAATAATACTTGAATGGATACGATGGAGGATGGATCTCACCGCGTTCGTGGAGACGGTAGTCCGTACGTACGCACGAACGCTACTTCCATTTAATTTTTATTTTAAAAGAATTGAATCCAAATGATACATAGGTATATTACTATTCCATTATAATATAATATTTTATATATGTTACTTAAGTTCATTAACACCATCCTTTATACGTTCCATGTGTGGTATGAACGAGTCATATCATTTTAAGGGGGCGGTAGTCCGCACTTCCTCAAATGAAATTATCGTATGTATATACAACATGAAACGAATAATGGTATGAAATAAAATGGAATTAAAGAAGCTTATATATATAATATATATCATTAATATCATATTTAATTACAGTGCCATCATAATGGCCACCATGAGAGGCGGTAAGATGTATTTGAACAATCATCGTTTCGTGAGGCGTTAGTTTGCCATCCACAGAAACATCATGTTCATCATCCATTATATGGAGTTGTGTGTATGTGTAGTTTGAATCCTTCTTATAACAACATCCTAGTATATTGAGGATACTGGTGTTGTTACAAAAGAAAGGAATAAAAAGATTTTGGGGGTTGGAGAAGCAAAATAAATGAAAATAGTTTAAGAAAAATCGTTACCTTTAATTTAGGTAACTCACTTTGGTTGGAACCAAAGGACTTCTTGAAATGCTTTATGCCTAAGGGGAAGCTTCAAGGAGGAGGAGAGGGATGTGGAGAGCTTAGTTGGGCATAGTTTGGACGAGCCATGTGGCTTGAGAGGTGTGAGGAATGAGTATAAGTGGTCTCCTTTTATAAGGGAGAAGAGGGGCTCTTTAGGAAAGAGTGAATGTATTACTTTATAATATAATTATATTCGGTTTATAATGGTCCAAAAATCATTGAGGTCGAAGATAAGATGACTAATATTCTAAATAACATCAACCAATAATAATTGGACAGGTTTTAGATAATATTTTAATCATTATAATCTTATTTATTTAAATGATTTATTAATGAGGTAAACATTGCATCATTATTGTGTCATTAATAATTTAAATTATTTGATGTCTTAAAATTATAAATAAAATATCATTATGTAGGAAATCTTTTTATATTTCTAATGAATATTTATAATCGAAAATCCAACATTTATAACCCTATGTAAAAATTTTTCTTCTAAAAGATGTAAGCTTATGCCATTTTTGTATTCATTTTAACTTAATTAAAATAAAGTGTCATTATCACTTACAAGTGGATCAATGGGGTCCCAAAATTGACCCAAAGATGCCCATGGTCGACCATGTATCAACCAATAGGGTTAAGACACGTTTTAGGGTAATTTAGTATTATTATAATATTATTTTTTAACCCTTATTTACCGGATTTACCCTTAACCATGGTAAATAAAATATTTACCGCAGTAATTATTCAAAATGTCTAAAAATAAAAGTCACCTATTTACAAAATTTGAACATCCTGATTCCAAATATGGAATCCATTTTTCTAAATTCAAAACACAGAAGTGGCAGAAATTAATTTAAAATTAATTCCTGCTGTCAAAACAAAAAGCGTGTTTTTAAGAGATAATAACTATCAAAAGATTGACACTTGTTTATGTTCTGTTTAATTGTAAAATTATGTCCAATGACCAAAATTATATTAAATGGTAAAAATATATTCTAAATATACTTTAAAACCACTCAAATTCATAATTTATCACTATTAATTATTTTGATTAAAAAAGTTGTTTTTAATTAAAATTTAGTAATTTTCACTATTCATCAAAATATGAAAGTTATCCGAAAAGTACGAAAATTTCACCTTAGGCTAAATTAGATATTCCGAATCCAAAAATGAAGTCTATTTTGAAATATAAAATATATATGATTTCAAAAAGTAGGTATTACTATTCATAACGGCTAGTTTAATTAGTTGTGGTGTGTGTTAGAACTCGAGGTTGCGTACAACACACGCTATCACATTATTCGAAGGGAAACGTACCATGGAAGCATGGGGTGTTACATTCTCCCCTCCATCAAATAATTGCATCCTCGAAATTTCTAGGGTATTACTGCATAAAAAGACTCGGGTGGTTCTTCATCATAAGTTCCTCGGGTTCCCACATTGCCTCTTCCATCTTATGATTTCTCCACAAAACTTTTACCAGACGTGTCGTCCGGTTTCTCAGTACTTGTTCTCTTGTATCAAGAATCTTGACGGGCTCTTCACAATAAGACAGATCGGGTTCCAGTTCTAATTCCTCATAGGTGAGTACATGCGTTGGGTCAGGCATGTATTTTCTCAACAGAGATACGTGGAAGACATCGTGAACTTTGGAGAGACTTGGCGGCATTGCCAATCGGTAAGCTACAACCCCAATTCGTTCTAGAATTTCGAAAGGTCCGATGTACCTGGGACTCAATTTACCTTTCTTACCAAAACGTATGACTCCCTTCCATGGAGATACCTTTAGGAAAACATGATCACCGACCTGAAATTCCAAATCCTTCCTTCGATTATCAGCATAGCTCTTCTGGCTACTTTGAGCTGCTTTGATGTGATTTTGGATTACCTTCACCTTTTCCACCGTTTCCTCCACCAGTTCTGGGCCTACATGTTTTCTTTCACCAACGTCATCCCAACAGGTTGGTGTATGACATCTTTTTCCGTATAACGCTTCATATGGTGCAATCTGAATACTTGAATGGAAGCTATTGTTATAGGAAAATTCTACCAGAGGTAAATATTGATCCCACATACCCTGAAAGTCAAGTGAGAAAGATCTCAACATGTCTTCTAAGGTTTGAGTAGTCTGTTCTGATTGTCCATCTGTCTGAGGGTGGTAAGAAGTGCTCAAATGAAGTTCAGTATCCAGGGATTTCTGAAGTCTTTTCCAAAATCTTGAAGTAAAACGGGGATCACGATCAGAAACAATCGATAGGGGTACTCCATGAAGTCTCACAACTTCATTAATGTATAGTCTTGCTAGACGTTCCAGGGGTAGATCTTCTCTTATAGCAAGAAAATGTGCTGACTTGGTAAGAGGATCAACAATAACCCATATTGCATCGTTCCTTCTAGGAGACTTCGGTAGCCCCATGACAAAGTCCATCGTAACATTGTCCCATTTCCACTCCGGTATGGGAAGAGGTTGCATGACTCCTCCAGGGTGTTGCCTTCCAGCTTTCATTTGTTGACAAACCATACATCTTGACACAAAATCAGCAATCTCCCTCTTCATGTTGTCCCACCAAAAATGTTCCTTCAAATCTCTATACATTTTGGTGCTCCCAGGGTGTATAGAGAAATTGGAACTAGGAGCATCATCCAGCAATTCCCTTTTTAGATCAGGTATATTGGGAACACAAAGTCTCTTCCCGAATTTCAAAATTCCATCTTCATACACAAAGTCTCTCAATCTCCCATCATTCACAGCTTTAATCTTCTTCTGAAATTCTTCATCATCGGTCTGAGAACTCTTAATCCTTTATAGTAAAGATGGTTTGGCAACCATTTGAAAAAGCATTGATGTTTCACCTTCCCTGGTTATTCCCATGTCCATTTTCACTAGATCCATGAAAATTGGATCCCTTTCACTGCTCCCCAAAGCCTGAAATATTTTCTCTAGGGAAAATATCCATTGCTCAGCTACTAAGGGAATTGTATTCCCCTTGAACGTTGGTGGTTGTTGCCTCATGAATCGATCTAACATTGATCCTCCACGCTGCGGATCAGGGTGCTCCATACGGGTAGGGTTATTATTCATAACCTGAGTAAGTTGTCCCAGTATGGTGATTAGCTGATCAGCACCAGTTGCATCACTAGCCCCACTATAATTATCTTGAGCAGGAGGGAAATACCTACATGGAGTGCGTGCATTGATACGGTTTCCATTTCTTCCACTAGGCGCCATTTCTAAACAATGGCATAAACTAGATCAGTTTATGAATCAAAATACATAATCCCATACTTATAAAACACTTAACATAAATTGAACTATTTATGGATATAATCCATAATCATAAAAATGTTTTCTTTGAGGAAGTATATACTCATAAACCCTTCATAATGATTTGTAAAGAAAATGAGAGTTATCCTAAGCATATCCCCCGGGAGTGTCGTAACCAAGAGTGCAGCAAGTCCCATTGTCGTGCACCAGTTCCCGTTCGAGTCTAGCTCAAAGCAGTGTTTTCGGGTTTTACCCCTAGGTACATTTGTGCCAGAGCCGCCTCTACCTGCTCGTATCCAGACAGGGATGTATTGCTCGGAAAACTCACAAAATATCTACAATACCAAATTTCTAGGAAGTTCTTCTATACTAATCCTCAAAGTTCATCTTAGGTCTACGTGATCTAATCAGAGTTTATCTAAATCTAGCTTCCAATGTTTGTACTAAACTTCCTCTGATACCAACTGTAACGCCCCGACCCCAGCTACCCAGAGTCGGTGCATTATTACATAACATTGGCATGATCACAAGAAAGATCAAATCTCGATAGACCGATTGGTCTAGTAGCCTTGGAAACACTAGATATATTTATAGGTTTTACATTAAATCATAAAATGAAAAACTACTACAACAACATAATGTCTCCATAATCCACACTCATATCCCCATATAATATCCCTGCAGGTCATTCATAATTTACTTCTTCACTTCCTGGGAAAAATAAAACATAGAAAAGGGGTGAGCTCAAATGCCCAGTTAGGATAACAATATAGCAGAAACTTTCATAAATAAGAATAAACATTTAAGGCAATGTATAACTAAAACAAAAGCCTTTTAAATATGAACTTTCAACATGGTATGGAATAAATAAAATGAAATAATGCCATTTACTTATTCACATGGATATTCTACTAATCGAATAATCACATGCAAAAATCAATAACCACTTTCATAATGTTGGAATGCATAATGCCAGACTATCATAACCACATAGCCAAGGCCTCGTGCCAAGACTACAAATACGATTTTGTCAAGGCCTTGTGCCAAGACACTAGTTTGTCTCATGAGACCTACCGATGCATCGAGGAGCTATAGCGGGCTCCACCCGTCACTTATTAAGTCCAATGCATTCCCATATGAAAAGGTTTAAACATAACATAAACATTCGTATTAAAACTAGCATACGAAATGTCAATAATTTCACCATAAACTATGAATGGTATAAAAATAGCACATCCATAGTCAAACATATCACAAAACATTCAATACAATATAGAAGTTTTGTATCATAATAAATCAACTTCAAATAATCTTAAAATCCATCAAAGGATGTTGACGTAGATGAAATCAAAATTTTTTTTAAAGAAATATCTCCTTTTATTTTGAAATCATTTAAGATCCATATAAAATAAAACATTTTCTTTGAAAATATTCTTATAAGCTTGTAAGGAAAGCTTTGAAGATTTTATAACGGCGTAAAATAACCGCACCCGACGTATAAGTTAAAAAAACATTCTTACCTCAATTCTGTCGAAAAGGTTAAAAAGGACCTTGTTTTGAAAACGACGGAAAGATTCCTTTATAAACCTCTTATAAAAAGTCAAACAAGGGTATAAATGACTTTAACCCATATTCTTGTAAATAGTAAAAAAGTTTTGAAATACATTTTTAAGAAACATGGATGTGGATGATAAAGATATCCCAGTAGATTATTACGTATAAACAACCTCGGATAATGAAGAGATTGTGAAATAACCCTTACCTTGTACTTTTCCTTTGTTGGGGTCGGTTAACCTCCTGTATAATGGTGAAATAATTGTTATTAAATTATACAAGAATCATATACATTAATATGATATCATATATGATCTTTTAACATTGCTTTATTAATAATATCTTAGTATTATCGTTGTTTCAGGTGATAATCGATTCGTTCTTCTTAAATGTTTGGTTACGTAAGACATGTTTGTAAGGGATATATTAAATCTTATTCATAATCAGAATGATATTAACATTATTTTTAACCCTAAAATGAGAATAAGACTTGAATGGATACGATGGAGGATGGATCTCACCGCGTTCGTGGAGACGGTAGTCCCTACGTACGCACGAACGCTACTTCCATTTAATTTTTATTTTAAAAGAATTGAATCCAAATGATACATAGGTATATTACTATTCCAGTATAATATAATATTTTATATATGTTACTTATGTTCATTAACACCATCCTTTATACGTTCCATGTGTGGTATGAACGAGTCATATCATTTTAAGGGGGCGGTAGTCCGCACTTCCTCAAATGAAATTATCGTATGTATATACAACATGAAACGAATAATGGTATGAAATAAAATGGAATTAAAGAAGCTTATATATATAATATATATCATTAATATCATATTTAATTACAGTTCCATCATAATGGCCACCATGAGAGGCGGTAAGATGTATTTGAACAATCATCATTTCGTGAGGCGTTAGTTTTCCATCCACAGAAACATTATGTTCATCATCCATTAGATGGAGTTGTGTGTATGTGTAGTTTGATTCCTTCTTATAACAACATTCTAGTATATTGAGGATACTGGTGTTGTTACAAAAGAAAGGAATAAAAAGATTTTGGGGGTTGGAGAAGCAAAATAAATGAAAATAATTTAAGAGAAATCGTTACCTTTAATTTAGGTAACTCACTTTGGTTGGAACCAAAGGACTTCTTGAAATGCTTTCTGCCTAATGGGAAGCTTCAAGGATGAGGAGAGGGATGTGGGGAGCTTAGTTGGGCAGAGTTTGGACGAGCCAAGTGGCTTGAGAGGTGTGAGGAATGAGTAGAAGTGGTCTCCTTTTATAAAGGAGAAGAGGGGCTCTTTAGGAAAGAGTGAAAGTATTACTTTATAATATAATTATATTCGGTTTATAATGGTCCAAAAATCATTGAGGTCGAAGCTAAGATGACTAATATTCTAAATAACATCAACCAATAAGAATTGGACAGGTTTTAGATAATATTTTAATCATTATAATCTTATTTATTTAAATGATTTATTAATGAGGTAAACATTGCATCATTATTGTGTCATTAATAATTTAAATTATTTGATGTCTAAAAATTATAAATAAAATATCATTATGTAGGAAATCTTTTTATCTTTCTAATGAATATTTATAATCGAAAATCCAACATGTATAACCCTATGTAAAAATTGTTCTTCTAAAAGATGTAAGCTTATGCCATTTTTGTATTCATTTTAACTTAATTAAAATAAAGTGTCATTATCACTTACAAGTGGATCAATGGGGTCCCAAAATTGACCCAAAGATGCCCATGGTCGACCATGTAACAACCAATAGGGTTAAGAAACGTTTTAGGGTAATTTAGTATTATTATAATATTATTGTTTAACCCTTATTTACCGGATTTACCCTTAACCATGATAAATAAAATATTTACCGCAGTAATTATTCAAAATGTCTAAAAATAAAAGTCACCTATTTACACAATTTGAACATCCTGATTCCAAATATGGAATCCATTTTTCTAAATTCAAAACACAGAAGTGGCAGAAATTAATTTAAAATTAATTCCCGCTGTCAAAACAAAAAGCGTGTTTTTAAGAGATAATAACTATCAAAATATTGACACTTGTTTATGTTCGGTTTAATTGTAAAATTATGTTCAATGACCAAAATTATATTAAATGGTAAAAATATATTCTAAATATACTTTAAAACCACTCAAATTCATAATTTATCGCTATTAATTATTTTGATTAAAAAAGTTGTTTTTAATTAAAATTTAGTAATTTTCACTATTCATCAAAATATGAAAGTTATCCGAAAAGTACCAAAATTTCACCTTAGGCTAAATTAGATATTCCGAATCCAAAAATGAAGTCTATTTTGAAATATAAAATATATATGATTTCAAAAAGTAGGTATTACTATTCATAACGGCTAGTTTAATTAGTTGTGGTGTGTGTTAGAACTCGAGGTTGCGTACAACACACGCTATCGCATTATTCGAAGGGAAACGTACCATGGAAGTTTGGGGTGTTACAGTTCTTGATATGTTATTTGGGTGATTAATCTCTCCCTCATTCAATATCAATTTAATGGGGGATGGTAATGTGGTTTCATGAATCGAAAAAGGGTTCTAAGACAGGGTGACCCTCTTTCTACGAGTATCTCTATTAGGTCCTTTATGTTCTTAGAATACGTATGAGATCTATGATACAACAAGGCACCATCAAGCCTTATATATGTGGTTCTCACTTTAGTGGGGTTTCTATCATATTCTTCTCTATTTACTAGAATTGTTCCTCAATAGATGAAGTTAATATATCAGTGGATTTAACAAAATCCTGATGGATTATGCGAAATGAAGTGGATAGATCATTAATAAGGATAAAATCCATGTGTATTTTTAGCATGTCAGTTGGGAGATGGAGAAGAAGTATTAAATCATTGTTGTAAATTATAATAAGGAACATCCATATAAAGTACATGGGGGAACTTATTAAACTATGAAGAATCCATATCGTATCATTCGATGACATGATTAGATATATTAAAAATGGAATTAAAAATATAAAACTAGTTTCTCTCCTTTGGTGGTAGAAACACCCTCATAAATTGCATACTGATATCCTTTACCATGCACATCCTTTGGGGTCTCAAGGATCGGAAAATTCTTATAAAGGAAATTAAAATAATTTTAAATTCCTTAATTTGGGAAAAATAGGGTGAGGTGATGTTCTATTGGACCTCTTAGTAGAATCTTTTGAAAGTAGTGGAGAATGGGTGTATTTTTGTGATGAATGTGAGTGAATCCATGCATTTTATTCAAGGTAAAATAGCCTAGGAGACAATTTAAGGATTCTGATTATAGAGAATATTCATTAAATGGATGTAGGGTAATACTATTGGCCCATCAAGAAGGAAATAATCACCCATATGGAATTCCTTTCATGGTCAAATTATGGAACTTAAACGTCACAACTGGTGGACTCTTGGACACATAGATAAATGTTTCTAGAACTGTTATTGGGCTGGTGAGTTCATTGGCTACCAAGGATTTCACACACCCGACTTAACATTCAAATAGGATAGTGAATTAACATCATTTAGTAATTAAATTCTCAACCCCACATAGAAAAAGATATATAATTTCATTCAATTGGAGGAGTCTCTAGTTCCCTTTATCTTCATGGGTACCACCTATGGCTTCTTCAATGAAATGGTGTATGAGATGATCTTGACGCTTCAGCAATCTTACAATCTTTTTTATGACATTATATGGTGCAATTCCCCCCCTCGAGAGTAAAAATCCTAGTTTAGTGGTTATGAAAAATTATTTTCCTATAGAAATGGAGGTCAAATAGAAAGGTATTGATATCGTATCAAGATGCTCCAGATGGACGTCTCATAAGTTGGAGTCCATGTCACACATTTTTCTACAAATAATGTTGATATTGATTGTCTGGAGTATTATGGGGTATTTATTTTGTTTGAACCCTTCGATAATGTCACTGTTAGAGTTACTATATATGTTATTTAGTGGAACTAATAATAAAAAAATGATATCCGGGATTACTCCATTCTCTTTGTGGCTGCCTATATAATTTTATTGGTGGTTAGGAACCATTAATGGAAAAATAACCCCACCCATAACATGCCACTTGTGGCTAGAATCAGATATTTGGTGATTGAATTTTTAATTCTTATTAGTTAGTTGGATAAATACCCCTCTCATAGGGTAATATTTGTCAGACAACATCGCCAAGTATCATCCAACCACTAGTAAGGGTAACAATTGGTTAAAAAAATTCCCCTTCTAGTAGTCTCAAAATAAATATAGTTGGTTCTTGAAACTATGGTTTAATGATTCTTGGAGGAGTGTTTTGTGAATCAAGGGACTCAGTGTAACTCATATTCAACACCTTTTATAGAGTTGTGAATTTCTCAGTGAGGAAATAGAATCCATGTTTAATGGTCTTTATATTATCCACACTTAGGAAATATCTCTGGGTAATGTTATAATAGGAGAAAGGTGTATTTTAAATTCATTATATGTTATCACCTATATTCCAGGGGAAATTACTTATTTAATCCGTAGATGCATAGCCCTTCCTAAATTTGGAATTTTGATTTCCCACACATGGATGGAAAGTAATAATATATAAGCTTTCATTCCCTCACATTCATAATAAGTTGTCCTAATCATGTTGTTTAATTGGGTTGGTTACCTTCCCCCATTGGGTTCTGATTTTTTCAATGGTGATTTTCTTAGAATTCACTTATAAAGACCGAATTCACGATTTTTTAACTTTTTTACATTAATCAAATAAATTTTTTTGTTTTGGTGATTAATAGGGGTTATGTATGTATAAATCTATAATAAATGAATAATAATACCAATATATGACTAACCTTGACTGGAAATGAAGATCAGTGTTCACTATAGAATTTTGTTTAAAAGAAATTATGAGGATAATTCTGGTAGTATAACTACTGAACATAATGGTTTATAAAAGGGGATCATGAGAGAGTGAAAGAGGATTCTAATAACATCGAGAAAAAGGAAATTAATATTTATTTTTTAAAAAATCCAATCCTGAAAATTGAACATCTTAAGGAATGATATAAATTAGGATCTCGCATAAATACAATAAAGAGATAACCCTTTAACTTTAGATGAAACTTTTTAAATCATGGGAGGGGAATCTAAAGAGAACTGGGGAATAATAGGGGGAATCTAGATAGGGGATAAAAGATTAATTTCATTCTATATGGGTTTTTAGTGGAGTGGATTTGGATGTTTGGTGGGATTATATAACCAAAGAGAGGATACTTTTTTCTTTATTTTCAAATGCATTTTTTCTCCTCTATATGATTGAGTAATGAAAAACACAAACCATCTAATGGATGATCACATGTTTTGAACCAAATAATATTTTTTTCATTATTTTATAATTTTATATACCATAAGCAGTTGAAAAAAATCTCTTGGTGATTTGAATGTGTACCATATTTTTAAATAAATGAATTTAAAAACTATAAATATAATAATTATATTGAATGATTACCTAAGGAATTAAAATGTTTATAAAATAACTAAAAAATTTATTTTAATGTTTATATATATATATTTCATTATGGATATATTTTTTGGAATATATTATCTCACTTTTGGGTCACTATGATGTTATAATATATAAGATATTTATACCATAATAATTTTATACATGAAAATTTTAATGTCTCAGAAAATTATAAAAAAATAATTACTGGATAATTTTGACGTTTGTATTTAAAAAAAATTTAATTTATCAAAAAAATAAAATAAATATAATAATTTACAATATTAAATAAAAAATAACCATTTTTTGAAAAGTACTGGTGTTGTGGCATTAACTACTTTCAAGCCATTAAAAATCATTTGACCTCCCAGTATTATATTATCATTTATATTTAATAAGTATTATAAAAAATCACAATTTTAAAAAATATTATCTATTTAAAAAATTCATGATTTCATTAAAATAGAGTGACTTGATTGAAACAATTAATTTCCCAAATATACAATTTTTGATTAATAGTATGAAAATCTATTTCAATCTCATTATCTATAGTAAAATTAAAAATGGATAAATATAATCATTATTTATTAAATGGAAAACATGAAAATTTATATATATAGGATCCATATATGTATCCCTATATTACAGTAGAAAATTGCATAAAGGTATGGTGTGTGATGGTGAGATTTTTATGGCGTGGTTCTGTTTACAAGGATTGGTTTGGGATCTCGATGACCTTGATTATAAGGACCTGACCTTATTACAATACATAATCTTGATTTTATTCCAAAAATTAACTTCATTTTAATTTGATGATATTTTCATGTTTAGATCTTCAGATAATTTGTACATAATACATTCATAAAATTACACATTGTTATGGAGTAGATACCATAAAAACAGTTACCATTTTTTTCAAAACATAAAACATTACAGCATAAAACATGATTTCATTGAATATTCCTCAAAAATTTAACATGGCTTCCTTCTTTGTCTTACACATATTTATGACCTGTAATAACCATTTAAAAAACTTGTGATGACCAAAAAAGCTCAGTAAGGGATGTAAAAGAAAGAAAGAGCACATTAGTCCATAAATACATCTCACGTATGAAAACATTTTCAAAAGACATTCTCATCACGCATATATACATTCTTTTTGAAACATGATATTTACAAAAGATTTACACAATACATAGAACATAATTAGAACCATAAGGGTATCTTGGTACGTTACTTACATAATATTTTAACCCTCTAGGCTACCTTAAAATTTGTAACCCTCACGGCTACCTTACAATTTGTGTAACCATCGCAGTTACACTTGAGTAACCATACGACTGACCTCCAAATTACACATAGCCAATTCATTGGTGGAAAATATAGGTCCCACACATCATCATAAACTATTCCCAATAACCATAACATAATTATACAACATGAGTAATATAAAACAACTTTTCTTTTGAATTTTTTCTAACAGAATTTAACAAGCTCGTTTAAAAATAAAAGTCCATTATAAATATCATATAATTGATGTGATACTTAATATAGTGGATAGAAAATTTTTATACTAATTAAATACATATAATTAAACATAATATAATAATAATCCATCACAAAATCAATTTAAATACTAAAAAAACAATTAAGTAGAAGGTTATCCCAAAGGATAGAAATCTGTATAAGAATTCCCTTACCTTGGGTTCATCTTACTTAAAACTTTTTTAATCCTCATGTATAATGGTTAAAATAGTTTTATTAGTATTTTAAAGAAACATGTTCATTTTTATAACTTCTTATATAATCATTTAATGACCTCATTTTTAACACCCCATGATTTTATAGTACATTATCTCATTTATGTAATTCAATAGCTTGCACTACAAGCAACACCGAGTTCGAGTGCACCACAACTTACTAAAATAACCATTCAAAAAGCAGTTATGAATAGTATTAACTGATTTTGAATCTTATATTATCTATATAATTTTAACATCCATATTAATTGTTTCTTAGATATAATATAAGAACCAATTCATTTTTTCAGATAAAGTAAGTATTTTTCCAAAAATTGGATTTTACCGTATTTTAATGGAGAACCATCTTTAAAACCAATATTTGACACTTTTAAATATTAAATTTAATGAAATAAAATACTTCTTTATAATCAGGACATGAAAATTTAGTTTGTATAAATTTTGGTACTTTTCTAAAAAGATTTATATTTTGATGAATAGTCAAAAATACTATGTTTTAATTGAAAAAAACATTTTTAGTCGAAAAAATGTACAGTTATAAACTATACATTTGAGTGGTTTTTAAGTATAATTATATTATATTTTTGTCATTTAATAAATTTTATATCATTATAAGTAATTTCAAATTTTAATTTGATAGAAACACATGTCAATATTTTTATAGTTTGTACTTTTTAAAAACCCGTTTTTTGGTTTTGACAACTGATATTAATTTTAAATTCATAAATGAAACTTATATATTTTTAATTTGGTAAAATAGACTTCATTTTTGAATTCATAATATCAAAATTAGCCTATGGTTAATTTTTGGTATTTTTCTGAAAACATTCAATTTTTGATGAACAGTGAAAAACACAACATTATTATTTAAAAACGACTTTTTAATTAAATAATTAGTTATTTTATTTTAATTTATTTTAAGTAAAAATACATATATAATATCTATATGAGTTCAATTTAAATCAATGGAGACATTTTATAATATGTTTAGATATATAAAATATTATCAAACTTTTTACCATCTTTTACCCACCTCTTAGGAGAATTTTCAAATTTAAATAAAACTTAATTTTACCACTTCAATGAGATGAATTTAAAAAATCAATGACACATGGTTAATATAAAAATGAAAAATTTTGTTTAAGAAGATGAAAATAATATTTAGTGAATAGTAAATGGTGACCTCACATGTTTAAATAAATCCCAAATATGTTTTATTATGTGTTTATAATCCTATGTTTACAATAATATAAAAAAAAATCATTGGAATATGTTAAACACTATTTATCTATGTTTATACATACTTTGAAATAATTCTATCATATGTTATTCAAAGACTGATAAGTTTTAAGTCCACTGGTATGCACATTGCTACTAATACAGACAAATAGATACATAGCTATGATAAGGCTAAGATCACTAGTATAGAACAGAGCTACCGGTATGTAAGTCTACTGGTACACCGAAAGGATACTGATATGTGTAAGTCTACCATTATGAAGTCCATTGGTATAAGGAAGTAAAAACTACTCAAATATACCAATAAGCATAGTTACCGATACGGGCAGACCTACCAATACAAACAGATAGATCCACCGATATAAGAACCTACTGGTACAAGAAAGTAACTGATAGATCAATGATATCTGTAGAAGGAGTTATCGGTATATAGAGATACTATTACACAGGGCAACAACTAACAATACAATGCATTCAAAAATACAAAGTACACCGTTATAAGTGTACCGACATAGAGCTACTGATGGAAGATGACTATTAACCAGTCACTGCTACTCAAACTCTATACATTGTCAATATTATTAAAATAATGCTTACAGTCATATTTGGTAAATTTAATGCACTTAATATTAATTAATGATAGTGGTTGGTTTTTCAGGAACTGTACATCATACATGTAAAAAGGTAATCATTCCCATTACCGGAGTTGAAAGCTATAAAAGGAAAGACAAAATATGGGCATAAGAGTGATGAAAAGAAGTGAAAAAGTTGTTGGGTGTGGTGACATACTAAGATAATCATCTGATAAATTAAAAACATGCACCAGAGCTCAAGGGAGAGAAGAACATTTGCTAGAATCTGAGGGATATTGCTGTGCTACAAAGCCTATTGCAACCTCGAGAAATATTTGAATATACTGGAAGTCGAATACAAAAACGACACTCTGTTTTCAAGACAAAAATAATAGAAGAACTTAGAAGCATTTATATTTAATAAAATGGAGTCCAGAGCTGCATTTCAAATCACTAGAGGATTTCTAAACCCATATCTAATCTTTCACAGTGATTCTTTTATTTATATTTTGAGCGGTGTGTGTGCTCTGTATTTTAAGACACACACTGTCTCCTATGATTAACTATAGGATTTATAAATACTCACACAAAACTTATATAACTCTCCTGTATCCCACTGTGGATAGTGGTATAGGTAAAGTGTGACCTGAATAGTCTGTGTGTTATTGTGTTTATTTTTTCCCACGAAGAACTATGGTAGATTTCTTAGTACCTAAACAGTCTATGTACTGTTGTTTAACCCCGATCCAGGGTGTGGATCAAATTTTATATAAATTGTTTGAGAGGACTAAGTCTCGGCTTGAGACTAAACCTCTTGGTTAAAACTATTGTGATAATTTATTTTGTTTCAAACTATATTGATTATTCCACTGCTATGTTCTCTCAAATATAAATCTATTTTAGAGTAACTATGATAGCTAAACCTGAAAGTGTTTGTAATTATTGTAAAGCATTAGGTTTACTTTAAAAGTTAATTAATTTTCAGATTAGATATACCGAGAACTAATAAATCTATTGAGAACCTAACTGACCCTTTACTGAATTAAAAATTCTCTACAGTTTACCTTGTTATTTAATTTTGGGGATTTTAATAAGAATATTTTTAACAAAAAAATTTAACTGGAAATAAAATCACCCCCCTCTTGAGTATCCACTCCGACCAACATTTGGTATCGGAGGATTATAATTTAATGGATTTTTGAACACTCTATTTTTCAACTTTGATTTTAGTTGTATCTTAAAGATCATAAATTTAGGTTATATCTAAATTTTATCTATTTAGATTTATTTTTTAATATAACTACGGATAATAGACTTGATGGTGCTGCTAGAAACTAGCCACCATTCTTTAATGGTACAAATTATGACCAGTGGAAAATGAAAATGAAAATTCATTTAAAAAGTATGGGATTCGACCTCTAGACTACTATAGAGACTCAATATAAAAAAACTACGTGGGATGTACCTACTAAAATAGCTTACAAATATAATTATAACGAAATGAATTCCCTTTCCTTGTGCTTTAGGAGATAAAGAATTTAATTGAATATCTTCTTGTAAAACTGCTTATGAAATCTAGGACACTTAGGATATTTCCCATGAGGGAAAAAATAATGTTAAAGAAATGAGATTGAATACCTACACTATTAAGTATGATAATTTTAAAATGAAGTCTAATGTAAATATTTCTGATATGAATCTCAGGTTAAATGAGATTGTCAATACTATGATCTCACTTGAAAAAACTGTTCCTGCAAAGGAGTAGATAATGAGAATACAATGATGTCTACCAGAAAGTTGGAGAGGCACATCAGTCTCAATAAGAGAATCATGTGACATAAGTTCACTTCCTATTAAAGAATTAATTGGTATGTTGATGATGTATAAAGAAGAGATTATTGTAAACAAATAGAATAATGATAAACTAATTAGAAAGTCAGTGGCATTTAAATCTATTGCCTAAAATATCAAGGACAAGGAGAAATTTTACATACCCACTGAAATCTATACAAGAGAAGATTCATATTCTGATAGTGATGATAAGATGGCTTAGATAGTGAGATGGTTCAATAAGTTCTACATGATGAAGAAATTATTCAAAAAACCAAATTGTAATGGAAAATATGACATCAAAGGTCATTGGAAGAAGTATTAGAAAAATTCTGATAAGAGTGATGAGATAGTATGTTATGAATGCAAGATGATAAGATATGTGAAAGTTAACTACCCGATGTTAAAATTCATGAAGAAATATGATTATAAGGAAAAAAATATAAGAAATCCATGAAGGCAAGCTGGAGTTCTTCATAAGACAGCACAAGTGAGTCTGAAGTTTCTGATTCTGAAAAGAATCGTGCCAATATGTGTTTCATGATTAATACTTCCAAGGTACATGTTTCTCCTATGCTGAATGATTATTTCTTTTGGAATGAAAGTAGTGATGATAATATGTCTAAAGCTGAATTGATTGAATATTTTAATATGTAGAAGAAACATGTAATGTAATTAAGGAAAAGTATAAGACCTTGAATAAACAACATGCTTTGACTAGCTATGTTAAATTTGAACTTGATATAGAAAAGGAAAAGAATGCTCAATTATGTATGGAAATTATTGAACTGAAATTATCCAATGGAAAGCATAGAAAATATTTAGAAAAATTAACAAATGGAAATAATACTCTAACTAAAATTTTAGGAAAAATAGTGGAACCAAAATATACCACAGGAATAGGTTATCATCCTGGACAGAGACAGATTACCAAAAATAGATTTATTACTAAATATGGACAGAATGCTGCTAGTTCTAGTTCTATAAATTCATATGCTTCAACAAGTTATTCACATGGTTATAGATCAAATAATTTTTATCATTCAAAATATTTTTAATCTATTTATTGTATGAGACCCATTAAAGAAATTTGGGTACCAAATGTTTTGCTTGATAACCTGTTTGGACCAAAGAAAATATGGGTACCTAAATCATTTTCTGTTTAAACCTGTTTTGTAGGAAACATACTTGACAAGTTCCCATAAGAAGGAATGGTACTTGGACAGTGGATGTTCAAGGCATATGACTGTATATTACTTATGATTCAAGAATTTAATCAATGTTGATCTAGGCCATGTCACCTTTGGTGATAATTCAAAAGGAAAAATCATCGCCTTAGGCCATATTGGTAACACTAATTTAGTAATAATTTACAAATGTTTATTTGTTGATGGACTTAAATATAACCTGTTATGTATTTCTCTCTTGTTTAATGATGGTTTTAATGAGAAATTTTAAAATGATTATTGTAATGTTTTTAATTCTAAAAATATTTTAGTATTTTCTGCTTTGAGAAATGATAATGTTTATGCATTTGATTTCAATTATTTGGCTAAACATAACATTACTTTCATAAATGCCTTTCATAAAGTGTCTTGGCTGTGGAACAAAAGATTAGGACATTGCAACATTCATTCACTTAGAAAACTGACTAGGAAAAACTTAGTTAGAGACCTACCTAAACCTGAATTCCCAACTGATAAAGTTTTTAATCCCTATCAAAAGGGAAATCAACATAAAGATTATTTTAAATAAATAAAAGAAGATTAAACATCTCAACCTCTCGAGTTGTTTCACATGGAATTGTTTGGACCTTCTAGAGTTTCTAGTTTAAATGGTAAGAACTATGTCTATGACTTAGTAGATGATTATTCTAGGTGCACTTGGGTATACTTCTTTGCTCACAAAAGTGAATCTTTTTATTACTTTATTAAATACTCAAAGTTTGTAGAAAAACCTAGTGGACTTAAGATTACGACCCTAATAAGTGATCATGGTCATGAGTTTGAAAATCATGAATTTGAATCTTATTGCTCACACAATGGCTATAGTAACAATTCCTCTACCCCTAGGACACCTCAGTCGAATGGTGTATTAGAAAGAAGAAACAAAAATATTCCAGAAATTGATAGAACTATGCTTAATGAATATGACCTAAATATTTATTGTTGGGTTGAAGATGTAAATACATCTTGTTATATTATTAATAGGGTCTTGATTAGTCCAGTTCTGAAAAAGACCCATTATGAGTTGTGGAACCATAGGAAACCTATGGTTAATTACATTCATGTTTTTGGTTGAAAAGTCTTTATTCTAAATTCAAATGATAATCTTGACAAGTTCACATCAAAGAGTGGTGAAGGAATTTTACTAGGTTATTCAGTATTTAGTAAATCTTATAAAGTTTTAAATAAAAGAACAAAATGTGTGGAAGAATCTATTCACATCATGTTTGATGAAACTGATCCACAATAATCAAAATCTTCCATTGAAAATCTTGATGAAGATTTGTCTTTTATTAACCATAATGATAAAATCAATGAACTTGTTATAAAGACATCCAGTTTTGGAAACATTCCAGAACTAGTTTCTGTAGAACACGAATATAGAGAAGAACCTAAAATTTCTAGTCCCACCTTTACTAGATCAACTAAGATTCTAAAGAATCATCATTTAGATGCTGTTGTTGGTAATCTTGATAGAGGGACACAGACAAGAGATTCTCTAAGAATCAAAGATGTACATCAAGATTTTCGTTCATATGATGACCCTAAAAATATCAATGATGCAATCAATGATGAAGTTTGGGTAATGGCTATGAAAGAACAATTAAATCAATTTGAATGAAACAAAGTCTGGGAATTAGTTGACAGACCTAAGAACACATTGACCATATGCACTAAATGGGTTTTTAAAAATAATGTGGATGAATTTGAGAATATAGTTAGAAACAAAGGAAGGCTAGTTGCACAAGGGTATAGTCAAGAGGAAGGTATATACTATGAGGAAACCTTTTCTCCTATAGCTATATTAGATACTATTAGGATTCTACTTGCCTATGCCGCCCATCTAAATTTCATGTTACATCGAAGTGATGTCAAAAGTGCTTTTTTAAATTGTTTTATAAATGAAGATGTTTTTGTTGAACATCCACCTGGATTTACTAATCGTCATTTTCCAATTTGAGTTTTTAAGATCTATTAAGATTTATATGGTTTGAAACAAGCTCCGCGAGCTTGGTATGATAGACATAGAAATTTTCTTATTTCAAAAGTTTTTTCTAACGGTATTTCTGATCTAACTATCTTTATAAAATGATTTTCTAAAGATGTTTTGATTGTACAAATCTATGTTGATGATATTATTTTTTGGATCTTCTAAAAGTATGTTGTCTATTGATTTTTCAATGAGTATGCAAAATGAATTTGAAATTAGTTTAATGGGAGAACTCAAATATTTTCTAGGATGTCAATTTTTTTAAAATAAAAATGGTATTATTTTGAATAAATGTAAATATACAAAGGATCTTTTAAAACGTTTTGATTTTTATAGTATTAAGTAAAGTGACACACTCATGAGTACCATCGTTAAGTTGGACATTGATGAATCTAGGAAACCAGTTGATCAAACAAATTATAGAGGTATGATTGGGAGTCTACATTACCTAACTACTAGTCGACCAGATATTATGTTTAGTGTGAGCTTGTGGGCATGATATCAAGGTAATAATAAAGAATCGCATTTGATTGATGTTAAAATAATGTTCAAATATTGTAAACATACTGATAATTTATGTTAGCTTTATCCAAAAGGACAATATTTTGATTTAATAAGTTATTCACATGCTGAATTTGATGGTTGCAGGTTAGATATAAAGAGCACATCTGGAAAATGTCATATTATAGGTATGTCCCTAGGTTTATGGTGTATTAAAAATATGAATTCTGTTATATTGTCTACTGCTGAAGTAGAGTATATAGCTGCTGGTAGTTACTGTGCAGAAATTCTATGGATGAAACAAACTTTTTGGTGTATGGATATGATTTTAAACATGCATCAATAAATTTTGATAACACTAGTGCAATTAACATCTCTATGAATCTTGTGTCTCAATATTGGACCAAACACATTGATGTAAGGAACCATTTTTTGAGATATCATTACCATAAAGGTTATATTACTCTTGAATTTATAGGTACTGATCTCTAATTAGCTAACATTTTCACCATGCCTTTAAGTTCTGATAGGTTAAGTTACATTATACATGAATTAGGAATGATAGGCTCTCTGTGTTAGAACCCTCTCCCATAGAAACCTAACCGTTAGAAACCACACCGTTAGAACCTCATCCTATGAAACCTCACCATTAGAAACCTCACTGTTCGAAACCTCACTATTAGAAACCTCACCGTTAGATACCTCACCGTTAGAAACCTCACCGTTAGAAACCTCACTATTAGATACCTCATCGTTAGATACCTCGCAATTTGAAGCCTCGCTGTTAGAAACCTCTCCATTAGAAACCTCACTATTAGATACCTCACGGTTAGAAACCTCACCATTAGATACCTCACCATTACAAACCTCATTGTTAGAGACCTCACCTTTAGAAACCACACCCTTAGAAACCTCAACATTAGAAACTTCACTGATGTAAACCTCACCGTTAGAGACCTCACTATTATACTTCACCAGTATGAGGCTCAATGTAATACAACATTGTTAGTGAACCTAAACGATATACCTCGTCGATTGGAATTCTCCCCAGTATATTATTACCATTAGTATACGCGGTTTTAGAATTTGTTTCTTGCCGCCAGAATCTGTATCATTTATATTATACTTATTATGTTTTATTTATTTATTTTATTATTAATAAATGATAAAAACTAAGTCTTAGTTACTTCTGAATCCACTCAACTCTCCTCTCTCAAACACAACTCCTTGAGTCCCTGAATATCACGAAAACCCTATGTTCTTCAATCCAGAGATGGAAAAAACCAAACATCCTATTTGTCAGAGATGACTTTGATGATGCAAATGCAAGGAAGCATAATACAGGACCTGAACCAAGTATCAGTGTCAATCGGACAAGGTTAGTGAGGCGTCCAGTGAACTCGCACCTGAAAAATAGAGAAATTGTAATTGAGAAGGAGTTGTGTGTAGAATGGATTTTGCCAAGAAAATCACTGACCCTATGAATTTTAGATGAACAGAGATGGTAATAATCTTTCACAAACATAAATGGCCCTTATTATCTGAAGATGGTAAAATGGTTCTATGATTTTGTGCGCATTGAGATATATGATAAGGAAAATAGAATGGTTTCATTCATAAATGGAAAGGAAATAGTTTTTTCATCCATTTAATGGGATGAATGCATGAAGGTACCACATGAAGGAGTATTTGGGTATTCATCGAAGACAATACCTCCTACCAGTGACATATGTTACTATGAGACTGCCTTAGAGGAGGTCACTGGTAGTGGCAAGCAGAGAAAGGTGGTGGCTGTTGAGATGGATGGGGAAAATAGATTGTTTTTCAAATTTATTCAACATGTGCTAAGTCGAAGGAGAAGGGACTTTTCAAATCTGATGTATCAAGATATTTATTTGTTTCATCTCTTAAGTCATGGTGTGAAGGCGAATCTGTGTAGGCTGTTAATGATTTAAATAAAGGATATGACCAAACCCAAATCAAAAACCAATGCATTATTATTTGCCCAATTGATTTCAGTTATGATTAATGTAAAGGGGGTTTCTAAGTATCAGGATGAGACAGTGGTGGTAAGAAACAATTTTTTAATCAAATAAACATTATGTATGTACATGATGATTAGCTGGAACCCATGGAGAAGGAAGTGGTTTACTGATGATGAAAAGATATATGACAAGTTCAATCCAGTTGACCATCCAAATCGACCAAAAGGTTAGATAGATCCATGTTTAGGACATGATGAGGAGGAGCCACATTATAGTGATGATTCATATTGGGAGGATTCCTCTACAAAATATGGAAGAGATCCGGACATGAATCCTAGCCCAACTCCTGAAATTGTATCACAAGAAAAGGAAAATGCTTCTTTGAATCTACCTAGTACAGAAATTTGTTTGGGAGTAAGCAGTGGAGAGGAACATGTGGATGAGGAAGACTAGATGAGATCAGATTATGAATAGGCTTCCCTTGAGAATGATTAAGAAGAAATAGAATCTGAGACTGAAGCATCTGCTTCTGCCACTTTGAGTTTGAGTCCATTGATTGGATGTACTGTTGTGACTTTAGAGGCTGTTATTGTTGAAGTAGATAGACTTGAACCTATTCTTGAGGAGCCTCCTACCGTTGGAGAATTGGAGATGGTTGTGGAAGATTCTTCTGAGGAAGACCGAGATGATGATGGTGCAATTACTATACATGAGAATGCACCAGTTGAGGGGGATAATCCAACTAGACTTTTCAATGTTTCAGTAGATGCTGGAATTGAAGACTGGGTAGAAGACCCAGGTTTTGTGATTTTTGGGTTGGACTACCCTGATTCAAAGGATGGGACTCCCATGAATAGACCCCAAGTTAACTATGATTTCTTATTTGAATTATTACCTAAGGATGTAGTATGGAAAGAAGATCTAGATCAGTTGATGTCTGAGCATAAGACCTCCAATGTTGAAGTGATATGAAGAATGGAAAGCTCTTTGATTTCATCCATTCAATCTGTTATGTTTGACTCTGTGGTCAGTATTGTGTCTCAAAGAGCCCCTGTAGTTGTACCTGAAAATCTAGTTACCAGGGCTGATCATGAATCCATAAAGTATGAGTTGAAGTAATCCTGGATTGCATCAGTTGAAAAATTAAAGATCTATTTTATTGAAGAACTGAGAAAAAAGGAAAAATATTTCAAACTCTCTCTTGGATGTACTGTTTCCACCAATATGACTGAGATGCTGAATGAAATCAGAGTATGTCACTCTCAAATTGAGAGTTGGACATGATTTGTTGTTTCCTTGAAGCAGTCTGTTGCCTCCTTATCTTCCTTTAGTAGTTATCAAGCATAAATGAATGATAATATCAATTACATTAAAGGTTTAGTAAGGAAATTGGTGGATGTCTTTGAAGATGTTAATAAGTCGGTCAAAGAGAATGTGAGCACTCAGGATTTCGTTGTCTAGAAGATGATAACCCACTTAACCCAATAATTCATTGAGACTGTTGCATTCACTGTCAAACCTCTTAGTTCATCTAGTGCTTCTGTAGATGTTGATCGGTTTCAAGCAGTGATGAGAGAAGTTCTTGGAAAATATTCTACCAGTGGCTCTGTGGACTCATGTCCCCTGACCCAGGTGGTAACTACCACTAGGGAAATAATGAAAATTGTTTTGGAATTTAGGAGAGAGGCCATTGATTCTCATAAAGAAGTCAAAGATAATGTTGATTACTTCATCCAAAGGATCTATACTAAGAATCAGCTCAACAACCATTTCAAGATTATGTTAGAAAACATGAAGCTACCACCAGTCACTCAAGACTTCATAAAACAATTTAGCAAGATCGGAGAATTTACCCCTGCTTTGGGCATGATTAGGGAGAACAAGGATGATTTCATTTCTGCTATAGAGCAAGGAGGAGAAATTATAATGAACTTTAGGAATATGTTGCTACCATTTTGTCTTGTGGACAGTACTCCTATCATTGCCCCTCCAGCTCTGTCTGCCTCTACTCAGTCTTCCTTCATTCCCCAGATGACTCATGTCCAATCAATCTGGAGCCTCACTCCTCTGATCACTCAGATAGATACCCACTACAGGCCAAGAACACTCTTTGTTTCTCAACCACCATTCGTGCTTTCTAGTTTTCCCAAGCCTTCTCTTGAAACTACCCAGTTTGAATATTCCTCTGAACCCAAATCCAAATCCAATGTTGACATTCAAGTGGTGGATTGACTAGTGGCTAGGACCATTGATGGGAATCACTTGTATTATTTTTTGGTTCACTTCCGTATTTCTATGTCTCTTTTCTTCAAGTAATATATAAATTCTTTAATTCTCTATTTTAACTTTTGTTACTTCTCTTTTCATGTATTTCCTTTCTATCCCACATTTTTCTAATCACAAAGGGGGAGAAAAAAAGGGGAAATCATATAATAGGGGAGCAATAATACAAAGGGGGAGAACTGATGTGAAAAATCATTATATTTTATGAGAATAATACATTTACCTCTGGTACATTTGTTTTATTTTTTTTACCTCTGATACATGTGTTGTATATCTATGATAATGTTTTTTCATACCTCTGATACTTTCATCTAATAATCTATTCTCTGATAAATTTTTTTTGTAACTCTAGAACATTTTTTTTATCAGTACCTCTGATACAATTGTTTTTATTACTATATCCTCTAATATGCTTTTAAAATATCACATTTGAAAATTTCATTACTCACACTTTGAACTAAGAAAAATTGTATTTTATACTTATACACTAATGATTATTTTGGATTATAATACCATGAGTTTTGATTATCAAAAAGGGGGAGATTATGGGCCTCACATGTTATGATAAATCCCAATTATGTTTTAATATATGTTTATAATCCTATGTTGACAATAATATCAAATTAATCATTGGAATATGTTAATCAATGTTTATCTATGATTATACATACTTTGAAATTCTATCATATGTTTTTCATAGACTGATAATTATTAAGCCCACTGGTATGCCCATAGATCCTGATACAGACTAACAGATACATGGCTATGATAAGGATAAGTACACTGGTACAGAATAGAGCTACCGGTATGAAAGTCTATCGGTACCCAGAATGGTTACCGATATGTGTAAGTCTACCGTTATGAATACCACTGGTATAAGGAAGTCACCGCTACTCATGTCTACCGATAAGCATACTTACCGATATGGACAGTCCTACCGATACAAACAGACAGAGCCACTGATATAAGTAGCTACCAGTAAAATCAATTTACCGATAGTTCAATGCTACCGATAGAACGATTTTCCAGTACATAAAACAGCTGTTACATAGAGAAACAACTACAGATACAAGGAATTCACTAATACAAATTCCACCGTTACAAGTCTACAGACAGAGATCTACTGATGGAAGATGACTGTTGACCAGTCACTACTACTCATACTCTATAATTTTTGAATATTATTAATATAATGCTAGCAGTCATATTTGGTTAATTTGATGCATGTACTATTAATTATTGATAATGGTTAGTATTTCAGGATCCATACCTCGTTCCTATAAAAATGTTAATCATTCCCATTTCTGGAGCTGCAAGCTATAAATGGAAAGAAAAAAATCTAGGCATAAGAGTGCTGAAAAGAAGTAAAAAAGCTACTGGGTGTGGTGACATACTAAGATACTCATCTAATACAAAAAGAACACATGAACCAGGGCTTGAGAGAAGAGCTTTTGCTGGAAGCTGAGGGATATTGCTGTGCTGTAAAGCCTATTGAAACCACGAGAAATATTTGAATATAAGGGAAGTTGAATACAAAAACGACACTCTATTTTCAAGACATAAACTAAATAAGAACTCAGAAGCATTTCTGTTTAATCAAAATGAGTCCATAGCTGCATTTCAAAAAACTAAAGCATTTTTAAACCCATATCTAATCTCTCTCAGTTATTATTTTATTTATATTTTGAGCAGTGTGTGTGCTCTGTATCATTATACACATACCATCTGTTATGCTTAATATGAGGATTTATAAATCTTCACAAAAAACTTCTATAACTCTCTTGTATCCCACAGTGGATAGTGGTAGAGGTCAAGTGTGACCTGGATAACTTGTGTGATATTGTGTTTATTTGTTCGCACGAAGAACTGTGGTCGAGGTCTTAGTACCTTGAAAATATATGTACTATTGTTTAACCCCAATCCAGGGTGTGGATAAAAATTTATATAAATTGTTTGAGAGGAATATGTCTTGGTTTGAGACTGAACCTCTTGGTTAAAACTGTTGTGTTAATTTATTTTGGATTAAACTATATTGATTATTCCGCTGCTATGTGCATTGAAATATAACTCTATTTAGAGTAACTCTGATAGTAAAACATTCAAGTGGTTGTATTTATTGTAAAGCATTAGGATATATTCACAATATAATTAATCTTCAGATTTGATTAACTGAGATCTAATCAATCTCTTGAGAACCTAACTGTAACACCCCGAGATTTTATGAAAAATATTCTTTTTAATTTCATTAATGTCTTGTGTTGTACACTACACCAAAAGGATCTTGCACAAAACGCATCCTTGACTTGCCTTGCATTACACGCAATCACGATCTTCCTCGATAGCGTGTGTAGTACACAATACAGATTTTCACTAAACGAGATATTATTATAATATTATTATGAACCAGCCATTATGAATAGTAATAACCAATTTTTTAATTTTGTTAATTTTTATTTTTCAAAATGGAATTCATTTTTGGATTCGGAATATCGAAATTAGCTTAGGGTGAAATTTTGGTACTTTTCGGATAACTTTCATATTCTAATGAATAGTGAAAATTACTAAATTTTAATTAAAAACATCTTTTTTAATAGAAATAATTAATAGTGATAAATTATTAATTTTAGTGGTTTTAAAGTATATTTAGAATATATTTTTACAATTTAATAAGATTTTGGTCATTGGATGTAATTTCACATTTAAAACAGACATAAACAAGTGTCAATCTTTTGATAGTTATTTTCTCTTAAGAACACGCTATTTGTTTTGACGACGGGAATTAATTTTTAAATTAATTAATGCAACTGATATGTTTTGAATTTGGTAAAATAGACATCATTTTTGAGTTCATAATATCAAATATAATTTAGGCCTAATTTTGGATATTTTTCTAGAAACGTTCATTTTTTGATGAATAGTGAAACCACTAAGTGGTAGTTAAAAAAACGATTTTTTCAAAAAACTTAATTTTACCACTTCTGTGGATGGAATTTCAAAAATCCGAGACAAACGGTTGATTTCAGTAAATAAAATGTGGTTCAATGAGATGAAAATAACTTTTTGTGAATAGTAACTTTTTACTTTTTTTCCCACGGTTAAAAGTAAATAGGGTAATTAAGGGTAAAAATTATATTGTTATTACCCTAGAACATGTCCTAATTCAATTGGATAAGTGAAATTCGAACACAAACAACCTTAGGAATAAAATATGACTATTTAGGCCCACTTGGATTAGATTAGGACATTTATTATTAATTTATTTAAAGAAGGGTTAAAATAGTTAAAATCAAAGTTTAATAAGAAAATCATTTTTAATATAGGGTTATGAATAAGATAAATTCGACTATAAATATTCATTATAAAGATAAAAATATTTCATACATAATGGTATTTTATTTTACATTCAATAATTTAATTTATTAATGACACAAAGATGATGCATTAATTATCTTATTAATGAAATATTGACATAATTGATGTTATAAATATTCAAATAAATGTAATTTGAGACTTTTTATGAATTCCACTAATTTTATAGGTTGATATGACATGTTATTATTGATTTAATTAACTGTTTTCGAACTATTAATTCTGTTATGATTTTTACAAAAATCAATTACTAAATAGTGTCAAAATTGACAGAAAATAGTTTTTATAACTAATATTATATTACTAATTGTTATTTTATTCCTGAAAATCTAATGTTCGGCCAAATGACTTAGATAAGGTTATATATATTAATAATAAACAAATTGGGGTTCGTTTGGCTTAGTAAGTTTATTAACCTTATAGTGTACGAACACAAGAAGACACGGTAAAAGTAAATTTATTTAACTTAATTTTAAATCTAAATGATAAGGTTAAAATAGGAACCTAAACTTGTATAAATTCTATTAGATGAGAGGATTTCGACCCATCCCCACCTTATCTTAGAAATAAATCAATTTGGAGCTATTTAAAACCGAATTTGTCTTTATAATAAAATAATAATTTTTGTTTTTCCAAAGGATCCCCTCTCCTCCCTTATAAAAGGGTACCTCCTCCCTCTCATCCTCACACCACTTTGAGCCTTCAAGATCTGCCAAGCCCTGCCAAATTCCGTTATCCACTTCCCTAGAAACATCCTAGAGGTTATGCTCTTCCTCAATGACCAATTTTAGTGCCCTAAAAGGAGATCTCAAAGAGGCGCTTCAAAGAAGAGGTAATGTCCGTTACCGATTCTCTCAACTTTATTTCTTCTTCCACTTCTTCTTCTTAGGTTGTTTCATTATGCAGTTATAACATCAGTATCAATCATATAATTATATATTATTATTATTATTAAACAACCCTATTTCACCATCTATACATCCTACGGAAAACGAAATCACCGCGCGTGCGTACGTACGGAATACCGTCTCCACACCGTCGTGTAATCAATTTTCCACCACCACATTACTTGGATAGGTATAATGGTGTACATAATATCTAATATGATTATTGTAAAGTGATATTTATTCTTAAATAGTATACATACACTCTAATACAGTCCCATGATCATGATAACGATATCATCACTCGTGCGTACGTACGGACTACCGTCTCCACGACGTGATGAGATTCATTCTCCACGTTAACCATTCATGAATGATTATATATTATATATATAGTAAGTAATCATGAAATATATGACATAATAATGATACTGGATTTATGTGTATATATATGTATGTCATCTACTTAATTCCATTCAACTCAATAAGGAAACAAAAACAACGTTCATGCATACGTACGGCCTACCGTCTCCATGAACGGTGTATTTATTTCCATTTAATGATTTATTATATATATGTATATTCTGAATATATATTATATATATATCATGTTTTATATTCTGAAATTATGTAATAATGATCTAAGTAATCATATGAATAATTACAAGTCAAAACACGGACGACAAATGAAACAATTTTAACTAAAACTCTATTTAACATGGAATTTACAAAAGAACGGGTAAAATAAAGTCATAAGTGAACCATATATGATATCATAATAATGAGTATGATTCTGGAATAAGTCAAGACATTATTTAAATCATTATATAGGAGGTTTGGACACTTACGAAGCAAATCCGACATAAGGTCAGGGAAATATCACAATCTCATTTTTATCCGATATTTTTTATACTTTGGAATTTACTGGGGTGTATTTTAACATCCACATCCATGATTACTCAATATTTAATATTTATATCCTTATACAGTAGTTTAAATCAAATTTTACCCTTCGGTGATTTTGTACTAAAAGATATGAAAGGAATCTTTTGTCGTTTTTCGTACGAGGTACTTTTTGACTTTTCCTAAAAAAGTACGAGAAGAATGTTTTCTTTTAAATTATACGGCATGAATGGATTTTTAAAAAAGTATTTCCATGAAGATTACCTTACAAGTTTTCAAGTCTATTTCTAAACAACTTCTTTTAGTTTAAAATTCTATGAAATGTTAAGAAAGGAAAAATGTTTTTGAAGTAGAAAGGATATTTTCCTCAAGAATGGAGTTCAAGTGTTTTATCAAAATTATTTTCCATATAAGATAATAAAGGGTTATGTTTCTATCCCTATTATTACATTGATTTGATTATGTTGTGATGGAATTATTTTTATGAATTCCTTTGTCTTATATGAATTTTTTTATGATGTCATGATGTTTAAGAATCCCATTTTTATTACATGGGTTATGCAATGATGTATGATTTATGATTTTGTGGCACACATAAGAATGATATCATTATGAGATGGGTGGGACCTATATCTACCTCCAATTCACTGGGTAAAGATTTTATATCTCATGAGATAGACATGGCTGGAGTGGCAAGTTAAACCGTTTCAGTGAAACAGGACTGAAACAAAGAGTGAACTCGGTTCAAAAATGGACTTTGTCCACTAAGATAGTCTTGGAAATGAGTCTTGACTAATGATAAATGATTCTCTATGATTATGTGTGTATGACACAATGTTTCATGTTTTAAGTTATGATTATTGGGATTACATTTCACTACTATGATTTATCCCATGTTATGATATTATGATCTCTTTTGCAGGTTAATATTTCCAAAAGTATATGTTCATATGTATATGATGTGATTGATATATCTTTTGTTTACCCTTACTGAACATTTGAGCTCACCCTTTTATGTTTTATTTTCCCCAGGATATAAATAAAGGTTTTAGGTATTAAAAAAGGAAGATCTTTATGTGAGATGTTGAAGATCTTTCACCATGATTAGAAGATTATGTTCTGAGATTCCAAAGACACTAAACTATTAGGGTCCTTGTGTGTGTGTTTCTGTTATGTACTAAGTATTCTGTAAATGTAATGTAATGTCAATGTACGTCAAGATTCGGGTCCCTAAAGTTTGTATCAGAGGAATGGTTTAGTCATCCTTTGGAAACTAGGATGCGAAAACGTTAGTGAGATCCCTAGAGATGTTTCTAAGGTATGTCTAGGGATATCCCTAAGGTTAAGTATACATTATAGTCCTAGAATTGTGCAAACCATCATAGAATTAAACCTAAGATGTTAGATATTGAAGTTACTCCCCCTTTATTATATTGTTCTCCCTAGCGTGATTTTTGCCTCTCACACTGTTCTTTTTGGGTTTTAGACGATGGGTGGAACCCGAAGGAACCGTGTTGATCAATGTAATGGACAATTCAATGATTGTACTCCTGAACAAACAAATGCTTTGGGATTTGGAGTGCAAAATCTTATTGATATACTTACACAAGCTATGAATCATTCTGTACTTCCAAATGAGCAGATAAGGGAACAATATTCTATTGTGTCCTTCATGAGGTAACGTCCACCTTATTTCAGTGGGTCTTCGGATCCACTTGTTGCTGAACAATGGATCAGTACTACTAAAATGATTTTTCAGTTCTTCAATGTTCTGAACATGATAAAGTCATATTAGCAGTGTATCATTTGGAAGGTGATGCTGATCAATGGTGGAATTTTATCAAGAATACGAGGTCAAGAGATGAAATTGAGTCCAAGTAATGGGACGAGTTCAAGAACTTATTTTTAAATAAGTACTTCCCTCGTATTCTTCGAACAAAGAGGGAGAAAGAGTTTCTTGAACTAAAGAAAAAGGATGATGAATCTGTTGGTATATACGAAGCGAATTTTACATGGCTTTCAAGGTATGCATCTGGATTTATCATCCAACCTCAAAGTAAAGTTGATCGATTCTTCCATGGCTTAAAACCAAATCTTCGAAGGGAATTAGCTATAAGAGAGTTCAGCAGCTATGAAGATCTTGTGCGTTGTGCTATCAAGGTATAAATGGAAGTTGGTGTTACTTATCCATCTCATAGTTTTGAGAAGAAACGAAAGATGGAGTTCAAGGAGAAATATCAGAATAATGGTGAAAAGAAGATGAATGTTTCCTTATTCTCAAAGTATGGAAAGAAGCATGGTGGATATTGTCTTAAAGGGACTAGAAAATGTTTTAAGTGTGGAAAAGAAGGTCATCGGGAAGATGAGTGTCGAAGTAATGGAAAAAGGGTTTCTAATGATGTGAATAAAGAAAAGACTGCAGATAATGGACCACTAACACCTCAATGCTTCAAGTGCAAGGAAATAGGGAATTATGGTAATAAATGCCCAAATCCAAGGGTTAGAGATGATCGACATGAGCAACCACTTAAGAAAAAGGAAAAAGGGAATTCACATGTTATCACTATTAGTGATGTTGAATATAAAAACGATGTGGTGGAATGATTTACTGTTTATGTAATGGGATTCCAAAATAATTGTGTATATAGTATCGTGGAATATTGGAATATTTATGTATTGGTTTATTGTGGGTTTCAATAATTTTATGGTACCGGTAACAATGGAAAGTGGTTGAGATATTTTTGGAAAAAATATGATATGCGCATAATGAGGGGATATGGAAAAAATGAAATGTTTGACAGTATACATGAGCTCATGATTGATATAAGGACTAAGTGATATCATGGTTTGAGTATATAGAATTTTGAGGATTTTGGTATGTGGAAAGAGTTTTCTTTTAACAGCATTCATGTTTTCAATAAGGTTCAATGTGTATTCCTTTTTTTCATTAGAATACCTGATTAAGTCCATTGAATGTTTGGAATGTGACCAACAAGACATATCTCATGATATATGTGGATCAACAATGGTATTAACATGCTAGTAGTATGAACTCTTTGGTAATCATTTTCACTATAATATGAGATTAGATAGCATTATTTTGGATAAGCCTAAAGATTGGAATGGATTATGTTGGACATAAGTTAGTATAGTTTAAGGATAGAAGTTTTTTCGATATTATTTATGGGATGTTATAGTAATGTAGTTTTAGAAAAAGGACAACCGGCAGGATTGGCGATAGCTCATCGCGTTGGACAAGGCTGTGGGAATCGAACCCACAACCGAAGTGCGACTGGCCTTTATCACCTACCACTGGCCTACAGTAAGTCCCTGTTTAGTATAAACTAGTTTTATTATATTAATCACTATGATATATGAAGTATAAGTCCATTTTAGGAATCATATATGATTAATCTCACTATAGATGGACTTATATATTTTTTGATAACTTTTCTAACCTTTTGTTTGAGACGGATGGAATGACCCATCATTCTATCACATGATCTGCTAACACATCATGAATAACAAATTAAACTTCATTTATCTAAGAGATGAATTGGAAATTGTCCAATGAATGACATACGGTGAGACTATACCAAAATAATGAAATTATTTCTTCTAATTCTAATTTCATCAACATTAGGGAAATGATCTTGAAAACCAAAAATGTTGTCCAAGTGCTCTTATATATGATGAATCAGATGGTACCTTAGATCGCCACAAATTTATGGCTTTGTGATTGTTTGGTTTTCCATATCCATGTTCTATACCACTCTTCATCAGAACATGATGGTTAGATTTCTCTTCCATATCCATATTTTCACCTATGTGGAAAACCAGTGATTTGTTTATTTGGGTAACCATTACGTTTCATACTTTTGTTTTTAAAGATTGGTTTTGGTATTCCTTTTTATGATGTGGGTTTCTATTAAAGAAACTTTCGAATAGTAAACCATTTATAACCCCGACAAATTTCGAGGGAGAAATTCATTTTAAGGGGGGTAGAATGTAACACCCCGAGATTTTATGAAAAAATTATTTTTAATTTCTTTAATGTCTTGTGTTGTACACTACAACAAAAGAAGCTTGCACAACACGCATCCTTGACTTGACTTGCATTACACGCAATCGCGATCTTCATCGATAGCGTGTGTAGTACACAATAACGAGTCTCACTAAACGAGATATTATAATAATATTATTATGAACTAGCCGTTATGAATAGTATTAACCAATTTTTGAAATTTTGTATTTTTTATTTTTTAAAATGGACTTCATTTTTGGATTCGGAATATCAAAATTAGCTTAGGGTAAAATTGTGGTACTTTTCGGATAACTTTCATATTCTGATGAATAGTGAAAATTACTAAATTTTAATTAAAAACAACTTTTTTAATCGAAATAATTAATAGTGATAAATTATTAATTTTAGTGGTTTTAAAGTATATTTAGAATATATTTTTACAATTTAATACAATGTTGTTCATTGGATATAATTTCACATTTAAACCAGACATAAACAAGTGTCAATCTTGTGATAGTTATTATCTCTTAAGAACACGCTATTTGTTTTGACGACGGGAATTAATTTTGAAATTAATTAATGCAACTGATATGCTTTGAATTTTGTAAAATAGACATCATTTTTTAGTTCATAATGTCAAATATAGCTTCGGTCTAATTTTTGGTATTTTTCGGGAAACTTTCATTTTTGATGAATAGTGAAACCAATAAGTGGTAGTTAAAAAATGAATTTTTCATAAAACACAATTTTACCGCTTCTTTGAATGGAATTTCAAAAATCCGAGAGACACGGTTGATGTCGGTAATTAAAATGTGGTTCAATGAGATGAAAATAATTGTTGGTGAATAGTAACTTTTTACTTTTTTTACCACGATTAAAAGAAAATAGGTTAATTAAGGGTAAAACTGAAATTATTATTACCCTAAAACATGTCCTAATTCTATTGGATAAGTGTAATTCGAAAAAAAACAACCTTAGGAATAAAATATGACCATTTAGGCCCACTTGGATTAGATTAGGACATTTATTATTAATTTATTTAAAGAAGGGTTAAAATAGTAAAAATCAAAGTTTAATAAGAAAATAATTTTTAATATAGGGTTATACATAAGATAAATTCGACTATAAATATTCATTAGAAAGATAAAAAGATTTCCTACATAATTTTATTTTATTTGACATTAAATAATTTAATTTATTTATGACACAATGATGATGCTGTAATTATCTTATTAATGAAATATTGACATAATTGATGTTATAAATACCCAAATAAATGTAATTTGAGACTTTTTATGAATTACAATAATTTTATATGTTAATATGACATGTGTTTATTGATTTAATTAACTTTTTTGAACTATTAATTTTGTTATCTTTTTTACAAAAATCAATTACTAAATAGTGTCAAAATTGACATAAAATAGTTTTTAAAATAAATATTATATTACTAATTGTTATTTTATTCCTAAATATCTAATGTTCATTCCAATGACTTATATAAGGTTATATATATTATTAATAAACAACTTGGGGTTCTTTTGTCTTGTTATAGTAAGTTTATTAACTGTATAGTGTAAGAACACAAGAAGACACAGTAAAAGTAAAATTATTTAACTTAATGATAAATCTAAATGATAATGTTAAAATAGGAACCATAACTTGTCTAAATTCTATTTGATGAGATTATTTCGACCCATACCCACCTTAGCTTTGAAATAAAACAATTTGGAGCTATTTAAAATCGAATTTGGCTTTATAATAAAATAATATTTTTAGTTTTTCCAAAGGAGCCCCTCTCCTCCTTTATAAAAGGGCACATCCTCCCTCTCTTCCTCATACAACATTGAGCCTTCACGATCGGCCAAAACCAGACAAATTCCATTCTCCACATCCCTAGAAACTTCCTAGAGGTTCTGGTCTTCCTCAAAGACCAATTTTAGTGCCCTAAAAGGAGATCTCAAAGAGGCGCTTCAAAGAAGATGTAATGTCCATTACCGATTCTTTCAACTTTATTTCTTCTTCCACTTCTTCTTCTTAGGTTGTTTCATTATGAAGTAATAACATCAGTATCACTCATATAATGATATGTTTTTATAATTATGAAACAACCCTATTTCACCATCTATACATCCTACGGAAAACGAAATCACCGCGCGTGCGTACATACGGAATACCGTCTCCACGTCGTGGTGTAATCTATTTTCCACCACCACCTTACTTGGATGGGTATAATGGTGTACATAATAACTATATATGATATGATTACTGTAAAGTGATATTGATTCTGAAATAGTATACATACACTCCAATACAGTCCCACGATCATGAAATGATATTATCGCTCGTGCGTACGTACGGACTACCGTCTCCACGACACGATGAGATTCATTCTCCACGTTAACCATTCATGAATGATTATTACGTATATATATAATAAGTAATCATGAAATATATGAAATAATAATGATACTATATTTATGTGTATATATATGTATGGCATCTACTTAATTCCATTCAACTCAATAAGGAAACGAAAACAGCGTTCATGCGTACGTACGGCCTACCGTCTCGATAAACAGTGTATTTCATTCCATTTACTGATTTATTATATATATGTATATTATGAATATATATTATATATAAATCATGTTGTATATTCTGTAATTAAGTAATAATGATCTATGTAATTAAATTAATAATTACAAGTCAAAACACAGACGACAAATGAAACAATTTTAACCAAAACGCTCTTTAACATGGAATTTACAAAAGAATGGGTAAAATAAAGTCATACCTATACCATATATGATATAATAACAATGAATATGATTCTATAATAAGTCAATGACATTATTTAAATAATTATACAGGAGGTTTGGAAACTTACGAAGCAAATCAGCCCTAAGGTATGGGAAATATCAAAATCTCATTTTTATCCGATATTGTTTATACTTTGGAATTTACTGGGGTGTATTTTATCATCCACATCCATGTTTCCTCAATATGTAATATTTATATCCTTATACAGTAGTTTATATCAAGTTTTACCCTTTGGTGAATTTTTAGTAAAAGATATGAAAGGAATCTTTTGTTGTTTTTTGTATGAGGTACTTTTTGACTTTTCTGACAAAAGTACGAGAAGAATGTTTTCTTTTAAATTATATGGCATGAATGGATTTTTTAAAAATTATTTCCAAGAATCTTCCCTTAAAAGTTTTCAAGTATATTTTTAATCAACTTCTTTTATTTTAAAATTCTATGACATGTTAAGAAAGGAAAAATGTTTTTGAAGTAGAAAGGATATTTTCCTCAAGAATGGAGTTCAAGTGTTTTATCAAAATTATTTTCCATCTAAGATAATAAAGGGTTCTGTTTCTATCCCTATTATTACATTGATTTTATTATGTTCGGATGGAATTATTTTTATGAATTCCTTTATCTTATATGAATTGTTTTATGATGTCATGATGTTTAATAATCCCATTTTTATTACATGGGTTATGCAATGATGTATGATTTATGATTTTGTGGAACACATAAGAATGGTATCATTAAGAGATGCGTGGGACCTATATCTCCATCCAATTCATTGGGTAAATATTTTATATCTCATGAGATAGACATGGCTGGAATGGTAGGTTAAACCTGTTCAGTGAAACAGGACTGAAACGAGGAGTGAACTCGGTCCAGAAATGGACTTTGACCACTAAGATAGTATTGGAAATGAGTCTTGACTAATAAGAAATGATTCTCTATGATTATGTATGTATGCCACAAAGTTGCATGTTTTAAGTTATGATTATTGGGATTACATTTCACTACTATGATTTATCCCATGTTATGATATTATGATCTTTTTTTCCGGTTAAGATTTCCAAAATGATATGTTCTTATGAATATGATGTGATTGATATTTCTTTTGTTTACCCTTATTGAGCATTTGAGCTCACCCTTTTTTTTTTCTTTTCCCCAAGATATAATGAAAGGTTTTAGGTATAAAAAAGAAAGATCTTTATGGGAGATGTTGAAGATCATTCACCATGATTAGAAGATTATATTCCGAGTTTCCAAAGACATTAAACTATTACGGTCCTTGTGTGTGTGTTTTTGTTATGTACTAAGTATTCTGCCAAAGTAATGTAATGTCAATGTACGTCAAGATTCGGGTCTATTCACTAACTGACCCTTAACTGTATTAAAAATACACTATTATTTAGCTTGTCGTTTAATTTTTGGGATTTTAGTAAGAATATTTTTAATAGAAATTTTTAATTGGAACTCAATTCACCCCCATCTTGAGTATCCACTCCGACCAACAGTAAATTTTGACATTAATTTACCATAGTTAAAAGTTAATAGGGTAATTAAGGGTAAAAATGATATCATAATTACCCTAACACGTATCCTTATTCTATTGGATAAGTATAGTTTGACCCAAAAAAACATTAGGAATAAAATATGATCATCTTTGATCTACTTGGAATAGATTAGGACATTTATTATTATTTTATTTAAAAAAGATTTAAAAGATTAAAATTCAATGTTTAGTAACTAAACCATTTTTAATATATGGTTATACACAATATAAATTCGACTATAAATATTCATTATAAATATAAAAAAATTCTACATAATGGTATTTTATTTATAATTTTTATACATTAAATTATTTAATTTAATTACGACACAACGATGATGGAGTAATTACTTTATTAATGAAATGTTAAAATAATTGAAATTATAAATATCCAAATAAAGGTAAATTGAGACTTCCTAATAATTCCACCAATTTTATTGTTTAATATTACATGTTAGTATTGCTTAAATAAATTTTATTCGAAGCAATAAATATTTTATTGCTTTCAAAAAAATCAAATACTAAATTGTGTCAAAATTGACATAATTGAATTTTTAAAACAAATATTATATTATTAATTTTTATAATATTCCTAATAAACTAAGTTTCAGCCAAAGATCTTAAATAATATTATATTTGAAATTAAATAACCAGTTGAGATTCACATGGATGTTTATTGTAAGTTTATTAACCATATAATATAAAAAACAATGAGACATGGTAAATGTCAAACTATTTAACTAAGAGTTAAATCTAAAAGATAAGGTAAATATTTACCCAAACCAATCAAAAACCTATTGGATGTGTGGTTTTGAGACCCAACTACACCATAGCCTTTAAATAAATCATTTTGGATCCATTTGAAACCAAAAATGGTTTTATAATAAAATAATATTTCAAACATTTCCTAAAGTGACCCTCACCTATCTTATAAAAGGTCACTTCCCCTTCTCTTAATTTCAAACCTCCAAAGCCTTCTGGATTGGCCAAACCCTACCTAAATATCCTCTAAACTATCCACCCCTCATTTAAGAGGCCTTCCTTTACTTAGAAATCCATGCTAAGGAGACCTTTTGATCAAATCAAAAGGAAGAACTCGAAGAAGAGGTAAATATTTCATCACCACTTTCAAGTACTTTTCTTCTTCCACTTACTCATTCTTTGTTGTTTTCATTTTAAAATAATTAATCCAGTATCTTATGTATATTGTTCTGTTATTATATAAATTTTACAACCATATTCATAATTCTATCCATCCTATAAATGACAATTTCATGATACGTGCGTACTTTCGGATTACTGTCTCCACGTCTTGGTGTAGTTTGTTATTCAAACAATATATTATTTGGATGTGTATAATAATGATTATAACTAATGTAAATAATAAATATAACATTTTAATGATTATTTATATATGATATAACATCCAATCACATAAAATTTCACCATCAATATAATGATATTTTCGCTCGTGTGTATGAACAGATTACCATCTCCATGAAGCGATGAGATTCATTCCCACGATCACCATTCAATGATGATTATAAATATATATATTGTTAATAAGTATGTAATATATTAAATAATAATGATTCCAGATATATATATATTTCTGTGTGTGTGTGTGTACTTACATATATCTTATTCACATACTTCCGTTTAATACAATATGAAAACAGAAACGACGTTTATGCGAATGTACGACCTACCATCTTCATAAATGGTACCTACGATTTAATATATATATCTATTATAAATATAAATAATGTAAATATATATGAAATATAAATCAAATATTTTATTATGCAATTATTTAAATCATGATCTAAAGGATATGATCGGGAATAACATGTTAAAACACGTACGATAAAAAAAGCGATTATTACCCAAAATGATAATTTAACATGGAAATAATTATTAAATGGATTGTATAAAGACATAAATGAATCATTTATGATATAATAAATATGAATATGGTTCCAGTATAATTTAATAACATATTATTGTCATTATGTAGGAGGATAAACGTACCCTCAACCAAAGGAAAGTGCAAGGTAAGGGTTAGTTTCACAATCTCTTTATTATCCGAGGTTATTATTATGTAAGTACCTACTGTGACATATTTATTATTCAAGTACTTGTTTCATAAAACATTTTTAAATGGGATTATTTTTTAGGGACTTTATTTTGAAAAAAAACATTATTTTAAAAGATTTGAAGATTAATTCTTCTAAACCTTTTGAATTAATGTCAATGTTTTCAAATTGGTTTTAAGGATTTATTTATATGGAAATGAATGTTTTAAAATGTTAATTCCTTTAAAAATTATCAATGTGGTATGGGACACATTGATTCAAAACTATCTTTCAAATGAATTCAGTTATAAATTATGTGACTTTTAAATGATTTAATGAAAAAGGGAAATTTCTCTCAAATATTTTTACTGATCATTTTCATCTATGTCAACAACATTTAGAGGATATTATTCTTTATTGAGGTTTATTTATAATGACACAAATCGTCAATGTTCTATTGAATATCTTCTGATATTTTTGACTTTGGATGTTTTATTTTTATACCATTCATTGTTTATGGATAAATTATTGACATTTCATATGCTTGTTTTAATACAAGTATTTATGTTATGTTTAAAACATTTCATATAAGGAATACATTGGACTTAGTAAGTTGTTGGTGGAGCCCGATATATCTTCTCAAAGCATCGGTAGGTCTCATGAGACAATCTAGTGTCTTGGCACAAGGAATTGACAAAATATTTTTCTGTATTCTTGGCACAAGGCCTTGCCTATGTGGTTATAAATTCTATAATAATGCATGACATCATTATGAAATTGTCTATTCGTATTAAATATGATTATTTGACTAGTAGAATATCCATGCGAATAAGAAAATGGAAATATTTTATTGTTTCTTATCCATAATATGAAGAAGTTTATGTTTAAAAGGTATTTGATTTAGTCTTATAAATTCCCTTAAATTTTTATTCTTATTTATGAATGTTTTTTCTATATTGTTAGCCTTACTGAGAATCTGAGCTAACCCCTTTCTATGTTTTAATTTTCCCTGGATTCCAAGAAGTTTATTATGATTGATGAGAAGGGTTAAGATAGGGGATTAATGGCGTTCTCAAAGGAATATTTATGTTGTGTTTTATTTACTAATGTGTAATGTAAGGCAAATGTATGTAATCTATTTTCCAAGATAGCTAAACTGATCGGTCTTTCGGGGCTTGATTCCTTGAAATAATTCCAATGTATTAAAATACTACACTAACTCTGGGCTTCTGGGGCCGGGGCATTACAATGTGTATCATATGAATTTTAGAAACAACATTGGAAGTAGATTTAGATATTCTCTGATTATGGAACATTACCCTAAGTTAAACATTGATGATTAGTATAGAAGAACTTCCTAGAATTTTGGTATTGTAGATATTTTGAGTGTTTTCCAAGAAGTACATCCATTTTTGGATATGACCAGGTAGAGGCGGATCTAGCATAGATGTACCTAGGGGTAAAACCTGAAAACACCGCTTTGAGCTAGAATTGAATGGGAACCGATGCCCAACAATGGATCTTACTGCACTCTCAGTTACGACACTCCCGTGGTATATATTTTAGATAATTAACATATTCATTACAAGAAATTATGAAGGATTTAGGAGTAAATACATCCTCAACGAAAACATTTTATGATTCTAGATTATATGCATAATATTTTCTATTTAGGTTATTTATTTTATGATTTTGGAATTATGCATTGAGATTCATAAACTAACTTAGTCTATGTCATTGTGTAGAAATGGATCCCAATAAATTGAATAAGAACTCCAACAATACGCATGATCCAATGAGTAAGAAGGATCATATCGTTCATGGTATAATGGAAAAATTTATAAAGGAAATAGTCTCCCACGTATTTTCACCATATTAAGAAATAGTATCATGTGTTAATATGATAAGTAAATAATTCTATGAGTCCTATGGGTTTGAAGGGAAGCCATAGAAAAAAATGATAGTGGAAAGAAATATTGATAAATGGAATAAGGGAAAGAAGTATTTTCCCATATGTCATAACTATAGAAATAATCACCTTGGTAAATGCATGAAGGGAATGAGAGTTTGTTATAAGTGTGGAGAAAAGCAACACCAAATACATGATTTCAAGGGATAAAAAAATGATTCAAATGTACAACGCTTCATCTTCAAGGAGTTGGGACAGTACACGAATCAATATCTAAATAATCAGAGTATACCCCAAATGCTGCTATTGAATAATAATCATGTTATGATACTACAAAAGGTGAAGAGGAATGATTAAGAGTTCTTATGTAGTTATTAAATTATTGTGTCATTTGAGTTTTTTATTAATGATGTAAATGTTATAATAATTATAGAGTATATAATGATTTTACTACAGTACTAGTACATTAAGGACCAAAGATTGTGTGGAACCCTGAATAGTGACTAAATGGCACGTTAATCTTTTTGTAAAATACCTGGTTGAAAGAAATAAAAAACTTTAATATGGTCCTGATACTGAGGTATTGATTTTGTAATATGAGATGATTTATTTATTATATTGGATATTATTGACATCCTTGGAACTGATTAAGGGTGTGTTTATTCTTTCATTATAGGATTCTGCATCATTTTTGAATAGAAGGTGTATATCCATTATTCTATAAGGAATAAGGAGGCATGAATGTAATCATTAAGGATTTATGGTAATTTAGTGTGTTATCATGTTTTAAAAGAATACATGATGAAGATATTCACATTTTATTACATGGAAAAAATGGTATTTATTGTGTTTACCTTCCATATAAATTTTGGACTATGAGTTTAGAAAGAAGTATTTTAGATTAGTCTAATGATTGGAATCAATTAAGTTTGACATTGGAAACTATTGTTAATGTTAAATACTTTCATGAGATTATTTTTGAATTGTCATAAAAGGACAACCTGGAGGTCGGCCGACAACCTGTTGCATCCCGAAATGCCAGGAGACTTGAACCCACAACCGAAGGGCGACAAGGGTGGATCACCTACCACTGGCCTACGTGATGTCCTGGTTTGTATAATGTAGTTTTTTTAAATAGTCTGAAAAATGGTTATGAATTCATTTTTTACCCCTATAGGATTAGGATAAATAGAATATTTTTGATTATTATTATCTTCTAAAGTAAAAGAAGAGTTTCTGGTAGGAATTAGTTAAAGGATTAAACTCTACTTGTTAATTATATATATATATATATTTAATTATTTATTTTCCTCTTATTATATGAATAAATTAATTCTTAAACATTATGGAAGGAATCTTAAAACTACAAATGTGTTATCATATTACCATATGTTTTTTGAACCGATGATATTTTACATCATCTTAGATTGATGGCTTTGGGGCCCCCAATTTTAGACTTGCTTCTGATTGATGACCTCAATAACTCCCTATAAATATTTAAATTTATCCTCCAATTATCTGTCTCTAATTTATGGGAATTTTTTCCTACTTCTGATCATAATTTGGTGGTGAATTTTTCATTTCTCTTTCCCTCTTATTAATACTATATTTTATTAACCCAATTTATGATGTGGGTTTTCCACAATTTTAATTTTCTATTTTTAAGCATTTATTTTTTTAGAACAATTTCAAATTGTGAGTACCCAATATATTGAAGGATAGGAGAATTTAACTCCCCAATATTTCATAATACATTATCTCATTAAAGTAATTCAATAGCTTGCGCTACACGCAACACCAACTTTGAGCGCACAAAAACTTACTAAAATTAATGTTCAAATAGCGGTTTTGAATATTATTAACTGCATTTTGAATATTATATACTCTATAGAATTTTATCATCCATATTATGTGTTTCTTGGATATAATATATGAACAGATTAATTTTTTTTCAGATAAAGTAAGTATTATTCAAAAAATGAAATTATACCGCCTTTTAATAGAGAACCTTTTTTAAAACGAATATATAACACCTTAATGTATTCAATTTAATGAAATGAAATTCTTTTTTATATGGAGGACATAAAAATTTAGTTTGGATAAATTTTTGTTACTTTTATGATATCTTTCATATTTTGATGTATAGTAAAAAATACTAGGTTTTAATTGAAAACAACTTTTTTAATAAAAAAAATTATAGTGATAAATTATGAATTTGAATGGTTAGGAATTATAATTAGATTATATTTTAATCATTCAATACATTATATATCATTATAAGAAATTTTACATTTAAATTTGACATAAACACATGTTAATTGTTTGATAGTTTTTTCTTTCTAAAAACCTGCTTTTGGTTTTGACAAGAGGAAATAATTTGAAATTAATAAATGAAACATATATGTTCTGAATTTGGTAAAATAGACTTCATTTTTAAATTTGTAATATCAAAATTATCTTATGGTAATGTTTTGGTATTTTTCTGAAAATACTCAATTTTTGATGAATTGGGACAAAAACGGTGTTACTATTTAAAATTTACTTTTTATTTAAATATTTAGTTATATTATTTTAATTAATTTTAAGTAAAAATATATACATAATACCTATATATTTTCAATGTAATTCATTTTATTCATTTTATAATATGTTTAGATGTATAAAACTTCATCGAACTTTTTACCTTCTTTTACCCACCTCTATGGAGAATTTGCAAAATTGCATAAAAATTAATGTTACCCCTTAAATGAGTTGAATTTAAAAAATCCAATAGACAAGGATAATATTAGAAAGTAAAATGTTGTTCAATAAGATGAAAATAATTTTTAGTGAAGATTAACAGTTGAATTTTATTTACCATGGTTAGAAGTAAATAGGGTAATTAAGGGTAAAAATGATATCATAATTACCCTAACACAAGTCTTAAATCTATTAGATAAGTATAATTAGACCAAAAAATATTAGGAAAAATAAATGATCATCTTTTGTCCACTTGTATTAGATTATGACATTCATTATTATTTTAATTAATGAAGCGTTAAAAGACATAAATTCAAAGTTTAATAACTAAACCATTTTTAATATAGGGTTACACACAATATAAATTTGACAATAAATATTAATTATAAAGATAAAAATATTTTCTACATAATGGTATTTTATTTGTAATTATTATTCATTAAATAATTTAATTTATTTATGACACAATGACGATCCAATAATTTCCTTATTAATGAAATATTAAAATAGTTGAAATTATAAATATCCATATAAATGTAAATTGAGACTTCTGGGGAATTAAAATACTTTTATAGGTTAATATTACATGTTAGTGTTGGTTAAATAAATTTTATTTGAAGTGATAAAGTTTTTTTGGCTTTTAAGAAAAATCCAATACTAAATAGTGTCAAAATTGACATAATTGAGTTTTTAAAACAAATATTATTATATTAATTGACATAATATGACAAAAAATTTAAGTATCAACCAAAGGTATTGAATAATATTATATATTTCATTAATGATCCAATTGAAGCTCGCATGTAATTTTATATTATGTTTATAAAAAAATATAAAAATAGAAAGAGACATGGTAAATGTCAAACTATTTAACTAAGAGTTAAATCTAAAAGATAAGGTTAATATAGTGACCCAAACCGGTATAAAACCAATTGGATGAGTGGTGTTCGACCCATCTACATCTTAGCCTATAAATAAATCATTTTGGAGCCATTATTAACCGAAAATAATTTTATTGTAATATAATATTTCATGCTTTTCCTAAAGTGACCCTCACCTCTCTTGGAAAATAGGAATTCCCCTTATCTTAATTTCACATATCAAAAGCCTTTTGACTCAGCTAACCCTAGCCCCAATATCCTCTCAACTGTCCTCCCCTCATCCTAGAGGCCATTTTTTAGTCTGAAAGAAAACCAATGGAGCCCTTTTGATAAAATAAAAAGGAATAACGAGAAGAAGAGGAAACTATTACATCACCTCTTTCAAGTTCTTTTCTACTTCCACATCCTCTTTCCTTGTTGTTTACATTCTAAAATAATAACTCTAGTATATTCTATATACTGTGATGTTATTATAATAATGGTACAACCATATTCATTATTCTATCCAACCTATAAATTACAAAGTCACCATACGTGTGTATGTACGGATTACCATCTCCACGTCATGGTGTAAATTATAATTCATATTATTCATTATTTTTATGGGTATAATAATGAGTATATATGAGGTAAATAATAAATATAACATTTTAATTATTCATTATATATGATATACAATCCAATGACATATTATTTCACCATCAGTATAATCATATTGTTGCTAGTTCGTGCATAAGGATTACTGTTTCCACGAAGCGATGAGATTCTTTCCCACGTTCACCATTCAACGATGATTATAAAAATATATATTATTAATAAGTATGTAATATATGGAATATTAATTCTACCGGAGAAATATATTATATATATTTATGCATATATGTACTTACATATATGTTATTCACTTACTTCCGTTCAATACGATATGAAAACAGAAACAGTGTTTATGCGTATGTTCAACCAACCGTCTACATAAACAGTACCTTCCATTTCATATATATATCTATTATAAATATTTATAATTTCAATATATATGATATATAAATCATGTTTTATTTTCTATAAGTGTTTAAATCATGATCTAAATGACACGATCAAGAATTACAAGTTAAAACATGTACGATAAAGAAAGATATTATTACCTAAAATTAATATTTAAAATGGAAATCATTATTAAATGGTTAGTATAAAGTCATAAATTTTTCATGTATGATATTATAAATATGAATATGGTTCCGTAATAATTTAATAACTTACAATGGTCATTATACAGGTGGATAAACTTACCCCTGACCAAAGAAAAGTTCAAGGTACGGGTTAATTTCACAATATGTTTTTTATCCAAGGTTGTTTTTACTTAAGTATCTACTGGGAAATATTTATTATACATGTACATGTTTCATAAAATATATTTCAAATGGATTCTTTTTATTGTAATTTTTTACCAAAACATCATTTAAAATTATTTAAATATTTATTCTTCTAATCCTTTCTCATTAATTTCCATGTTTTCAAAATGGTTTTAATGATTTATTTATATGAACATGAATGTTTTAAAATGTTAATTCCATTAAAAAGTGTCAATGTGGTATGGGACACTTTGATTCAAAACTATCTTTCAAATGACTTCCTTTATAAATTATGTGACTTTTAAATGATTTCATGAAAAAGAAAAATTTCTCTCAAAGATTTTTACTGATCATTTTCAACTATGTGAACATATTTTATCGGATATTATTCTTGATCGAGGTTGATTTATTATGATAAAAATATTCAATATTGTATTTATGATTTTGTGATATGTTTTACTGTGGATGTTTTATTTTGTTACCATTCATTGTTTATGGATAAAGTATTAACATTTTGTATGATAGTTTTATTACAAATGCTTATGTAATATTTAAAACTTTTTATATGAGGAATACATTGGACCTAGTAAGTGATAGGTGGAGCCCTATATATCTCCTCAATGCATCGGTAGGTCTCATGAGACAATCTAGTGTCTTCGCACAAGGCCTTGACAAAATATTTTTTGTAGTCTTGTCACAAGGCCTTGACTATGTGGTTATGAAGTCTGGAATTATGCATTCCATCATTATGAAAGTGTATATTGATATTGAATATGTTAATTATACTAGTATAATATCCATGTGAATATGGAAATTTCATTATTTTATTGTATCGTTTCTGTATTATTCTGAAATTTAAGTTTAAAAGGCTTTTGTTTTAGTCTTATACATTGCCTTAAATGTTTATTCTTAATTATTAATTTTTCCTCTATATTTTTATCCTTATTTGGAATATGAACTCACCCCTTTCTATGTTTTAATTTTCCCATGAATCCAAGAAGTGTATTATTATTGATTAGTAGGGTTAAGCTAGTGGATTAATGGTGTTCTCAAAAGACCATTTATGTTGTGTTTTATTTCCTAATGTGTAATGTAACGTTCATATATGTAATCTATTTTCCAAGATTGCTAAACTGGTCAGTATTTCATGAATTGATTTCTAGAGATCATGTCAATGTATTAAAAATAATTCACTAACTCTAGGATTATTGGGTCACGGCGTTACACATTTCACCCTTTAATTGTTTGTATTTTGTTCCTTGCACTATTTAGGGATCGTTCTTTACATGATTTTAATGATTGTTTCATGAGGGTTGTTTTTTGTCAATTGAAAGTGATACATCATAATTGGAATGGTGTAGTATTTACATATTTCTAGAACCATAAATTACATGATTTATGATTTCTAATTCTTATATGAGGATGATTCATAAGTTAAAACAGTAATGAATTTCGTTTATATCATTTATAGTAGTTCTTTGATAATAACAAACTCATTCTGTTTTATAAATTAAAACCATGTATAAAAATGAATTTAAAAACCATGAATGAGAAATAATAAATATATGATAACCTGGTTCAACTATAAAAATGGTATCATGACCATTTTTTATGGAATTAAAGTAGATTTAAATAACATCCTCTACGATGACTGTAATTCGATGGATCATAGAAAATGTTTTTTATTCCATGAATAAGTGGGGGAGGAGAAGAAGATTGAAGATGAATTTTCAATTAACAAGAGAAAATAAATAACATACATTATTATGGATCTTTCATTCTTTTAGTATAATTGGAGGTGAGGAAGAAGAAGAAAAAAACTAAAAATAAAAGAAAAATTTAGAAATCTCTCACCAAAATTTCGCAGCCTAACAACATCACATAAAATTTCCTAAAATTGTTTGATGAGGGAAATAGGGTATCTCATAACTCTAAAATAATATGGGCATTAAGGGGGAAATGGAATTATATATCCCAACATAGGCAAAATCAAATTAAAAATCATGAAATAAAATGAATGAAAGGAAAGAAAACAAAAGGGGATATTTACCTCTTGATCTCTTCTCCTTGAGATCCTTCTTAAGGCCTTTGGTTTTGGCCTTTTGGTGAGACCAGCTGCTCTAGGACGCAGGGAAGAGAATTTGGAGGAGTAATGGGTAAAACATAGGTACGACTCAAGGATTGAAAGGTGTTGGAGGAAGGAATAAATGAGGGTGGTATTTATAGTGGAGGAGATGAGGTATTTATCATTATTTTAATCATTATTATAATATTTTTTCTCATGACTATGAATATCCTTAATTAATGTTACCCCAAATAGTAATAATGGTATGTGAGTTAGATCCAAGTGTACTTACATCACATATGATTTCATAAATTGTGTATTTTATAGTTAATTTTTATATACAATATTTTATTTTATTTCACTATTCTTAAAAAATCATAAATTTCAGAAAAATTCAAAAAATTCACCCTTATCGTTTCTCAATGATTATAATTCAAAAAAAGACCATTTTTGTAAATATATTTTTCTAAATATTATTAATTTAATTTTAAAAAAAAAATTACTTTATTCAAAAATTAATAATTTAGCAACTATTACTGCTTTTATATCACATTGATCAATTAATAAATATTTCATTATCTTAAAGCCTTCATGATGTAAAATAACAATACAATTTACTATTCATTAAGGTCATATAACAATTCATATTACTATTCATAAAGGTATAATATTATTCACACAAAAACTAGTTGGTTCCGTTACACTCCAAATAACATACAGAACACAACTGTAGTTGACTATTTTTTGAAATTCAAAACATAGAAGTAGTGAAATTCTTTTGAAGTATAGTTATAATTATCTACTTAAAACAACATTCATGTATTTCAATTTATTTTCATAAATCCTTAGGGTGATACATTCTCCCCACCATGTGTAAATTGCATGCTCGAAATTTTATTTAGTTATTAAACATGTGAGGGTGCATTTCTCGAATAGAATTTTCAGACTCCCATGTTGTTTCTTCTACCATTTGATTACTCCACAAAACATTTACCTGTTGAATTACCTTATTCCACAATACTTGTTCTGGTTGATCAAGAATCTGAACTTTTTTCTCATCATATGAAAGGTTTTCTTCTAGCTGAACTACTTCTGGGCTCAATACAAGTGATTAATGTAGCACATACTTCCTCAACATTCAAAAATGAAAAACATTGTGGACCTGAGACCAACTTGGAGGCAATGCTACTCGGTATTCATCTTTTTTAACATTCAACAGGATTTCAAAATGTCTGATGAACTGCGTACTTATCCTCCCTTTCATACCGAAACACATCAAACTTTTTCAGGGTGATATTTTATGTAAAACATGCACACCCACCTCAAAAGAGAAGTCTTTCCTTCTATTATCTTCAAAATATTTCATCCCGCTTTGAGATGTCCTAATGTGTTTTTGTATCATCTTCACTTTCTCAGCCACTTCTTCTACAAATTATTTCTCCATCATCTCTCTTTCATCGACTTCATCCCAAAATGCTGGAGTCCAACACTTCTTCCCATACAAATACTTGAAAGGTTCCATCTATATACTAGAATTAAAGATATTGTTATATAAAAACTCAACTAAAGAATAATGTTTATACCAACTTATCTGATAGTCCATTGAAAAAGCTTGAAACATATCCTCTAAAGTCGGAATCATTCTTTCAGATTGCCCATCTGAATGAGGATGAACGACTCTACTAAAATATAATTTTTTTCCCAACAACATCTGAAATCCATTCCCAAAGGTATAAGTGAACATGGGATCTCAGTCAAATACAATGGAAAGTGGAACACCATGTATCCTTAAAATATCATTGTGGTATAGTCTAGAAATTTGATCTAAAAACATTTTATCTCAAATAGAAATAAAATGGGAATATTTTTTCAGCTGATCAACAATAATCCAAATCAAATTGTTACATGGAGTTGTCCTTGGTAGTCCCACCATGATGTCAGTGCATACATTCTCCCATTTCAACTCTAGAATAGGCAAAGGATGAAGCATCCCCTTCGGTAAAATCTTCTCGGAATTAACATGTCGACATGTCAATAATTTCATACTAAAATAAAAAATATATCATTTCATTCCACCCATCAATAATACTCCTGAAGGTATCTGTACATCTTCGTAATGCCATGATGAACTGAAAATTGAGAACTTTGAGCTTCACAAATTAATACTTTCTTCAACTGGGAATCACAAGGCACACACAACCTTTTACTAAATCATAAAACAAAATATTTATCAAGGTTAAATTCTAGAAACATGGCAATTTTAACCAATTCTACATTTTTTTGTAGCTCATGGCCTTCCTTCAGTGATTGCTTAATTCTGTTTGACAAATATTATTTCATTGAAACCTTAGAAAAGACTGAGGTATTTCCTACACCAACAACTTCTAATAAAAAATCCATCAAATCTTTAATCATGGGATCATGTTCCAAACAAAAAATTGTTAATGATGCATGATATTTTTGAATTGAAGAATATATCACTTTTTTTCTTCACTAGGATGCTAATTGATCATACCATCATAATCCTTTATCATTTCAATCCATATTCTATGCCTTGTGTTTAACTTCTTCTTAGTGAGTATATAATTTTGAATTTTTTGGTCAAAATAAATTTCACATTTGGCTTCTTATAAATGATGCCTCCAAATTTTCAAAGTAGAAACCACAGTTGGCGATTCCAAATCTTGTTTGAGATAATTTAAATCATGAGGTTTATGTTTTATTCAATCATAAGAAATTACATATTAATTTGGATTCAAAACACAACAAAGTACCTTCAAAGAAGCATCACGGTAGATTGCAATCTCTCCATTTCAGGAAGGCAAGGAAATAACTGGGGCACTCACCAATCTCATCTCCAATTCCCGAAAACAACCTTCCCATTCTTCTGTCAAAATGATTTAACCCCTTTTCATGTAAAATTAGTTATTAGGCTAGATAACGGTGCAATGTTCTTAACAAAACGTCGGTAATAACCTTCTAGTCCATGAAATCTATGAATCTATTTATAATTTTTGGTCTTGGTTATTCATCAACCACTCTTATTTTGGTGAGATCATATGTTATTCCATCCTTATTTATAATTTTTCCAAGAAAAGAAATATATTGTAACCAAAAATAAAACTCTGTAAATTTTTCATAACATTAATAATATTTTAATGTTTTTAGAAAACCCCTTATATGTTTTCAGGAACATATTTATTTTCAGAAAATCCCAGAATTTCATTAAAAAACACAACATAAAACTTATCCAAGAACTCGTGAAATATTCTATTCATAAAATTCATGAATATAGCTGGTGCAATATTTAACCCAAATGGTATAACAACAAATTCATAAGGCCCAAATCTACTATGAAAGGATATTTTCATGATATCATCCTCATACACCTTCAGCTGATGTTATATAGATCTCAATTCAATCTTGGAAAAGTACTGAGCTCCCTGGAGCTGATAAGACAAGTCATCGATATGAGACAAAAGATACATGTTTTTAGTAGTGATGTTATTCAAAGCACTATAATCAATGCAAAGTATCATGGAACCATATTTATTTTTAACAAACAAAATAAAAGCACCTGATGGTGAATTTCTAGGACAAATAAATCATTTATCAAGAAAATCCTACAACTGATTTTTCAATTCATGATATTCTAATTGAGCCATACGATATGGGGGTTTTGAAATTGGAATAGAATCAGGAACTAATTCAATTGTGAATTTGACTTCTAGATCATGAACATCACCTTGTAACTAATTATGAAAAACATCAAGGTATTCATTTACCATGAGCACATAATTAATTTGAATATCTCCATTGGTTTCAATGATATGAGGAAGATAACTTTTGTTTCATTATTTCAACAGTTTCTTAGCTTCCTGATATGTGATCAATTATTTTATTTCATTCATGTATACAAACTGAAAATATTTCTGAAAAACAAACTTTTTATATCTACATTCAATATTAGCATGATAAATAAAAAGCCAATCCTTCCGTATAAAAACATCAAACTCAACTAAGGGAAAACAACAAGGTTTCTAGGTAAAGTATTTACACATACCATAATAGAATTATTATTATAATTCCTATTTTGTATAATATATCACCCTAGTGTTTTAACAACAAGTTTTTATTTCATTTGTAGATATGATATTTTCTATTTCCCTCGAAACATTCTCAGATATTAAGGAATGTGTAGTCCCCATATCAAAAAAAAACTTTAACAAAATCTGAGAAAACAAACAATATACCTGATATAACTTCATTGGATGGCTAAGCATTTTATGGAATAGTTCCAAAATATATCACTACACATTTGTGCTTATATTCTGGAGTCTTTGCATCATTTGTATCTATCTTTGGGAAAACATTTTCGTAATGACCCATCTCACCGCATTTTAAAAACATTACATTTAGATTATCAGGATTAGTATTAGGATAATTTTCATCTCAATCCCAGGCCATATGTCTAAACATACCACATTCAAAATGATTCCTAGTTTTTCTAAGACATTCCCCAGGGTGCTTCTTGCCACAGTTTTCACAAACTGGAAACTGGATTTTCCTACCATCAGATTTATTTAGTTTATTGTAAACCATATCTTTCCATCTAGACCTCTTATTCTCCTTCTTTTCAAAGATAACATGATCATCAGAAAAATGCATCTCTACCCACTCAACACATAATACATGTTTCTCATAACTTTTTAATTAATAGGAGGCCCACGCCCTTCGATACCATGGCTACAGTCCTAAGAAAAAGTGGTTGATTTTTCAATCACAGTCCAGAATAAGATAAAGAGCATACCTCTCCAGTCGGGTGAAGTTATCTTCATACAGGTCCACTGAATCTTCCTCCCTTTTCTTCAATTAATGGAATTTATTTTCCATCCTAAGTCACACCATCGTCGGAAAATATTTTTCAAGGAGAATATATTTAAATTCATATCACTATAAGGTATAAATATTCACTCTATCCCTAATAATCATTACCATTGACCACCACTAATCAACTTCACCATCAAAATGATAAATAGAAAGAAATAAATTTTGATTTTCTAAACATCCCATATCATCAAATATCATTTCAATGAATTTAATTCATCCTTCAATCGCTGCTAGGTCAGAAGATCCATTGAAAGGAGGCGGGTGTTGTCTCATAAAATGTTCCAAAATATTAATGTTTTATTGTGGTACCTCTGGTTGTTCTCATGAATCAATTCCTCAAACCTTTATAGCTCATGTAAGCTGACCCATTATTTTCACAAACTTCTCGGTTCCGATCCCTACCATTCCAGGCTGCAGATTCGGATGGATGGCATCATGTCGGTGCATCTCCTCTTTAGCTTCCCGGATTCTTCTATAGACAAATATTCTGAATGAATATATCTTAAACGAAGCAACATGGTAAAATTTAAATTCTATAACATTTCAAAATAATTATAGAGTAAAAATGATTTATGGTATTCTTTTAACATCATCATAACCCCTAAAGATATCTAATTAATCCTCTGATAAAATATTTAAGGACCCAAAATTATAACATTTCATAATATTATATTTAGTAAAAAAATAACATCATTTCAGATTGAGGATCCTTTCATGTTTAGGTCAGTATTGAATTGGGTCATAAAACATTCATTAAATTACACACTATTACAGAATGGATACCATAAAAATAGTATTCATTTCTTATAAAATATAAAACTTTTCACATAAAACATTATTTCATTGAAAATTATATATACATTTAAATTGGATTCCATTTTTGTCTTATAAATCCTTATGAACTCTGAAAATAATTTAAAAAACATGGGATGAGAACAAAAAGCTCAGTAAGGGATGTAATAGAAGGAAAGAGCACATTAGTCCATGAATACTTCTAACATATGAAAACATTTTCAAAAGACACACTCATCACTCATATATACATACATTGTGAAACATGAGATTTAAAAAAGATTTAAAAAATACATAAGAACATAATTATAACCATGATTGTATCTTGGGACATAAGTTACATAATCTTTTAATCATCTCGGCTACCTTATAATTTTCTACCCTCATGGATACATTACAATTTGTGTGACCATCGCAGTTACAAATAGAGTTAACATACGGCCAACCTCCAATATAAATATTCCCAATCTATTGGATAGAAATATAGGCCTCACCCTTCATCTTAAACAATTCCCATGTACTAGAACATATTCATACAACACGAATAATAGCACAAAATGGTAATTTTGAATTTTGTAAAACAGAATATTAAAAGAGGATTTTAAATAAAAAGTCCATTATAAATATCATATAATTGAATTAAGACATAATTGAGTGGATCAAATATGTATATACTCTTTAAATACACATAATTAAACATAATATGGTCCTAATTCATGAAGGAAACATTTAAATACCACATAAATAATGAATTATAAGGCTAACCGAAAAGATGGAAATCAGGTTAAGAATTCCCTTACATTGGGGTTTTCTTACTTCAAACTTGTTTAAAACTCATTCATAATGGTTAGAGGAGTGTTATTACTAATTTAAAGAAACATTTTAAAGTTTATAACATCTTATAGGATCATTTCAAAACCTCATTTAACCCTTTAATTGTTAGTATTTGGTTCCTTGCATTGTTTTGGGATCATCATTTAGATGATTTCCATGATTGGTTCCTAATAGTTTTTCTTGTCGATTCGAATTGAAAATCCATAATTGGAATAGTGAAGTAATTACATATTTCCATAACCATGAAATATAAAATTTATAATTTTTAATTAATACATGAGGATGACTCATAAGATAATACATTAATGATGTTTTTAGATCATATTTAGTGGTTCTTTGAAAATAACAACCGCAATTCTGTTCTATAAATTAAAAACATGTATACAAAATAATTATAGATCCATGGATGAGTCATAATTCATATATTATAACATGGTTGAACCATAAAAATGGATTAATGATCAGAATTTAAGTAATTAATGTATATTGAAATCATGTCGTCCACGATGTCGTTAATTCGACAAATCACGAACAATGTTTTTAATTCCTTGAACAAGTGGGGGAGGAGAAGCATATTAATGAGGAATTTTCCATTAAAATGTGAAAATTCAGAATATACATGAATCCAGAGATTTCATGCTTGTTGGGTAATATAAGGTGAAGAAAATAACGAGAGGAACACAAAATAAATGAAAATTCAGAAATCTCTTACGAAAATTCGGTAGCGTAACAACATCGCATATTATTTCATAAAATAGTTTTTTGATAGACAGGGGGTATCTCATTATTCATACGTAATATAGTCATTAAATGGGATATGGAATGACTTATCCCATTATAGGCAAATTAAATTAAAAATAATAACATAAAATGAAAGAAAGGAAAGAGAACAACAGAGGATGTTTTCTTCTTCATATCTTCTCCATGAGGTCCTTATTAAGGCCTTCTGTTTTTGCCTTTTTGTGAGACAAAAAGCTCTAGGACATGGTGAAGAGCCTTGGGAAGTGTATTGGGTAGATCATAGGTAAGGATCAATTCTTGGGTGGTGTGGGAGGAAGAATGAAATTAGGGTGGTATTTATAGTGTAGAAGAGGAGGTATTTAACATTATTATAATCATTATTATAATATTTTTTTCTCAATTATATGAATATTATTAATTAATGTGACCCCATATATTAATAATGGCGTGTGAGTAAGAACCAAGTGGCCTTACAAAACTCATGATTTCTTAAATAGTGTATTTTACTGATAATTTGAATATTTGGTATTTAACCGTTTTTCAATATTCATCAAAAATTCAAGAATTTCAAAAATATCGAAGAATTTCACCCTTACTATTTCTCTATGTGTTGAATTAAAAAAAGCACATTTTTGGAAAATAATTTTATTAATTTATTTTTTAAATAAAATCATACTTAATTCAAAAATTAATAATTTAAAAACAATAACTGCTTGTATATCGAATTGAAAAATTAATCAAGATGTCATTATCTTAAAGCCTTAACAAAATAAAATTATATTAAAATTTACTATTCATTAGATTCATATTACTATTCATATTACTATTCATAAGGGTGTGTAACTATTCTCCAAAAAACAATTTGGTTCTATTAGACTCCAAGTAACATACTGAACACAATTGTAGAGGACCGTTTTTTGAAATTCAAAACTTAGAAGTAGTAATCTTTTATTTAATGTATAGTTATAATTATCTATATAAAACAATTTTCATGAATTTCGATTTATTTTTATAAATCCTTGTGTTATTACATTTATCATATCCAATCAATTATTTTTCCCGTGATTTATTTTTTGAATATCATCTTTTGATTGGTCATTGGAAAATCCTATTGAGGTTATCTCCCTCATATGATCTGATAAATGAGCTTTATAGGGTGATATTCTATGGGTTGAGGGTATCAATTTATATTTCATATTTAAATGTAATTTATCATGACCCTTAATATAAAAATCATAATAGTAACAATAAAATATCAATATAATTAATAGTTTTACATCATAGATTTTTATGTTAATTTCATTGAATCATCTGATTTACTGTAATCTATTATTCATTTTGGTCTATTTAAATGGGTGTATCACCCACTGAGAATCTTCTTATATACTATATATGAGGCTACATCACATTAAGCAATGAATTTATTTTGACCAAATGAAACTTCTTTTGATCAATGATACCCTCATATGAATTAACTGCAGTTGGAGAAATCATTCTTGAATGAATGTTTGAATGTGTCATGTTTTGCCTAAATCATTTCATCCAAAATAATGTTATTACCTTTCAAGGACAGATTTATCTTCTTATATCTTTAGAATAATGTAACATGTTCTTCCATGATATTTTCTAACAGTTCTTTGGAATGATATTCTTTTATAATTTTTTTGATTAATAGAAAACATGTTTTTTAATTTTAGAGAATGAATTTTTCTTCATTATGAATATTTTTTTAATAATTATTATATTTCTATTTTATATAAAATCCACCATCATCATGAATAATACTAATACCTCATATAGTTCATCAAATATGACAAGGTTAGAAGAGACCCTATTTATTGGTAATATAAAATAATATTAAATAACCCACTTTATCCCATGTTTTATAACAGTCTTCTCAAGTTTTGGAGATTAATTTATTCCTTGAAAATTAGATACATATAAGATAAAAAATTTATACATTCATGTATCATATCTCTATTCAAATTTAATGAAAATTAACATTGTGATGTTTTTGTGTCAGTATATCTATGTTACATATACTACTATAGTGAAGTTTAAAATGATATTATATACGTGAAATCATATACATTAAATACCATAATGTAATAAGGTATGAATTAATTTAGAGTATAATAATGATATAAGTAAATGTTTATTATTGATAAAATAATTTAACATATGAAACTATTTTTAACTCCACTATATAAAAAATATATTTAAGAAGTACAGAAGATAATCATATGGTAGTAGATAATAAGATGAATGAAAAGTGAATGAAAGGAAAGATAATAACTTATAAAGGAAATATTTTCAATTATTTTATTCTTAATTTCAATGATTTTAATCCCACCAATGTGTTATTTAAAGTTAAATTCTGACATTTTATGTTTTAGGAGTATTTTTGAGCTTAATTGAAAAAATGTATTATTTTGGATTTAAACAGTTTTAAATTGTTATAATGTTTTCTATAATAATGTTTTCTACACTGATACAAATTTAACAATTATTATTTTATAGGTTTCTATATTCTATGGGATTCATTTTATCCTTCTGGACGCAAATCATGATCCATCATTTGGATGCTCAAATTCAGATCACAAGTCAGGCCTCGAAAACTCTGCACAGAACTGAATAATTTTATTGTTGGACCAATATCTCATCAATGGAAGAACCATTGGAGCTTTAATTTTACATGGATCTGGAAGACGTCTGGAAGAATAAGATTCATTAATATGTGTATGATTGATTCTTTCATTCTCATGTCCATAAATTCATTGGCACTCGAAATATTGGAATACAAAAAGTGTGTCAGGAAAAATTAAATATTCTGAGTGCGGTGGCCATAAACCCTTCATTTTCTGGCCTATAAAGCTGAAATATTGTTAGCCAACATAGGATACATAAATGAAAAATTTTTCATAAGGAATAATTTCCAAATTCAACCATTTAATATGACAACTGGACTCAATCTTTCATGGGAGTAATTTTGGAGGGAAAATTTCTACTCCCTAAGCCTATAAATAATAGTTTTCACTTCAATTGAAAGTGGTTGAAGAAGGTTCAAGAGGGGCTATTTTGGAGTATTTAGTTCTTGAAGTTCTTTGTATTTCCTATTTTCCTTTTTTACTTAGTTTCATAATTCTCTCTTATTCCCCTTTCAATTCTAATACCCTTCACATGGAGGGGTAAAACCATTGATTGATCGGGGGAAGGGGGAGTTTCTCTTTTGTAATGTCGATGTTTTTTGCTTAAATGTAAAACCCTCATTTTCTTTTTAATTACATATATTATCACTATTTCCCTACTATATTACTGCAATCATTTTTTGATTTTGGGGTATTCATTTTTAATGGCTTTGGTTAAAAAACTTTTAATCTCTCTCTGCCTAGTGCAATTTGTCTCGATCGAGCATATTGTGTAAGGTGGTGAGTGTCTAGTGATCGTTGGAACATGTGTGGAAGTAGTGGATTTTTCCTAAAGTTATAAGGATCTACAATTCCCAACTGGTACTTTCCTAAGTTTTTAGGGATTTTTTATGAACTTTCATGCACATAGGAGTGAGTTCTATTTGCTTATTTAACCAAGGGTGATTGATAACTTGATCGAGGAGTCTTTCATTTGTCATTAAAAATGAAGAGAGGTAAGATGATCTTTGTGAATATTATGGCAATTCAAAAGGTGATCCTACCCTGACCCTATCACTCTCTTCATCCATTAGTGTTCAACCTTTCTTTCCAATTGCATTCTTTATTTTTAAACTCAAATAATTTCTAAAAGAACCTCTTATTATTTCTTTAATTTACGTGACAAACATAATTGTTGTGCACTAATCTCTGTAGACATCCTAGGATACCCACTTTACTACATTTTAACTTAGTTTTTATTTGTTTTTGTCACACACCATGATAGGAACATGTCAAAACATGGCACTGTTGCCGAGGAGGTTGTGCCAACAATCCATTTGTAAAGATTTGACTCATTTCAAATTAAGAAAGCATAGAAAAATATTTTTCCATGATGTTCTCGATTGATTTTTTACTTAATTCAGGGAATGATTATCCATGAATGAAAGAACAAATTATTTACTAACCTAGGTATACATAGGATATTGTTTCTCTTTTTTCTAAACAGATCAGGGGAGGTCGAATCCAAATCATCAAGGAAGATGAATTCAAGGATCTCATTCAAGACCATAAAGAAAACCTTGAATACTCAATAATGGTGGGATTGGATAGAGAATTAGTTGAACTTCAAGAATTTTTTCCATAATTTTGTCATGAATTGGTCGAGGTGAAATAAGAAGAGGAAACTCATACAAAAGATCAGTTGCTAGGAATTTGGGAAGAAATACAGGACCTGGAGAGAGAAATTGGAATGGATCATTGAATATGTTCAAGCATCCACAGAGAAGCCTGAATCTAAACATGATATATTAATTGAAGTGGATTCCATACTCATACTTGATGTTGAATAAAATGGGGAGGCCATGAAGAAATTAAAACAAGATCCATTAGTCCCTTCTCAACCATTGCTGAAGAATATTAATGAAGATGATTTTCATAATGAAGTAAGTACGGGAGATCAACAAGATCTGGATTGTTTTTGGAAGGAGTGGGAGAAACTACTTGATCCCCCTGTTCCCCATAATGTATAAGATACATCATCATTGAAGGAAAACCCCACCAAAATGGTTGAATTTGAAGATAATATTAAGGAACCTGAATTCCTACCTCAATCTAGAGAAAATCTACTTCAAGCGGAACTTCCCACTGAAGAGGCAAATGAAGCCGAGAAAATTCAAGGATATTATATTTTCTTTCACTCATTATCTTATAATTTTATTGAATCATAAATGACTATCACCTCAACTTGATTGAAATTTTCATATTCGGACACCTCGTGTGTTGTGTTGGTGGAGAAGGAAGAAAAAGTTGATGCCCCCGATGAAGAACATATGGAGATCCCCAAACATGTTGATCATTTATTGGATGGAGTACATGAGATGATTAAAGTGGCATTACCTGATGGAAAAGAGACACAAGAATCATTAATTGAAAGGGAATAATTTGATATTGAAACTTTATGCTTTAATTTTGTTCGAATTGAATTATACTCTGATGTTCCCTTTGATTTTTCCAATGATACATCATACCTTAAAAATAATGAAGTGGAGGCTGTGAAATTGGAAACAAAGAAAGTTGAGGACTCATTCTCTGTCCTACCCCCAACAATAAAGTTTTATTTTATTTTCCTATGGGAAGATTTGGTGTACTATACACATGGTGCCCTCAATATATAGAATGAATCACATGACTTAATGAATAAGTTTTTTTTGGTTCATCACAAAGAAACTCAACCCACCATCATATTGGCGATAACCAACTGTAACTACCCATCTAGAGAAAGTCAAATCCCAGGGCCCACTTGGGGAATTAAACCAAGATCGATCCATCTTTTCTTATATTATTTATATTTTCATTTATTTCAATAAATTTCTTATTATTTCTTAAGTTTTTTTTGCTTCCCGGTTTTCAGTGTGCAACACTTAGGAGATTATCTCAATGTTGCATTACCAATAACTCAGGTTGCACCTCTCCTTTACACTTTCATGTTTTTTTGATTAATTTTAAATTCTACTTATATGTGAAATCCACTTGAATGCATTGAGGACACTACACCATTTATGTGTGGGGGAGGGAACATTGGTAGTTTAGTATTTTCATTTTTAGTTTTTTTTTCAAAAATAATATTAAAAAAAATGTGTATTTTATAATTTTTATGTGTTTTTTCAGTTTTTGGTGTGTTTTTAAAACATTTGATCTGAAATAATCATCATTGATATTTTGGAAACCCATGTGATTGAGTGCACAATTTTTTTCCATGAAACTGAGCCTTAATGAATGCCGAAAATGGCATTGTTTCATATTCAATTATTTGGGAATTTCATGAAAAGTACACAGATTTTTGAATCCCATGCCACATATCACTTTCATTATCATTAAATTCTCTATCATCTGAGGCTTCTGAACCATTAATTTTATATTCATTTCATTCACCTCACATCTAGAGAGAACCAGAACATGATTGTTTTAACCAGAATTTTATTTATTTCTTTCGAAACATGAGGTTTTGGGGTACAAGTGTATTAAATGATTGGGGAATTTCTTTGTTATGAATGCCCGCTTTTCAAGAAAATCCCTTTCATTATGTCCTAACTTGTACATTTGATCCTTGTATCCCTTAGAAACCATGAACATCCTGTTAGGTTAGCCACATTACAATCCTATTTTCCATATCCAACCTGCTCATGAAGTGAAATTGAATGATCTAGTTGAACTTAAGTGTGGAGGAAGTAGCCTTCTGTTGTGCTAACTCATTTGGTTAAAATTTTGGTTAAAGTAAATGATTATGAGATGTGTGTTCTTAATAATTATCATTCTATTCAATTCTGTAATTTTTATGGATATCTCGAGATAAGAAAAGTTGAGCATTTCTGGAGCTACTAATAGAGGAAGAAATTTGTGCCTTTACAGTAGCTTTCAAGATTAATCATGTTTGAGATGATAGAAATTTTTGATGAAATGCTCAGATTATTGAACATTTCTTGATATTTTATTATGATGGAGCTGAATTTCTATGAAGTAGAGTGATAAGGATACCATACATGAGTGAAAATTATATTTTTTCAAATTTGTTTCAAAAAGAGCGAAACCCTCATCATTCAGCCTCATATTTTTTTTTCACACAAAAAACCTACCAACCAAATGCTACAGAAGAACCCTAAAAAGTCCTCAAGAAAAAGACATGTCCTTGAATGACATCGGGTGGAGCATTTGGAGTTTTTCAAACCCAGGGAGACCCTTGAATTATTTTGGATGAGAAAAACATTGTTGAAAATTGATATTTGTGAGACGAGAGAAAATTCATTTGAGGTAGGTGTCTTGTGTGAAGGATAAGATAAATTAAGAGGAAACATATTAAATGATATTATTTGAGAACTTGTAATAATGTTTATGGATGAGGCATGATATCTTTTATTTCATGGTATGGAATTGGTGGATCTCAATGCCATGTGTATTGAATTTGCTTTGATTTGATTTTGATTTTGACTTTTCTGGGTGTCTAACTGCTAAGTGTGGTGTAATTGATATAGGAAATATTTTCAATTATTTTATTTTTAATTTTAATTTTTTTAATCCGACAAATGTTCTATTTAAAGTTAAATTGTCACATTTTATGTTTTAGGAGTATTTTGGAGCTTAATTGGAAAAATGGATTATTTTGGATTTAAACAGTTTTAATTTATTATAATGATTTAGCCATAACGTTTTCTAAACAGATACAAATTTAGAAATTATTATTTTATAGGTCTCTATGTTCTAGGGGATTCATTTTATCTTTCTGTACCCAATGCTCAATCCATCATTTGGAAGCTCAAATTTAGATCACAAATCAGGAATCGAAAACTGTGCACAGAACTACATAATTATTTTGTTGGGCCCATATCAAATTAATGGCTAAACCATTGGAGATGAAATTTTACATGGAGCTGTAAAACATCTGGAATAATAAATTTCATTAATATGGTAGTGCCTGATTCATTCATTCTCACGGCGATAAATTCGTTGGCACTCGACATATTTGAATACGAAAATCCTTTGTCCTAGAATTAAATATTCTGAGTGTGGCAGCCATAACTCCTTAATTTTGCGGCCACTGAAGATGAACATTCATGAGCCAACAGAGGCAACATAAATGAAGAACATTAAATATGAAACAATTTCCAAATATGGCCATTTAATATGGTAACTGGACTCAATCGTTAAGGGGGGTAATTTTGGAGGGAATTTCATACTTCGGATGCCTATAAATAAGTGTGTTCACTTCCATTCAAAGGGGTTGAAGAATGTTCAAGAGGGGCTATACTGGATTATTTAGTTCGTGATGTTCTTTTTATTTCCTATTTTCTTTTTTACTTAGTTTCATCATGCTCTCATATTCCCCTTTCAACTCCAATACCGTTCACATGGAGGGGTAAAATATTTGAGTGATCAGGGAAGGGGGAGTTTCTCTTTTGTAATGTTGGAGTTTTGTGATTAAATGTAAAAACCTCTTTTTTCATTTTAATGAATTCTATTATCAGTGTTTCCAAAATATCTTAATGTTATCATGTTTTGATTTTGGTGTAATCATTTTTTAATAGCTTTGGTTAAAGACTTTTAATCTCCCTCCGCCTAGTGCAATTTGTCTCGATCGAGCTTATTCTGTTATATGGTTTGTGTCTAGTGATCGTTGGCACGTGTGTGGAACTAGTAGACCTTTTAGAAAGTAATAAGGGTCAAATATTCCTGATCAGGACTTAACTTTTTTATTTAGGGATTTTTTATGATCTTCTTTGCACATAAGAGTGAGTTCTATTTACTTATTTAACAAAGGGTGATGGATAACTCGATCGAGGAGTCTTTCATTTGACATTCAAATGGAAGAGAGGTAAGATGTTCATTGTAACTATGATGAAATTACAAATGTTGATCCTTCCTTGACCTCATAACTATCTTCATCCATTAGTGTTCAACCTTTCTTTTCATTTGTTTTCATTATTTTTCAACTCAAAGAATTTCAAAAAGAACCTCTTATTCTATCATTAATTTACATGAAAAAATTAATTGTTCTGCTCTCCTATCTGGAGACAACCTAGGTTACCCACATTAATAAATTTTAAATTAGGTTTTATTTTTTTTGTCACATCCCATGATAGGCACGTGTCAAAACATGGTGCCGTTTCCGAGGAGGTTGTGCCAACCATCCATTTGTAAATATTTGACTCTTTTCAAATTAAAAAAACAAAGAAAAATGTTTTTCAATGATGTTCTCAATTGATTTTTTCATTAATTCAAGGAATTATTATACATGATTGAAAGAACCAATTATTCACTCACCTTGGTCTACAGAGGATATTGTTTCTCTTTTTTCTAAACAGATCAGGGGAGCTCAAATCCAAATCAGCAAGGAGGATGAATTCTAGGATATCATTCAATACTTTAAAGAAACCCTTGAATACTAAGTATTGGAAGGATTGGCTAGATAATTTGTTGAAATCCTGGATTATTTTCCAGACATTTTTCATGAAATGTTTGAGGTGAAACAAGAAGAGAAAACTCAAAAAAAATATCAGTTGCAAGGAATTCGGGGAGAAATATAGGACCTGGAGATAAAAATGGAATGGAAAATTAAATATATTCATGCATCCCAAGAGAAGCTCGAACCTAAACTTGATCCATTAATGGAATTAGATTCCTTAATCATCCTTGAAGTTGAATATCATTGGTAGACCATGATGGAATTAAAATATTATCCATTTGTCCTTTTTTAGGAATTGCTGAAGAAGATTAATGAAGATGATTTCATTTATGAAGTATGTACGTGAGATCAACAACGTCAGGATGGTTTTTGGAAGGAGTGTGAAGAACTACATGATCCCTCTGTAACCCATAATGTATAATATCCATCATAATTTAAGGAAGAAACCACCAACATGTTTTAATTTGAACAGAATATTAAGGTACATGACTTCCTACCTCAATTTAGAGAAACTCTACATCAAGAGGCACATCCCACTGGAGAAGAAAATGAAGCCGAGAAAAATCATGGAGATGATATTTTCATGCACAAATTATCTTCTAATTTTATTGAATCTGAATTGAGTATCATCTCACCTTGCTTGAAATTTTCTTATACGGACACCTCATGTATTGTGTTGGCGGACAAGGAAGATAAAGATGATACACCTGATGAAGAACATACGGAGCTCCCAAAACATTTCGATCATTTATTAGATGGAGTACTTGTGATGAATCAAGTGGAATTTTCATAGGAAAAAGAGACACAAGATGCTTACATTGAAAGGGAAGAATTTGATATTGACACTTCATGCTTTAACATTCTTCAAATAGAATTGTAATCTTACTTTCCCTTTGATTTTTCCAATGATGTAGCATACCTTCAGAAGAATGAAGTGGAGACTGTGAAATTGGAAACCAAGAAATATGTGGGCTCATTCTTTGTCCTACCCCCACCAGGATATTTGTATTCTATTTTCCTTGTGGTGGATTTGGTGTACGATACACATGGTTCCCTCAAAAAGATGGATGAAGCATATGACTTAAAGAAGAAATTTTTTTGGTTCATCACAAAGAAACTCAACCAACCATCAGATTGGGGATAACCAACTGGAACTGCCCATCTCAAGGCAGTGAAAACCCAGGGCCCACACAGTAGATTAAACCAAGATCTATCCTTGTTTTCTTATCCTATTTCTATTTTCATTTATTTCAATAAATTTCTTTTGTTTTCTTATGTTTTATTTCATCCAGGCTTTCAGTGTGCAAAACTTAAGAGCTTAACTCAATGTTGCATTACAAATAGGTCAGGTGGTACCTCTCCTTTACACTTTCCTGTTGTTGTGATTAATTTTAAATTCTAATTACATGATAAATCAACATGAATTCAATGAGGACACTACATCATTTATGTGTGGGGGAGGGAACCTTGGTAGTTTAGGATTATCATTTTTTGATTGTTTTTCAAAATAAAAATAAAAATAAAAATTCGGTGTTTTAACATTTTTGTGTGTTTATTTTTTTCCATTTTTTATGTGTTTTATACATTTTGAGATGAAATGATTATCATTGGTATTTTTGAGACCCATGTCATTGAGTGCATCAATTTATTCCACGAAACCGAGCTTAAATGAATGTTGAAATGACTTTGTTTCAAGTTCGATTCTTTGGGAATTTCATGAAAAGTACTCAGATTTTTGAATCTCGGGCCACATCTCACTGTCTTTATCATTGAAATCACTTTCACGTGAGGCTTATAACACATTATTTTTATATTCATTTCATTCGCCTAACTTCTTGATAGAACTAGTCCATGATTGTTTTAACCAGAATTTGATTTATTCATTTTGAAACTTTAGGGTTTGGGGTAGATGTGTTTTAAATGATTGACGCATTTATTTGGAATGAAAGCAACCCTTTTAAGAAAATTTCTTTTATTATGGCCTACCATGTACATTTAATCATTTTATCCCTTACAAGACATGAACAGACTATTAGTTTAGCCACATTACAATCCAATTTTCCCAATCCAACAATTTATTAAAGTGAAATTGCATGATCTAGTTGAACTTAAGTGTGTGGGAAGCTGTCTTGTGTTGTGATAACTCATTTGGTAAAACTTTGGGTGAAAATAAAATGCTAAAGAGATGTTTGTGCTGATGAAAAATAATTCTTGTTGATAGTTTTTCCTTTTCTGGAGCTTTAATGATAAGAGAAGATGTGCCTTTCTGGATCTTCTAATGGAGAAATAAAGTTGTCCCTTTTCTGGAGCATTCAAGACAAATCATGTTTGAGAAGATTGAAATATTTGCTGAAATGCTGAGCTGTTTGAAAATTTATTGACCTTTTATGATGTTGGAGATTAATATTTACTAAGGGGAGTGAGTAGGATACCCTACATGAGTTAAAATTAGAATTGTTCAATTTTGCTACAAAAAGAGCCAAACCCTCCTGATTCAGCCTCAATTTTTTTTCACATGAAAATCTTACAAACCGAAATCCACAGATCAACCCTAAATATTAATCATGACAAAATCATGTCCTTGAATCACATCGGGTGGAGAAGTATATGTTTGTCAATCTTATGGTGACCCTATCATTGGTTTGGATGAGAAAAACTTTGTTGAAAATTGATATTTATGAGATTAGATAAAATTCATGTGATGTAGGTGTATTGTGTGAATGGGAGGAGAAATGAAGAGGAAAAATATGGAATGATATTATTTTAGATCTTCGAATACATCTTATAGATGACGCATGATATCTTTTATTTCATGGTATGGAATTGGTGGATCTCAATGGCATATGTTTTTAATTTTATTTAATTTGATTTTGATTTTGACTTGTTCAGGAGTCCAAGTACATAGTGTTGGGGAATTTATATAGGAAATATTTTCAATTATTTTATTCTTAATTACAATTTTATTAATCCCACAAATGTTTTATTTAAAATAAAATTGTCACATTGTATGTGTTAGGGGTATTTTTGAGCTTAATTGAAAAAATGGCTTACATTGGATTTCAGCAGTTTTAATTTATTATTATGATTCAGCAATAATGTTCTCAAAAATGATCCAAATTGAAAAATTATTATTTTGTAGGATTATATGTTCTATGGGAATAATTTTATCCTTCTGGGCCTAAAGCTCAATCCATCATTTGGAACCTAAAATTCAGATCACAAGTCAGGCCTCAAAAATTGTGCACAGAAGTGCAAAATTTTATTGTTGGGCACAAATCGCATTAATGGTCAAACCACTGGAGATGAAATATTACATGGAGCTGGAAAACATTGGTAATCATATGTTTCATTAATATGGACGTGCCAGTTTCTATAATTCTCAAGGCCATATATTCTTCGGCCCTCGACATATTGGAATATGAAAAATCTGTCTGGAAGAATTAAATATTCTGTGCGAGGTGGCCGTACCTCCTTCATTTCCTGGCCAATGAAGCTGATATTTCACCATCAGACAGAGGAGAAATAAATGAACAACTATCAAGAAGGACCAATTTCCAAATTCAGGCATTTATTATGATAAATGGACTACATCATTCGAGGGAATAATTTTGGAGGGAACTTTTTTACTCCCCAAGCCTATAAGAGTGTTCACTTCCATTCAAATGGGTTGAAGAAGGTGCAAGAGGGGTTGTGATGGAGTATTTATTTCTTGAAGTTATTTTTATTTTCTATTTTATTCTACTTAGTTACATCATTCTCACTTCTTCCCCTTTAAACACTAATACCCTTCAAATGGAGGGGTAAAACCTATGAGTGATCGGGGAAGGGGGAGTTTCTCTTTTGTAATGTAGAAGTTTTGTGCTTAAATGTAAAACCATATTTTTCTTTTAAATTCATTATATTATCAATGTTTCCAAAATATCTTAATATGATTTTGTTTCGATTTTGGTTTATTAATTTTTAATATCTTTGGTGAAATACTTTTAATCTCCCCCCACCTAGTGCAATTTGTCTCGATCTAGCATATTGTTTCTAGTTGTTAGTGTCTAGCGATCGTTTGAACAAGTGTGAAAAAAGTGGACTTTTTTAAATTTATAAGAATAAAAAAATCCCGATCAGGACTTGTATTCTTTGTTTATGGATTTCTTATGAACTTACATGCACATAGGAGTGAGCTTTATTTTCTTCTTTAACCAGGGGTGATAGATAACTCGATCGAGGAGTCATTAATTTTTCATTCAAAAGGAAGAGATGTAAGATGATCTTTGTAATTATGATGACATTAAAAAAGGTTATACTACCCTGACCCCATCACTCTCTTCATCCATTAGTGTTCAACTTTTCTTTTCAATTTCTTTCTTTATTTTTCAAGTCAAACAATTTCAAAAAGAACCTATTCTTATTTCTTTAATTAAATGATAAACATAATTATTGTGCACTCCACTCCAGAAACAACCAAGGTTACCCATTTTAATACATTTTAACTTAGGTTTTATTTGTTTTTATCAAACCCCATGACAAGAACGTGTAAAAACTTGGTTCCGTTCCTGGGGAGGCTGTGCCAATAATCCATTTGTAAATATTTGAATTTTTTCAAATTAAAAAAACATAGAAAAATATTTTTCCATGATGTTCTCAAATGATTTTTTTCTTTAATACAAGGAACAATTATCGACGAGTGAAAGAACCAATTATTGACTCACCTTGGTCTACAGAGGATAGTGTTTCTCTTTTTTCTAAAAAAATCAGGGGAGCTCGAATCCAAATCACCAAGGAGGATGAATTCAGGGATCTCATTCAAGAACATAATGCAAATCAGGAATACTCAGTATTGGAGGGATTGGCCAGAGAATTAGTTGACCACCAAGAGTTTTGTCCAGAATGTTTTCATAATATGGTCGAGGTGCAACAAGAAGAGGAAACTCAAACAAAAGATCCGTTCTAAGGAATTTGGGAAGAAATACCAAACCTTGAGAGAAAAATGGAATTGCTAATTGAATATGTTCATGCATCCCAAGAGAATCTCGAACATAAACATGGGCCATTAATGGAAGTAGATTCCCTACTCATCATTGATGTTGGAGAACCTAGGGTGACCATGATGGAATTAAAAGAAGATCCATTTGTCCCTTCTCAACCATTGCTGAAGAAGTTTAATGAAGTTGATTTTCTGTATGAAGTAAGCACGCGAGATCTACAAGATCTGGATGGATTTTGGATGGACTGTGGGGAACTACATGATCCCCCTATTCCCCATAATATAGAAGATATATCATAATTGAAGGAAGAAACCACCAACATGGTTGAATTTTAAGAGAATATTAAGGAACCTGACTTCCTACCTCAATCTATAGAAACTATACTTCAAGAGGCACTTCCCACTGAAGAAGAAAATGAATCCGAGAAAACTCAGGGAGATGATTTATTATTGCACTCATTATCTTCTAATATTATGGAATCTAAATTGAGTATCACCTCATATTGCGTTAAATTTTCAGATTCATACACCTCATGTATTGTGTTGGTGGACAAGGAAGAAGAAGATGATGAAACCAAGGAAGAACATATGGAGCTCCCCAAACATGTTGATCATTTATTGGTGGGAGTACATGAGATGATTCAAGTTGAATTTCTTGAGGAAAAATAGACACAAGATTCTTACATTGAAAGGGAATAATTTGAGATTGACACATCATGATTTAACTTTTTTCAAATATAATTATACTTTGACATTCCCTTTGATTTTTCCAATGATTCTGCATACCTTTAGAAGAATGAAGTCGATGCTGTGAAATTGGAAACCAAGAAAGATTAGGACTCATTTTTTGTCCTACCCCCACCAAGAAAGTGGTATTTTATTTTCCTATGGGTGGATTAGGTGTACGATACACATGGTTCCCTCAAAAAAGGATGAAGCACATGACTTAAAGAAGATGTTTTTTTGGTTCATCACAAAGAAACTCAACCCACCATCAGATTTTGGATAACCAACTGGAACTACCCATCTGGAGGCAGTCAAACCCTATGGCCCTCTTGGGGGATTAAACCAAGTTCTATACTTACTTTCTTATCATATTTCTATTTTCATTTATTTCAATAAATTTCAAATGTTTTCTTATCTTTTTTTGCTTCCAGGATTTTAGTGTTCAACACTTAGGAGATTAACTCAAAGTTGAATTTCCAATAAGTCAAGTTGTACCTCTCCTTTACACTTGCTTGTTGCTGTGATTAATTTTCAATTCTACATACATGTTAAATCCACGTGAATGCATTGATGACACTACATCATTTTTGTGTGTGGGGTGGGATCCTTGGTAGTTTAGGATTTTCATATTTTGTTTTTTTTTCAAAATAGAAAAAAGGAAAAATATTGTGTTTTAAAAAAATTGAGTTTATTTTTTTTTCAGTTTTTGTGTGTTTTTAAAAATTTTGATCTGAAATGGTTATCATTCGTATTTTAGAAACCCATGTCATTGAGTGAACTAATTTATTCCATGAAGTTGAGCTTAAATGAATTCTGAAAATGTCTCTGTTTAAAGTTCAATTCTTTGGTAATTTCATGAAAATTACTCATATTTCTGAATCCCATGCCACATCATAGTGTCTTTATCTTTGAAATCACCTTCCCATGAGGATTCTAAAAAATTATTGATATATTCATTTCATTCACCTCACATTTTGAGAGAATCAGACCATGATTGTTTTAACTAAAATTTGATTTATTCCTGTCCAAACATGAGGGTTTGGGGTACATGTGTTTTAAATAATTGAGGCATTTATTTTGTTTGAAATCCCCCCCTTTCATGATAATCCTATTTATTATGGACTAACATGTAAATTTAATCCTTTTATCCCTAATAAACCATGGATATCCTTTTAGGTTAGCCACATTACAAGAAACATTTCCCTATCCATCCCACTCTTGAAGTTAGATTTCATGATCTAATTGAACTTAAGTGTGGGGGAAGATGTCTTGTATTGTGATAACTCATTTGGTGATACATTGGGTGAAAATAAAATGTTGAAGAGATGTGGATGCTGATGAAAAATAATTCTGTTGAAAGCTGTGACTTTTCTGGAGCTTTCATGATAAGAGATGTTGTGGCTTTCTTGAGCTTCTAATGGAGGAAGAAAGATGGGCCATTTCTGGAGATTTCTAGAGAAATAATTTTTGATAATATTGACATTTTTGCAAAAATGTAGATCTTTTTGATCATTTATTGATATTTTAAAATGATATATCTTAATTTCTAATAAGGGGAGTGAGGAGGATACCATACTCAAGTGAAAATTAGAATTGTGCAATTTTTCTTCAAAAAGAGCCAAACCATCCTCACTCAGCCTCCAATATTTTTTCACATGAAAATCCTACCAACCAAAATCCACAGAAAAACCGTGAAAAGTCCTCATGACAAACACATACCATTGACTCACATCTGGTGGAGAATTAGTAGTTTTTCAATCCTATGGTGACCCTTTCATTAGTTTGGATGAGAAATTTTTTTTGAAAATTTATATTTGTGAGTTGAGGGAAAATTCATGTGAGGTAGCTGTCTTGTGTGAATGGGAGGAGAAATGAAGAGGAAATATATTTAATGGTATTATTTTAGATCATGGAATAATTTTTATAGATGAGGCATGATATCTTTTATTTCTTGGTATGGAATTGGTGGATATCAAGGGAATGTGTTTTGAATTGTCATTGATTTGATTTTGATTTTGACTTGTCGAGGAGTTCAAGTTCTCAATGTGGGGGAATTGATAGTGGAAATATTTTAAAATAATTTACTCTGAATTTCAATGTCTTTAATTCCACCAATGTGTTATTTAAAGTTCATTTGTCACATTTTTTATTTTAGGAGTATTATTTAGCTTAATTGAAAAAATGGATTATTTTGGATTTAAAGAGTTTTAATTTATTATAATGTTTTGGCCATAATGTTTTCTACATTGATCCAACTTGAAAAATTATTCTTTTATAGATTTCAATGTTCTATGGGCTTCATTTTATCCTGCAGGACCCAAATCTCTATCCATCATTTAGAAGCTCATATTCCGCACACAAGTCATGCCTCAAAAACTGTGCATAGAACTGTATAATTTTATTGTTGGGACCATATCACATTAATGGATGAACAATTGGAGCTGAAATTTTACATGGAGATGGAAAACATCCGGAATCATAAGTTTCATACATAGGTACATGCTATATTCTTTCATTCTCAAGGCCATAAATTCGTTGGCACTAGGTATATTTGAATACGTAATGTCTGTCAAGAATAATTAATTTTTCTTAGTACGGTGGCCATACCTCCTTTATTTCCTGGCCAATGAAGTAGAAATTTCGTGAGCTGACATATGAGACAAAAATGAGCAACTATCAAGTAGGACCAATTTCCACATTCGGCCATTTATTATGACAACCAGACTCCGCATTTCAAAGGAGTAAATTTGGAGGGAAATTTTCTACTTCCCAAGCCTATAAATAAGTGTGTTCACTTCCATTAAATGGGTTTGAAGAAGGTGCAAGAGGCGTTGTTCTGTATTATTTAGTTCTTGAATTTCTTTTTATTTTCTTTTTTATTTTTAACTTAGTTTCATCATTCTCTCTTCATCCCCTTTCAACTCTAATACCCTTCACATTTATGGGTAAAAATTTTAAGTGACCAGGGAAGGGGGAGTTTCTCTTTAGTAATGTCGGCGTTTTGTGCGTAAATGTAAAACCCTATTTTTCTATTGAAGTAATTCAATTATCACTGTTTCCCAACAATAGTAATGCGCTCATGTTCTGATTTTGTTTTATTTCTAGAGACCCAAAACTTTACTTACATAGACATTACATTACTTTTGCAGAATACTTAGTACATAACGAAAACAGACACACAAGGACCGTAATAGTTTAGTGTCTTTGGAAACATGAAACATATTCTTCTAATCATGATGAAAGTTCTTCAACATCTCCCATAAAGATCTTCCACTTTTTGTTTCCTTACCTAAAACCTTTCATTTAATCCTGGGGGAAAATAAAACATAAAAAGGGTGAGCTCAAATGCTTAGTAAGGGTAAGCATGGGTAAAATAAAACATACCATATACATTTGAACTTAAAAACATTAACATAATGTTTAAACATCAAAATATGGAGCAAAGACATGAATCATAGAATTACATAAGGCATAGATCATAATGGAACATAAATCATGATAAAATAGAATGGGAATAAAACATGTAATTGTGGCATCTATTAATAACATGTAATGATTTCCATAGTAGCCAAGGCATTGCTGCCAAGACCATATTAGTGGGAAAAGTCTCTTTCTTAATTGAGTTCACTCCACTTTCCAGTCTTGTAATACTGAACTGATTTAACCTGCCATTCTAGCCATGTATATCTCATGAGATATAAATCTTTACCCAATGCATTTGAGGGAGATATAGGTCCCAACCATCTAATAATGAAATCATTCTTACTTGTGCCACATCATAAACATAAAACATTCATCATAACCCAAAGAATAAAATGGGTTTCATAAACATCATAGCATCATCACATAATCCATATAAAACAAATGGATATTTCATCATAAGAAATGTGAATGAATTTAAATCATATATACATTATACTTGAACCATACACATATGAAATAATTTCATCTTAGATGGAAAATGGTTTTGATAAAACACTTGAAATGAATTTTTGAGGAAAATATCCTTTCTTCTTCAAAATTATTTTCTTTTCAAAAAATGCCATTCAATTTTAAAAGGAAAGTATTTTGTTGAAAATAGTCATGAAATATTGTAGAGTAAGCTTCATGAAAATTAGGTGTTATGAAACCGTAAAAATCCTTTCGTGCTGTATAATTTAAAAAAATAACAATTTCTCGTACATTCGTCAGAAAAGTCAAAAAGTACCTCGTATGGTAAACAAAAGACAGATTCCTTTCATACGATTTGTTAAAAGTAAGAAAAGGGTAAAAATGTCTTAAACATACATGTAAGTGAATAAACATTTTATGAAAACATTTTTAGAGCATATGGACATGGATAATAAACATAACCCCCAGTAAATACTTACGAGCAAACAATCTCGGATAATAATGAGATTGGAATAATTATCTATTACCTTTGGACCGATAAGATTCATACGTATCCGAAACTCCTGTATAATGATTTAAATAATTTCATTTACATATTAATGAATCATATTAATTTTTATTATATCATATATGGTTCACTTATGACTTTATATTACCCATTCCTTTGTAAATTCATGTTAAAGTTGCGTTTTGGGTAAAATCGTCTCATTTGTCGTTCATGTTTTACCTTGTAATTATTCGTATGATTTATTAGATCATTTTTACTTACATCTAAAATGTAAAACATGATTTATATATAATATATATTCAGAATATACATATATATAATGGATCGATAAATGGAAAGAAATACACCGTTCATGGAGACGGTAGGTCGTACGTACGCATGAACGCTATTTTTGTTTCCTTATTGAATTGAATGGAATTAAGTAGATGAAATATATATATATATATATTCACATAAATCCAGTAGTATTACTATGTAATATATTTCATGATTACTTATTAAATATACTTTATAATCATTCTTGAATGGTTATCATGGAGAGTGAATCTCATCGCGTTTTGGAGATGGTATTCCTTACGTACGGAGGAGCGATGGTATCATTCCCATGATCGTAAAATTGTATTAAAGTGTATGTATAATATTACAGAATCAATAACACTTTAAAATACTCATATATATTCATTACTTTCACCATTATACCCATCCAAGTAATTTGGTGGTGGAAAATAGATTACACCACGGCGTGGAGACGGTATTCCGTACGTACGTACGCGCGATGATTTCATTTTCTGTAGGATGGATAGGTGGTGAAATATGGTTGTTTCATACATATAACAACATATAATTATATGAGTGATACTGATGTTATTACTTCATAATGAAACAACTAAATAAGAAGAAGTTGAAAAAGAATGAAAATTGAAAGAATCATTAACGGATATTACCTTTTATTTGACACGCCTCTTTGAATCCTTTCCTTAGTGTACTAAACTCGGTCTTTGAAGAAGACCAGGACGCCTAGGATCTTTCTAGGGAAGTTTATAAGGGAAATGGGCAGGGTTTGGCCGAGCTTAAAGGGTCAAATTTGTGTGACTAAGAGAGGGAGGAGGTGCCCTTTTATAAGGGAGGAGAGGGGCACCTTTGGAAGTCTTAAAAATATTAATTTATAATAAATATAACCCCACTTAAAAACCTCCAAAAATGAGTCATATTAGAATATTAGATGACATATAGTTGTAACATAATAAACCAATAAAATTAATACGTGTTAGGAATTTATTTTAAACACTATCAACTTGATTTATCCTTACTTAATCAATTTAATTTTATTTGTGGTAATAACATTCTAAATTTTAAATTATAACAAATAATTACTTATTTGTTTTGAATTTTCCATAATTGGATAATTTATAACATTTTATACATAATAAATTTAAATTTATAATTTGTAAATATTTTTTTGATTTTTAAACAATTTTATAATATGTTATATTAATAAAATAACAATAGTGTCAATTTTGACACTATTCATTTATTTGAATTTAAATAAAATATATACAGAAGATATGTTATAAATAAAAGCTTTAATAGATTAATAAAAGGTCATATGTATCTAGAAAATTAGTGGAGATCAATAAATAGTTCATATAATATTTAGTTTATTATTTTTAAAACCATTTATTTGGATTATCTCTTAATAAAATAAATACTACATCATTTTTGTATAATTATATAATATACTTATTTATTGAATAAAAATTAAAAAAAAATCCTATTATGAAGATAAATCTATTAACGTTCACAAAAATACTTTTATGCTAATTTATCATCTTAAAATAACAATATTTAAATTGTTATATTTATTAAATTATGAAGGTGACAACTTTGGCATCATTTAAAATAAAATAATATAAGTGTCATAATCGCTTTTATAAGGCTCCAAATGGTCAAATATTCCACCACTGGATTATTAATGTTTAAATTTACATGACCAATAAGTTTTGGTCAGGTGTTTAGGAATTTTATGTTTACTATTAGATTAATAAAACCTATATTCTTGGTTTTTCTCTAGATAATCAATTTCGGCATCACTATTGTGTTACAATTAATGATAATTATTTAATACCTAAAAATTATAAATAAATTCATATGATGTAGATAATTGAATTATCTTTCTGGAGACTATTCCTGTTCAATGTTTCATGAAGTTTATTATTAAATGAAAATTAATATACTTATAATATTTAAGATATTGACATGTTGTCACTTTCTTTAGTTTTAATAATAATTAAGTTATTTTCATGGAACAAAGTCCATTAAATGATTCTAATATGAACCTTAGGTGATATGGGTCGACGTTTAGTAATCCTATAGGATTTTGGAATTTGTTAGGATAATTTTATAATCTTATATTTATCTTTAATTACCCGATTTACCTTTAACTATGTTAAATAAAATTTACCATAGTTACTATTCATAATGTCCAAAAATAAAAAGTAGTCTATTAATATAATTTGGACCCACTGATTCCAAATATGGAATCCATATTTCCAAATTCAATACATAGAAATTTCAAAAATTAAATTAAAATTAATCTCGTTGTCGAAAGAAAACAGGTTTTTTTTTAAAACATTACAAAAGATTGAATTCATTTAACCTACGAATTCAAAGTAAAATCAATGCTAAGTACATACATTATATTAAATGGTTAAAATATATTCTATTTATAATTTAATACCATTAAATATTATAATTTATCCACATAAATTATTACGATGAAAAAAGTTGCTTTTAATTAAAATAAAGCGTGTTTTTACTATTCAATAAAATATGAAAGTTATCAGAATAACATGAAAATTTTATCCAAGGTAAAATTTTATATCCTTATTCCAAAGAATAATTTTATTTTGTAAAAGTGAACTTATAAACATGTCAAAAACTAGATATAAAGTCGGTGCGCCATCAAAAGGCGACAAAACTGCATTTTTTGAAAAAAAAACTTATGTTACCCAAAAAAATTATTCTGTTCACATAAAATGTTTTAGAAAAATTATAAGATGAATAATAATGTCATAAAATAAAAAATTTGGTTAATTATATTAATAACGGCTACTTAGTGATAATATTATAACCATATATCGTTGTTTAGTGAAACCCGGTATTGCGTACAACACACGCTATCGAGGAAAGTCGCGATTGCGTGTAATGCAAGCCAAGTCAGGGTTGCATGTTGTGAAAGAATCTTTCGTTGTTTTGTATAACAGAATCCAACCATATTTCATTTATACATTGAATATATATATATATACACTCAATGTTGCATAGAATGACTATTATAAAACGAACTTGAAATTGTGTGTAACACGATCCAAGAATTGTGTTTCCTATACTACAAGCTAATACGGTGTTGCCTATAACACAAGATAATATTGGTGTAGCATAAAACAGATGACATCAAATAAATTAAAAAGAAAACGTATCATAAGATCTTGGGGTGTTACATTCTACCCCCGTTAAAATGAATTTTGCCCATGAAATTCGTCAGGGTTATAAATAGGTTACTACTCGAAAGTTTCTTTAATAGAAACCGACATCGTAAAATGAAATAACAAAAAATGGATTTTAAAAACTAAAGTATGAAATGTAATAGTTACCCAAATTAACTCATCATTGGGTTTTCACGTAGAAGAACATAGGTGAAAATATGGATATGGAAGAAAAATATAACCATCATGTTCTGATGGAGAGTGGTAGCGAACATGGCTATGAAAAAGTCAATAATCACAAAGCCATAGATTTGTGATGATATAAGGTACCATCGGATTCATCGGATACAAGAAAACTTGGACAAAATTTTTGGTTTTCAAAATCATTTCCCTAGAGTTGAAAAACTTGAATTAGAAGAAATACTTACTTGATTTTGGTAAAATCTCACTATTGTTCGTGAATTGAACAATTTCCACTTCATTTGTTAATGAAATGAAGTTGAATTTGTTATTCGTGAAGCGTTAGCAGATCATGTGATAGAATGATGGGTCATTCCATCTATTTCAAACACAAGGTTAGAAAAAGTTATAATCCATCTTATGGTGAGGATAATCGTATATGGTTCCAAAAATGAATTTATACATTATTTATCATACCGCTTAATATAATAAAACTAGTGTCTTCTAAACAGGGACTTCCTATAGGCCAGTGGTAGGCGATAAAGGCCAGTCGCACTTTGGTTGTGGGTTCGATTCCCACAGCCTTGTCCGACGCGATGGGTTGTCGCCCGTCCTGCAAGTTTTCCTTTTTCTAAAACTACATTACTATAACATCCCATCAATAATATCTAAAAAACATCTATCCTTAAACAATACTGAACTTATGTCCAACATAATCCATTCCAATTTTTAGGCTTATCCATAATACAGTAGTCCACTCTCATATTATAGAGAAAACAATTACCAGATATTTCATATAACAAGCATGTTAATACCATAATTGATCCCCATATATGATAAGATATGTCTTGTTGGTCACATTCCAAACATTCTAAGGCCTTAATCATGTATTCTCTTGAAAAAATGAATACCCATTGAACCATAGTGAAATCATTAATGTAGTTAAAAGTTAACATTTTCCACATACCAAAATCCTTAAAATTCTATATACTCAAACCATGATATTACATAGTCCTTATATCAATCATGAGCTCATGAATACTGTCAAACATTTCATTTTCTCCTTATCCCTTCATTATGCGCATATCATCTGCTTTCTAAAATATTTGAATCACTTTTCATGGTTACAGGTACCATAAAATTATTGAAATCCCCAATAGACTAATACAAAAATATTATAATACACCATAAAAGTACCTCAACAACATTATTCTTGAATACCAATACATAAAAACTTCAATCCATCCTCTTCTATGATTGTCCTGGAATAATTCCTTCCATGATTTAGAAGTAACGTTTTAGGTCAAGGCATTGAGTTGGGTATTGCCTATGTTCTCCACAAATAAGACATTGAACTCCATAACAGTCTTTTACTCTATGACCCTTTTCTCCACACAGATAACATCGGTCCCTCCATTTGAGGTATTCCTCAAGGTTATTCTTCCCTTCTTTAGAAATCTCAATCTTCCTTTTTTATGCTCCTCAACATGCGAACATTCATAAAAGTCTATCTTCCTCTTATTTGATGAATTAGGCATACCACTAAATTTCAATTTGTTAATCATGTATCGCGATGACTGATTCGGCATAATTACAGTATCTTTCTCTCTTGGCATTACACAATTTTGTTGCTCATAGTCACCAATTTTTCCATTGGATTCAATGTTAACCGAATTTCTTCTAGTTCCCTCCATTGACTAAAACAAAAAAATAATTTTGTGAGAGGCAAAAATCATGCTTGGGAAAACAAAATAGTAAAGGGGCAGTACCCTCAATATCTAACATCTTAGGTTAAATTATAAGATCTTTACCTTATTTCTAGGACTATATCCTATTCGTATACTTATCCTTAGGGACATCCCTAGACATACCTTAGAAATATCTCTGGGGATCTCACTAACGTTTTTGCATCCTAGTTTCCAAAGGTTGACTAAACCTTTCCTCTGATACCAACTGTAGAGACCCGAAGCTTGATGTACATTGAAATTACATTACTTTTGTGGAATACTTAGTACATAACAAAAATAGACACACAAAGACCATAATAGTTTATTTTCTTTGGAAACTTGGAATGTAATCTTCTAATCGTGGTGAAAGATCTTCAATATCTCCCATAAAGATCTTCCACTTTTTGTTTCCTTACTTAAAACCTTTCATTTAATCCTGGGGGAAAATAAAAAATAAAAAGGGTGAGCTCAAATGCTCAGTAATGGTAAGCATGGATAAAATAAAACATACCATATATATTTGAACTTAAAAACATGAACATAATGTTTAAACATCAAAATCTTGAGAAAAGACATAAATCGTGGAAGTACATAAGGTATAGATCACAATGGAACATAAATCATGATAAAATATCATGTGAATAAAGCATGTAATTGTGGAATCCATTAAGCACATGTAATGACTTCCATAGTAGCCATGGCACTGCTGCAAAGACCATCTTAGTGGACAAAGTCCCTTTCTGAATAGAGTTCACTCCACGTTCCAGTCCTGTAATACTGAACCGGTTTAACCTGTCATTCCATCCATGTCTATCTCATGCGATATAAATCTTTACCCAATGCATTGGAGGGAGATATAGGTCCCACCCATCTCATAATGAAATCATTTTTACATGTGCCACAACCTAAACTTAAAACATTCATCATAACCCAAAGAATAAAATGGGTTTCATAAACATCATATCATCATCACATAATCCATATAAACGAAATGGATATTTCATCATAAGAAAAGTGAAATCATGTAAATAATAGAGACATTATACTTGAAACATACACATATGAAATAATTTCATCTTAGATGGAAAATGGTTTTGATAAAACACTTGAAATGAATTCTTGAGGAAAATATCCTTTCTTATTCAAAATCATTTTCTTTTCACAAAATTCCATTCAATTTAAAAAGGAAAGGATTTGGTTGAAAATAGTCATAAAATATTGTAGAGGAAGCTTCAAGAAAATGTGGTGTTATGAAACTGTGAAAATCCGTTTGTGATGTATAAGTTCAAAAAATAACAATTTCCTCGTACTTTTTTCGGAAAAGTAAAAAAGTACCTTGTATGGTAAACAAAAGAAATATTTTTTCCATACAATGTGGTAAAAGTAAGAAAAGGGTAAAAATGTATCCAACATAAATAAAAGTAAAGTAAACATTTTATGAAAACATTTTGAGGGCATATGGACATGGATAATAATCATAACCCCCAGTAAATACTTACGAGTAAACAATCTCGGATAAGAATGAGATTGGAATAATTATCCCTTACCATAGGTATGATATGCTTCATATGTATCAGAACATCCTGTATAATGATTTAAATAATTTCATTGACTTATTAAAGAATCATATTCATTGTCATTAGATCATACATGGTTCACTTATGACTTCATATTACCCGTTCTTTTGTAAATTCATGTTAAAGTTGCGTTTTGGGTAAATTCGTCTCATTTGTCGTTCATGTTTTAACATGTAATTATTCATATGATTACTTAGATCATGATTACTTACAACCATAATGTAAAACATTATTTATATATAATATATATTCAGAATATACATATATATAATGGATCGATAAATGGAACGAAATACACCATTCATGGAGACGGTAGGTCGTACGTACGCATGAACGCTGTTTTCGTTTCCTTATTGAATTGAATGGAATTAAGTAGATGAAATAAATATATATATATATATATAAATACAGTAGCATTATTATTTCATATATTTCTTGATTACATATTCTATATACTTCATAATCATTCTTGAATGATTATCATGGAGAGTGAATCTCATCACGTCGTGGAGACGGTATTCCGTACGTACGCACGAGCGATGATATCATTCCCATGATCGTAGAATTTTATTAAAGTGTTTGAATAATATTACAGAATCAATATCACTTTACAATAATCATATATATTCATTACTTTCACCATTATACCCATCAAAGTAAGGTGGTGGTGGAAAATAGATTACAACACGGCGTGGGGACAATATTCTGTACGTACGCACGCGCTGTGATTTCGTTTTCCGTAGGATGTATTGATTTTGATATATGGTTGTCTCATACATATAATAACATATAAGTATATGAGTGATATTGATTTTATTACTAAATAATGAAACAACTAAAGAATAATAAGTTGAAGAAGAATGAAAATTGAAAGATTCGGTAACATATATTACCTCTTCTTTGACACGCCTCTTTGAATCCTCCTCTTAGGGTACTAAAACTGGTCTTTGAAGAAGACCAGGACCTATAAGATGTTTCCTGGGAAGTTTAGAAGGGAAATGGGCAGGGTTTGGCCGAGCATAAAGGCTCAAATTGGTGTGAGGAAGAGAGGGAGTAGGTGACCTTTTATAAGGGTGGAGAGGGGCACCTTTGGAAATCTTAAAAATCTAAATTTATAATAAATCTAACCCCACTTGAAAACCTCCAAAAATGACTCATATTAGAATCTTAGATGCTATAGGGTTGTAATCCCATCAACCAATAGTATTTAGACATGTATGTAATTTAATTTAAACATTATCAACTTGATTTATCCTTATTTAATCATTTTAATTTTATTTGTGGTAATAACATTCTAAATTGTAAATTATAACAAATAATTACTTATTTGTTGTTAATTTTCCATAATTGTATAATTTATAAAATTTTATACCTTATAAGTTTAAAATTATTATTTTTAAATATTTTTGTGATTTTTAAACAATTTTATAATATGTCATATTTACAAAATAACAATAGTGTCAATTTTGACACTATTAATTTTTGTCAATTTAAATAAACTATATACAGAAGATATGATCGAAATAAAAGCATTATTAGATTCATAAATGGTCATATGTATCTATTAAATTAGTGGAGCACAATAAATAGTTCATATAATATATATTTTATTATTTTTAAAACCATTTATTTGGTTTATCTCTTACCAAAATAATTACTACATTATTTTTGTATAATTATTTAATATAATTATGTGTTACATAAAAATTAAAAATAAAATACTATTATAAATATAAATCTATTATATTTCACAAAAATACTTTTACTAGAATTTGGAATCTTAAAATAACAATATTTAAATTGTTATATTTATTAAATTATGAAGGTGACAACTTTGGCATCATTTAAAATAAAATAATATAAGTGTCATAATCGCTTTTATAAGGCTCCAAATGGTCAAATATTCAACCATTGGATGATTACAGTTTACATGTACATGAAACATAAGTTTTGGTCAGGGTTTTGGCCATTTTATGGTTACTATTAGTTTAATAAAAACTATATTCTTGATTTATCACTAGATAAACAATTTCTGCATCACTATTGTGTTACAATTAATGATAATTATTTAATCCCTAAAAATTATAAATAAATTCATATGATGTAGATAATTTCATTATATTTCTGTAGAATATTCAGGTTTGATGTTTCATGAAGTTTATCACTAAATTAAAATTAATATACTTATAAGATTTAAGAGAGTGACATGTTGACACTTTCAATGGTTTAAATAAAAATTAAGTTATTTTCATGGACAAAAGTCCATTAAATGATTCTAATCTGACCATTAGGTGATATGGGTCTACTTTTAGTCATCTAATAGGATTTTGGTAGGTGTTAGGGTAATTTTATAATCTTATATTAACCCTTAATTACCAGATTTACCTTTAACTACTGTAAATAAAATTTATTGTACTTACTATTCATAATGCCCAAAAATAAAAATTGGTCAATTAATATAATTTGGACCCACTGATTCCAAAAATGTAATAAATTGTTCCAAATTCAATACACATAAGTTTCAGAAATTAAATTAAAATTAATCCCGTTATCGAAAGAAAACGGGTTTTTATTTAAAACATTACAAAAGATTGAATTCATTTAACTTACGAATTCAAAGTAAAATCAATGCTAATGACATAAATTATATTAAATGGAAAAAATATATTATATTTATACTTTAATACAATTCAATATTATAATTTAACCACATAAATTATTATGATGAAAAGAGTTGTTTTAAATTAAAATATAGCGTGTTTTTACTATTCATTAAAATATGAAAGTTATCAAAATAACATAAAATTTTTTTCCAAGGTAAAATTTTATATCCTTATTCCAAAAAATAATTTTATTTTGTAAAATTTCACTTATAAACATGTCAAAAACTATATTTAAAGTGGGTGCACCATCAAAAGGTGGCAAAACTGCATTTTTTTTAAAATACTTATTTTACCCGAAAAATTTATTTTCTTCACATAAAATGTTTTAGAAAAATTATAAGAGGAATAATAATGTTATAAAATTTAAAATGTGGTTAATTATATTCATAACATCTAGTTCGTGATAATATTATAACCATATATCTTTTTTTAGTGAAACACGGTATTGCGTACAACACACGCTATCGAGGAAAGTCGTGATTGCGTGTAATGCAAGCCAGGTCAGGGTTGCGTATTGTGAAAGAATCCTTAATTGTTTTGTATAACAGAATCCAACCATATTTCATTTATACATTGAATATTTATATATATCCAATAAATTTTGCATAGAATGACTATTATAAAACGAACTTGAAATTATGTGTAACACGATCCAAGAATTGTGTTGGCTATACTTCAAGCTAATACGGTGTTGCATATAGCACAAGATAATCATGGTGTAGCATACAAAACATGACATAAAATAAATTAAAAAGAATAATTATCATAAAATCTAATGTTGTTACAATATTCATTTTTAATAGCTTTGTTTAAAGACTTTTAGTCTCCCTCCACCTGTACAATTTTTCTCGTTCGAGCATATTATGTTGGGTGGTGACTGTCTAGCGATCGTTGGTACATATGTCCAAGTAGTGTACTTTTTTAAAAGTTAAGGATAAAAAATTCATGATAGGGACTTCTCTTAGTTGTATAGGGATTGTTTATGAACTTCGATGCACATAGGAGTGAGTTTTATTTCCTTATTTAACCATGGGTGATAGATAACTCGATCGAGGAGTCTTTCATTTGTCATTCAAATGGAAGAGAGTTAAGATGAACTTTGTGACTATGAATACATTACAAAGGGTGATCATACCCGGACCCCATCTCCCATGTAATCCATTAGTGTTCAACCTTTCCATTCATTTTCTTGCTTTATTTTTCAACTCAAACAATTTCAAAAAGAACCTCTTCTTCTTTCTTTAATTTAAGTGAGAAAAATAATTGTTGTACACTCCTCTCTGGAGACAACCTAGGTTACCCAATTTACTAAATTTTAACGTAGGTTTTATTTTTTTGTCACAACCCATGATAGGCACGTGAAAAAACATGGCGTCATTGCTGGGGAGGCTATGCCAACAATCCATTTGTAAATATTTTACTCATTTCAAATTAAAAAAATATAGAAAACTATTTTTCCAAGATGTTCTTAGATGATTTTTTTCTTTAATTCATGGAACAATTATCCACGAGTGAAAGAACCAATTATTGACTCACCTTTTTCTATAGTGGAAAGTGTTTCTCTTTTTTCTAAATAGATCAAAAGAGCTCGAAACAATATCACCAAGGAGGATGAATTCAAGAATGACATTCAAGACCTTAAAGATAACCTTTAATACTCAGTATTGGAGGTATTGAACATATAATTAGTTGATGTCCATGAGTATTTTCCAGAATTTTGTCATGAGATAGCCTAGGTGAAACAAGAAGAGTAAAATCAAAAAAACTATTTGCAAGGAATTTGGGAAGAAATACTGGACGTGGATAAAAAAATGGAATGGCTAATTGAATATGTTCACATATCCCAAGAGATGCATGAACCTAAACTTGATCCATTAATGGATGTGAATTCCCTACTCAACATTTATGTTGATGAACCTAGGGAGACCATGATGTAATTAAAAGAAGATCCATTTCTTTCTTCTCAGCCATTGCTGAAGAAGATTAATGAAGATGATTTTCCTTATGAATTATGTATGGGAGATAATCATGATTTGGATGGTTTCTGGAAGGAGTGTGGGGAACTACTTGATCCCCATGTTCCCAAAATTGTATAATATCCATCATCATTGAAGTAAGAAACCACCAACATGGTTGAATCTAAAGAGAATATTAAGGAACCTGACCTTCTACCACAATCTAGAGAAACTCTACTTCAGGGGGCACTTCCCACTGAAAGAGAAAATTATGATGAGAAAACTCAGGGAGATGATCTTTTCCTGCACTCATTATCTTATAATTTTATTTAATCTTAATTTAGTATCACTCCACCTTGCTTAAAATTTTTAGATTCGAACACCTCTTGTATTGTGTTGGCGGACAAGGAAGAAAAAGATGATTCACCCGATGAAGAAGATATGGAGAACCCATATATGATGTTCATTTATTGGAGGGAGTACATGAGATGATTGAAGTGGCATTACCTGATTAAAAAGAGACACACGATGCTTACATTGAAAGGAAAGAATTTGATATTGACACTTCATGTTTTAACTTTGTTAAAATAGAATTATACTCTGACTTTCCCTATGATTTTTCTAATGATGCAGCATACCTTTAAAAGAATGAAGTGGAGGATGTGAAATTGGAAACCAAGAAAGGAGTGGACTCATTCTTTATCCTACCCCCACCATGGATGTTTTATATTATTTTCTTATGGTTGGATTTGGTGTACTATACACATGGTTCCCTCAACAAAAAGGATGACACACATTACATACATAAAATGTTTTTTGGTTCATCATAAAGAAACTCATCCCACCAACAGATTGGGGATAACCAACTGGAACTTCCCATCTAGAGGTAGTCAAAACCCAGGGCCCACATGGGGGATTAAACAAAGATCTATCCTTATTTTCATATCTTATTTCCATTTTCATTTATTTCAATAAATGTATTATGTTTTCTTATTTTTTTTTGCTTCCAGGTTTTCAGTGAGCAAAACTTATGAGCTTAACTCAATTTTGTAATACCAATAAGTCAGGTTGTACCTCTCCTTTACACATGTTTGTTGCTGTGATTAATTTTAAATTCTACTTAAATGTTAAATCCATTTGAATTCATTGTGGACACAACATCATTTATTTTTGGGGAGGGAACCTTGGTAGTTTAGGAATTTCATTTTGTGTTAGTTTTTAGAAATAAAAATAAAAATAAAAATTGTGTGTTTTAAAATTTTTGTGCGTTTATTTCTATTCAATTTGAAGGGGTTTTTTAAAACTTTTGAGTTGAAATGATTATCATTGGTATTTTTGAAGCCCATGTCATTGAGTGAACGAATTTATTCCATGAAACTGATCATAAATGAATGCTGAAAATTACTTTGTTTCAAGTTCAATTATTTGGGAATTTCAGGAAAAGTACTCAAATTTTTGAATGCCATGCCACATCTCACTATCTTTGTCTTTGAGATCACATTCTGGTGGGGCTTCTGAACCATTATTGAAATATTAATTTCATTCACCTCACTTATTGAGAAAACCATTCTATGATTGTTTTAACGAGAATTTGATTTATTCATTTCAAAACATGAGGGTTTGGGGTACATGTGTTTTAAATGATTGAGGTATTTATTTGGCTTGAAAGACCACTTTCAAGATAATTCCTTTAATTTTGGCCTAAATTTTACATTTAATCCTTGTATCCCTTATAAAAAAGGAACAACATATTAGGTTAGCCACATTAGAAGCCAATTTTCCCTGTCCAACCTGCTCTGAAGTGAAATTGCAGGATCCAGTTGAGCTTAAGTGTGCTGAAAGATGTCTTTTGTGGTGATAACTCATTTGGTGAAACTTTGGGTCAAAATAAAATTCTGAAGATATGTGTGTGATGATGAAAAATCATTTTGTTGAATGTTGTGAATTTTCGGGAGCTCTCATGATTAGAGAAGTTGTGCCTTTTTGGATCTTCTAATGGAGGAAGAAAGTCATGCCTTTTCTGGAGCATTCAAGAGAAATCATGATTGAGAAGATTGAATTTTTTGCTTAAATGCAGAGCTGTTTGGACAATTTTTGACATTTTATGATGATAGAGATTAATTTCTACTAAGGAGAGTGAGGAGGATACCATACTTAATTGAAAATTAGAATTTTGCAAGTTTTCTTCAAAAAAAGACAAACCCTCCTCATTCAGCCTCATATTTTTTTTCACATGAAAATACTACCAACCCAAAGCCACAGAACAACCCTAAAAATTCCTCATGACAAACACATGTCCTTGACTCACATCACGTGGAGAATTAGGATTTTTTCAAACCTATGATGACCCGTGCATTGGTTTGGATGAGAAAAACAATGTTGAAAATTGAAATTTGTTAGATTAGACAAAATTCATGTGAGGTAGGTGTCTTGTGTGAATGGGAGGAGAAATGAGGAGGAAAAATATTTAATGGTATTTTCTTATAACTTGGAATAATTTTTATGGATGAGTTATGATATCTTTTCTTTCTTAGTATGGAATTGGTGGATATCAATGGCATGTGTTTTTAATTTTCATTGCTTTGATTTTGATTTTGACTTGTCCGGGAGTCCACATTCTATGTGTGGGAGAATTGAAAAGAAATATTTTCAATTATTTTATTCTGAATCTTAATGTTTTTAATCCCACCAATGTGTTATTTAATGTTTAATTGACACATTTTATGTTTTAGGAGTATTTTTTATCTTAATTGAAAAAATGGCATATTTTGGATTTCAACAGTTTTAATTTATTATAACATTTTGGCCATAATGTTTACTACATTAATCAAAATTGTAAAATTATTCTTCTATAGTTTTCTATGTTATATGGGCTTAATTTTTTCCTTTTGGACCCAAAACACAATCCATCATTTAGAAGCTCAAATTCAACTCACGATTCAGGCCTCGAAAACTATTCACATAACTTCATATCTTTAATTTTGGGCCCATATCTCATTAATGGAAGAACCATTGGAGCTGAAATATTACTTGGAGCTGAACAACATCCGGAATTATATGTTTCATTAATATGGACGTGCCTTATTGTTTCATTATCAAGGCCATAAATTTGTTGGCACTCGGCATACTGGAATAAGAAAAGTCTGACTGGTAGAATTAAATAATCTCAGTTCGACAGCCATACCTCCTTCATTTCCAGGCCAATAAAGATGCCATTTCATGAACCGATAGAGGAGACATATATAAACACCTTTTGAGTATGACAAATATCAAAATTCGGCCATTTATTATGACAACCAGACTCCAAAATTCGAGGGAGTAATTTTGGATGGAACTTTTCTACTCCCCAAGGCTATAAATAAGAGTGTTCACTTCTATTCAAAGGGGTTGAAGAAGGTTCAAGAGGGGATATACCGGAGTATTGATTTCATTAATTTATTTTTATTTTATTTTTTCTTTTTTACTTAGTGTCGTCATTCTCTCTTCTTCCCCTTTCAACTCTAATACCCTTCACATGGAGGGGAAAACCTTTGTGTGATCAGAGAAGGGGGAGCTTTTCTTTTGTAATGTTGGAGTTTTGTGCTTAAATATAAAACACTCTTTTCATTTTGAATGACTTATATTGTCACTATTTCCCAACTATTGTAATGTTATCATGTTTTTATTTTGGTGTATTCATTTTTAATATAATTAGTTAAAGACTTTTAATCTTCCTTCACCTAGTGCAATATGTCTCGATCGAGCATATTGTGTTAGGTGGTGAGTGTCTAGCGATCGTTGGCACGTGTGTGGAACCAGTGGACTTTTTATAAAGTTATAAGGATAAAAAATTCCTGATAGGAACTTTCCTTAGAAGTTTAGGGATTGTTTATGAACTTCAATTCACATAGGAGTGAGTTCTATTTTCTTATTTAATCTTGGTTGATAGATAACTCGATCGAGGAGTCTTTCATTTGTCTTTCAAAAAGAAGAGTGGTAAGATGATCTTTATGACTATGATGAAATTACAAAATGTGATCCTACCCAGAACCCATCACTCTCTTCGTCAATTAGTTTTCAACCTTTCTTTTCAATTGCATGCTTTATTTTTCAACTCAATCAATTTCAAAAAGAACCTCTTCTTCTTTCATTAATTTATGCGACAAACATAATTGTTGTGCACTCCTCTCTGGAGACAACCTATGTTACCCACTATACTACATTTTAACTAAGTTTTTATTTGTTTTTGTCACACCCCATGATAGGCATGTTTCAAAACTACGCGCCTTTCCAGGGAGGTTGTTCCAATAATACATTTTAAATATTTGACTCTTTTCAAATTAAACAAACATAGAATAATATGTTTCCATGATGTTCACTAATGTTTTTTTCATTCATTCATGTATCAATTATGCACGAGTGAAAAAACCAATTATTGACACACCTTGGTCTATATAGTATAGTGTTTCTCTTTTTTTTAAACAGACCAGGGGAGCTTGAATACAAATCACCAAGGAGGATGAATTCAAGCCTCACATTCACGACCTTAAACAAAATCATAAATACTCAGTATTGGATAGATTGGCCAATGAATTAGTTGAACGCCAAGATTATTTTCTAGAATATTTTCATGAAATGTTTGAGGTGAAATATGAAGAGGAAACTCAAACAAAAGATCAGTTGCAAGGAATTTGGGAAGAAATAACGGACCTAGAGTAAAAAATGGAATGGCTAATTGAATATGCTCACGCATCCCAAGAGAAGACCAAACCTAAACTTGATCCATTAATGGAAGTTAATTCCCTACTCATCCTTGATGTTGAGGAACCTATGGAGACTATGACGAAAATAAAAATTGATCCATTCTTCCCTTATCAACCATTGCTGAAGAATATTGATGAAGATGATTTTCCTTATTATGTAAGTACGAGAGATCTACAAGATCTGGACGATTTCTGGAAGGAGTGTGGGAAACTATTTGATCCCCATGTTCCACATAATGTAGAAGATCCATCATCATTTAAGGAAGAAAATACCAACAAGGTTGAATTTGAAGAGAATATTAAGGAACCTGGCTTCCTACCTCAATTTAGAGAATCTCTACTTCAACAGGCACTTCCCACTGAAGAAGAAAATAAAGCCGAGAAAACTCATGAAGATGATATTTTCATGAACTCATTATATTTTAATTTTATTGAATCCTAATTGAGTATCACCTCACCTTACTTGAAATTTCTCATATTCGGACACCTCATGGATTATGTTTGCAGACAATGAAGAAAAAGACGATGCACCCGATGAAGAACATATGGAGCTCCCAAAACATGTTTATCATTTATTAGAGGGAGTACATGTGATGAATCAAGTGGCATTGCCTGAGGATAGAGAGAAAAAATATTCTTACATTGAAAGGGAAGAATTTTATATTGACACTTCATTCTTTAAATTTCTTCAAATATAATTAAACTCTTACTCTCCCTTTGATTTTTCCAATGTTGCAGCATACCATCTGAATAATGAAGTGGAGGCTGTGAAATTGGAAACCAAGAAAGTTGATGACTCATTCTTTATCTTACCCCACCAAGAATGTTGTATTTTATTTTCATATGGGTGGATTTAGTGTACTATACACATGGTTCCCTCAACAAAAAGGATGAAGAATATAACTTAAAGAAGAAGTTTTTTTGGTTCATCACAAAGAAACTCAACCAACCATTAGATTGGGGATAACCAACTGGAACTGCCCATCTGGAGCCAGTGAAAACCCAGGGCTCACTTAGAGGATTAAACCAAGATCTATCCTTCTTTTCTTATCCTATTTCTATTTTCATTTATTTCAATAAATTTCTTATGATTTATTATGTTTTATTGCTTCCAGGTTTTCAGTGTGGAACACTTAGGAGCTTAACTCAATGTTGTATTAAAAATAAGTCAGGATGTACCTCTCCTTTACACTTGCTTGTTGATGTGATTAATTTTAAATTCTAATTACATGTTAAATACACTTGAATGAAGTGAGGAAACTACATCATTTAATTGTGGGGGAGGTAACCTTGGTAGTTTGGGATTTTAATTTTGTGTTTTTTTAAAATAAAAATAAAAATAAAAATTGTGTGTTTTAAATTTTTGTGTTTTTTTTCAGTTTTTCATGTGTTTTTAATCCTTTTTACCTGAAATGATTATCATAGGTATTTTTGAAACCCATGTCTTTGAGTGAACCAATTTATTCTACAAAACATATCTTAAATGAATGCTGAAAAAGACTTTGTTTCAAGTTCAATTATTTTGGAATTTCAGGAAAAGTACTCAGATTTTTGAATCTCATGCCACATCTCATTGTATTTATCTTTGAAATCACATTCCCATGAGTATTCTGAACCATTATTGTTATATTCATTTCATTCACCTCACTTCTTGAAAGAACCATACCATGATTTTTTTCCCCATAATTTTATTTATTCCTTTTGAAACTTAAGGGTTTAGGGTACATATGTTTTAAATGATTGAGTCATTTCGTTAGAATGAAATCCCCCCTTTCATGATAATCCCTTTAATTATGGCCTATCTTGTACATTTAATATGTGTATCCCATAGAATCCATGAACATCCTATTATTTTATCTACATTACAATCCCATTTTCCCTATCCAACCAGCTCTTGATGTGAAATTGCATGATCTAGTTAAACATAAGTGTGCGGAAAGCTGTCTTGTGTCGTGCTAACTCATTTGGTGAAACTTTGGGATAAAATAAAATGCAGAAGAGATGTGTGTGCTGATGATAAATCATTTTGTTGAAATCTGTGTCTTTTCTGGAGCTTTCATGATAAGAGAATATGTGCCTTTTTTGAGCTTCCAATTGAGGAAGAATGTTGTGCCTTTTCTCAACCATTCATGTGAAATAATGTTTGAGAAGATTAAATTTTTTTCTAAAATGCTGAGATGTTTGAAAATTTCCTGATATTTTATGATGATGGAGATGAATTTCTATTATGGGGAGTGAGGAGGATATTATACTTGAGTGAAAATTATAATTGGGCAATTTTTATTCAAAAAGGGAAAAACCCTCCTCATTCGGCCTCCGATTTTTTTTTCACATGAAAAACCTACCAACTAAAAGCCACCGAACAACCCAGAAATTTCCTCATGATAAAAACAAGTCCTAAACTCACATTGGGTGGAGAATTAGGAGTTTTTCAAACCTATGTTGACCCTTAAATTGGTTTGTATGAGAAAAACATTTTTGAATATTGATATCTGTTAGACGAGAGAAAAATCATGTGAGGTAGGTGTCTTGTTTTAATGGGGGGAGAAATGATGAGGAAAAATATTGAATTATATTATTTGAGAACTTGGAATACTATTTCTGGATTAGGCATGATATATTTTATTTCATGGTATGGAATTGGTGGATCTCAATGGCATGTATTTTGAATGTTCTTGGATTTGATTTTGATTTTGACTTGTCCGAGAGTCCTAATGCTATGTGTGGGGGAATTTATAAGAGATATATTTTAAACTTTTTTATTCTTAATATCAATGTTTTTAATCCAACCAATGTGTTATTTATAATGAAATTGTCCCAATTTATGTTTTAGGAGTATTTTTTAGCTTAATTAGAAAAATGGCTTATTTTGGATTTAAACAGTTCTAATTTATTATAATGTATTGGCCATAATGTTTTCTACACTGATCCAAATTTAAAAATTAATCTTTTATAAGTTTCTATGTTCTATGGGATTCATTTTATCCTTATGTACTCTAAGCACAATATATTATTTGGAAGCTCAAATTCAACTCACAAGTCAGGCCTCAAAAACTATACACAGAGCTGCATAAATTTATTTATGGGCAAATATCTCGTTAATGGTAAAACCATTGGAGCTGCAAATTTACATGGAGATGTAAAACCTCCGGAAGAATACGTTTCATTAATATGGACACACCTGATTCTTTAATTATAAAGGCCATAAATTAGTTGGCAATTGACATATTGGAATACGAAAAGTCTGTCTGGCAGAATTAAATATTCTAACTACAGCGGCCATAACTCCTTCATTTCCTGTCCAATGAAGCTGGAATTTCATGTGCCTACATAGGAGATATAAAAGAACAATTTTTGGTCAAGTACAATTCCCTTATTAGGCCATTTAATATGATAACCATACTCAATATTTCTAGAGATTAATTTTGGAGGGAATGTTTTTACTCCCCAAGCCTATAAATAAGAGTGCTCACATCCATTCAAAGGGGTTGAAGAAGGTGCAAGAGAGGCTGTGCTGGAGTATTTAGTTTTTGAAGTTATTTTTATTTTTTATTTTCTTTTTACTTAGTTTCATCATGCTATATTCTTTCCCTTTCAACTCTAATCCCCTTCACATGGAGGGGTAAATCCTTTGAGTGATCAAGGACGGGAGAGTTTCTCTTGTTTAATGTCGGTGTATTGTGCTTAAATGTAAAACCCACTTTTTCTTTTGAATGACTTCTATTATCACTGATTCCCAACTATCATATTGTAATTATATTTTGATTTTTGTGTATTCATTTTTAATAGCTTTGGTTAAATACTTTTAACCGCCCTCTCCCTAGTGCAATTTGTCTCAATCGAGCATTTTTTGTTAGGTGGTGAGTGTCTAGCAATCGTTGGCACATGTGTGGAACTAGTGGAATTTTTCTAAAGTTCTAAGGATCAACAATTCTAGATCGGGACGTGCCTTAGTTGTTTAGTGATTGTTTATTATCTTCCATTCACATATGAGTGAGTTCTATTTTCTTATTTAAAGAAAGGTGATAGATAACTCGATCGAGGAGTCTTTAATTTGTTATTCAAAAGGAAGAGAGTTAAGATGATCTTTGTGACTATGATGACATTACAAAAGATTATCCTACCCTAACACCATCACTATTTTCTTCCATTAGTGTTTATCCTTTATTTCCAATTCCATTATTTATTTTTCAACTCAATGAATTTCAAAAATAACCTCTTATTATTTCATTAATTTAAGTGACAATCATAATTATTGTGCACTCATATCTAGAGACAACTTAGGTTACCAACTTTAAAACATTTTAACTTAGGTTTTATTTGTTTTTGTCACACCCCGTGATAGGCACGTGTCAATAACATATTGATGTTTAACATCAAAATAAATAGAATTAGAATTTATCCAATATATATAAAATGATAAATGACTTAGAAGGAATATAAATTTATATTGAAGAAAACATTATAATATGTTTTGCGTATCACAAGAATAAACATCCAAGATACTCTTAGAAAAATGTGGTGTTGTTTGAGAGGAGAGTTAATTGAGTATTCATAATGAATTCAACAAATAAAATGATAAAATTCCCTCAATTAGACTATAAAATAATGATTTATTAGCTTACATGATAGATTTGATTGTTGAAAATATGTGGTAAAAGAAAATATATTATACATTAAATATTTAGAGTTTAGAATATTATCTAAATTCTATGACTATTAAATATCCTATTTATAATGAACACCAAAATTCACAATAATTTAGGATTTATAGAGCCAACCCCCATAAATTTAATAGGAAAAATTTATAGGAGATGATGTCTAGTACTCATATAAATAAATCCCTGGACCACCAAAATAAATAGAGAAATGAGTATGAATTTAATGTAAGCCCACATTCTTGCATAAATATTCTTTATAAATTAACACATCTGGTGAATGATTGAAATAAAATTCATAAAAAATTAACATTTCAAAAACCTATTGAGGAATATATTGTTATTGAAGAAACAATGTTTATTCAATCATCTGAATATGAAAACAAAATGTCCCCATTTGATGTATCTAACAAAAAATATAGAATATAAAATTATAAATTGAGGAAAACACTATTCCAACTAGATAATATAATTAGGATAAAATCAATGATGTTTGGAAAAGATGATTCATTATAATATACATCTTCCAAACAATTGATTGTAATTTCAATAATTGAGAATAAAATGTATCTTAGTTTAGAGTTTTTAGTATATCTATCATTTTATGAAAACATTATTCCCAACAATGATTCCATGAAGGATAGTCTACATGACCACCATTAAGATTTCATGAGTTCTGAAAATAGAATCAATTTTTTTATTAATAGAGTGAATTAAGATTAATATTTTTAATATTAAAAACAGATGTGAACGTATGAAAGACCCAAAAAAGCTACTAACTATATTAAAAAACCTAACACATACCTTTGGGGAATTTTTGGTGAAATTATTATGTTCAAATAACTATTTGAATCTAATGAGAACATATTAGAATATTAGAAATGTATGATCAACGTTTTGAGAAATCCATTTATTGATTTTGAGAAATGGTGCTGAATATAGTCTCTGGTAGAACAATCTCACAATGTACAATAAGTTTTTTCCAATTTCAAATACAATTATTCCATCAAACATATTTAAAAATTATTTCTAAAATTTTTAAATACTATTAAAAATAAATTTTAAAGGAATAATTGTTTGTAAATTCTTATTCATTATATGTATTAATGTTTCCAATGGTACAAGTATTTCCCAAATAGTGTTTTCATTCATCGAAATTAACACCTTATAATGTTTTTAATCATCTATATGATATATTCATTGTATATTGAAGAAACCTAATTTAAAATTCATAGGGATATTATATGAACATTTTCATCATTCAAGCCTTTGGAAATTATTTACATTATGATTGACGTAGTATAATATTTCTATCATAAAAATTAATAACCAAAGATGAGAATTTATAATCTAATATCTAGTATTATATAACAAATACTTATGTTTTATGTTTTATTTCTGTCTGCTGAATTCTTTTTTCATTAGATGTTTTAATTTTTGAAAATTAGGGAAGAGAACTGAAAATGTAATTTTGAATCAAAAGTGTGGGAACTATCAAAAAATGGTGGGAGGGTATTTGAGTTAAAATAATGTAATATTTTTTGTATTCTGTTTTTTTTTTGAGGAATATTAATTTTTTTTTTGTTTAATATTAAAGAAAGAGTAAAAAATATATCTTTTTAAGAATATGAGGAGTTTCAAAGAATTTTATAGGGGGTTTTTAATTTAGAATTTAGTTAAACTTCATTTATCATGTGGTTATTATATTTTTCAAACAAGGATATGTCATTCTATGAAATAAAAAATATTTAAACATTATATGGAAAATAAAAATACGTTAAATAAGAAAATTGTTTAACATTAATTTCCTTATTTTAATTGATTTCATTCAGATTTAATTTCAATATAAATAAATAAAACCTTTTCTTCTCTTGTAATTGAAGTTAATATATATGATAAAGCACTGATGAGTGCTCTCTTTAACATATTTATGACTAAATGAATCATATAGGGCAACCTAGGTCGTTCTCTTGATGAGATTTTGTGATCAATCAATCACTACTTGTAATACAATTTTTTTTATTTCTTTTTATATTTATGTTATAAAATTAAATAAAATGGATTTGTTATATCATAAAATGCAATAATAAAACTAAAAATTAGAATTAATTAAAAAAGAATGAATTCATAAAGAATGGAGAAATTACCATGAGTATCACTAAGATTGAACCTTTTTTGTCTCGTTATTAGTTTCATATTTTATTAATAAACAAACCACATCATATGAATGAAAATACTCTTATATATTTTGCTTTTAATATATAGTACACTAAAAAATCACCGAGATACCACACATCCACCTCCTCGATAGAGTTAAAATATTATAGAAGATAAAGTTATGTTTTGGGTGGATATTGGAGACACAAAAGTACCTTACCCACTAATATCCGTCTTGATCGTACTATAATAAGATAAGAAACAATAAACATGAATGTGAAATTACATGGGTTCAAAACTAAATTAAATCCACAAGAAGTCCCTAACTTTAGTTACACATGATCATGATTATAAAATAGCGCAGTGGAGAAGAATGGGGTGGAAATAAAAATATAAAAAATGACAATTATATGAAGAAGATAAATTTTTAAAAAAATCATAACAAGATAAAAATGGAATTAAAATAAAAAGTAATATCTAATGGCCACATAGAAGTTCCATTCTTTTGATAAGCGGTGAGCATAGACATTTATAGGGGGAGGGGTGAAATAATTCACTCCATAAATATTCCCCAAATGTTTCAATGTGCATTATCCATTAATTGGATGAATTTGTAATAGCTGTTTTATAAAAGTTGTTCCATATTATCCCCTTTATTCACCTTGAATATATGGAGTTTTTTGACTTCATGATGTTGGAATTATGTCTAATTTATGTAGATCCATTTAAATATTCAGTTTGACTCACCAAATTCCAATTCTTCAACCTCCCATGCCCTTATGACCATCCAACCTCTCGATTACTACATTGGATACATTATAACATTTGTTATTCACATTATTTCTGGTCTCTACACAAAATATGAGACATATTGGATGTCTTAGAAATTAATTTCTAAATGGAACTGTTTCTTCATGGAGAGTTGTTTCATTTTCCATATGTTTTAACCATTCAAATAATCCCTTATTGAGCATATTTTTACTTGAAACTCATCGATCACGCGTATTATTGAATCCTACATCATTTACAGCTACAATAAATGCATTTGGAGGCAGGTGAACTATCATTCCCTGGCCCCAATTACCCAGATTCGATGCATTATTACATTACATTGGCATGATACAAGGAATCATGTCCTGAAAGACCACCCAGTTTAGTAGCATTGGAAATACTAGAAACATTCATAAGATTTAAATTACATTATAAAATGAAAATATAAAACAACATAGTCTCCATAGGCCACACTCATATCCCTTAGACTATCCATGAAGGTCAGTCATAATATACTTCTTCTCATCTTGGGAGCAATAAAACATAGAAAGTGGTGAGAACATATGCTTAGTAATGATAACAATATAGCAGAAACTTTCATAAATAAGCATATAAATTTAAGGGAATGTATAAGACTAAAACAAAACTCTTTTGAACTTTAACTTAAGCATAATATTGAAATGATAAAATCAAATAATTCCATTTATGTATTCACATGTATATTCTAGTAGTGAAATAATCACATTAAATATTAACAGAAACTTTCAGAATGATGGAATGCATAATTCCAGACAACATAAACACATAGTCAAGGCCTTGGGCCTAGAATACTAATATGATTTTCTAAAGCCCTTATTCCAAGACACTAGTTTGTCTCATGATACCTACCAATGCATCAAGTTACTATAGCGGGCTCCACCCGTCACATACTATGTCCAATGCATTCCTCATATGAAAAGGTTTAAACATAGCATAAACATTCGTATTAAAACTATCATAAACAATTTCCATAAATTTTCTATAAACACCAAATGCTAAAAAAATAACACATCTAAAGTCAAAAATATCTCAATAACCTTCAATACAATATATAAGTTTAGTATAATAATAAAAGAACATCAAAGAAACATAAAATCCATCAAAAGATGTTAACATAGATGAAATCAAAACCTTTTTTGAGAAATATTTCATTCTATGTTGAAATCATTTAAAAGTTATATAATTATAAAATAAAACATTTATTTTGAAATAATTTTTATAAGATTTTATGGGAAGCTTCGATGCTGTTATAATAGCGGATTATAGAAACACCCACCGTATAAGTTAAAAAACATTCTTACCATTATTTTTTCGAAAAGGTCATGAAGTACCTTGATTGGAAAAAGACTGAAAGATTCCATTTAAAAAAATATACGGTCAAATTAGGGTATAAATGAATTTATCCCATTGTCCATGAAATAATAAAAAAAAATTGAAATACATTTTTATGTACCATGGATGTGGATGATAAAGAGATCTCAGTAGATAATTACGTATAAACAACCTCAAATAATGAAGAGATTGTAGAATTAACTCTTACCTTGTAAATTTCCATGTTCTAGGGGAGGTTAACCTACTCTATAATGCTGAAATAATTGTTATTAAATTATTAAAGAACCATATACATTGATATGATACCATATACGTTCTTCAAATATGACATTGTTAATGATATTTCAGTAGTATCATCGTTTCTAGTGTTAACTGATTCATTTTTCTTTATATGATATATTACCTAAGTAATTTGTTATGGATGGTATGTAGTTTATTCATATTCAAAATTATATTAAGTCTTTAAAAATTATTTTTAATCATCAAATGAATATTAGAACTGAATTGATACGATGGGGAATTAATCTCATCGCGTTTGTGGAGGTAGTAATCCGTACATACGCACGAGCGACAATATCATTGTTTTGATGTTAAAATTGTATATAATTGCATGTTATATCATTTATAAAGAATCATAATCATGTTACATTTGTTATTTACATCATTTATACTCATTATTATACCTATCCAAATGATGAAGTGTTTCAATAACAAACAACACCACGACGTAGAGACGGTAATCCCTACATACGCAAGTATAGTGACTTTGTCATTTATAGGATGGATAGAATTATTAATATGGTTATAAAATTTTTATAATAACATAAAAGTATATATAAGATACTATAGTTATTAATTTATAATGAAAACAACATAGAGAGAGGATGTGGAAGAAGAAAATAACAAGATAAAGGTGATGAAATATTTACATCTTCTTCGGGTTCTTCCTTTTGATTTGTTCGAAAGGGATCCATAGTTTGCCTTTCTGACTAATGAAATGTGTCTAGGATAAAGGGATGATATTTTTTACGATATTTGGGTAGGTTTTGTCCGATCCAAATGGCTTTGAATGTGTGAATTTGAGAGAAGGGGAAGGGCCCTTTTATAAGAGGTGTGAGGGGAACATTTAGAAAAGATTGTAACATTATTTTATAATAAAATAATATTCGGTTTCCAATGGCACCAAAATGATTTATTTAGAGGAATAGGTTTGTATGGGTATAAAACCACTCAACCATTTGTTTTCATACATGTTTGGGTTACTATATTAACCTTATATGATTTATTTAGCTCTTACTTAAATAGTTTGACATTTAACATGTCTCTTTGTATTTTTTATATTATATGTTTAATAAAAATAATTTAAACTTCCAAGAGAACCTAAAGTGGTTCATTAATGACATATATAATATTATTTAATCCCTTTGGAAGAACATTATACTTTTTAGGAATAGAATATCAATTAATAATATAATATTTTCTTTAAAAACACTTTTGTGTCAATTTTGACACAATTTGGTATTTTGTTTCTGTGAAATTTATAACAAAATTATTACTTTGAAAAAAATTCTATTAATCTACCCTAAAATTTTATATTAACCGTGAAAATTATTGGAATTCATTAAATATCTTAAATTAGATTTATTTGGATATTATTAATATCAAATATTTTAATCAAACATTAATAAGGTAATTATTGCATCATCATTGTGTCAAAAATAAACTTCATTATATAATGTCTGAAAATTATAAATAAAATCCCTTTATATAGGAAATATTTTTAGATTTATAAAGAATATTTGTAGTCAAATTTATCTTATGTATAACCCAATATTAAAAATGGTTTGTTAATAAATGTGGATTTTAATTCTTTTAACTCTTCTTTAAATAAAATAATAATAAATGTCCTAATATAATCCAAGTGGACCTAAAGGATCGTATTTTATTCCTAAGGTTGTTTTTGGTCAAATAACACTTATAAAATAGAATTAGGACATGTGTTAGGATAATAATAATAATATAATTTTTACCTTTAATGACAATAATAACTTTTAACTACAGTAAATAAAAGTCAATAGTTACTATTCACAAAAAATTATTTTCATCTTATTGAACCAAAATTTACATACTGATATTAACCGTGTCTCTAGGATTTTTGAAATTCAACCAACATAAGTGGTAAAATTATGTTTTATACAAATTTGAAAATGCTCCTAGTTTATGGGTAAAAGACGGTAACAAGTTTGATTAAATTCTATATATATAAACTTATAATAAAATAACTCCAATGAATTTCGTTGATCATGTATAGGTATAATGTATCCATTTTGAAATAAAATAAATTAAAATAAAATGACTAATTATTTAAATAATAATTCAGTTTTAACCAATAACACAATGTTTTTTCACTATTCATCTAAAATTGAATGTTGTCAGAAAAATACAAAAAATTCACCCTAAGCCTATTTTAATATTCCGAATCCAAAAAATGATTTCAATTTAAATGATAAAATTTATAAAATTTAAAAACATGGGTATTAATATTAATAATGGCTATTTTATTGGTTGTCCTATGTTTGAACTCGATGTTGTGTACAACACAAGATACTGTATTATTCAAAGGGAAACATATCATGGAATATTGGGGTGTTACATTCTCCCTTCCTTAAAATAATTTCATCATCAAAATTTCTAGAACATTACTACATAAAATGATTCGGGTGTTTTTTCATCATAAGTTCCTTGGGTTCCCATGTTGCCTCTTCCATCTTATAGTTTCTCCATAGAACTTTTACCAAACAAGTCGTCCAGTTTATGAACACTTGTTCTCTTTTATAAAGAATCTTGATAGGCTCTTCGCAGTAAGACAGATCAGGTTCCAATTCTAATTCCTCATAGGTGAGTACATGCGTTGGGTCAGACATGTATTTTCCCAATAGTGATACGTGCAACACATCCTGAACTTTGGAAAGACTTGACGGAATTTCAAAATTGTAAGCTAAAACCCCAATTCGTTCTAGAATTTTGAAAGGTATGATATACATGGGACTCAATTTACCCTTCATACCGAATCGTATAATTCCTTTCCATGGAGACTACTTCAAGAAAACATGATCTCCTACCTAAAATTTCAAATCCTTCATTCGGTTATCAACATAGCTCTTCTGTCTACTTTGATATGCTTGGGGGTTTGAATTACCTTTACCTTTTCCATCGTTTCCTCAAAATGTTCTAGACCTACAAGTATTTTTCCACCAACATCATCCCAATAGGTTCGTGTGCAAAATCTCTTTCTATATAACACTTCATATGGTGCCATATGAAGACATGAATGTGAGATATTGTTATAAGAAAATTATAACAGAGGTAAATATTGATCCCACATACCTAGAATGTCAATTGAGAAAGATCTCAACTTATCATCAAAGTATTGAATAGTCTGTTCTGATTTTCCATCAGTTTGAGGGTGGTAGGCTGTGCTCAAATGATGTTCAGTATCCAGGTCTTTCTGAAGACTTTTCTAAAATCTTGATGTAAAATGGGGATCATGATTAAAAACAATCGATAGGGGTACTCCATGTAGTCTTACAACTTAATTAATATACAGTCTTGCGGAATGTTCAAGTGGTAAAACTTCTCGTATAGCATGAAAATGTGCTGACATTGTAAGACGGTCAACAATGACCCACATTGCATCATTCCTTATAGGAGTCCTCTGTAGCCCAATGAAAAATTCCATTGTAATATCATCCCATTTCCACTCAGGTATGGAAAGCGGTTCTATGACTCCTCCAGGCTGTTTCCTCCTAGATTTCACTTTTTGACAAACCATACATCTTGACACAAATTCAGAAATGTCCCTCTTCATGTTGTCCCAACAAAATCATTACTTAAAATCTCTATACACATTAGTTCTCTCAGGTTATATAAAGAAATTGGATCTATGAGCGTCATCCAACAATTCTCTTTTTAGATCAGGTATATTGGGAACACAATGTCTCTTCCCAAATTTAAAAATTCCATCTTCATAAACGAAGTCACTAAATCTCCCATAATTTAAAGCATTAATATTCTTTTGAAAGTCCTCGTTATCATTATTATAACCTTTTATCCATTCTAATAAATTTGGTTTGTCAACATATTGAAAATTATTGATGTTTCACCGTCCATGATTATTCCCATATCCATCATCATTAGATCCTTGAAAATAGTATCCTTTTCAACTCTCATCTTGTTCAAAACTCCATGATCCATTCTTCTCAAAGAATCTTCCACTTTAGTCATCCTCCCCGGGTGGTAGAGTATTGATAAATTATAATACTTGAGTAGTTCAAGCCATCTCCTTTCCCTCATGTTGAGTTATTTTAGTGCGAAAATATACTTCCAACTCATTGGATCGATATATATCTCATATGTTTCACCATAGAGAAAATATCTCCAAATATTCAAAGAAAAAATTACAGCTTCTATCTCAAGATCATGAGTAGGATTTTTTTGTTCATGATTTTTAGCTATCGTGATGCATATTAAATAACCCTATCATTCTACATAAGGACACAACCATGTCCTCTATTTGGCACATCACTATAAATAAAAATCCATTAATTCCCTGATGATAGAGTCAAGATAAGATCATTGACTAATCTTCTCTTCAATTCTTCAAAACATTATTCACACTCTTTTGTCCAAATAAATTTAACCCCATTACGTGTAATATTGATTAATGGGTTAGCCAATCAGGCAAAATTGTAGACAAAATGCCGATAATAACCTGCTAACACTATAAAACTGTGTACCTCAGTTATACTCAAAGGTGCTGGACATTCTTGGATTGCTCTTGTCTTACAAGGATCTATGGAGATTCCATCCTTAGAGACAATATTTCCAACAAAATAAATCTCTTTAATAAAAAATTCACACATGCTAAACAACACCTATAATACATTTCATCTGAGGGATTTCAGAATGGTGCCCAAGTTATTTTCCTGATCTTTATAGATTTTGGGTTATACCAGGATATCATCAATAACTACCACTACAATTTCATCATGATATTTCTTGAAAACATTGTTCCTTAGATCCATGAAAATAGAGGGTGCGTTAGTCAGCCCAAAAGGCATTACTATAAACTCTTTATGCTCGTACCTGGTACAAAATGTTGTTTTCAGAATTTCATCCTTCTTCAACCACTATTGATGATATCCAGATCACAGGTAAATCATTGAAAAATATTGATCTCTATGAAGTTGGTCGAATAAATCATCAATGCGAGGTAGGGAATACTTGTTCTTTATCGTTATAGAATTAATCTCCTGGTAGTCAATACACAACCTCATAGATCCATCTTTCCTTGTTAAAAAAATGGACTGGGGCTCCCAATGGAGAAACACTATGGAGAATAAATCCCTTGTTACTCAATTACTCTAATTGTTTCTTTAGTTCCACTAATTCCACACTGGACATTCTATAATGGGTCTTTGATATGGGCCTTGAACCATTAATTAAATCAAATGAAAACTCAATTTCTCTTTCTAGAGGGCGTCTAAGTAAATTCTATAGAAACACATCAACATATTACTGCACAATAGGTACTTCCTCTATTCGAACATTCCATTCCTCACTAACAGTAATTTCATTTCTTCCTCTCCAAAAATTGAATTTAGATAAGGTACTAGTTATGGATCTAGATAAAAATCAGATGGTGAGGTTTTTTCTCTAAAGATATGGTACTCCTCATCATCATTGAAAATTGTATCCTCCTTCTTCTTACAGTAAATTTTTTCATTGTGGTCCAAAATGCAATCCATTCAAAGGATTATATCAAATTAAATCATGGGTATGACGATGAGATCAGCAGATAAATGGTGTTTATATTCCTTAACGGTAACCGATTCAGAAAACATTGATGAAAATATACTTCCCTTAGGAGTTTTGACTAACAACTCCCTTGTTAATTAAAATTAGAAATATCTACTTTTATTAGAAAACATGGAAGATATGAAACAGTGCAATAATCCAAAATCAAATAATGCATTTTCTAAAATTGAGGAAATAATTAAATTACCTCCCTCCACATATTTTAGTGCTTTAACCTTAGCAGTAGTGATAGAATAAGCTTGTACCTGATCCCTTGTCCTTTTCTGTGGTAATTTTTCTTGGCACTTAGGAAATTCATTTTCATAATTCCCGATATCTCCAAAATTTTAGCATTAAATATTGACAGCCACTTTTTCCCTTTGCAATCACGAGCATGGTGGCCTTTTTTACCACACTTGTAACTTACTCCCATTCCCTTCTGGAAAGTACCATGTAGTTTTTCCCTATATTTACTAAAGGATGGATATTCAAATATTCCTTTATTCACCTTATTTCCTTTCCTAGATTGTTCAAAAAATATCTTCTTCTCTTTATTTTCTTTAAAGTCATAAGACTTAGAGAATTTCTTTTCTGTCTTTATAGCACATGTGACAATATCTTCGTACAATGAGATGGATTGTGAGAATAATGCTCAATGAAGAAATGGTTTTAACCCATAAAATAAATGATCAATCTTACTTATTGGGTTATGTATATAATCTACATGATTCCATCATAACCTTGTAATGTTTGCTTCATGCTTTGAGACATTTTCATCCTCATTTTTCCGAAGACTCAGAAATTGTTTTTCCATATCTGCTTGATGGTCATGAGGAATTTATTTTCCTAAAAAAATACCTTTAAACTCTATCCATTCTATATTTGATACTTCATCATATTCCTTTGTGTTTTGAATCAATGACCACCATTTATCAACATCTCTAGTGAGGTGATAAACTGCCATGACAACATTTTCCATTTCGCTACTCCCTAAAGCGTGAAATATTTTCTATAAGGAATTTATCCATTGCTCGGATACTAATGTATTTGTACACCCATTTAATTTTGGTGGTTGTAGCCTCATGAAGTAGTCTAACATTGATCATCCACGTTTTGGATTAGGGAGCTCCTTACGGGAAAGGTTATTATTCATAACCTGAGTGAGTTGTCCCCGTATGGGGATATGCTGATCAGTACTAGTTGCTTCACCAGCTCCACTACAATTATCCTGAGTAGGAGGGAATTCAGTAAATGGATTACATGCATTGATATGGTTTTCATTCCTTCCACTAGGAGCCATTTCTAATCAATGACATATATTAGATTATATTATGAATCATAATTCATAATTACAAACTTGTAAAAGAATTAACATAAATTTAACATTTTAGGTATACAATCCATAATCATAAAAAAAATATCTAGGAAGTATATAATCATAAACCCTTTATCATGGTTTGTAAATAAAATTATAATTATCTAATGCATATCCCACAGGAGTGTTGTAACCAAGAGTGCACCAAGGCTCGTTGTCATGCACCAGTTCACTTTCGAGTCTAGCTCAAAGCGATGTTTTTCGGTTTTACCACTAGGAACATCTTTGCCAGAGTAACTTCTACCTGCTATTATCCAGACAGAGATGCATTTCTTGGAAAACTCACAAAATCTCTATAGTAACAAAATTCTTGGAAGTTCTTTTATACTAATCCTCAAAGTCTATCTTAGAGTAATATTCTCTAATCAGATTTTTTTGAATTCTATCTTCCAATGTTGGTAATTCAATTCCTATGATACCAACTGTAATGCCTCAACCCCTGTTACCCAGAGTCGGTGCATTATTAAATAACATTGACATTGTATAAGAAAAAATTTCCTGAAAGACCAATCAGTTTAGTAGCCTTGGAAATACTAGATACATTCATAATATTTACATTACATTATAAAATGAAAAACTAAAACAACATGGTCTCCACAGGACACAATCATATCCCTTAGAATATCCCTATAGTTCAGTCATAATATACTTTTTTGAATCTTGGAAAAAATAAAACATAGAAATGGGTGAGCTTAGATGCTCAGTAAGGATAATAATATAGAAGAAACATTTATAAGTAAGCATAAACATTTAAGACAATGTATAAGACAAAAAAATCCTTTTACTCTGGAACTTCATCATAATATGGAAAAGATAAAATTAAATAAATCCACTTACTTATTCACAGGATATTCTACTAGTAGAATAATCACATGAAATATCAATATCCACTTTCATAATGATGGAATGCATAATGCCAAACTTCATAACAACATAGTCAAGGATTTGTGCCAAGACTACAAATAAGATTTTTTTTCAAGGACTTGTGAGAATAAAGAAGTTTGTCTCATGAGACATACTGATGCATCCAGGAGTTATAGCGGGTTCTACCCATCACATACTAAGTCCAATGCACTCCTCATATTAAAAGTTTTAAACACAATATAAACATTCGTTTTAAAACTAGCATATAAATGTCAATACATTATCAATGAACCATGAATGGTGTAAAAATAAAAATCCACCGTCTAAAATATCTAAAAAAAATTCCATAAAATATGGATGTTTTGTATCATAATAAATGAACTTCAAAAATCGTAAAATCCATCAATGTATGTTGACATAGATGAAATCAAATCCTTTTTATAGAAATATTTCTTTCTATTTCAAAATCATTTAAAAGTTATATAATTATAAAAGAAAACATTTATTTTTAATGTATTCTTATAATCTTGAATGGGAATCCTCGATGGTGTTATAATGGTGGATTATAGCCGCACCCCCGTATAAGTTAAAAAAACATTCTTACCTTAATTTTATCAAAAAGTTTATAAAGTTCCTTGTTTGGAAAATAATTAAAAGATTTCTTTCAAAAACATATAAGGTCAAATAAAGATATTAATTACATGAACCCATTGTCTATTAAATAGTAAAAAAAATTTGAAATACATTTTTAAGAAACTTGGATGTGGATGATAAAGAGGTCCCAAGAGATATTTACGTATAAAATACCCTGAATAAAGAAGAGATTATAGAATTAACCCTTAACTTGTACTTTTCCTTGGTATAGGGTAGGTTAAACTCCTACATAATGGTAAAATCATTGTTATTAAATTATGCAAAAACCATATTCATTAATATGATATCATATACGATATTCTAATATTGCTTAGTTAATGATATTTCTGTAGTATCATCGTTTCAGGTGATAATTGATTAGTTTTTCTTTATATGCTTTGATACATATGTAATGTTTGTTATTGATAAGGTATATGTTATTAAAATTCATAATGATATTAATTATTTAAAAATTATTTTTAATCATCTAATGAAAATTATTATTTAATGGATACGATGGGTAATGAATCTCATCGCACTCATGGAGACGGTAATCCATACGTATGCACGAGCAACAATATCATTATTTTGATATTAAAATCATATATAATTTGATGTTAAATCATATATACAAAATATTTATCATGTTATATATATTTTTTTCCCACATTTTTACTCATTCTTATACCCATCCAAATGATGATGTGTTTGAATAACAAACTACACCATGATGTGGAGACGGTAATCCGTACATACACACGTATGAAGACTTTGTCATTAATATGTTGAATAAAATAATGAATTTTGTTATAAATTTTTTATAATGACATCATATTATATATAAGATACATGGGATATTATTTTATAATGGAATCAACATAGAAAGAGGAAGTGGATGATGAAAATTACATGATAGAGGGAGAGGGGAACCTTAGGAAAAGATTGAAATATTATTTTATAATAAATTCATTTTCAGTTTCTAATGGCTCCAAAATGGTTTCTCTCGAGGATAAAGTGGGTATGGGTCTAACACTACTCAACCAATAGGTTTTAGGTAGGTTTGGATTACTATATTTAAATAATCTTTTAGATTACCTCTTCATTAAATAGTTTGACATTTACCATGTCTCTTTGTATATTTATATTATATGGTAAATAGACATACTATAAACTTCCAAGAGAACCTCAAGTGGTTTATTAATGAAATATATAATATTATTTAATCCCTTAGTCTGATCGTTAGATTTTTGGGAATAGAATATCAATTAATAATATAATATTTGTTTAAAAAACTCTTTTACATCAATTTTGACAATATTTGGTATTTTTCTTTTGATAAATTTATAACAACATTATTAATTCGACAAAAAATAACTTAATAATCCCTCACATGTCATATTAACCTATAAAATTAGTTTAATTCATTAAAATTCTAACATTATATTTATTTGGATAATTATAACATCAATTATTTTAATCAATCATTGATAAAGTAATTATTTCATCATCATTGTGTCATTAATAAATTTAATTATTTAATGTCTAAAAATTATTAATAAAATACCATTATGTAGGAAAATTTGATACATTTCTAAAGAACATTTATAGTCTAATTTATCACATGCATAACCCTATAATAAAAATGGATTTGTTAATAAACATTGATTATTACTTTTTTAACTCTTATTTAAATAAAATTATAATATTTGAACTAATCTAATCCAAGTTGACCTAAAGGATCATACATTATTCCTAAGATTATTTTTGGTCTAATAAAACTTATTCAATAGATTTATTACATGTGTTAGGGTAATAATAATATCATTTTTTCCTTTAATTACCCTTTTTATTTTTAACAGTTGTAAATAAAAGCCAAAATTACTATTCATAAAACAATTTTTTCTTATTGAACCAAATTTAACTTTTTGATATTAACTGTGTATCTCAGATTTTTGAAATTTAACCCACAGAAATGGGAAAATTAAGTTTTATTCAAATTTGGAAATGCTCCTAGGTGGTGGGTAAAAGACGGTAAAAAGTTCGATAAAATTATATATATACAAACTTATTATAAAATGACTACAATGAATTACGTTGAACATATATAGGTATTATGTATCCATTTCTACATAAAATAAAATAAAATAAAATAATTATTTAAATAAAATATCGGTTTTAACCAATAATTTAGTGTTTTTTTACTATTCAACAAAAATTGATAGTTTTCTGAAAAATACAAAAAATTCACCCTGTGCTAATTTTGATATTCTGAATCCAAAAATGAAGTCCATTTTGAATGACAAAATTTATAAAATTTCAAAAAGTTGTCATTACAATTCATAATGGATAGTTTGATTGGTTGTGGAGTGTTTTAACTCGATGTTGCGTACTACACAAGATTTTTTATTATTCAATTAGAAATGTGTCGTGGAAGCTTGGGGTGTTACTTGTCCCATGTAATGCTTCTGGTGGGGTCCATATTGTTTTCCCAAAAAAATTCCCAAATTAAATTATTTTTTGGAGCCTCTTAATAATCGAATCATTTTTTCCTCCTTAATAAAACGTTTTTTGGAAATATGTTAAGTAATTTAAGAAAAAATAATCACGAAATTTGGAATAATATTATAAATTTTAAGTCTAAAATACCCACATCATAAAAATTTGTAAAATTCCCAGATTTGACCATTTTTTTCCTTTGGGATCAAATTACCACTAAAACCAAAAAACCTGTCAATTACCGATACAATAACACTAGAGTGGGATTATAAACAATGATTTATGGTATAAAATTGGTAAAAATTTGAGCTTCATCACTCCCCCTCACGTAAATATTACACTCCTAAGAAATCATCATACATCCACATCAAAATCCACACAACTATCAAAAATTGATAAAATATCAATTATCTAATCCAAAATAGGATTCCATCATGCATCATATTTGAAATCAAATTTTATCTCATTTTAATTTCAGTAATTCAAATTTGGTCAACCTCAGAAATCAATCCATATCTCAATCACAACCTACCTCACATTGAATTTAATTTCACTCTTCACTCAAGGGAAATTAAATCTAGAGTTATCTCAGACTAGTAAATTGCATGTATCACCATAGGCTTGTGAAAATTCATATTTTTTCATAGCATGAAACATGAAAATGAAATCAATAATGATGGATTTAATTAACGGTTCAAATGATTTTTTTCCTTAGGGTCGGTTTAAAAATTATTTAATACGTTTTTGGTGATAAGTATGAGGACAGAATCTTATGTACAATGAATGAATATTTCAATGGAAATCATAGTAAATTCTTCTCTTAATCCTGCTTGAAAATGTGAAATAAATCACCAACACCATTAATGACATGGTACATGATACAAGAAGTTTTTACAAATAATGATATAATTTATGTTCTCATTATTTTTTTATTCTCTAGAAAGGCACAAAATTAATTTGTTTTTGATTTTTTCGTGCAGGATGATATTAAAATTGATTCCATTAAATTAATGACTGGTGCTTGATTATTGAGAGATAAATGATTCATAAAATAATGTACAATGAGTAATTCAATCTGATCTTCATTTTTTCATTTTTTGAAGGAGAAATGGATTAAAATAAATAAAGCACAATAAAATGATGACACATGCCCATTCTCTTATTAACCACTATCCAAAATATTTAAACACACTTTCCACAACCCATAAATGATACAAATTCCAATGAACTCACATGAAAGGCCCTTCCCTACAGTCAAAATTGAAATATCCATGAAAATAATACTAAATGTGTTGTTAAGTAATGAAAAATTTGCTAGTAATGTATCTTAAAACTATAACTCAATTCATGGAATATAAGGGCTTATGAAAGATAAATGTACAGGTGGGTCTCAAGATAAAATGTGGTTATCAAAAGATATTACTTAATCATTGAAATACATTCCATGAAATTAAAATCATTGAATGAGAAAAATCTCAAATTCTAGTTCTCACACCAAATTCACGTTCCCCTCAAGAAAATGTGGGTATTATGAAGAATGCATCAATGTGGTTTAGAATACCTCATCAAACTAGAAAAATATTTTCAGTAAGTTTTTCATGGGAATTGATTTAAAAAATCAGTGAGGCTCAAAAAAATCAAGAAAATCCAATTCATGGAAAAAATTATTCACATCCACAATCATTTAAGATCAATTTTTTCAAAAATAATTTCAACTCTTTCAAAAACAATTGATTTGTAAAAACTGGTAAGAATACTAATTAAGGATCTAGAATCCTAAAAATTGGATAATAAAATATGAAAAACACATAAGAGGAACTAAGAACGATGACATTACACCACACTAAATTTTTACTACCCCTCTTTCAACTCAACAAAATATAAATATAATGGTATAAAATCCAAGGGAAGGAATGATAAAACTTGAAAATATTTTGGAAGTAGCTGCCTTGAGTTAATCTCTTAACTACTTCCAAATAGACATATAACTAATGAAATAAAATAAATCATAAGAAAAATAAAAAAAATAGATGATAAAGGTAAAAGCTAATAGAACATGGTTTATACCCCAATGTGGGTGGTATGATTTCACATCCCCCAGTAAGGAATGTACATTGGATTAACCCCAATTAGATGGTGGTTGTGGTTTTATTGAGATGAACCACCACATGTGACATTTTCCGATATCAACGAATAAAAATGGAATATTGAGAACACCAATGAAGATATGAATGTTCCCAATCCATATAAAATGACAAATTTTAAATTTTAGGCTATAAGTGGGAGGGAATCGAACATAGAGGTTCTCCATGCTGACTTCCTTGGTATCCTCCTCTGTATTGTATGTAAATTGTTGCTAATGTGATTGTCATAAATCCACATTCTTGTACCACTATTCATAAATCACCCCCACATGGGTAGTCTTTCCTTGACATCAATGGTATTATCCATTTGTCATGAATCATAAATTTAAGAGAAAGAGAAATCATAAAATAATTCAGATTGAATAAGATTAAAACATGGAGAATTAAAAATGAAATATTCCCTTTCATGAAGTTTATCTTGGTAATTTATCTCTTTAGGTAGGAACCTTGGGAACTCAATCTTAGAAGGTTCAATATCATCCTAGGAAAGAGATAGGGAATTGTTTTTGTTTCATTATCACGGATGGAAAGATCATGTGTCAGGTTATCTTCAATAAATCTATTATATGATTCATCCCAAAAATAATGATTTCCCATCAGTGCATCAGCTATAATGTGTACTTCTGTGACCTCATCAAGCAATGTATGTGTTTGAGATAATGTTTTTAGTACCTTTATAATTTCTTTATCAACCACCTCAATTTCATTAACATAAAAACTTATTGGTGAAATCTCATCCACAACTCGTGCTATTTCAGGTTTCGGATCAGGATTGCGTTTCTCTTGGGGTGTGTGTACTTATTCAGCAATGTGTTCTATTTGGATCTCCATGGTTTTCACTTTATCAATAATAATTTTAAACTAAGCATAAACATCACTGAAAATCTTTTCTATCACATGAGATTGTTCAGTCCATGAATACTAATATGAATTGATTGACATCATGAAATATAATATTTTTTTAATTTTTTTGTGCAATTGATGAATTTTTTGTGTTTTTTAATTAAATAAAAATAATTAACCAAATTTGAATAAAAATAGTGGATGAAAACAACATGGATACCTATTATGGAAGACAATTTTATGAAGGTTTTCAATGTGTCCTCTCAGAAATATTTATAACTAAATGCATCATATGGGTTGACCTTGGTCATTCTCTTGAGATGCTTTTGCGGTCAATCAATCACTAATTAAAATTCACTTTTTTATAAAATATTTTTGTATTTATGAATTAAAACAAATTGATATTTTATAGCGTAAAATGGAATAAAAAAATTTCACATACAAATTCAATGAATATGGAATGAATGCAAACAAAATGATCTCAGAAAAAATATGTGATATTCCCATAGAATCACCAATATTGAACCTTCATCATCTAAATATTATTTTAAAATTTAATTAATAAACACACTCCATTGTAAATGATATTATACTCTTCAATATATGGTTGTTTATATATTCTACAATCAATGATTTCCGAGAGACTAGACATCCACCTCCTCGATCGAGGGAAAATATTAAAGAAGGGAAAGTTAAGTCTCTGGTGGAAAGTGGAGACACAATGGAACCTTACCCACTATGATCACCTTGACCCAAATCTAATAAAATAATAAAAAAGATGAATGTGAAATGGAAAGAGTTCAACACTGGATTGATTCCCAAATAAGTTCCTCGTGTTAGTTACTCAGGATCACGAGTATAATAGATCGAAGTGGAGATGAATGTGGTGCAAAAAAAAGGATAACAAAATGAGAATGACTTGTAGAAGAGAAAAATATTTAAAAAATTTATAATACTATTAAAATGGAAATAAACTACATAACAATAGAAAATGGCCACATGAAAGTGCCAATCCTTAGAGAAGGGGTGATGTTAATTATTCATAGGGAGAGGGGTGAAATAAATCACTCCAAAAAATATATTCCAAATGTTTATATGTGTATTCCCAATTAATTTGATGAATTAGTATCATTTGACTACATCAAAGATGTTCCATGGTGTCTTCTCTATTCACCATCAAAATATTACTTTTATTTAATTTCAGATGTACGAGTAATGTTAGATTTAATTATATCAATTTAATCTATCCATTTGACTCACATAATTTCACTTCTTCAACTTTCCCTATAATTATGACCCACCAACCTGTCGATTCATGCATTAGTGACTTAATAAAAGTTCTTCCCCACTTTTTTCAGGGTCTCTCCCCAATTTATGAGACATTTTAGTGCCTTTATTCAGATGATATAAATTAATTGTTCAATCAAATCGTTTCTTCTTGGTGAGATGTTTCATCTCCTATAGGTTTTGTCAATTCATAAAATGCATTAACGATATTATTTTGACTTGAAACTCATCAAAGACACTCTGTATTGAATCATAATTAATTTAAAGATGTAATAAATTCATTTGGAGGCATGTAAATGAAGTTATGATTATGTTACATCGGTGGGTTCAACGTTATCTGCCCAAAAAATTTCTCAAATTTAATGATTTTATTAGGCCCCTAAATACTCTAATCATTGTTTCCTCATGAAGAAAAATTTGTAGGAAATAAATAAAGGATTTAAAAAAAAAATCACACAATATGGGATAATAAGTTAAATTTTATGACAACAATACCCATATCATAAAAATAATTTAAATTTATAGATTTAACCATTTTTTACTTATGAGATCAAATTACCCCTAAAACCTAAAAAAGTTCCAATTACCAATAAAATATCACTATAATGGGATTGTAGAGAATTATATATTGTATAAAATGTATAATTTTTTTTCGTAATTAATATACTTTGTACATTAAGTAAATTAAGTGATGTCCCAAGATACATAAGAATATAGATACTAAATCGACATCCATATGATGATAAAGAGATTCATATGATGCTATTAATAAATAACATAATGAAATTAGAATCATACTATTAATTTCTATAATGTGATATATATTAATTGAACAATGTTCATTGAGTATCATTATTTATTTGATATTCATATGTTTACTTCTCGAGAATTTATTTTAATATCTCATTTACTCTGTGATCCCTTGTAAATATAACTTATCTATTTATTAGTATATTGATAATTTTGGGGGTTGATTAAAGGATGTGTATTATTCATAATGTAATAATTTATTTTGTGATTCAATGAGTTCTATGATATCTTATTTTCTAATATATATTACTAATTCATATATATCAAGTGATCTATGGAAAATAAGATAGAGTCTCTTTAGATAGTGTTATATTCAATGAAGATTAGGGTCCGTGAACTTATTTATTAATAGTGCTCATTAGATTATGGGGATTGTATGGTCGAGTGACAATTGATAAGATAATAATTACGACTGATATGTTTATAGTGGTGAATGTTTTATTGATGGAAATGGTATACCTATAACTAGGAGAATGATCCTCCAAACACATTGCATAAATGAAAAATTACTTTTTGTATTGACAGTTAATTTGTAATAGTATACATTTAGGGAATTGATGGTTTTCATTATTTATTATTGAAACGTTAATTCATTTCAATTATTTTTTTTATAAATATAGATATTTTAAAATAGTTTTATAACTAATGGATTATTTTATTTCTACTACAGTACATTGTTTATGAAATATAGTATATTTATATCTTGATTGAATTCAACCACACACGTTGTTTTAATTATTAATAATATGATATTTGATAAAATGTTTTATTTTATGATCCAATAAAAAATCGATTGGGATGAAATTTAGAGGTGTGATTTTATTTCAATTTATCCCTCTTCATGATGTACCATATTATTTTCACCATCTACGAAAAACATTTCTTTGTGACGTAAATTAATGAGATGTTTTTTTTGATATGTTTATTTACTCCATTTTGAATCAATTTTGAAAATCAATAATAATAATATGAAATACCCACTAAATGAGTATTTAAAATACAGCCTTATTTTTTCATCAAAATTTTAATTGAATACTTTCCAATGAGTAACAATACACTTGAACTAATCAATTATGATCTATATTTTTATTAAGAATAATAAAATTTAATAATATCTTTATATGATATGTGTAATTTAGTTGGTTACTATTTAAAAACATCCTTCCATAAATTATCACATTTTTTTATTTTGTTTTGTACCTCAACAATAGAAATGTCACTAGAATCAAACATAACCACTAAATGCATTATCTAATTTAGGGATGTTCTGATATGTATTGTATTTAAAATCATTTTTTATATAATGTAATTTATTAGTTATTGATCAAAAAATTATATAATATCATTATCTAATAAATAACACACTTGTCTAGAATTATTTGAAAAAAACCTGAAAAACATTATGTATAATAACTCATAGCCCATTAAATTTCTTAATTATTTTACTGATATTAGGGAGGTATATTTAAAATGACTTCCACCATAGATATATCAACTAGTATCTAGGTTTTAGAGTATTGTGACCATGTAAAATTCTTTCTTGTAGCATAATGATAAATCTCAAAAAGGTTAAAACTAACTTTCCTTTTACATATTTCATTAATAGTAAGGAATGTTTTGATAAAATTTTCATAAAATTAACTATAAAAAATAAAGAAATCATATTAATAATTTATTCCATAAAATCTAATAATATTTCCATTATTCACCTTTAAAATATTTTAAGGTCTTTACATAATCTAATAGGAATTTCATTATAATAAAATATTCTAAATTGGTAGTTGAATGTGATTTAATATTTCAATGTGGTGTAAAGGTGGTTATATCTTGATTAACCATCCATGAAATGGTTGAATTAATGTCATTTGGTTATTGTATAATTTTATAAATAAAATGTACATAAAATAGTCCTTCCAGGTTACTATATTCATCATCCTATAATCTATATACACTCTCCTACTAGTTACAATGGTTGTTTGAATGATTTTATTTTCATCCTTGTTCACACTGTTATTACAACCTTCTTAGACACCATATGGATTAAAATAACATAATAAATATCTAAAATGGGATAAGATACTCCATCATCAAGAAACATAATCTCCTCCAATGTGAATTTTTCTTTAGGATATGATTCTATCATTTTTACAATAATATCATTGCTTAGTATCTGGATCCATAATTATCTCTGGAATACACATAGATTGAATGGTTCTATTTTTTTCTAAAATAATAGACCAATTTATTTTCAGATTTCATAAATAACATTAATAAATTCGAAACATACTATATATCTAGTGATGATGAAATTATTACTGACATTTTTTTATTGCAAAAAAAGTGAATTCATAAAATATTTTGTAAGAGGCATTATTTAAGGATATAATTATTCCTTAATTAATTTTCCTAATGTATGCCCAAATAATCTAAACTCTTAATTTATTCTCTTAAAATAAACATCGTGCATTATGCATTTATCATTACCACTTCAACCCTTTAATAAAAAATTCATCAAATGGTCCTAGTAATTTTTATTATAGGATATTGATTCAAAATATAAATCCCAATTTAATTTAAAATTTCTAATATAACATTAACCATATAAGAATATTATATAAATTCCCGTTATTTAGAATCCTCGAACAAATTAATATCTTCATTTTATGCTCCCACACTGAATGTGTGTATCTCATTGGGTGTGTCAACTTAATGCCCAATTCATTTTCAAGAATAGATGATATATATTGGTAGGTATTTATATATCATTCTCAAGATACATCACTAAGATGTATGTATGCATGATTTTTTTCAATTTAATAAATAATAACATCAATTAATCCATTTAGTTATTTGATTTACCTATAATCTAGTTATAAATTCTTAAAGGTGTTCCTTATACCCCCAATCACTATTTTGGTACACACTATTATTGAAACAAGTTTTATACTTATCCCCCAAGTGAAAGATAGATGTATTCTATATTCCAATCAAACAGATAAATTATTCTAAATATAGTGGAAACATTAAAATTCTTAGTGATCTTAATTTGAATAGATACCAAACATTCCTTAGTGGGAATATTAGTAACATTTTATTCAATTCACTTCTTCATTTAAATAACATTATTTATTTTTCAAGTGTTCGATGGAATACTTTCCTAGTCTTCTAAGAATGGTACGAACAAATTAACCTTTTTGAAAATATATAATCATTTATTGAAATTCTCATATACATTATTTCTATCTCTTATTAATTTTATGAAAATGAAATATGTAGTATATACTTATATATTTAATTATAGAGAAATGATACCAACTTCTTCCGTCATGTATATTTTTCTATATAATTTCTCTCTAATTATTTTTCTTTAATAATATATTTTAGCCCATTGATATTCAAAAAATCTTTCTATTGAACCGTTTTATTCTTCTTTATTATGTTCTTTTGTACCCCATTTAACAACATTTCCAATTATATTTTAGTTTCTAAAAATTCATTACTAGGAATTATTTGAATGATATTATTAATATTGAAATTATGTATAATGATGTATTATTATCAAAATTTCCCATATATTTCTAATGATTATAGATACTCACTAATGTTTTAAGAACCTGTAGATTGTTCCTATAGAATTTTGATTTGGTAAAACAATACAATTTCTTTTCATATTCATAACTTTTTTATAACATATATGGAATCATTTTAGACCCTTTAATAGAGTAGTTAGATATTAATTCTTACCAAAATTTCTAACCATATTAATTTATTTAATGATTTCTAGATATTTTTATCCATAAAAATAATTATGGTTGTTCTTATTAAACAATATATTCACTATCAATGACATGTTAGGATGATATTTACATATTGTATTTCTGTTATTTGAAAATATATCATCTCTAATTGTATTCTTTCCAGCATTTTATATCTAATTCATTTCCACAACTTTCTCTATTTTGGGTTATGGGATACAAAAATTAATATAATAGATCTCACAACTTCTATTCTTTCTATAATAATTTTAGTACTCTTTAATCATTTGAGTAATTGTGAAATGTTTTTGTAATTGCTTTTTAGGGATTCTATATTAGAGACATCATGTTATCGGTGGAAATTATCTCACGTAATGTGTATATCCCCCACCTCGTTTCTTTTATATATGGATTCATGAACATATTATTGAATTGGATATCTAATCATTAATTATCTTATCGATTTGGTTGCCTCGTAATAAAAAATATGAAAAAGACTTTCCCATTACATTCATCAAACAATAATTGAACCAATTGTATTGTTTAAAATTAGAGATGTGTAAATTTATAATTGTAATTCCAAAACCATTTATAAGAAAAATTGAAGAGTTCAAGGAACTTTTTCATATAGGTGATATTATTTTTATTAAATCCATTATTTATGAGGTGGGATGGAACCACCTTACCAAATGACAACACACATATTCCCATGATGCATGGGAATTTCCCTCTTAATTCAAAATTTAATTTCCATCCCACTATATCATGTTTTATTTAATACATCTCTTCTACTTTTAATCATATGAAACTGTACGTAATGATATATATTATATTGATATTTATAATTCTTAATAAATATAGTTTTTCTTCATATGGAATCTTATTAATAGAATGTGGATTCCATATAAGGTTATGATTTAGTTTATACTGCCACGGACCGACCCAAGCCATTGATTGATCCGAAACTACCCTATGTCCACCACCATAGGGACGTGGGTGGTTAAAGGGGCCCAATTCATATCTAATATAGGAGTCATTTAAAATATACCTCAACAAACACACATATCCTTCTTGATGGAAAAGAACATACAAAATGTGGAAAAGGTGAAATACTACGAGATTTTAAACCAAGACTACATAACTTCTATGGTGTACAAAAGTACGAAAATACAAACTAAATATTAAAGGTGAAAAATAAGAACCCAATAATAAATATGTCCCTACCTAACAAAACTAGGAAATTAAACTAGTGAGAGTGCCCAACTTCTGAATCCCTAGTCGTGAAATCTTTACACGGTCCAATGTACTAGGTATTCCAAATAACATTTGAAGACACTACTAACCTATGTAAGATGAAACACATAGGAGAAATTCCAATTTAAAGGTGAATATGTACTTACCTAATAGGAGAATTCTAGTTCTAAAGGGGGAGATTAAATAGATACAATGGGAATAAAAATACACTATATAAAAATTACAATCGAAGAGAATAGTTCAACTCAAACCAAGAGTAAAAGTAACCTCATCCAAGAATAAAGGGATCAAAAAATGAGCATATGAACTTAACATAGAGTCTTTGAAAAATATGGTAGGAATTTATACTCATCCAACCAAAAGAAACTAAACATTTAAATCATGTGGCACATCCGACATATATTTTCCTATATTGGAAAATGAGTAATAAAATCCAAGGGTATGGATATATATATATATATATATATATATATATATATATATATATTCTTAGTCTAAAGAATCCAAAATAATAATGTAAGGGGAACTCTTATCATAAACAATCACAGGTACCCTAGTAACCAAACAACTGAAATGGTCCGAACATAGACCAAAGGGTATTTCTGATATCCATGGTATAGCTACTATCATTGTGCATCATAAAATATGAATGTGGGAATGAATTATTGAAAAATATAATGGAAGAATGTAAAATAGTCTATATGTATACAATAAAAACTCACCAGGGAGAAGAGTACTAGAAGTCCAAAATTTAAAATCGACCAAATGTACATCAGAAATTACCATAAAATATGAGAAAAACCCATATCCTAATAGACCCAACTCTCCATGACCAAGGATAAACATGAGATACCACCTCCATGTTTCTCCTTAACATTTCTCAATCCTCGGAAAATATAATCTAAAAACACTCAATGGAACATGTAGGGTCTGAGATAAAATCCCTATAGGGTCCCACCATGAATTCCATAGTATGATACCAAAATTTAGTTAATCAAAAAAGTATTCAATTTCAAATACACATGTATGTAAATTCAAAATAATATTTAAAAATTCCTTATTTTCATTTAATATGATGTAAATTCTTTAAAAAACTGTATTAATTTGGATTCTATATGAAATAGATTATATAAATTCATCGGGATTTAGAGAAAAGTTATCATTAATAATAGAATATATTTCAAATACGAAAAATGGAGAGAAACATGGTAATATTTCAGAAGGTATTATAGTTCTATGATATTGGCTCCTTATATACATGAAGGTGATAAAATAATATGTGTATAAAAATGTACCTAATATAGTGTTAAAAGATAACTCATCACCATTCCATACAAGATGTGATTTTCTATAGAAAGATTCGATGTAGTTGCAAAGAGTGAAAATAGTTCTATCCTAATAAATCCCTTACTAAAAAGTCATATCAATGGTCTAAAAGTCAATAAAGGAAAATAATTTTTATTTAAAATTCATTAAAATACAATTTTTTCAACTAATCAATCATAAATATTTTAATTTACCATTAAAAACCAATCTATCTGGTTTTAATCAAATAATATATTTTTCTATGATAAATCCACTGGATTTTAATTAGGACCATTTTAAGCCATTTTTTAGAAAACAAATTTTAAAAAAATCATTCAAATCAATATAACAATTTAAATTCACCATATTTAAATTTTTCATGTTTCCATCAATTTCAAAAAGACACCCCAATTCATTAGAATTGGGGGGGGGGGTGTCAGCCAATTTGTTCCAAATAAAATATAAATCCACAAATTCAATGGATTTGGATTTTATGTGAATAAATTGAAATCATTTTGAAGTAATTAAATTTAAATCAATCAATTTAATTTAAATTATGCAATTTATGGTTAATCAAACTGGGAAAGAAAAATGTAACCACCTACCTTGGGATAATGGGATCTCGAAACATTAATCCCTAAGAGGAAAACTATGACAAAAACATTAGAAAAAATATCTGAGAATAAACTGAATATCAAGATATAAAATTGTGGATATCATATTCTATTTGAATATAGAGATCAATAAAATCCTTTATATTATTGATTTGAAATCAAGAGAAATAGAATTGGAATAGGAACCCTACCAAGTGGACATAAAATGTTGTTCTATAATATTCTTTCTACTTATAAAACGGTGAATATGAGAAAAACTAGTATATTGTGAGCCATAATGGAATAAGAAAATGAAATGGGGGTTTTATATGCCTTCAAGACAAATAAATAAAAGGTTTTGACATTTTTGGAAATAAATGTTTGATTAAAAAAGCATTAATGGGCAGTTAGCTAGGTAGGACATCATGGTTAGAAAACACATGCACCCTATCAAGGAATTCCTTTTAGTAGGGTTACACAGTTTATCCCAGGATTGTGCATATATTATTAAACCATGAACTATTCATGTAAAACCTTATTGTGTGGTTTTCACGGTTTTCCTTGAGTGGGTGGAATGTTGGGGAATATCATGCATCATTCGTTCATTTCCCAAAGACATTAAAAATTTCTAATTGAATCTCCTAATACTGTCTTAAATGATACCAAATAAAATATGGATAAAAATGGGTTCAGGAAAGCTTAAAATAGCAACAAGATGTTACACATTCCCCACCATTGAAACATTCTGTCTCTAGAAAGCCTTATAACAAGCTTCCATGTCAAAATGATATATCCAATACTCTCTCATCAGTTCCTAAAATCCTAAAATCTTAAGAGAATCCAAACCGCACTACTATAACACTCAAAATGAAGTAATCTTACCCCCATTATGATTCATGGTTTCATAATTAACTCTCCTGACTACATGTTTAATCACATATAAATCAGGTTTTATCTCAGGATCATTCCAGATCATAACATGATATGGATAATTAAAATATATTCTCCACTGTGATATGTAGAACATGTAATGTATTAGTGGTCAAGGAAGCGATAAATTATAAGAAACATTACCCACCTTCTCAACAACACCAAAGGACCAACCAAATGACGAGAAAGTTCCCCTTTCCTCCCAAGACGTTGATTACATAACTGGGGTGAAATGTCCAAGAAAACCTAGTCACTAACTATACATTTAAATGGCCTATAATGATGATCAACATAAGAATTCTACTAGATTGGCACCATCAACATTATCTAATGAATCAACTAACTCTCTATTAACATCTTTGGAACCATGATCGATCCAAAAATGGAACCTTCCCGAATATCTAACTAGCACAATGAAGAGATGCAATGTGATCTATTCAAGGCCAAAAAATGAGCCATTTTTATAACTGATTGTTAAAAGTTAGTATAAGAGAACTCAACTATCCCATGATGATCATCCCAAGCTCCATAAAATTTGAGAACACAAGCATGAAAGATATCTTCAGGAATCTATATTGGTCATTCTAACTGGCCATCATAATTCATTCGGTATGCCGTATTTAAATTTACATGAGTAACCTATGCATCTAGATGGAATCTCTAAAAGTTATAAAAAAAATATGATCTTTTTTTGAAATAACAACATATTGAAACCAATAAAAACAGAAAATATCATTGATATAGATATTTCGCAACTCCTCGGATTTGGTTGTGCAAGGAATGGGTAATAAGTGAGATGATTTTGTTATCATATTAATCAGAACACATAACAAATTATACCTTTTATAAGTATGAAAAAAAACAACCAAAAAGTTAATATAGATCTCATCCCACTTCCATGTTGGCTCTGGAAGTGGATGTTGAAAACACGAAGACATTTGTTGCTCAGCCTTAAAACACTGAAATGTTTTATATTGAGATACAAAATCAGCAATTCCATGCCTAACACCTAGCCACCATAATCATTTTACCATGTCATATAACATCATCTTATTTACAAAGTGCATTTCCCACTAGAATGTATATAAATCAACCATCACAACATTTCTTTATATAGAATGACTGAAAAAAACTAATCTAAAATCATGGATTTCCCTTGGAGAATAATAATAAGTTAGGAATGGTAACCAAATCATAAAAAGATTACTATTGTTGTGTAATTCATCATTAAGAAGCTATTTATATAAGAACCATCTCCATAGAAGCGGAAGGAAACTACGCACTAAGAAAAGAAACCATGAACCCTAACTCTTAGTTTCTAATATGAAACTGTCCAAAGAGAGACCTCATGTTCCACCCTTCCGATGATTCTTTCATGCCCCCGGATTGATGTTTTCTTAACATATAATAAAAATTGAAAATTTCTTTAATCGAGGTATAAATAATGTTGACATAAAAATATTCCGGGAACTTCACCAAAAAACTCTAATAAAGATTCAATTTTTTTAGAAAAGACATAACTCGTGATTTTATAGTTGGGGAACATGGTAAACCATTATAGGAAAATTTAATTCCACCAAATCATATGTGCGTGCATATTAGAATAAATATCATGATAATGGGTCAGATAATTATAAAAATGTGGCCTAAGATGATGAGATCCATAATAAATTACATGGAAAACCTCAATAAAAATGTATCCCATCCCTAAACCCATTGCATCATAGATTAACACATTTCCATGTTTAGACATTAGAAGGGTAAACAACACCGCAACAGTCAATTTAATTTTTAGCTCAATGATAGAACTATGAAATTTATCTTCCAAATCAAACTATACCCCCTTTCTATTTATATCGTTCATCATAGAATCCAATTCTTATAAGTACTTTACAAACTGATGATAATAACCATTGAATCCTAGAAATCACTGAATTTAAATATCATTTCGTGAATGTGCACATTTAATAGCATATTTCACTATTCCATTGTTAAATTAAATTCCATGTTCTTACACCCCATGTCCAATGAACTTAACATCCCGAATCCAAAAATAAAATTTCAATTTCTTGGCATAAATTCAATGATTTATCAATAATTACTGAACTTCTCTCTGATTACCAAGATGATTCGCCTCATAATTAGATTAAATGGGTATGTCATCAACAAATAACACAACAAAACTATAAATATATACATAGAATAATATTTTAATTAACTCCATAAAGACTTCATCTGCATTGGATAAACCGAAAGGCTTGAAAAGGCACTCATTGTGGTCTTACCTACTTCAAATTTATATTTTTTTATGTTCTAATTCATTTATTCTAAAATAATGTTTACTAGATGAAGGAAAAATTTTGAGAACCACTTATCCTATTTCAACTAGAAAAAAAAATCACTAATCCATGAAAAGGTTTAGTTTTTATTTTCCATGAAACTATAGAGTAATTGGTAATTTATGTAAATTTGGATTGACCCATCAACATTCTTATAAAAGACAACGAATACTGCCAATGGTTTTACAATCAGGAAATGAAGTTCTTTATTTAGAAGATCATGTAGATAAGCCCTCAAATATTTTATTTTATTTTATTGCATGTGATAAGAATTGATAAAAATTGGTTGAGTATCGGTAACTAATTCAATATAGAAATCTACTTCCCTTGACGATGGTAAAATAGAGATATCAGAAAAAAAACATTATGTAACTCAATGAAACCTCAAGATAGATCACCACCCAAATATTATAACTCCATATCAAAAGAATACTCATATATCGATTTCCCCAATTATAGATATATGGGTCCATCTCTACTCAGCCTCAAGGCCCATTGTCCATGAAAGACATTCAAACCCCCTAAGATTCTATAAAGGAGATTCTTCAATGATAAAAATAAATCAAGGATTTGTTGGGAATGATCCAATCTATCCTGAAAATGAAATCAAGAGGATTCTAATTGTGAACCAGAAAACTCCAATCATTCTCAATGTCTAACAATGAGAAAATAAAATCTATTTTATAAAGGTTTTTCTCTCTCTTCATTACAAGGGGTGTAGTAATATCCATCACATAAGGCAAAATATTATTATGATGATTAAGAAGATTCACAATACAGGATCAAATAAATGAATGAGAAGAACTGATATAAAAAAAGTATTATTTAATGATGAAGCTATAGAGATTCACCTTTCACAGTTTATTAACCCATATCCCCTTTCTCTAGAGAAAACTCTAGTATGGGAATAAACATAAATCCTAGTGTCTATGGCTAGAACCCCTTTATTTGTGAGGCCTTTTATTGCACCACTGTTTGAAAAGATGCTCATGACCCAATTCTACAACATTGAGTAGAAAATACATGAAAAAACATGAGGATGTGAGTAAAGCATTTATAGGATCTACATAACATGGGTTCCTTAGTGAAACCTGACATTGAGTGTTGAGCCCTATCACACTGGTAACAAATCAAAGGACTCTATCAGGCTCTATAGGATGTCAAGAGAACCCATTATCTTGAGAAACAACCTGATAATCATTAGGCCTGCACATTGTATTAAATGAACTTACACTACCACTATGAGAGAAATAATTTCCCTACAACCCTAACATTCCCACTAGGTCTACTTCAACCATCAATTCTATATCCATCACATCATCATAGGAAATAAACTATACTAATGTTACCTTAGAGTGGATATCATATCAAGGTCCTCAATCTTACCATCGTGTCTTCATCTTCTCATTTTACACTACCTTAGGTCCAAACAATACTATACCATCAAATATATTTTCATAATCAATCATAGGAATGTCAGAACTCATGTTTGAGAAAATCTTTAGACTTGTTCATCACCATCATCTCTGGAAATAACTAGCCAATAAAATTGTATTTTATGTATTGTCACTATAAACCAACATGTTTCTTCTTCATCACCATCGTGTCCTTCCAACCCCATCAAGGTTCTTCCCACACAAAGGATTCACACATCATATTTATTTCATCTGTAGTCTACAAGAACTCATAAAAATTGTCGATCCATCTCAACCATTCTTTAGAATCTTAAGGATCATTTGACCCCATTAATTATAGTTTTTTCTCGATAAATAACTTGAGGGAGTGATATTTTTAAAACATCATGGTGAGGTTCTATAGTTGGATACTGAATTGAAACTTTTTTAGGAGCATGTCCAAGAGTATGGGTAGTATGAATAGCTACTTCATGAATCAGATTTACAGGAGGATTTGCACAATATAGTACATCAGCAGTTTCCACTTTTATCTGATTCCCACATCTTCTCAAATGGATGATTCTACACAACTCTATAACACAACATTGAAGAAATTATATTAACAAATAAATGGTGCACATGTTAAATTATTTTTAATAGATAGAAAAAGTATTTCTATTTTATTATATAAAAATAAAAAATAAGGAAATGTATATAACTAAATCTCAATATGTCTTTCCCAATCCATGCTAATGACTTAACTCCCATTGCGGTGATAGTTAGAAATTAGATCAGTCACAGCTACCTCCAATTTCTAGATATGATTGCACAACTATAAACTGATAATAAGGAAAAATTCACAACCTGCACTATTGATATATGTTTATCACAAACAATCTAAGGTACCCTGGAAAACCGACAACCAAGATGGTGCCAACATATCCCAAAGGGAATTCTTAATCCCCACATGTTGGTGAATTAACCAGGAATCATTAAATATGTAAATTGGAAAAAAACATTCAAGAAAAATAATGGAAGAATGATAAGAAAGTCAGTACACATACAAGAACAACAGAAATGGTAGAAGTGTACTAGAATTCAATAATATATAAACAACCAAATGTACATCTGAAGGAACTAGAAAATAGTATAAGAAACCAAGTCACAAAATTAAAAAACCCTCAATGTGTATAGAACTACAACTAATAATACCTCCACGTGGTGCTATACCATTTCTCAAACCTAGAAGAAGATAATATACATTCACTTGAAGGCACATGCTGGGTGTGATATTATATCCCAGTAGGCTCTCACCACTGATTCCATATTAAGGTACCAAAATTTTATTAACCAAGAAAATATTTTAATTTCATTTTAAAATGTATAGAATTTCAAAAAAAACAAATTATGATTGAAATTTCATATTATTGAAATACATTAAACAATTTGATTAATAAAAATATTATATAAATAAATTTATATAATTTCAGTGGTGTGTAAAATAGTCTATAGTAAATTGTTGATTATATTTTAAATATGAACAGTGGTGAGAAACATGGTCATATGAAAAAAGGTATGGTAATTCTAGTATACCATATACTCACACACACAAAGGTGGTCATGGAAATATTTTTAAACACATGTCCATAAGACACTGGTCAATGAGAACTCATCACCATCCCATTCAGGAAGTGACAAAAACTTCTAGGGATTGATTTAGTTATAAAGTGTAAAAACTATACCAATATCTAACAAACTAATAATACATGAATGAAATCTAATAGTCAATCAATGATTTAAAATTTATTTTAAAACTATTAAAAATACAATCCATTCCATTCTCCAACTTCAAATTTTCTAATTTCCCTTTAAAAACCATTCCACATATTTTTAATCAAATAATTTATTTTTTTGAAGATTAAACCACTGAGTTTCTATCGAATCCATTTGAAGAAACATTTATAAAAAAAATTAAAATCAATTCCATAAACTCGATTTCAAAATTTAAATTAAAAAAAGATATATTTTACAAATTTTTATCAATTTCACAAACACACGCCAAACAAATTGAATTGGGGGGTTTTCCCCAATATGGGCCAAATCAAATATAAATATCCCAATTCAATGGAATTTTTGTTTTAGAAAATCAGTAGAAATAAATTTCAATCAATTGAATTTAAATAAAATAAATTAATTTAAATTCACATATTTATGGTTAGTCAAATATGAAAATTAAAACAGAACCACCTAACATGGGATCGTGGTATCATGAAACATAAATACTCAAGAGTGATACTAAAACAAATAAATTAGATAATAATGATATTAAAATATACCCAAGAATCAATATCTAAAATAGAGGATTTTATATTTTCCATAATAGAGAGATATATCGAACCCAAGGGAAGAAATACGAGAAAGTGATTGAATAATAAAAAGAAGATAAAGCCTACAGTGTGGAGATTGATAACTGATAGCCAAGATTAAATACACATATATATGGGAGTATATGGGTCATAATAACCTCTTGGGATCTTATACGGAGGGATAAAATGTTTTGGGGTCATACAACGCTATCGAGAACCTAAAAATGGAGTTTCATGTTTTTAGGAAATAAATTTTGGATTATGAATTCATGTATTCATGATTATCTTGGTAGGGATATATTATTAAGCAAACTGTGCACCATAGTATCCAAATTTTTTAATCAGGTTACATATTTTCTCCATCATAGGTCCATTTTTGGTCGAACCATTCCCTAGACAAGAAAAAACCCACATTCTGGATTTTCAAAGCTTTCTATGAGTGGGTGAATGGTTTGGGAAATGAATTCACGAACCCTACAAAAAAAGATATATTTGAATTTAAAAAAAATCACCCTCAATAACCAAAAATAAATGTTATAAAAATAATGATCAAAGTAGTGCTTTTGGAATATTTGAATATAATAATAGGATGTTACATCTCCATCTCAAAGCTCAACCCATGATGAAGAGTAGCCAACAGTTCCAAAATTCCATCAATGACACCCAACATCTCATGCATCTTCCCAGAAGTAACAGTACAAGTCAAACCATACCATTCCACTATAACACATAGTTTAGGGTCACAAACATGATGTAGAATAACTTTTATAGAGATCGTCATGGAGGAGGGGGTGGGGGTCCACACAATAAGTATCCGTAGAGGACATGTACCCATGATAGTGGGGGTTCACTCTATAGGTCTAGTACCCGAACATTTGTGTGATAGAGGGGTTACACAACCGTCGTCGAGGAACCGAACACAAGTGTTTCAGGGGGATTTCTACTCTATTGGTTAGGGACCAACTTCCAAGATTGAAATGGTGTTCCAATCTAGTCAGCTAGTACCCTCGCTCTAGTCCGTCAGTGGAATGAAATAAAAACATAGTTGTAGAGAACCCACACCCACGCTGATGGTGGATTCCACAGAAATGGTTGTTGATCTATTCCCTAATACAATATGGGGTTCCACTTGGGTCTTTTAGTACCCACATGCTATCCGATATAGGGGTTCCACTTGGAATAATCAAATGGTGATCCTCCCTGATCACTTTCATCATCTGTCGTCACCTCCAAATAATTTTTCCAATAACATTAAATATCATATATAAAAAACCCCAATAGAGGCAACCATATTATTCTATGTAAGAAACACTCAAGACATGCTACTCGTGGAAGGAAATATGAGGTCAAACGCACGACATACGAAACTGTGATGTTTCATGAAAAGGAACCTTGTTGAACATATCATGTGAGAGGAAACAAACAATATGTGGTCCCACTCTACCACATATTGTAGCACTCCATGATTCCACAGAACTCTTCTCTTTTAATAATACAGTAGCGTGTGTTGTATGCAACTTCGAGTTCTAACACACCAGAACCAATAAAACTAGCTGTTATTAATAGTAATACCCACTTTTTTAAATTTTATAAATTTTATATTTAAAAATTGACATAAATTATGGATTAAGAATATATAAATTATCTTAGGGTGTATTGTTTGTACATTTATGATAACTTTCATATTTTGATGATTAGTGAAAATTACTAAATTTTAATTAAAAACTACTTTTTTAATCGAAATAATTAATAGTGATAAATTTTGAATTTGAGTTGTTTTAAAGTATATTTAGAATATATTTTTACCATTAAATAAAATTTTTGTCATTTGATATAATTTCACATTTAAATCGTACATAAACAAGTGTCAATCTTTTGGTAGTTATTATTTCACAAAAACACGCTTTTTTGTTTTGACAGCGGGAATTGATTTTAAATTAATTTCCGCCACTTCTGTGTTTCGAATTTAGGAAAATGTATTCCATATTTAGAATCAGGAGGTCTAAATTGTGTAAATATGTAACTTTTATATTTGGACATTATGAATAATTACTTCGGTATATATTTTATTTACATGTTAAAATGGTAAATCCAGTAAATAATGGTAAAATATAATATTATATTAATAGTAAATTACCCTAAAACGTGTCTTAACCATATTGGATGATATATTTCCTACAATTGGAATCATTGAGTCTATTTTGGGACCCCATGGAGCCACTTGTAAGTGATAGGGACACTTTATATTAATTAAGATAAAGTAAATACAAAAATGACATAAGCATATATATTTTAGAAAAAAATATTTACATAGGGTTATATATGTTATATTTTCTACTATAAATATTCATTAGAAATATGAAATGATTTAATACATAAAGGTATTTCGTTTATAATTTTTAGACATTGAATAATTATATTTATTTATGACACAATAATGACATAGTGTTTTAATTATTAATGAAAGAATCAGAAAATTAGTATTATAAATGTTAAAATAAAAATAATTTGAATGTTTTGATGACATAAAAGACATTTATTGGTTAATATTACATATTAGTATTACTATATTTAATTTTATTCAAATTAATAATGTTGTTATGACTTTAACAAAAATCCATTATTAAATAGTGCCAAAATTGACAAAAATGTGTTTTCAAAACAAATATTATATTATTAATTCATATTTTATTTCTAAAAATATATGGTTCGGGAAAAGGACTTATATAATGATAGGTTTATCATTAATGGACAACTTGGGGGATTATTGGAAGTATATATTATGTTTATTAACTATATAATATAAAAATATAAAGTGACATGTTAAAAGTCAAACTAATTAACTAAGAGTTAAATATAAATGATAAGGTTAATATAGTGACCCAAACCTATCAAAAATATATTGGAAGAAATTATTTAGACCCATACCCACCTGATAATATGAATAATCCACTTTTTAGCCATTAGAAACTGAATATGAATTTATTATAAATTAATACTTTAAGTTCTTCCTAAAGAGCCTCTGCCCCCCCTTATAAAAGGACTCCACTTCTAACCAATTATTCACACCTTAAATGTATTTTGGTTTTGCCAAACTCTACAAAAATACCCTCTAAACTATCCTCCCTTAATCCTCATGGCCTTCCTTTAGTCAGAAAGCCATCCTAAGGATCCCTTTTGATCAAATCAAAAGGAAGAACCCGAAGAAGAGGTAATGTTTTCACCACCTTATTTCAAGTTCCTTTCTTCTTCAACTTCTTCTTTATTTGACGTCCAATTATAAAATAATAGCTACATAATGTTATATATACTGTGATGTTATTATAAATATGTTAAAACCATATTCAGTATTCTATCTATCCTTTGAATGAAATGTCACCATATGTGCATACGTACGGCCTACGGTCTCCACGTCGTGGTGTAATTGTAATTCAATATATTATTATTTTGATGGTAATAATAATGATGTGTAATTCATGAAAATAATAAATATAACATTATAATGATTCTGTATATATGATATATCATCCAATTATATATTATTTTAATCTCAAAAGAATGAACTTGTCGCTCGTGCGTACGTACGGACTACCGTCTCCACGAACGCGATTATATTCATTCCCCATCGAATCCATTCAAATATAATTCTCACTTGATGATTAAAAATAATTTTTAAGGGAATGATATCATTCTCTATATTAATAAGATACAACCTACCCATATCAAACATGATGTATGTAATAAAATATATAAATAAAATGAGTATGTTAACACCCAAAATGACGATAATACTAATATATTATTAACAAAACAATGTTAAAAGATCGTATATGATATAATATTAATTAATATGATCCTTTTATAATTTAATAAAATTTATTTCACCATTATACAAGAGGCTAACCTACCCTCAAACAAGGAAAAATTACAAAGTAAGGGGTTTCTTATCTCACTTTTTATTTCGTGAGATTTCCATTGTTCACCACTTGACATCCACAATCCTTTTTTTGATTTTCATAAGCCGGTTTAATGGGTTCTGGTGCACAAACATAAAACCACAAAAACCAAATAAAATGCAGACACGAACAACCCACAAACATAGATTACATGTCCTAAAATCCAAACTCCTCTCCGTATCACCAGCCAGACTCCTATTCTCTAGTGGCCGAGGCCGTTTCCAAAAATGATGTTCTCCAGTAGTTAGCACATTGAACCAGAATCCTGAGCTGCTCCAGAATGTCCGGTGATTCCCTCTCAGTAATTATATCCTTCAAAAAAGACACAGTCACCTTATCTTTCCTCTTAGAGGCGGAACAAGTCTTCATCGGCCACAGAAGACATGAGTAATCTTTCCTTGGCCGACTTCTTGGAGTTGCAGGAAAATCCCCTTCAACAGCAACCAGATTATGATTCCCACTTATTTATTGCATGTGGTGTGTGTACTACCAATTATTGTATTCATTGTGTAATATTCTTTAATTTATGGATATTTACATCATCATTGTATTATCCTTCTTTCATGGGTGTATGTTTCGTAAGTTACCAAATCAAAAAAGGAATTTGAAATTTCAGTTTCCACTCATTCGGCTTTACGCACACTTCATTGATTATATTACTCCAAGATTATGTGTGGAATAACTTTTAATTTACTTATGTCATAAATTCCACTACCCTTTTTGTGGATATAATTTTTGATACCCATAATAACTACATTGATAAATACTCAATTCATCGATATGACCTTGATAAGAGTAATTTAAACTCAATCTCCATTTGTTGAATTAAATATCCAATTAATTGTTGTTGTTTTTACATGAATATTAAACCAAATGGTTATTTATAACTATATCCACAAGGGAAATGATAATACTTCCAAAAATTTCATTCTCATGTCAAATCAGTTCTACAAAAATATGATAAACAACATATATATTATCCAACTCCCACACTCAACAAAGAAGAGAAAGGTGTTGAATGATAAGAGCTACAACAATGGAGACCATGTAGAAAATAATCCTAAATTTCCCTCATTCGGGAAAAGTTCAAGGAGACACCAAGATATGTGTCTCACTGGAATAAAGAAATTCATTACATGTGGAAAATAAGGACATAATGTGAAGAATTTCTGAGTAAAAATGACGACTACTATGGATGAAAAAAAAAATGTTCCCAAGAATCCATTTACCATCATTTTCTGTAAATGTAGGGGACCTGGACATTACCCGAATGAATTCCCTATTCTATAGGATATTTTCTTGGTCAATGAAGAATCTATGTGAAAATAAATGGTTGGAGAAATGTTTAAAAATATTAGTGCACCTTTTTGATGGGATTACATTGGAATAATTTTCTCTTTTATTTGTAACCCCGTAGTTTACCATGTGGGAATGATATTTGAGGAAGTCTAAACTTTTACCTTGTGGATATAGTTATAAATAACCATTTGGTTTAATATGATCATTGGGTTTGAGGAAATTACAAGTTATTATATTTTGGGATGAAAATGCATGGTATGAGATAAAATTTCTAGTTAAAAATATGTTATGGTTATTTTGAAGAATTTATCTCATTTTGTTAATGTTATAAAATATAGTTTTTGAAAAAGGACAACACGCAGACCATGTGGTAACCCATCGCGTCGGAAAAAGATGTGGGAATCAAACCCACAACCAAGGTGTGATTGGGATTTATCGCCTACCACTAGACTAAATGAAGTCCCTGGTTAGTATGACTAATTATTTTTAGTTAAATGATTTTATTGATCAATAATAAGTTGATTTTGATTCTTATGTTTTATCAAATTAATACCATTAGTATAGGAAAATGATTTGGTGATTAAATGATAAAGGTTATTTTGGAAGATATTCGAATTTTTGGGAACACTATATTCCCAAGGAAAATAGAACGCTATGGGGTTTCATTTGAGGAGTAATGGTGGCTTTTTATCTACGTTTTTAATGCGGATTTATATTGATTTGGGTTATTTATGGAAATGATTAAACAATAATAGAGAATATTTGATTAAGTTAATCACATTTATGTCTGTGAATTTAAGAGTAGTTGATGTCATTTGGACATACAATTTATCATGGAAGACTACATAACAAAATTCTTCTATGTTTTGGGTTTCAATATTATTATGTATTATATTGAAGTATTTTAAGAACAATTGTTTATTGAATGGTATTTATTTAACTTTGGGGTATTGTTGGTTTAATTTTAGAAATTAAGATTAGTATTTATTTCTCTAAAGGAATATCCTTTTGGGGGATCATCATATATTTTACTAACCATTTTGGTTTTGATTAATCTCTATGGACAAGGCAAATATATAGTTTATACTTAGTGTGATTCTATAGATGTTTTTTCTAGCTCTTCTAGTGTGACCAAGTCTTCTTGAATACTCATAATTTAAAAAAATTGAGTTATTAGTTGAAATTTATTAAATAATGAAACTCTACTTTAAAAGTAAGTATATATCTCTATGTTATTATTAATGAATTCCTCATCATTATGTAATCTATCCATAAAACAAAAAAAATGTTGCCCGTTTACTTTTCCTACTTGGAAACTAATGACCGTTTTTCCAATCAAAAGTTCGTGGTTTTCTTGTAGATAACATTCTAATGATCATGTTTTCTATCCCTATCCACAAGTACATGACACTTATTTTATCATCCATATCCATGTTTTTCTACATGGAATCCAAGTATATGTTATCTCGTGTGACCTTTGTACTTCTCTTTCTTTCTTTTAAAGTGATAGTTTTATTGACTATTTTTCTAATGTGGGACTTTATATTATATTACCATGCCCAATTTTAAAACTTTTGAGGGCACAATTTATTGAATGAGGGGATAATGTAACCCTCAATGATTCCACAGTATGATTCTTTTTGAATAATATAGTAGCGTGTGTGGTACGCAACTTCGAGTTCTAACACACCACAACCAATCAAACTAGCCGTTATGAATAGTAATACCCATTTTTTTAATTATTATATATTTTATCATTTATAATGGACATCATTTTAAGATTAGGAATATTGAAATTATCTTATCGTGAATTTTTGATACATTTCTGATAACATTCATATTTTGATGAATAGTTAAATTGCTAAATTTTAATTAAAAACAACTCTTTTAATAGAAATGATTGATAGTGATAAATTATGAATTTGAGTGGTTTTAAAGTATATTTAGAATATATTTTTACCATTAAATACAATTTTGGTCATTGGATGTAATTTCACATTTAAACCGGACATAAACATATGTCAATCTTTTGATAGTTATTATTTCTTAAAAACATGCTTTTTGTTTTGACAGTGGTAATTAATTTTAAATTAATTTCTTTCACTTCTGTTTTTTGAATTTAGAAAAATGGATTCCATATTAATAATCAATATGTCCAAGTTGTGTAAATATGTCTCTTTTATTTTTATACATTTTGAATAATTATTTCGGTAAATGTTTATTTACCATGGTTAAATGGTAAATCCGGTAAATAAGGGTAAAAAAATATTATTATAACAATAAATTATCCTAAAACGTGTCCTAACCCTATGTTTTGATACATTTACGACCATTGGAATCTTTAGGTATATTTTGGGACCCCATGGATCCACTTGTAAGTGATATAGACAATTTATATTAATTAAGATAAAGTAAATACAAAAATGACATAAGAATATATCTTTTAGTAAAACAATTTTTAGATATGGTCATATATGATATATTTTCACCTATAAAAATTAATTAGAAAGAAAAAATGATTTCCTACACAATGTTAGTTTACTTATAATTTTTAGACATTTAATAATTTAATTTATTTATGACTCAATAATGATGCAGTATTTTCCTTATTAATGAAAGAATCAAATAATAAGTATTATAAATTTTCAAATAAAGATAATTTGATGGTTTTGATGACATCAAAGACTTTTATTGGTTAATATTTCATAATATTATTACTTAAATAAATTTTATTTTAATTAATAATGTTGTTATGACATTAACAAAAATCAATTATTAAATAGTGACATAATTGACAAAAATGAGTTTTTATGACAAATATTATATTATTAATTCATATTCTATTTATAAAAATCAATAGTTCGACCAAAGGACTTATATAATGATAGTGGTATCATTAATGGACCACTTGGGGGTCTCTTGGAAGTATATATTATGTTTTTTAACTATATAATATAAAAATAAAAAGTGGCATGGTAAAAGTCAAAATAATTAACTAAGAGTTAAATATAAATTATAAGGTTAATATAGTGACTAAAACCTATCTAAAATCTACTTGATGAAGGTATTTATACCTCTACCCACCTTATAAATTTAATAATTTATTTCTTATCCATTAGAAACTGAATAAGAATTTATTATAAATTAATACTTAAAGTTTTTTCTAAAGAGCCCCTCCTCCCCCTTATAAAAGGACACCACTTCTAACAAATTCTTCATACCTTCAATGAATTGTTTTCGTCAGAAATCTTCCCAAATTCCCTCTAAACTATCCTCCCTTAATCCTAGAGGCCTTTCTTTAGTTAGAAATCCATCTTAAGGATCCCTTTTTACCAAGTCAAAAGGAAGAACCCGTAGAAGAGGTAATGATCTCACCACCCTTTTTCAAGTTCCTTTCTTCTTCAACATATTCATTATTTGTTGTTACATTATAAAATAATAACTCCATTATATTTGATATACTGTGATGTTATTTTAAATATGGTACAACCATATTCAGTATTCTATCCATCCTTTGAATGACATGTCACCATACATGCGTACGTACGGCCTACCGTCTTCACGTCATGGTGTAAATGTTATTCAATACATTATTATTTGGATTGGTATAATAATGATTTGTAATTAATGTAAATAATAAATATAACATGATAATGTTTCCATATATATTATATACCATCCAATTATATATTATTTTAATATCAAAATACTGATATTGCCGCTCGTGCGTACGTACGAACTACCTTCTCCACAAACGCGATGCGATTCATTCCCCAACGTATCCATTCAAGTATAATTCTAATTTTATGATTAAAAATAATTTCCAAGGACTTGATATCATTCTGTATATGTATAAAACCTTACCATTACAAACACGACTTATGTAACAAAACATATAAAAGATAACGAGTAAGTTAACACCGGAAACAGTGATAATACTAAGATATTATTAACAAAATAATGTTAAAAGATCATATATGATATCATATTAATATATATGATCCTTGTATGATTAAATAAAAATTATTTCACCATTATATATGAGGCTAACCTACGCTTATCCAAGAAAAAATTACAAAGTAAGGAGTTTCTTATCTCACTTTTAATTTCATGAGATTTCCATTGTTCACCACTTATTTATTGCATGTGGTGTGTGTTATGCCCATGATTATATTCATTGTGTAACATACTTTAATTTATGGATTTTTACATCATCATTTTATTATCCTTATTTCATAGGTGTATTTTTCATAAGATACCAAATCCATAAGGGAATTTGAAATTTTAGTTTCCACTCATTCTGATTTACACATACTTCATTGATTATTTAACTCCATGATTACATGTGGAATCACTATTCATTTCCTTATGTCAAAATTTAAACTCCCGTTTATGTGGATATAAATTTTGATACACATAATCAATCCATGGAAAAATTCTCAAGTCATCGATATGAACTTTCTAAGAGTAATTTTAACTCAATCTCCATTTTTTGAGTTAAATATCCAATTCATTGGTGTTGTTTTTACAAGAATATGTGTGAATGTTCTCTGATTGATTTATAGTGAATATCCAATCATGTTGAGTGTATTAATATTTTTTACACATAATTATGTCGTTTATTTATCCTTAAACAAAGGATATAGTCTTTATAAGAGATTTCATCTCAATTTACATTCCATTGAGACTTCTTTTTTGTTATATGCCAATTCACTTTTATATGGTGTATGTAATGTAATTTGACATTGTATACCATGAATCCCTTTATTATCATCATATTAAAAAAAAATTATTACCTCAATTATTTTTATTCAAGTGTCTCTCTTTTGGTTAGAAATTATAACTAAAATATCATTTTAAATGTTTTAATGATTTATTATTTCAAATTTTTCTCATTAATGTTTGTGTTTTAAAAATAGTTTTAACAATTTATTTATATGGACATTGATGTTTTCAAATCAAAAATAATTTTAAAATTTTCAAAGTGGTATGGGATACTTTGATTAAAAAATCTATTTTTAAATGGATTCATTACAAATAGTGTGACTTTTAAATGATTTCAAGACAAAATGGTATATTTCTCTCTAATAGTTTTGATGATTAGTTTCATCTATGTCAATATCCATAATTATTCTCGATTGAGGTTAATATGATAAAATAAAATCGTTCATATTGTATCGAATGAGTTACGTTTGACTATGGATGTGATATTTTTATACCATTCATGGTTTGTGGTTAAAGTATTAACATTTCGTATGCTGGTTTTAATACGAATGTTTGTATTATATTTCAACCATTTCATATGAGGAATGCATTGGACTTAGTAAGTGACGGGTGGAGCTCGCTATAGCTCCTCGATGCATCGGTAGGTCTCATGAGACAAACTATTGTCTTGGCACAATGGCTTGACAAAATATTATTTGTAGTCTTGGCACGATCCCTTTACTATGTGGTTATGATAGTCTGGAATTATGCCTTCCATCATTATAAAAGTGGTTATTGACATTGAATGTTATTATTCGAAAAGTAGAATATCCATGTGAATAAGTAAATGGTGTTATTTCATTTTATTTCTGCAATATTATTCTGAAGATCAAGTTTAAAAGGCTTTTGTTTTAGTTAATCAATGCCTTAAATGTTTTTTATTATTTATGAAAGTTTCTGCAATATTGTTATCCTTACTGGGAATCAGATCTCTTCTCTTTCTATGTTTTATTTTTCCCAGGATGTGAAGAAGTATTTTATGACTGACCTGTAGGGACAGTCTAAGGGAATATTAGTTTGGACTATGGATACCATATTGTTGTTGTTTTTCACTTTATGATGTAATTTAAGAATTATGAATGTATCTAGTGTTTCCAAAGCTACTAAACTAATCAGTCCATCAAGACCGGATCTTTTTTTGTCAAGCCAATGATATGTAATAATGCACAGACTCTGGTTAACTGGGCTCAGGGTGTAATAGTTTGTATCAGAGGGATAAAAAAGTGTCGATATTTTGATAAATACCATATGATTTACACCCTGTGCTTTTGATACCAACCAGAGTTATTATTTAAACTAGACATAAACAAGTGTCAATCTATTGATAGTTATTATTTCTTAGAAACACGCATTTTGTTTTGACAGGTGGAATTAATTTTAAAATAATTTCTGAAACTTCTGTGTTTTTAATTTATAAAAATGGATTCAATATTTAGAATCAAGAGGTTCAAATTGTGTAAATAAGTAAATTTTATTTTTAGACTTTTTGAATAATTACTTTGGTAAATATTTTATTTACCATGGTTAAAGGGTAAATCCGGTAAATAAGGGTAAAAAATAATATTATAATAATACTAAATTATCCTAAAACGTGTCATAACCCTATTGGTTGATACATTTACGACCATGGGCATCATTGGGTCGATTTCAGGACCCCATGGAGCCACTTGTAAGTTATAGGGACAATTTATATTAATTATGTTAATGTAAATACAAAAATGACATAAGCATATATCTTTTAGAAGAACTATTTTTAAATTGGGTTATATAAGTTATATTTTAGAATATAAATATTAATTAGAAATATAAAACGATTTCCTAAATAATGGTATTTTATTTATAATTTTTAGACATTGAATAATTAAATTTATTTTTGACAAAATAATGGTGCAGTATTTTCCTTATTAATGAGAGAGTCAAATAATTAATATTATAAATGTTAAAATAAATATAATATGAATGTTTGGATGAAATCAACGAATTTTATTGGTTAATATTACTTATTATTAATACATAAATTAATTTTATTCTAATTAATAATGTTGTAATGAATTTAACAAAAATCAATTATTAAATAGTGTCAAAATTGACAAAAATGTGTTTTTAAAACAAATATTATATTATTAATTCATATTTTAATTCTAAAAATCTATGGTTCGGCCAAAGGACTTATATAATGATAGGTTTATCATTAATGGACAACTTTTGGGTCTCTTTGAAGTATATAGTATGTTTATTAACAATATAATAAAAAAATTCAAAGTGACATGGTAAATATCAAACTAATTAACTGAGAGTTAAATATAAATGATAAGGTTAATATAGTGACACAAAACAGTCTAAAATCTATTGTATGAATGGTTTTCAATCCATAACCACATTAGTCTTTGAATATTACACACTGGAGACATTAGAAACCGAATATGAATTTATTATAAATTAATACTTTATGTTTTTCTTAAAAGACACTCCTCTCACTTATAAAAGGACACCACTTCTATCCAATTCTTCATACCTAAAAAGCCTTTTGGATCGCTCAAACTCTTCATATAAACCCTCTCAACTATCCTACTTTAATCCTATAGGCCTTCCTTTAGTCAGAAAGTCAACCTAAAGATCCCTTTTGATCAAATCAAATGGAAGAACCCGAAGAAGAGGTTATGTTTTCACCACCTTTTTTCAAGTTCCTTTCTTCTTCAACCACTTTTTTCTTTGTTGTTCCCTTCTAAAATAAGAACACCGGTGTATTCTATATAAATTTATGTTATTATAAATATGGTAAAACCATATTCAGAATTATATCCATCCTTTTAATGACATTTCACCAAACATACATACGTACGACCTATTGTCCCCATGTCGTGGTGTAATTGTTATTCAATACATTATTATTTGGATTGGTATTATAATGATGTGTGAGCCCTTTAAATAATAAATATAACATGATAATGATTCTGTATATATGATATACCATCCAATTATATATTATTTTAATATCAAAAAAATGATATTGTCGCTTGTGGGTACGTACGAACTACCGTTTCCAAGAACACGATGAGATTCATTCACCATCGTATCGATTCAAGTCTATTTCTCATTAGATGATTAAAGATAATGTTTAAGGACATGATATAATTATGTGTATGAATATGATATATCATACCCATAAAAACACAACTTATGTAAGAAAACATATAAAAGAAAATGAGTAAGTTAACACCCGAAACGATGATAATACTAAGATATTATTAACAAAACAATGTTAAAAGATTATATATGATATCATATTAATATATATGATACTTGTATAATTAAATAAAAATTATTTCACCATTATATAGGAGGATAACCTACATTTTACTATGGAAAAATTACAAAGTAAGGGGTTTCTTATCTCACATTTAATTTCGTGAGATTTACATTATTAACCAGTTATTTATTTCATGTTCTGTCTATACTGCCAATGATTGTATTCATTGTGTAATATAATATAATTTATGGATATTTATATCATTATTTTATTATCCTTCTTTCATGGGTGTATGTTTCATAATTTACCAAATCGATAAGGGAATTTGAAATTTCAGTTTCCACTCATTCGGCTTTACACATACTTCATTGATTATTTTACTCCAAGATTATGTGTGGAATCACTATTCATTTACTTATGTCATAATTTCTACTCCACGTTTTGTGAATATACTTTTTGAAATGCATAATCACACTATTGATAAATTCTCAAGTCAACTATATGAACTTGATAATAGTAAATTTAACTCAATCTCCACTTGTTGAGTTAAATATCCAATTCATTGGTGTTGTTTTTATAGGAATATTAAACAAAATGGTTATTTATAACTATATACACAAGGGAAAATATAATACTTCCTCAAATATCATTCTCATGCCAAATTAGTTTTCCAATAATATGATCAACAACATATATATTAACCAACTCCTAGACTCAATAAAGATGAGAAATGTGATGAATGATAAGAGGTCTAGGAGTGGAGACCATTGAGAAAAGAATCCCAAATTTCAATCATGCCGGAAATGTGGAAGGAGACAACCAGGAAAGTGTCTCAAAAGAAAAAAGAAATGATTTACGTGTAGGAAAGAAGTAAATAATGTTAATAATTGCTGAGGAAAAATGAAGAGTACTTTGTAAGAAAATAAAAATGGTCCCAAGAATTCATTTACAGTCACTTTCTGTAAATATAGGGGACCTGGCCTTTACCAGAGTGAATGCCCTATTCTACATGATATTTTCTAGGTCAAATAACAAGCTATGTGGAAACAAATGGTTGGATAAATATTTAAATGTATTAGTGCTCCATGTTGATGGGAATACTTTGGAATAAGTTTCTCTTATATTTGTAAACCCGTAGTTTTCCATGTGATAATGATATTTGAGGAAGTATTTTATTTTCCCTTGTGGATATAGTTATAAATAACCATTGGGTTTAATATGATCATTGGGTTTGAGGAAATTACATGTTATTAATTGTTGAATTAAAATTAATCGAATGAGATAACATTTTTGGTTAGAATTATGTTATGGTTATTTTTAGGAATTTATATCATTTTGGCAGTGTTATAAAATATAGGTTTTGAAAAAGGACAACACACAGACCGTGTGACAACTCGTCACGTCAGAAAATGTTGTGGGAATCAAACCCACAACCAAAGTGTGGTTGGGATTTATCGCCTACCACTGGTCTACGTGATGTCCCTGGTTAGTATGACAAATTATTTTTAGTTAAATGATTTTATTGATTAATAATAAGATTATTTGGATTCTTATGTATTATCAAATGAATACCATTAGTATAGGAAAATGATTTGGTTATTAAGTGATAAATGTTATTTTGGAAGATTTTCTCTTTGTTGGGAACACTATATGCCCTTGGAAAATAGAATACTATGGGGTTTCATTTGAGGAGTAATGGTGGATTTTTATCTACGTTTTTATTTTGGATTTATAGTGATTTGGGTTATTTATGGAAATGATTAACCTATAATAGAGAACATGGGATTAAGCTAATTACTTCAAAGTATGTGACATTAAGAGTAGTTGATGTCATTTAGAGATACAATTTAACATGGAAGACAACATAACCAAATTCTTCTAAGTTTTGGGTTTCAATATTAGTTTTGATTATATTGAATGATTTTAAGGACAATTGTTTATTGAATGGTATTTATTTAACTTTGGGTATTGTTGGTTTAATATTAGAAATCAAGATGAGAGTTTCTGTATCTAAAAGAATATCCTTTTGGGGGATCATCAAATATTGTACTAAACGTTTTGGTTTTTATTAATCTCTAAAGACAAGGTAAATATATAGTTCATCCTTCATGTGATTCTATAGAAGTTTATTCTAGCTCTTCAAGTGTGACCAAGTCTTCTTTAATACTTATCATTTAAAAAAATGAGTTTGTAGTAGAAATTTATTAAACAATGAAACTCTACATAAAAATTTAGTATATCCCCCTATTTTACTAGTAATGAATTCCTAAACTTTATGTAATTTAACATAAAACAAAAAAATGTTGTCTATTTACTTTTCCTACTGGGAAACAAGTTACTGTTTGTCCCATCAAAAGTTTGTGGTTTTCTTATTGTTAACTTTCTCCTGATCAAATTTTCAATCCCTATCCATAAAAACATGACACTTATTTTATCATCTATATCCATGTTTTTCGACATGGAATCCTAGTATAGGTTATCTCGGGTGACCTTTGTACTTCTCTTTCTTTCTTTTAAAGTGATAGTTTTATTGACAATTTTTTCAATGTGGGACTTTCCATTATATTCCCAATCCGAATTTTAAAAATTACGAGGACTGAATTTATTGAATTAGGGGGGAATGTAACACCTGAAGCTTTGACGGTACTCTTCTCTTTGAATAATACAGTAGCATGTGTTGTATGCAACTTCGAGTTCTAACACACAACAACTAATCAAACTAGCCATTATGAATAGTAACACCCAATTTTTGAAATTTTAAACATTTTATCTTTAAAAATGGACTTCATTTTTGGATTTGGAATATCAAAATTATCATAGGGTGACTTTTTGATTCATTTCTGATAACTTTTATATATTGATGAATAGTGAAATTTACAAAATTTTAATTAAAAACAACTTTTTTTATCGAAATAATTAATAGTAATGAATTTTGAATTTGAGTGGTTTTAATGTATATTAAGAATATATTTTTACCATTAAATACAATGTTGGTCATTGGATGTAATTTCACATTTAACCCAGACATAAACAAGTGTCAATCTTTTGATAGTTATTATTTCTTAAAAACACGTTTTTTATATTGACATCGGGAATTAATTTTAAATTAATTTCTACCACTTCTGGTATTTGAATTTAGAAAAATTATTTCCCTATTTATAATCAAGAGTTCTGAATTGTGTAAATAGGTAAATTTTATTTATATATATTTTGAATAATTATTTCGGTAAATATTTTATTTACCACGGTTAAAGGGTAAATCTGGTAAATAAGGGTAAAAAATAATATTATAATAATAATAAATTACACTAAAATGTGTCCTAACGCTATTTGTTGATACATGTCCGACCATGGGCATCTTTGGGTCGATTTTGGGATCCCATGGATCCATTTGTAAGTGATAGGGACACTTTATATTAATTAAGTTAATGTAAATAAAAAAATGACTCAAGCATATATCTTTTTTCAAAACATTTTTACATAGGGTAATATATGATATATTTTAGACTATAAATATTAATTATAAATATAATAAGATTTTCTACATAATGGAAGTTTATTTATAATTTTTAGACATTTAATAATTAAATTTATTTTTGACACAATAATGATGCAATATTTTCCTTATTAATGAATGAATCAAATAATTAGTATTATAAATGTTAAAATAAATATAATTTGTAGGTTTTGATGACATAAAAGAATTATATTTGTTAATATAACATATTATTATAACATAAATGAGTTTTATTTTAATTAATAATATTTTTATTACTTTAACAAAAATAAATTATTAAATAGTGTCAAAATTGACATAAATGAGTTTTAAAAACAAATATTATATTATTAATTCATATTCTATTTCTAAAAATCAAAGGTTCGGCAAAAGGACTTTTATATGGATATTTTAATCATTAATGGACCACTTGGGGGTCACTTGGAAGTATATAGTAAATTTATTAACTATATAATATAAAAATAAAAAGTGACATGGTTAGTGTCAAACTAATTAAATTAGAGTTAAATATAAATGATAAGGTCAATATAGTGCCTCAAACCTATCTAAAATATATTCAATGAAAGGATTTAGATCCATACCCAATATAGACGTTTACTAATTTACTTTGGAACCGTTAGAAACCCAATATGAATTTATTATATATTAAAACTTTATGTGTTTTCTAAAGATCCACTCCTCCCCCTTATAAAAGGACACCACTTCTAACCAATTCTTCAAACCATAAAAGCCTTTTTATTCGGAAAAAATATAACCAAATACCCTCTTAATTATCCTCCCTTAATCCTAATTGGCCTTACTTTGGTCATAAATCCAACCTAAGGTTCCATTTTGATCAAATCAAATGGAAGAACCCGAAGAAGAGGTAATGTTTTCACCACCTTTTTCACGTTCCTTTGTTCTTGAACTTCTTCTTTCAATGTTGTTCCATTCTTAAATAATAACTATAGTATCATATATATACTGTGATGTTATTTTAAATCTGGTAAAACCATATTCAATATTATATCAATCCTTTTAATGACATGTCACCATAGGTGCATACGTACGGCCTACCGTCCGCATGTCGTGGTGTAATTTTTATTCAATACATTATTAATTTGATGGTTATAATAATGATGTGTAATTCATGTAAATAATATATATAACATGATAATTATTATTTATATATGATATATCATCCAATTATATATTATTTTAATATCAAAATAATGATATTGTTGATCGTTCGTACGTACAGACTACCGTCTCAACGAACGCGATAAGATTCATTCACCATCGTATCCATTCAGATGTAATTCTCATTTGATGATTAAAAATAATTTTTAAGGACTTTATATAATTCTCTATATGATTAAGATACAACCTACTCATAAAAAACAAAACTTATGTAACAAAACATATAAAAGAAAACGAGTAAGTTAACACCCGACACGACGATAATAATAAGATATTATTAAAAACAACATTGTCAAAAGATCATATGTAATATCATATTAATATATATGATCCTTTTATAATTAAATAACAATTATTTCACCATTATAAAGGAGGCTAACCTACCCTCGACTAAGGAAAAAGTACAAAGTAAGGGGTTTCTTATCTCACATTTAATTTCGTGAGATTTCCATTGTTCACCACTTATTTATTGCATGTGGTGTGTGTATTGCCCATTATTGTATTCATTTTGTAATATAAATTAATTTATGGATATTTAAATCATCATTGTATTATACTTATTTCATGGGTGTATGTTTATTAAGTTACCAAATCGATAAGGTAATTTGAAATTTCAGTTTCCACTCATTCTGCTTTACGCGTAATTCATTGATTAGTTTACTCCAAGATTATGTGTGGAATTACTATTCATTTGATTACGTCATAATTTCCACTCCACTTTTTGTGGATATAATTTTTGATACACATAATCAATCCATTGATAAATTATCATGTCATTGATATGAACTTGATAAGAGTAATTTTAACTCAATCTCCATTTCTTGTGTTAAATATCCAATTCATTGGTGTTGTTTTTACAAGAATATGTGTGGATGTCCTCTGATTGATTTACACAAAATATCAAATCATATTGAGTGTATTTATATTTTTCACAAATAATTATGTCGTTTATTTATCGTTAACCTAAGGATATGGTCTTTAAAAAATATTTCATCTCAATTTACATTCCATTGAGACTTCTTTGTTGTTATACGCCAATTCACTTCTATATGTTGTATATAATGTACAGTGACGTAGTATATCATGAATCCCTTTATTCTCATGATATTAAAAAGTTTTTATTACCTCAATTATTTGTATTCAAGTGTCTCTCTTTTTGTTAGGAACTCTAACTATAATATCATTTTAAATGTTTTAAAGATTTATTATTCCAAATATTTCTTATTAATTTCCAGGATTTAAAAAATTGTTTTAAGGATTTATTTATATGGACATTAATGTTTTCAAATCAAAATTACTTTTAAAAGTTTCAATGTAATAAGGGAAACTTTGATTCAAAAATATATTTTTAAATGGCTTCTTGACAAATAGTGTGACTTTTAAATGATTTCAAGAAAAAATGGGATATTTATCTCTAATAGTTTTGATGATTATTTTCATCTATGTAAATATCCTTCATTATTCTCAATTGAGGTTAATCTAATACAATACAATATTACATATTGTATCTAATGGGTTATGTTTGAATGTGTATGTGATATTTTTATGACATTCATGGATTTTGGTTAAAGTATTGACCTTTCATATGCTAGTTTTAATATGAATGTTTGTATTATGTTTCAATCTTTACATACGAGAAATTCATTGGACATAGTAAGTGACGGGTGGATCCCACTATAGTTCCTTGATGCATCGGTAGGTCTCATGAGACAAAATAGTGTCTTGGAATAAGGGCTTTAAAAAATATTATTTATAGTCTTGACACGAGGCCTTGACTATGTGGTTATGATAGTCTGGAATTATGCATTACATCATTTTAAAAGTGGTTATTGACATTGCATGTGATTATTTGACTAGAAGAATATCCATGTGAATAACTAAATGGAATATTTAATTTTATTTGAGCCATATTATGTTGAAGTTCATGTTTAAAAGGCTTTTTTAGTTAAACACTTCCTTAAATGTTTTTGTTTATTTATGAATGTTTCCGCTATATTGTTATCCTTAACGGGCATCTGATCTCACCTATTTCTATGTTTTATTTTCACCAGGACGTAAAGAAGTATTTTATGACTGACCTGTAGGGTTAGTCTAAGGGAATATGAGTGTGGAATATGGAGACTATGTTGTTTTAGTTTTTCACTAAATTATGTAATGTAAGAATTATGAATGTATCTAGTGTATCCAAGGCTACTAAACTAATCGGTCTTTCGAGACTTGATCTTTTGTGATCAAGCCAATATTATGTAACAATGCACCGACTCTAGTTAACTGGGCTCGGGGCGTTATAGTTGGTATCGGAGCTATAAACAAGTTTCAATATTTTGATAAAGACCGTATGATTTACACCCAAATATTTTGATACCAACTAGAGTTATTATTTAAATCACACATAAACAAGTGTCAATCTTTTGATAGTTATTATTTCTTAAAAACACGTTTTTTGTTTCGACAGTGGGAATTAATTTTAAATTAATTTCTGCCACTTATCTGTTTTGAATTTAGAAAAATAGATTCCATATTTAGAATCAAGAGGTCCAAATTGTGTAAATTTGTAACTTTAATTTTTAGACATTTTGAAAAATTATTTAGTTAAATATTTTATTTACAATGGTTAAATGGTGAATCCGGTAAATAAGGGAAAAAATTAATATTATAATAATAATAAATTACCCTAAAACCCATCTTAACCCTATTGGATGATACATGTCGTACTATAGGCATATTTGGGACGATTTTGGGACCCCATGGAGAAACTTCTAAGTGATAGGGACACTTTATATTAATTATGTTAAAGTAAATACAAAAAATGAGAAAAGCATATATATTTTAGAATAAAAATTTACATAGGATTATATGTGTTATATTTTAAACTATAAATATTATTTGGAAAAATAAAAATATTTCATATATAATGGTATTTTATTTATAATTTGTATACATTGAATAATTAAATTTATTTATGACACAATACTGATGCAGTATTTTCTTTTTTAATAAAAGAATCAAATAATTAATCTTATAAATGTTAAAATAAATATAATTTGAATGTTTTGATGACATCCAAAAATTTTATTGGTTAATATTTTATATTTATATTAATAAATTGAATTTTATTTGAATTAATAATGTTTTAATGACTTTAACAATAATCAATTATTAAATAGTGTCAAAATTGACATAAATGAGTTTTTAAAACAAATATTATATTATTAATTCATTTTATATTTCTAAAAATATAAGGATCCACCAAAGTACTTATATAATAATAGGTTTATAATTAATGTACCACTTTTTGGTCACTTGGATGTGTATAGTAGGTTTATTAACTATATAATATAAAAATACAAAGTGGCATGGTAAATATCAAACTAATTAACTAAGAGATAAATATAAATGATAAGGTTAATATAGTGACCCAAAACTATATAAAATCTATTGGATGAAAGGGTTTAGATCAATACCCACATTGTACATTTAATAATACACATTATAGCCATTAGAAACCGAATATTAATTTATTATAAATTAATACTTTAAGTTTTTACTAAAGAGCCCGTCCTCCCACTTATAAAAGGACACCAATTCTAACAAATTCTTCATACCTTCAAAGCCTTTTGGTTCTTCCAAACGCTATCCAAATACCCTCTAATCTATCCTCCCTTAATCCCAGAGGCCTTACATTAGTCATAAATCCAACCTAAGAATCCCTTTTGATCAAATCAAAAGGAAGAACCCGAAGAAGAGGTAATGTTTTCACCACCTTTTTTCAAGTTCCTTTCTTTTTCAACTACTTCTTTCTTTATTGTTCCATTATAAAATAATAACTCAATTATCTTTTATATAGTGTGATGTTATTATAAATATGGTACAACCATATTCATTATCATATCCATCCTTTGAAAGAAATTTCATCATATGTGCGTACATACGACCTACCGTATCCACGTCGTGGTGTAATTGTTATTCAATACATTAATATTTGGATGGGTATAATAATAATGTGTAATTCATGTAAAAAATAAAATTAACATGATAATTATTCTGTATATACGATATACCATCAAATTATATATTATTTTAATATCAAAAGAATGCTATTTTCGCTCGTGCGTACATACGGACTACCGTCTCCAGGAATGCGATGAGATTCATTCCCCATCATATCCATTCAAGTATAACTCTCATTTGATGATTAAAAATAATTTTTAAGGACTTGATATCATTATTTATATTAATAATATACAATCTACCCATAACAAACACGACTTATGTAACAAAACATACAAATGAAAACGAGTAAGTTAACACCCGAAATGACGACAATACTAAGATATTATTAACAAAACAATGTTAAAAGATCATATATGATATCATATTAATATATATGATCATTGTATAATTAAATAACAATTATTTCACCCTTATATTAGAGGCTATCCTACCCTTGAAAATGGAAAAAGTACAATGTAAGGGGTTTCTTATCTCACTTTTAATTTCGTGAGATTTATATTATTCCAAACTTTTTTATTGGATGTGGTGTGTGTACTGCCCATGATTGTCTTCATTGTGTAATATACTTTAATTTATAGATATTTACATCATCATTTTATTATCCTTATTTCATGGGTGTATGTTTCGTATGTTACCAAATCGATAAGTGAATTTGAAATTTCAGTTTCCACTCATTTGGCTTTACGCATAGTTCATTGATTATTTTACTCCAAGATTATGTGTGGAATCACTATTCATTTTCTTATGACATAATTTCCACTCCCCTTTTAGTGGATATACTTATTTATACACCTAATCACTCTATTGATAAATTCTCAAGTCAATGATATGAACTTGATAAGAGTAATTTTAACTCAATCTCCGTTTGTTGAGTTAAATATCCTATTCATTGGTGTTGTTTTTACAAGAATATGTGTGAATGTCATGTGATTGATTTACACTAAATATCCAATCATATTGAGTGTATTTAGATTTGTCACACATAATTATGTCGTTGATTTATCCTTAACCTAAGGATACAGTGTTTATAAGAGATTTCCTCTCAATTTACATTCTATTGAGACTTCTGTGTTGTTATACGCCAATTCACTTTTATATGGTGTATATAATGTACTTTTAAATAGTATATCATGAACACCTTTTTTCTCATTATATTACAATGTTTTGATTACCTCAATTATTTGTATTCAAGTGTCTCTCTTTTGGTTATGAACTCTAACTAAAATATCATTTTAAATGTTTTGAAGATTTATTATTCCAAATATTTCTCCTTAATGTCCATGTTGTAAAAATAGGTTTAAGGAATTATTTATATGGATATTAATTTTTTTAAATAAAAATTCCTTTTAAAAGAGTCAATGTGGTATGGGAAACTTTGATTCAAACATCCATTTTTAAATGGCATCTTGACAAATAGTGTGACTTTTAAATGATTTCAAGAAAAAACAGGATATTTCTCTCTAATAGTTTTGATGATTATTTTCATCTATGTAAATATCCTTAATTATACTTGATTGAGGTTAATATTATACAATAAAATCTTCCATATTGTATAGAATGAGATATGTTTGACTATGGATGTGATATTTTTATACCGTTCATGGTTTGTAGTTAATGTATTTACATTTCGTATGCAAGTTTTAATACAAATGTATGTATTATGTTTGATCATTTTCATATGAGGAATGAATTGGACTTAGTAAATGACGGGTGGAGCCCGATATAGCTCCTAGATGCATCAGTAGGTATCAAGAGACAAAATAGTGTCTTGTCAAAAGGCCTTGACAAAATATTATTTGTAGTCTTGGCATAAGGCCTTGACTATGTGGTTATGATATTCTGGAATTATGAATTCCATCATTATAAAAGTAGTTATTGACATTTCATGTGATTATTCGACTAGAATAATATCCATGTGAATAAGTAAACATAATTAGTTTATTTTATTTCTGCCATATTATGCATAAGTTTAAGTTTAAAAGGCTTTTGATTTAGTTAAAGATGCCTTAAATGTTTTTTCTTATTTATCATAGTTTCTGCTATATTGTTACCCTTATTGGGAATCTGAGCTCACCTCTTTCTATGATTTATTTTTTCCAGGATGTGAAGAAGTATTTTAAGACTGAATTTCAAGGTTAGTCTAAGGGAATATGAGTGTGGAATATGGAGACTATGTTGTTTTAGTTTTTAACTTTATGATGTAATGTAAGAATTGTGAATGAATCTAGTGTTTCCAAGGCTACTAAACTAATCGGTCTTTCAAGACATGAACTTTTGTGATCATGCCAATGTTATGTAATAATTCACCGACTCTGGGTAACTGGGCTCAGGGCATTACAGTTGGTATCATAGGATGTTTTGTACAAACCTTGGAAACTAGATTTAGATAATCTCTGATTAGAGAACATAACCCTAAGATAGACATTGAGAATTACAATAGATGAACATCCTATAATTTTGGTATTTTATTGATTTTGTGAGTTTTCCAAGAAATACATCCATGTTTGGATACGAGCAGGTAGAGTGTAACACCCGAGACTTTTATGTTATATAAATCATCAAAGGAATCTTTTTCTACACAACAATTTCTTGGCTTGCTTTACATGCAATCGCGACCTTCCTCGATAGCTTGCGTCGTACGCAATACCGAGTTTCACTAAACAACAATATGCTATTAAAACTAGCCGTTATGAATAGTAATAACCACTTTTTGAAATTTTATAAATTTTATTTTTCAAAATGGACTTCATTTTTGGACTCAGAATATCAAAATTAGCCTAGGGTGAAATTTTGGTATTTTTCTGAAAACTTTCAATTTTTGATGAATAGTGAAACCACTAAGTGGTAGGTTAAAAACTGAATTTTGCATAAAACTTAATTTTACCGCTTCTGTGAATGGAATTTCAAAAATCCGAGAGACACGGTTAATATCAAGGACTAAAATGTGGTTCAATGAGATGAAAATAATTTTTTGGTGAATAGTAACTTTTTACTTTTTTTACCGCGGTTAATAGTAAATAGGGTAACTAAGGGTAAATATGATATTAATATTACCCTAACACATGTCCTAATTCTATTGGACAAGTGTAATTCGACCAAAAACAAACTTAGGAATAAAATATGACCATTTAGGCCCACTTGGATTAGATTAGGACATTTATTATTAATTTATTTAAAGAAGGGTTAAAAGAGTTAGAATCAAAGTATATTTACTAAAACATTTTTAATATGGGGTTATACATAAGATAAATTCGATTGTAAATATTAATTAGAAAGCTAAAAAGATTTCCTACATGATGGTATTTTATTTGTAATTTTTAGACATCAAATAATTTAATTTATTTATGACACAAAGATGATGCAGTAATTATCTTGTTAACGAAATATTGACATAATTGATGTTATAAACACCAAAATAAATGTAATTTGAGACTTTTTATGAATTACACTAATTTTCTAGGTTACTATGATATATTAATGTTGATTTAATCAACTTGGATCGAACATTTAATTCTGTTATGACTTTCCCAAAAATCATATATCAAATAGTGTCAAAATTGACACAAAATAGTTTTTAAATCAAATATTATATTATTAATTGTTATTGTATTCCTAAAAATCTAAGGTTCGGACAAATGATTTAGATAAGGATATATATATTAATAATAAACAATTTTGGGTTCGTTTGGCATGTTATTGTAAGTGTATTAACCATATAGTGAAAGAAAACAAAAAGACATGATAAAAGTTAAATTATTTAACTTAGAGTTAAATCTAAATGATAAGGTTAAAATAATATCCTAAACTTGTCTAAATTCTATTGGTTGATAGGATTTCGACCCCTCCCCACCTTATCTTCGAAATAAGACCCTTTGGAACCATTATAAACCGATTTTGACTTTAATATAAAATAATATTTTGAGATATTCCTAAGGTGCCCCTCTCCTCCCTTATAAAAGGGCACCTCCTCCCACTCCTCCTCACACCAAATTGAGCACTCAAGCTCGGCCAACCCCTGCCATTTTCCCCTCTCCACTTCCCTAGAATAGTCCTAGAGGTCCTGGTCTTCTCCAAAGACCACTCTTAGTTCCCTAAGTGGAGGATTCAAAGAGGCGTTCCAAAGAAGAGGTAATATCCATTACCGATCTTTTCAATTTCTTTCGTCTTCAACTTCTTCTTATTTAGTTGTTTCATGATAAAGTAATAACATCAGTATTAATTACATACTGATATGTTATTATAAATATGAAACATCCCTAATTCACCTTCTATCCATCCTACGGAAAAATGAAATCACCGCGCGTGCGTACGTACGGAATACCGTCTCCACGCCGTGGTGTAATCTATTTTCCACCATCACCTTACAAGGATGGGTATAATGGTGTAATGAGTAACTATATATGATTATTATTAAGTAATATTGATACTGAAATAATATATATATATATACTCCAATACAATTCCACGATCATAGGAACGATATCATCACTCGTGCGTACGTACGGAATACCGTCTCTACGATGTGATGCGACTCGTTCTACATGATCTTCATTTCATAATGATTGTATAAATGAATTGAATGAATGAATATGGTATATAATACACTAATACCATTCTGGAAATTAATTATCTATAACCTAAAGATAAGAATAAGAATTTATTCGACAAAACACGCATAAGAACAAAAAGTTATAAAGACCCGAGTAACAAGTAACAATGAAATATTACTAACAAGAAGCTAATAATATGACCATATATGATCTCATATCAATATGTATGATTCTGGAATAAGTCAATAACATTATTTAAACCATTATACAGGAGCTTCGGACACGAACAAAGCAAATCGGACCTAAGGTAAGGGAAATATCACAATCTCATTTTTATCTGAGATTGTTTATTCGTAAGTATTTACTGGGGTGTATTTTATCATCCACATCCATGTTCCCTCAATATGTAATATTGTTTCCATCCACTTGAAATAGTTTAAATCCAATTTTACCCTTAGGTGAGTTTTTAGTAAAGAATATGAAAGGAATCTTTTGTCGTTTTTCCGTACGAGGTACTTTTTGACTTTTCCGACAAAAGTACGAAGAATGTTTTTTTTAACTTATACGGCATGAATGGATTTTTAAAACATTACTTCAAAGAAGCTTCCTTTACAAGTTTTCAAGTTTATTTTTAATCAACTTCTTTTATTTTAAAGTTGTATGACATGTTATGAAAGGAAAAATGTTTTTGAAGAAGAAAGGATATTTTCCTCAAGAATTCAATTCAAGTGTTTTATCAAAATTATTTTCCATCTAAGATAATAAAGGGTTCTGTTTCTATCCATATTTTTACATTGGTTTGACTATGTTGTGATGGAATTATGTTTATGAATTCCTTTATCATATATGAATTGATTTATGATGTCATGATGTTTCAAGAATCCCATTTTTGTTATATGTGTTATGCGATGATGTATGTTTTATGATTATGTGGCACACATAATAAAGGATTCATTATAAGATGGGTGGGACCTATATCTCCCTCCAATGCATTGGGTAATGATTTTATATCTCATGAGATAGACATGGCTGGAACGGAAGGTTATTTCGGTTCAGTGATACAGGACTGAAACGAGGAGTGAACTCGGTTCAGAAAGGGACTTTGTCCACTAAGATAGTCTTGGCAATGAGTCATGACTAACAAGAAATGATTTTCCATGATTATGTGTGCATGCCACAAAGATTCAAGTTTTATGTTATGATTATGGGGATCTCATTTTCACTTCTATGATTTATTTCATGTTAAGATATTATGATCTCTTTTGCAGGTTTTGATTTTCATAAAGATATGATATGATTTTTATTTCCTTTATTTTCCCTTGCTGAGCATTTGAGCTCACCCTTTTATGCTTTCTTTTCCCCAGGTCAGGAAGATGGATATTAAGTAGAATATGCTAAAAGGGACCCTAGATATGATGAAATAAATGCGAGACACTGTAGAATATTTATGAACCAGTTGTTTATGTTTCCCAGTTTCTAAAGACACTATACCTATACGGTCCTTTGTGGTTTTGTCATATGTTGTAATAAGAGTGCTTCAATTTTGAAGTATTAACAATGTATGTAAAGTGTGGGTCGTTATAGTTGGTATCAGAGGAAAGGTATAGTCAACCTTTGGAAACTAGGATGTGAAAGCCTTAGTAAGAACCCTAAGGATAAGTCTAAGCATAGAACACAATCTTAGTGTTTTAGAAATGGCCTTGAATAACCTAGGATAAGACCTTAAGCATGAAAATTTTACTCTTGAATTATGTGGTTTCCTATTATAATTAGTGTTGCTCACACTATTCTTCTTGGTTTTAGTCAATGGCTGGAACCCGAAGGAACCGTGTTAATGCGGAATGCGATGGGCAATGCAATGATTGTCCCCCTGAGCAACCAAACGATATGGGAGCTGGAATGCAAAATCTTGTAGCCATGCTCACACAACTTTCTCAAGCTATGAATCATGCAGGATTACCAAACGAACAAAGGAGGGAGCAACATTCTGTTGAATCCTTCATGAGGCAGCGTCCACCATCTTTCAGCGGGTCTACTGATCCATTAGTTGCTGAACAATGGATTAGTACTACTGAAAAGATATTTTCAGTTCTTCAATGTTCTGAGCATGATAAAGTCATCCTAGCAGTGTATCGTTTGGAAGGAGATGCGGATCAATGGTGGAATCTTGTTAAGAATACGAGGCAAAGGGATGAAATTGAGTCTATGGAATGGGACGAGTTCAAGAACTTATTTTTCAATAAGTACTTCCCTCGTATTCTCCGAACAAAGATGGAGAAAGAGTTCCTTGAACTGAAGCAAAGGGATGATGAATCTGTTAGTACCTATGAAGCAAATTTTACAAGACTTGCAAGGTACGCTTCTGGTATTATTATCCAACCTGAGAGTAAGATCGATAGATTCTTTAGTGGCCTAAAACCAAGTCTTCGAAGGGCGTTAGCCATAAGGGACTTCAATAGCTACGAAGAAATCGTTCGATGTGCTCTCAAAGTCGAGATGGAGATTGGAGTAACCCATCAGTCACATGGGTTTGATAAGAAGAGGAAGATGGAATTCAAAGAAAAATCTAAAGAGCACACGGAAAAGAAGATGAACTTTCCCTTATGCTCAAAGTGTGGAAAGAAACATGGAGGGAGTTGTCTTAAAGGGACAAGTAAATGTTTTAAATGTGGAAAGGAAGGTCATCGGGCATTTGAATGCCGTGATAATGGGAAGAAGATGTCTAATGATGCAAACAAAGGAAGGGATACACAGAATGAACCTGCTACACTTCAATGTTTCAAGTGCAAGGAGATGGGGCATTATGCCAATCAATGCCCAAATCCAAGGGTTGATGATGATGGTCGACGTCAACAAACTCTTAAGGCTAAAGACAAAGGAAAGTCACATGCAATTTCTATCAGCGATGTGGAGTACGATAACGATGTGGTGAAAGGTACACTTACCATCCACTCTAAAGTAGCAAATGTTTTATTTGATTCTGGATCCACCCACTCTTTTATTTCTGAAAAATTTTCTAAGGGTATCACCGTATTACCTCAACAATTAGATGTTGAGTTAGCTGTGACAACACCTAATGGCACATCAATCGCATCAGAAGTTTATAATTCTTCTCCGATCGAAGTTTGTGGGAAAGTGCTTCCTGCAAATCTTGTGATCCTTCCTTTAGTGGAATTTGATGTGATTCTTGGCATGGATTGGCTTTCTCTACATGGAGCTCATATCAATTGCCAAAGAAGGGAAGTCACATTTCATATTCCAGATCAACCTACGATCGTCTATCAATGCAAGGATGAACATAACCTTCCAGTGGAAATTTCTTCCATCTTATGGGTATTGATTCCACTAAATGAAGGTTATTTATCTCAAATGGTTGGTGAGAAACTCACGATTAAGAATATGCCCATTGTACGGGAGTTTGATGATGTCTTCCCGGAGGAATTGCCGGGTCTTCCACCAAATCGTGAAGTTGAGTTTTCAATAGAACTCGTACCGGGTGCTTTGCCTATTTCAAAGACACCTTATAGAATGGCCCCAATTGAGTTGCAGGAATTGAAGAAGCAACTCCAAGAGAATCTTGATAAGGGATTCATACGCCCTAGTGCGTCACCTTGGGGAGCACCTGTTCTATTTGTTAAGAAGAAAGATGGATCAATGAGACTCTGCATTGATTATCGAGAACTTAACAAGATCACTATCAAGAACAAATATCCTCTCCCACGCATTGATGACTTATTTGACCAACTACGTGGAGCTCAATACTTTTCCAAGATTGATCATCGTTCAGGGTATCATCAATTAAGGGTCAAAAGGGAGGATATACCAAAGACGGCTTTCCGTACAAGGTATGGACACTATGAATTTATAGTGATGCCATTTGGTCTTACTAATGCCCCTGCTATCTTCATGGATCTAATGAATAGAGTCTTTGGAGACTATCTTGATCAATTTGTGGTAGACTTTATAGACGATATTCTTGTCTATTCAAAGAGCACGGAAGAGCATGAAGATCACTTGAGAATTATATTAAAGACCCTGAGAAAAGAGAAGCTTTATGCCAAATTTACCAAGTGTGAATTTTGGCTTCAAAAAGTTGCATTTTTGGGTCATATAATCTCAAAAGAGGGGATATCTGTGGATCCAGCAAAAACAGAGGTTATCGAAAGATGGTCAAGACCAACAACAGTAACTGAGATCCGAAGTTTTCTTGGTTTGGTTGGATATTATCGACGTTTTGTAAAAGATTTTTCACAGTTATCTAATCCAATCACCAAGTTGACTCGGAAAGGAGTTAAGTTTGTTTGGACAGAGGAATGTGAAGAGAATTTCAAGGAGTTGAAAAGAAGGTTATCCAGTGCACCTGTGCTCACACTGCCTTGTAGTGGAGAAAGGTTTGTGATCTACAGTGATGCATCCAAGAAGGGATTGGGGTGTGTTCTTATGCAAAATGATATGGTGATAGCTTATGCCTCACGACAGTTGAAAATCCATGAGCAAAATTACCCAACACATGATTTGGAGTTGGCTGCGGTAATCTTTGCATTAAAGATTTGGAGGCATTACCTTTATGGTGAAAGGTGTGATATTTATACTGATCATAAAAGTTTAATGTATATTTTCACACAAAAGGAGTTGAATATGCGCCAAAGAAGATGGTTGGAGCTGATTAAGGATTATGACTGCTCAATCCATTACCACCCTGGGAAAGCAAACAAGGTGGCAGATGCATTAAGTCGACAAGACCATGCTAGTTTATCCATGATGAGGATCACAAAAGATCCAATATTTATGGATTTACAAAGGATGGATCTTGGAATTATAATGGAAGGGGAAAAATCTTATCTTTCTCAAATGAATGTTCAACCATCTATACATGTGAAGATTAAAGAGGCACAGAAAGAAGATGTCGAGTTACAAAAGAAGGTGAGAAATGTTCCTGAATTCAACCTTGATTGTGATGGGATAATAAAGTTCAGGAATCGGGTTTGTGTTCCTCCCATCCCCGAATTAAAGAAAGAGCTGCTGGATGAGGCTCATAGTTCTTCATTCTCTATTCATCCTGGAAGCACGAAGATGTACAGGGACCTGAAAGAGTACTTCTGGTGGGATGGCATGAAAAGAGATGTTGCTGAATATGTCTCTCGATGCTTGGTTTGTCAACAAGTTAAAGCTGAGAGACAGAAGTCTAAGGGGATGTTACAACCATTACCCATACCCGAATGGAAATGGGAAAACATCACTATGGACTTTGTCACAGGACTTCCTAAAACATCCAAAGGCAATAATGCTATCTGGGTCATAGTTGATCGTCTTACAAAGTCCGCACACTTCATTGCTATTAGAGAGGATTTCTCTCTAGATCAGCTTGCCAGGATATATGTAAAGGAAGTGGTAAGATTGCATGGAGTACCACTTTCTATTATATCTGATCGAGATCCGAGATTTACCTCGAAGTTCTGGCGAAGTCTTCAGCATACTCTGGATACAGAGTTGAGTTTCAGCACTGCTTATCATCCCCAGACAGACGGTCAGTCTGAGAGAACAATTCAAACCCTAGAAGATATGTTGAGAGCTTGCTCTATGGATTTCAAAGGAGGTTGGGATCAACACCTACCTTTGGTGGAATTTTCTTATAATAATAGCTTTCACTCCAGTATTCAGATGGCTCCTTATGAAGCTCTCTATGGAAAGAAATGCAGGACTCCAACTTGCTGGGATGAAGTTGGGGAAAGAAATCTATTAGGACCTGATCTCGTTGATGAAATGGAAGAAAAAGTCAGATCTATTCAACAACACATAAGAGCAGCTCAGAGTCGACAGAAAAGTTATGCCGACAACCGAAGAAAAGACCTAGAGTTTGAAGTGGGCGATAAAGTGTTCTTACGAATATCTCCCTGGAAGAGGGTTATGAGATTTGGAAAGAAGGGGAAGTTGAGCCCTAGATATATCGGTCCTTTTGAAATACTGGATCGTGTTGGGAAGGTAGCTTACCGATTGGCGCTTCCACCGAATCTCTCTCAAGTTCACGATGTGTTCCATGTATCTCTCCTGAGAAAGTACATACCAGATCCTTCACATGTACTCAGCTCAGAAGTTGTACCACTGGAGCAAGATTTTTCTTATGAAGAACAGCCGATAGAGATTCTGGATCGTAGCGAAAAAGTCCTACGAAACAAGACCACTCGCTTGGTGAAAGTTTTATGGAGAAACCACCAACTTGAAGAAGCTACATGGGAGCTTGAGGATATGATGAGGGAGAAGTATCCTCATTTTTTTGTTGCAAAGTGAAGAATTTCGAGGGCGAAATTCTTTTTAAGGGGGGTAGAATGTAACACCCGAGACTTTTATGTTATATAAATCATCAAAGGAATCTTTTTCTACACAACACTTTCTTGGCTTGCTTTACACACAATCGCGACCTTCCTCGATAGCTTGCGTCGTACGCAATACCGAGTTTCACTAAACAACAATATGCTATTAAAACTAGCCGTTATGAATAGTAATAACCACTTTTTGAAATTTTATAAATTTTATTTTTCAAAATGGACTTCATTTTTGGACTCAGAATATCAAAATTAGCCTAGGGTGAAATTTTGGTATTTTTCTGAAAACTTTCAATTTTTGATGAATAGTGAAACCACTAAGTGGTAGGTTAAAAACTGAATTTTGCATAAAACTTAATTTTACCGCTTCTGTGAATGGAATTTCAAAAATCCGAGAGACACGGTTAATATCAAGGACTAAAATGTGGTTCAATGAGATGAAAATAATTTTTTGGTGAATAGTAACTTTTTACTTTTTTTACCGCGGTTAATAGTAAATAGGGTAACTAAGGGTAAATATGATATTAATATTACCCTAACACATGTCCTAATTCTATTGGACAAGTGTAATTCGACCAAAAACAAACTTAGGAATAAAATATGACCATTTAGGCCCACTTGGATTAGATTAGGACATTTATTATTAATTTATTTAAAGAAGGGTTAAAAGAGTTAAAATCAAAGTATATTTACTAAAACATTTTTAATATGGGGTTATACATAAGATAAATTCGATTGTAAATATTAATTAGAAAGCTAAAAAGATTTCCTACATGATGGTATTTTATTTGTAATTTTTAGACATCAAATAATTTAATTTATTTATGACACAAAGATGATGCAGTAATTATCTTGTTAACGAAATATTGACATAATTGATGTTATAAACACCAAAATAAATGTAATTTGAGACTTTTTATGAATTACACTAATTTTATAGGTTACTATGATATATTAATGTTGATTTAATCAACTTGGTTCGAACATTTAATTCTGTTATGACTTTCCCAAAAATCATATATCAAATAGTGTCAAAATTGACACAAAATAGTTTTTAAATCAAATATTATATTATTAATTGTTATTGTATTCCTAAAAATCTAAGGTTCGTCCAAATGATTTAGATAAGGATATATATATTAATAATAAACAATTTTGGGTTCGTTTGGCATGTTATTGTAAGTGTATTAACCATATAGTGAAAGAAAACAAAAAGACATGATAAAAGTTAAATTATTTAACTTAGAGTTAAATCTAAATGATAAGGTTAAAATAATATCCTAAACTTGTCTAAATTCTATTTGTTGATAGGATTTCGACCCCTCCCCACCTTATCTTCGAAATAAGACCCTTTGGAACCATTATAAACCGATTTTGACTTTAATATAAAATAATATTTTGAGATATTCCTAAGGTGCCCCTCTCCTCCCTTATAAAAGGGCACCTCCTCCCCCTCCTCCTCACACCAAATTGAGCACTCAAGCTCGGCCAACCCCTGCCATTTTACCCTCTCCACTTCCCTAGAATAGTCCTAGAGGTCCTGGTCTTCTCCAAAGACCACTCTTAGTTCCCTAAGTGGAGGATTCAAAGAGGCGTTCCAAAGAAGAGGTAATATCCATTACCGATCTTTTCAATTTCTTTCGTCTTCAACTTCTTCTTATTTAGTTTTTTCATGATAAAGTAATAACATCAGTATTACTTACATACTGATATGTTATTATAAATATGAAACATCCCTAATTCACCTTCTATCCATCCTACGGAAAAATGAAATCACCGCGCGTGCGTACGTACGGAATACCGTCTCCACGCCGTGGTGTAATCTATTTTCCACCATCACCTTACAAGGATGGGTATAATGGTGTAATGAGTAACTATATATGATTATTATTAAGTAATATTGATACTGAAATAATATATATATATACTCCAATACAATTCCACGATCATAGGAACGATATCATCACTCGTGCGTACGTACGGAATACCGTCTCCACGATGTGATGCGACTCGTTCTACATGATCTTCATTTCATAATGATTGTATAAATGAATTGAATGAATGAATATGGTATATAATACACTAATACCATTCTGGAAATGAATTATCTATAACCTAAAGAAAAGAATAAGAATTTATTCGACAAAACACGCATAAGAACAAAAAGTTATAAAGACCCGAGTAACAAGTAACAATGAAATATTACTAACAAGAAGCTAATAATATGACCATATATGATCTCATATAAATATGTATGATTCTGGAATAAGTCAATAACATTATTTAAACCATTATACAGGAGCTTTGGACACGAACAAAACAAATCGGACCTAAGGTAAGGGAAATATCACAATCTCATTTTTATCTGAGATTGTTTATTCGTAAGTATTTACTGGGGTGTATTTTATCATCCACATCCATGTTCCCTCAATATGTAATATTGTTTCCATCCACTTGAAATAGTTTAAATCCAATTTTACCCTTAGGTGAGTTTTTAGTAAAGAATATGAAAGGAATCTTTTGTCGTTTTTCCGTACGAGGTACTTTTTGACTTTTCCGACAAAAGTACGAAGAATGTTTTTTTTAACTTATACGGCATGAATGGATTTTTAAAACATTACTTCAAAGAAGCTTCCTTTACAAGTTTTCAAGTTTATTTTTAATCAACTTCTTTTATTTTAAAGTTGTATGACATGTTATGAAAGGAAAAATGTTTTTGAAGAAGAAAGGATATTTTCCTCAAGAATTCAATTCAAGTGTTTTATCAAAATTATTTTCCATCTAAGATAATAAAGGGTTCTGTTTCTATCCATATTTTTACATTGGTTTGACTATGTTGTGATGGAATTATGTTTATGAATTCCTTTATCATATATGAATTGATTTATGATGTCATGATGTTTCAAGAATCCCATTTTTATTATATGTGTTATGCGATGATGTATGTTTTATGATTATGTGGCACACATAAGAAAGGATTCATTATAAGATGGGTGGGACCTATATCTCCCTCCAATGCATTGGGTAATGATTTTATATCTCATGAGATAGACATGGCTGGAACGGAAGGTTATTTCGGTTCAGTGATACAGGACTGAAACGAGGAGTGAACTCGGTTCAGAAAGGGACTTTGTCCACTAAGATAGTCTTGGCAATGAGTCATGACTAACAAGAAATGATTTTCCATGATTATGTGTGCATGCCACAAAGATTCAAGTTTTATGTTATGATTATGGGGATCTCATTTTCACTTCTATGATTTATTTCATGTTAAGATATTATGATCTCTTTTGCAGGTTTTGATTTTCATAAAGATATGATATGATTTTTATTTCCTTTATTTGCCCTTGCTGAGCATTTGAGCTCACCCTTTTATGCTTTCTTTTCCCCAGGTCAGGAAGATGGATATTAAGTAGAATATGCTAAAAGGGACCCTAGATATGATAAAATAAATGGGAGACACTGTAGAAGATTTATGAACCAGTTGTTTATGTTTCCCAGTTTCTAAAGACACTATACCTATACGGTCCTTTGTGGTTTTGTCATATGTTGTAATAAGAGTGCTTCAATTTTGAAGTATTAACAATGTATGTAAAGTGTGGGTCGTTATATAGAGGCAGCTCTGTCATAGATATACCTAGGGGTAAAACCTGAAAACACCGCATTGATCTAGACTCGAATGGGAACTGGTGCTCGACAATGGTCATAACTATACTCTTGGTTATGACACTATCAGGTGATATGCTTAAGATAATTTATATTTTCTTTACAAAATGATTTGAATTTTTTTAATATAAAATGAAAAAAAATGAACTTGGTTAATTCTAAGGTGTTTCAAATTGAGAATATGTTGTCATGATATTCTCTAAATGGTTTTATGACTACTGTTACTAACACAATGATTTCTGGTTTTAGTGAATGGTTGGAGTCCACAGAATTCATAATAACTTTGAGAATGATGTATAAGATGGAAAGGGTGGTGGAAATTAGCCAATAAATGGAATGTTGATAGGCGTAAAAGATATCTTGTTCATTCCAAATCAGTTTTCCAAGAATATAATCAACAACATATATATTAACCAACTCTCGGACACAATAAAGAAGCGAAAAGCGATGAATGATAAGTGGTCCAGCAGTGGAGACCATAGAGAAAAGAATCCTAAATTTCCATCATGCAGGAAATGTGGAAGGAGACACCTAGGAAAGTGCCTCAACGGAACAAAGAAATGATTTACGTGTGGGAAAGAAGGACATAAAGTAAATTATTGATGAGGAAAAATGAAGACTACTTTGGACGAAAATAAAAATGGTCCCAAGAATCCATTTAAAGTCATTTTCTATAAATGTAGGGGACCTAGACATTACCCTAGTGAATGCCCAATTCTAAATGATATTTTCATGGTCAAAGAAGAAGCTATGTGGAAATAAATAGTTAGAGAAATGTTTAAAAGTATTATTGCACCTTGTTGAGGGGATTACTTTGAAATAATTATCTCTTATATTTGTAACCCCATATTTTTCCATGTGAGAATTATATTTGAGGAAGTATTATCTTTTCCCTTGTGGATATAGTTATAAATAACCATTTAGTTTAATAAGATCATTAAGTCTGAGGCAATTACATGTTATTATATTTTGGGATGAAAATTCAAGGTATGAGATAACATTTCTTGTTAAAATTATGTTATGGTTATTTTGAGGAATTTATCTCATTTTTATAATGTTATAAAATATTGTTTTTGAAAAAGGACAACACACAGACCATGTGACAACCCGTTGCGTCAGAAAATGTTGTGGGAATCGAACCCACAACCAAAGTGTGATTGGGATTTATTGCCTACCACTGGACTACATGAAGTCCCTGGTTATTATGACTACTTATTTTTATTTAAATGATTTTATTGACCAATAAAAAGTTGATTTTGATTCTTATGTCTTATCAAATGAATACCCTTAGTATAGGAAAATGATTTGGTGATTAAGTGATAAAAGTTATTTTGGAAAATGTCCACTTTGTTGGGAACACTATATGATCAAGGAAAATAGAATAATATAGGGATTCAATTGTGGAGTAATAGTGGATTTTTATCTATTTTTTTATTGTGGATTTATATTGATTTGGGTTATTTATGAAAATTATTAATCTATAATAATGTGTATGTGATTAAGTTAATTAATATTAAGTATGTGAATTTAAGGGTAGTTTATGTCATTTGGAGATACAATTTAACATGAAAGACTACATGTCCAAATTCTTCTATGTTTTGGTTTTCAATATTAGTTTGGATTATATTGAAGGATTTTAAGGACAATTGTTTAATTAATGGTATTTATTTAACATTGGGGTATTGTTGGTTTAATTTTAGAAATTAATATTAGTGTGTCTTTCTCTATAGGAATATCCTTTTGGGGAATAATTAGATCTTGTACTAACCATTTTGGTTTTGATTAATCTCTAAAGGCATGGTAAATATATAGTTTATCCTTCATGTGATTCTATAGAATTTTATTGTAGCTCTTCCAGTGTGACCAAGTCTTCATGTATACTCATCGTTTAAAAAAATGGGTTAGTAGTAGAAATTTATTAAATAATGTAACTCTACTTAAAAATTAAGTATATCTGTCAATGTCTATAGTAATTAATTACTCATATTTGTGTAATGTAACATAAAACAAAAACAAATGTTGTTCGTTTACTTTTCCTACTGGGAAACTAATGACCACTTGTCCCATCACAAGTTCGTGGTTTTCTTGTTGATAACTTTCTCCTTATCATGTTTTATTTTCCTCTCTATCAGAACATGACACTTAGTTTATCATCCATATCCATGTTTTTCTACATTGAATCCTAGTATAGGTTATCTTAGGTGACCTTTTTACTTCTCTTTATTTATTTTAAAAGTGATAGTTTTATTGACTATTTTTCCGATGTGGGACTTTCCTTTATATTCCCAAGCCCAATTTAAAAAATTATGAGGATGAAATTTATTGAATGAAGGGATAATGTAACACCCCAAGCTTCCACGGTACAATTCTCTTTTAATAATACAGTAGCGTGTATTGTATGCAACTTTGAGTTCTAACACACCACAACCAATCAAACTAGTCGTTAAGAATTGTAATACCCAATTCTAGAAATTTTATACATTTTATCATTCGAAATGGAATTATTTTATAGATTCTTAATATCGAAATTATCTTAGGGTGATTTTTTGATAAATTTCTAATAACTTTCATATTTTGATGAATAGTGAAAATTACTAAATTTTAATTAAAAACAACCTTTTTAATCAAAATAATTAATAGTGATAAATTAGAATTTGAGCGGTTTTAAATTATATTTAGAATATATTTTTACCATTTAAAACAATTTTGGTCATTGGATGTAATTTCACGTTTAAACCGGGTATAAACAAGTGTCAATCTTTTGATAGTTATTATTTCATAAAAACAAGCTTTTTGTTTTGACAGTAAGAATTAATTGTAAATTAATTTCTACAACTTCTGTGTTATGAAATTAGAAAAATTGATTTCATATTTAGAATTAGGAAGTCCAACTTGTGTAAATAGTTATCTTTTAATTTTATTCATTTTGATTAAATGCTTCGGTAAATATTTTATTTACCATGGTTAAAGGGTAAATCCGGTAAATAAGGGTAAAAAAATATAATAATAATAATAAATTACCCTAAAAGGTGTTCTAACCCTATTTTATGATACATGTTCGACCATGGGAATATTTGGGTCGATTGTGGGACCCCATGGAGGCACTTGTAAGTTATAGAAACACTTTATAATAATTAAGTTAAATTAAATATAAAAATGAAAAAAGGATTTATCTTTTAGAAAAAAAATTTTTATATAGGATTATATAAGTTATATTTTAGACTATAATTATTCAATAGAAATATAAAAAAAATTCCTAAATAATTTTATTTTATTTATAATTTTTAGACATTGAATAATTAAACTTATTTATGAGACAATAATGATGTAGTATTTTCCTTATTAATGGATGAATCAAATAATTAGTATTATAAACGTTAAAATAAATATAATTTGAATGTTTTGATGACATACAATAATTTTTTGGTTAATATTACATATTATTATTACATAAGTAAATTTTATTCTAATTAATAATGTTGTTATGACTTTAACAAAAATCAATTATTAAATAGTGTCCAAATTGACAAAAATGAGTTTTTAAAACAAATATTAGATAATTAATTCATATTATATTTATAAAAACCTATGGTTCGTCAAAAATACTAATATAATGATATTTTTCTCATTAATGGACCACTTGGTGGTCTCTTTTAATTATATGGTATGTTTATTAACTATATAATATAAAAATACAAAGTGACATGGTTAATTTCAGACTAATTAAATAAGAGTTAAATATAAATGATAAGGTTAATTTAGTGAACCAAACCTATCAAAAATCTATCGAATGAAAGGATTGAAACCCCCCTCCACCTTATACTTTGAATAATATACTTTTGATCCATTAAAAACCGAATGTGAATTTATTTTAAATTAGTACTTTAAGTTTTTCCTTAAAATCCCCTCCTCCCCTTTATAAAAGGACACCACTTCTAACCAATTATTGATACCTTAAAATACTTTAGGTTCAGCCTAACTCTACCCAAATACCCATTCAACTACCCTCCCTTAATCCTAACGGTCTTTATTTAGTCATAAATACAACCTAATGATCCATTTTGATCAAATCAAAAGGAAGAACCCGAAGAAAAGGTAATGTTTTCACCAACTTTTTTCAAGTTCCTTTCTTCTTCAACTTCTTCATTCTATGTTGTTACATTCTAAAATAATAACTCCAGTATCTTCTATATACTGTGATGTTTTTATTAATATGGTACCACCATATTCATAATTCAATACATCCTTTGAATGACATGTCACCATACGTGTGTACGTATAGCCTACCGTCTCCACGTCGTGGTGTAATTTTTATTCAATGCATTGTTATTTGGATAGGTGTAATAATGATGTGTAATTCATATAAATAATAAATATAACATGATAATTATTCTATATATATGATATACCATCCAATTATATATTATTTTAATATCAAAAGATTGATATTGTCGCTCGTGCGTACATACAGACTACCGTCTCAACGAACACGATGAGATTCATTCCCCATCGTTTCCATTCAAGTATAATTCTCATTTGATGATTAAAAATAATGTTTTATGACTTTATATCATTATGTATATGAATAATATACAACCTACCCCTAAAAACACAACTTATATAACAAAACATAAAAAATAAAATGAGTAAGTTAACACCAGAAATGATGATAATACTAAGATGTTATTAACAAAACAATGTTAAAGGATCATATATGATATAATATTAATATATATGATCCTTGTATAATTAAATAACCAATATTTCACCATTATAAATGATTCCAACCTACCCTCTACCAATGAAAAAGTACAATGTAAGGGGTTTCTTATCTCACTTTTTATTTCATGAGATTTCCATTGTTCACCACTTATTTATTGCATGTGGTGTGTGTACTGCCCATGATTGTATTCATTGTGTAATATAATTTAATTTATGTATATTTAAATCATCATTGTATTATCCTTATTTCATGTTTGTATGTTTGTTATGTTACCAAATCCATAAGGGATTTTGAAATTTCAGTTTCCACTCCTTCTGCTTTACGCATACTTCATCCATTATTTTACTCCAAGATTATGTATGGAATCACTATTCATTTGATTATTTCATAATTTAAACTATCCTTTTTGTGGATATACTTTTTGATACACATAATCACTAGATTGATAAATTATCAAGTCATTGATATGAACTTGATAAGAGTAATTTTAACTCAATCTCTATTTTTTGACTTAAATATCCAATTCATTTGTGTTGTTTTTACAAGAATATGTGTGCATGTCCTCTGATTGAATTACACAGAATATTCAATCATATTGAGTGTATTTATATTTTTCACACATTATTATGTCGTTGATATATCCTTAACCTAAGGAAACGATCTTTATAAGATATTTCATCTCAATTTAAATTCCATTGAGACTTCATTGTTATTATACACCAATTCACTTTTATTTGTGGTATATAATGTAATTTGACAAAGTATATCATGAATCCCATTATTCTCATGATACTACAATGTTTTTATTACCTCAATTGTTTTTATTCAAGTATCTATATTTTGGTTCAGAACTCTAACTAAAATATCCTTTTAAATGTTTTAAAGATATATTATTCCAAATATTTATCATTAATGTCCATGTTTTAGAAAGAGTTTTAAGGATTTATTTATATGGACATTTAATTTTTCAAATAAAAATTCCATTAAAAAGTTTTGATGTGGTATGGGAATCTTTTATTCAAAAATTTATTTTTAAATGGCTTCGTGACAAATAGTGTGACTTTTAAATGATTTCATGAAAAATGAGATATTTCTCTCTAATAGTTTTGACGATTATTTTCAGCTATGTCAATATCCATCATTTTTCTTGATTGAGGTTAATATGATAAAATACAGTCTTTTATATTGTATCGAATGAGTTATGTTTTACAGTGTATGTGATATTTTTTATACCATTCATGGATTGTAGTTAATGTATTGACATTTTGTATGCTAGTTTTAATACGAATGTTTGTATTATGATTCAAACTTTTCATATGAGGAATGAATTGAAATTAGTAAGTGATGGGTGGAGCCCGCTATATCTCCTCGATGCATCAGTTGGTCTCATGATACAAACTAGTGTCTTGGAACAAGTCCTTGACAAAATATTATTTGCAGTCTTGGCACGAGGCCTTGACTATGTGGTTATGATAGTCTGGAATTATGTATTCCATCATTATGAATGTGGTTATTGACATTGCATTTGATTATTTGACTAGTAGAATATCATTGTGAATAAGTAAATAGCATTATTTCATTTTAGTTCTGCCATATTATGTTGAAGTTCATGTTTAAAAGGCTTTGGTTTAGTTAAACATTGACTTAAATGTTTTTGATTATTTATTAAAGTTTCTACTATATTGTTATCCTTAATGGGCATCTATGCTCAACAATTTCTATGTTTTATTTTTCCCAGGATTTGAATAATTATAAAAGAACCAGACATAAATCAATGACATAAACAAGTGACAATATTTTTATAGTTATTATTTCTTAAAAACATGACATAAACAAGTGTCAATATATTAGAAAACGATAGAATGATTTCTTTATAAACGTCTTATAAAAAGTCAAACAAGGGTATAAATGATATTAACCCATAGTTTGTAAATTAGTAAGAATGATTTGAAATACATTTCTAAGAACCATGGATGTGGTTGATAAAGAGGTTCTAGTAGATAATTACGTATAAACAACCATAGATAATGCAGAGATTGTGAAATAAACTCATACCTTGTACTTTTCATTGGTCGAGGGTTGTTTAACCTCCTGTATAATAGTTAAATCATTGTTATTAAATTATAAAATAATCATATACATAAATATGATATCATATATGATATTTTAATATTGCGTTGTTAATAATATTTTAGTATTATAGTCGTTTCGGGTGTTCAGTTACTCGTCTTCTTTTATATGTTTTGTTACATAACCCATGTTTGTTATGGATAGGTTGTGTCTTATTCATATCCAGAATGATGTCAAGTCCTTAAACATTACTTTTAATCATCAAATAAGAATTAGTCTAGAATGGATATGATGGGGAATGAATCTCATCTCGTTTTTGGAGACGGTAGTCCGTACGTACACACAAGTGAAAATATCATTATTTTCATATTAAAATATTATATAATTGGATGGTATATCATGTATACAGAATCCTTATCAAGTTATATTTATTATTTACATCAATTACACATCATTATCATTCCCATCCAAATACTAATGTTTTGAATAAAAATTACACCATGACTTGGAAACGGTAAGCCGTACATACGCACTTATGGTGACATTTCATTCAAAGGATGGATATAATACTGAATATGGTTGTACCATATTTATAATAACATCATAGTATATAGAAGAAAACAGTGTTATTATTTTAGAATGTAAATAACAAAGAATGAAGAATTGGATGAAGAAAGGAACATGAATGAGGGTGTTGTAAACATTACCTCTTCCTCAGGTTCTTCTTTTTTATTTGATCAAAAGGGCTCATTAGGTTGGATTTATGATCAATATAAGGACTCTAGGATGAAGTGAGGTAATATGACAGGACATTTAGGTAGGGTTTTTCCGAGACAATAGGCATTTAATGTGTGAATATAGAGAAGGGAGAGTGCCCTTTTATAAGAGGGGTGAGGGGCACCTTAGTAAAAGCTAGAAACATTATTTTATAATAAATTAATATTCTGTTTATAATCGATAAAAATTAATTTATTTAGAGGATAAGGTTGGGATGGGTCGAAATCCACTCATCAAATAGGTTTTAGAAAGGTTTGGGTCACTATAGTAACCTTATCTGTTAGTTTTAACTCTTAGTTAATTAGTTTGACATTTACCATGTCTTTTTGTATTTTTATATTATATGGTTAATGAACATACTATAAACATTCAATATACTACCAAGTGGTACATTATTGATACACCTATGATGATATAAGTTTTTTGTCCGAACGTTATATTTTTATGAATAGAATATCAATTAATAATATAATATTTTTTTGAAAACTCTTTTATGTCAATTTTGACACTATTGGGTAATTTGTTTTTGATAAATTCATAACATCATTATTAATTTGAACCAAATTAATATAACCAGTACTAATATGTAATATTAACCTATAAAATTATTTTCATTCATAAAAAGTCTCAAATTACATTTATTTGGGTATTTATAATATCAATTATCATAATCATTCATTAATACTGTAATTACTACATCATCATTGTGTCATAAACAAATTAAATAATATAATGTATAAAAATTCAAAATAAAATACCATTATGTAGTAAATTGTTTTATCTTTATTATTAATATTTATAATCTAATTTATCTTATGTATAACCCTATATTAAAAATGCTTTAGTTATTAAACATTGATTTTAACTCTTTTAACTCTTCTTTGAATTAAATAATAAGAAATGTCCTAATCTAATCCAAGTGGTCCTAGATGATAATATTTTATTCCTAAGTTCGTTTTCGGTTGAGATACACATTTCCAATAGAATTAGGACATGTGTTAGGGTAATATTAATATTATTTTTACCCGTAATTACACTATTTACTTTTAACCGTGGTAAATAAAAGTAAAAAGTTACTATTCACAAAAAATTATTTTTATCTTATGAAATCACATTTTAAACCTTGATATTAACCGAGTCTCTCAGATTTTTGAAATTCCACTCACAAAAATGGTAAAAATTATGTTTTATATGAATTTTCAAATTCCCATAGGAAATGGATAAAAGACGGTGAAAAGTTCAATAAAGTTCTTATATATCTAAAATTATTGTAAAATGACTTCAATGAATGAAATTGAACTTATATAGGTATTATGTATCTATTTTTACATAAAATATATTTAAAAAAATTAATAATTATTTAAATAAAAATTTGGTTTTAAACTATAACTCAGTGTTTTCCTCTATTCATAAAAAATTTACAGCTTTCAGAAAAATACCAAAAAATCACCCTAACCTTATTTTGATATTCCTAATCCAAAAATGAAGTCTATTTTACCAAATTAAAAACATAAAAGTTTCAATTATTAATTTAAATTAATTCTCAGTGTCAAAACAAATAGCATGTTTTTATGAAACAATAACCATCAAAAGATTGACACGTTTTTATGTATAATTTCAATGTGAAATTAATTCCAATGACCAAAATTGGATTAAAGGGTAAAAATATAATCTAATTATAATTCCAAAACATTAAAATGTATAATTCAAATCTATAAATTATTTTTATTTAAAAAGTTGTTTTCAGTTAAAATATACTATTTTCACTATTCACCCAAATATGAAAGTTATCAGAAAAAAACAAAATATTTATTGAAACTAAATAATTATGTCCCAATTCTAAAGAAGAATTTTATTTTTCCAAATTGAATATATAAGAGTTTTGAATATTGGATTTAATAAGGGTTCTCCATTAAAAGGCCATAAAATTGCTTTTTTTGAAAAATACTTCTTTTATCTGAAAAAATGAATTAGTTATTACATTTTTCTAAGAAATTAATAATATATATTATAATATTAAAAGGATTATATAATGTTCAAAATTCAGGTAATACTATTCATAACCGCTTTTGAATGGCTAGTTTGGTAATCTTGTGGTGCACTTGATCTCGTTGTTGTGTGTAGTGCAAGTTATTGAATTACATTGAAGCTATAACGTATTAAGAAATCGTGGGGTGTTACATTCTTCCCTCCATAAATAAATTGCATACTCTCAATTTGAAATTGTTCTTCGAAAATAAAATGTTTAAAATAGAAAATACTTTTGCGGGGAAACCCACATCAGAAATATGGTTAATAAAATTTAGTCTAAATAAGTGGAAAAGGGGAATTAAAAAGTCACCACCAAAATATGATCTCGATTATGAGAAAATTGGAGGCAATTAGAGACACATAATTGGAAGAAAAATGTAAATATTTATAGGGAGTGATTGATGTCATCAATCACAATCAATTGTAGAATTGTGGGCATCGAAGACACCAATCTATAACGATTTGAAATACCATTGGTTCAACAAAACGTAAGGTATTAGGATAACACATTTTTGGTTTTAAGATGTCTTACCAAAAGTTTAAGAAATTATTTCTTCATAGAATAATAGAAGAATATATATATATATACGTATATATATTTCACAAGTATAGTTTCATCCTTCAACTAATTCCTACCACAAACTCATATTTCACTCCAAATGATTTCAAATAAAAAAATTTTGTTTACCTAAATCTTATAAGGTTCCAAAAAAATGAATTTATAATTCATTTTTCAGACTATTGTTTTTAGAAAAACTAAACTATACAAACAAGTACATCACATTGTCCATTTGTAGGTGATACACCTTTATCATTCATCGGTTGTGGATTCTAGTATTGTGGCTTTGCTGGATGCGATGGGTTTCCACCTATCCTCTGGGTTGTTCTTTTTATGGAAATCCAAAAATTACCTTAACAATAGTATCCAATTTCAAATTTAATTCATTCTAGCCTTTAGAATTATCTGAAATAATTATATCCAAACATTCAGTCCAAAATTTATAAGGAAGTTCAACATAATGAGGATCCTTTTTTCTAGGTAATAAAATGTGAACTCCTTCATCATTTATTCTTTTACAAAATCACAACAACCTGAATTACCAAATTCAACCATCTCATATTCTAAAAACACTACCTCATTACTAGGACCATATTAAATATTACCTTTCCTTCAACCAAGTATTTTCCAAAAAGTGTAGCTTACGATTAAGTCACTTTTCCTAGGACCATATACTCTCAAATCCTCAATAAAATAGTACTACGGTACAATCCTTATTTATCTCCATAATTCATGTAACCTGTATACTGTTGATACAACACTCAAATGAAATAATTCTATAATATTAACATAAGAACATTAGTCTTTCTTCTTCATCTCAGGTAGTATCATAACATGATTATTATCCAATAACATCATTTGTGGTATACTCTTATGAATGTGATATTGATTCTCCTAGTGTCTAAATGCCTTGAAGATGGCACATTTTACATTTGAAAAGTTTTTCTTACCCTTGAAATCATGTACTTGGTGTCCTTTTTCTCCACACTTATAACAACTCCCATTCCATTCAATCATTTACCAAGGTGATTCATTCCAGATTAATCACATATTGGAAAATACTTCTTTTCCTTATTCCCTTTATCCCTATTTCATTATACCATCCTTTTTTTCCTTGCATCCCTTCAAAGCCATAGGAATCAGAGAATTATTTACAGATCTTATTATACTATTTATTCATATGATAATAATACATGGGAGACTATTTCTCTTCTAAATGTTTTCTTAATACCATTAATGATATGACCCTTCTTACTCTTTGGATCATACATATTTCTAGATTTCACATGACTTCTACTGGGTTCCATTTCTATACAATGGAATACACTAGGGAAAACCCGAAAACACCGCTTTGAGCTAGACTCGAATGTGAACTGGTGCACGACAACGGTCCTTGTTGTACTCTTTGTTACGACACTCATGGGGGATATTCTTAATAAAATTTACATTTTCTCTACAAACTGATGTGATATATTTTAATATAAAATGAGAATAAATGACCTTGGTTAATACTAAGTTGTTTCAAATTGAGAATATGCTATCATGATATTCTCCAAATGATTTTATGACTACTGTTACTCACACAATGCTTTTTGGTTTTAGTCAATGGTTGGATTCCAAGGAAGTCATTGTAACTTTGAAAATGATGTACAAGGTGGGAACAGTGGTGGAAATGTGCAACAAAATGGAATGTTGATAGGAATAAAAGATATTGTTTTCATGCCAAATCAGTTTTCCAAAAATATGATCAACAACATATATACTAACCAACTCTCGGACACAACAAAGAAGAGAAAGGTGATGAATGATAAGAGATCCAGTAGTGGAGACCTTGGAGAAAAGAATCCTAAATTTCCATCTTGCAAGAAATGTGGAAGGAGACACCCAGGAATGTGTCTCAACAGAAAAACGAAATTCTTTGCGTTCAGGAAAAAAATACATAAAGTAAAGAATTGATGAGGAAAAATGAAGAGTATTATGGAAGAAAATAAAAATGGTCCAAATAATCCATTTACAGTCATTTTCCATAAATGTAGGGGACTTGGCCATTATCCGAGTGAATGCCCTATTCTATAGGATATTTCCTTGGTCAAAGAATAAGATCTTTTGAAATAAATGGTTGGAGAAATATTTAAAAGTGTTATTGCTCCTTGTTGATGGGATTACTTTGGAATAATTCTCTCTTGTATTTGTAACCCTCTATTTTACCATGTGAGAATAATATTTGAGGATGTCTTATCTTTTCCATTGTGGATATAGTTATAAATAACCATTTGGATTAATATGTTCATTGGGTTTGAGGCAATTACAAGTTATTATATTTTGGGATGAAAATGAAAGGTATGAGAGAACATTTCCGGTTAAAATTATGTTATGGTTATTTTGAGGAATTTATCTCATTTTGGTAATGTTATTAAATATAGTTTTTGAAAAAGGACAACACGCAGACTGTGTGACAACCCATCGTGTCGGACAAAGTTATTGGAATTGAACCCACAACCAATGTGCGATTGGGATTTATCTCCTACCACTGGACTACGTGAATTCCCCGGTTAGTATGACTAATTATTTTTTGTTAAATGATTTTATTGATCAATAATAATTTTATTTGGATTATTATGTCTTATCAAATGAATACCCTTAGTATAAGAAAATGATTTGGTGATTAAATGATAAATGTTATTTTGGAAGATGTTCTCTTTTTTGGGAACACTATATGCCCATGGAAAATAGAATACTATGGGGTTTCATTAGAGGAGTAATGGTGTATTTTTATCTATGTTTTTATTGTGTATTTATAATTATTTGGGTAATTTATGGAAATGGTAAACCTATAATAGAGAACATTTTATTAGTTTAATTACTTTTACATATGTTACTTTAAGAGTAGATTATTTCATTTGGAGATACAATTGAACATGGAAGACTATATAACAAAATTCTTCTATGTTTCGGGTTTCAATGTTAGTATGGATTATATAGGATGATTTATAGACAATTATTTATTGAATGGTATTTTTTTATCTTTGGGGTATTGTTGGTTTAATTCGAGAAATTAAGATTAGTGTTTCTTTCTCTAAAAAATATCCTTTTATGGGATCATCAGATATTGTACTAACCATTTTTGTTTAGATTAATATATAAATACAAGGTATATATATAGTTTATCCTTCATGTGATTCTATAGAAGTTTACTCTAGCTCTTCCAGTGTGACCAAGTCTTCATGAATACTCATCATTTTAAAAAATGAGTTAATAGTAGAAATTTATTAAAGAATGAATCTCTATTAAAAATTAAGTATATCTCTCTATGTTCTTAGTAATGAACTCATCATCTTTATGTAATGTATCTTAAAACAAAAAAATAATGTTGTCCATTTACTTTTCCTACAGGGAAACTAATGACCGTTTTCCCCATCACAAGTTCATGGTTTTCTTGTTGTCATATTTCTCCTTATCATGTTTTATATCCCTCTCCATCAGAACATGACACTTATTTTTTCATCAATATCCATGTTTTTCTAAATGGAATCACAGTATAGGTTATCTCTAGTGATCTTTGTACTTATGTTTCTTTCATTTAAAGTGATAGTTTTATTGAATATTTTTCTGATGTGGGACTTTCAATTATATCTCAAAGCCCAATTTTAAAAATTTTGAGGACACAATTTATTTATGGAGAGGAGAATGTAACACCTCAAGATTCCATGGTACGATTCCCTTTGAATAATACAGTAGCGTGTGTTTTATGCAACTTCGAGTTCTAACAAACCAGAACTATCAAACTATCTGTTATGATTAGTAATACACACTTTTTAAAATTTTATAAATTTTATCATTAAAAATGGACTTCATTTTTGGATTTGGAATATGGAAATTATCTTAGGGTGATGTTTTGGTACATTTATTATATCTTTCATATTTTGATGAATAGTGAAAATTACTAAATTTTAATTAAAAACAACTTTTTAATCGAAATAATTAATAGTGATAAATTATGAATTTGATTGGTTATAAAGTATATTTAAAATATTTATTTACCATTAAATACAATTTTGGTCATTGGATGTAATTTCACATTTAAACTGGACATAAATAAGTGTCAATCTTTTGATAGTTATTATTTCATAAAAACACGCTTTTTGTTTTGACAACGGTAATTAATTTTAAATTAATTTCATCCACTTCTGTGTTCTAAATTTAGAAAAATGGATTCCATATTTATAATCATGAGGTCCATATTGTGTAAATAGGTAACTTTTATTTTTAGACATTTTGAATCATTACTTCAGTAAATATTTTATTTACCATGGTTAAAGGGTAAATCTGGTAAATAAGGGCAAAAAATAATATTATAATAATAATAATTTACCATAAAACGTGTCCTACCCCTATTGGTTGATTCATGTCCGACCATGGTCATCTTTGGGTTGATTTGGGGACCCCATGGAGCCACTTGTAAGTGATAGGGACACTTTATATTAATTAAGTAAAAGAAAATACAAAAATGACATAAGCATATATATTTAAGAAAAAAACATTTTACATAGGGTTATATGTGTTATATGTTCGACTATAAATATTAATTAGAAATATAAATGGATTTAATAAATTATGGTATTTTATTTATAATTTTTAGACATTGAATAATTAAATTTATTTATGAAAAAATAATGATGCATTATTTTCCTTATTAATGAAAGAATCAAATAAATAATATTATAAATTTTCAAATAAATATAATTTGAAAGTTTTAATGACATTCACGAATTTTATTGGTTAATATTACATATTAGTATTACTTAAATTATTTTTATTCGAATTAATAATGTTGTTATAACTTTAACAAAAATCAATTTTTAAATAGTGTCAAAATAGACATAAAAGAGTTTTTTTTAAAAATATGATATTATTAATTCATATTCTATTTATAAAAATATAAGGGTTGTCTAATGGACTTATATAATTATATATGTATCATTAATGGACCACTAGGGGTTCTCTTGGAAATATATAGTATGTTTATTAACTATATAATATAAAAATACAAAGTGACATGGTAAATGTCAAACTAGTTAACTAATAGTTAAATATGAATGATAAGGTTAATATAGTGACCCAAAACTGTCTAAAATATATAGGATGAAAGGATTGCGACCCATAACCACCATAGACTTTGAATAATCGACATTAGAGCCATTATAAACCGAATATGAATTTATTAAAAATTAATACTTTAATTTTTTTCTAAAGAGCCCCTCCCCCCAATTATAAAAGGACACCACTTCTAACCAATTCTTCATACCTTCAATGCATTTTGGTTCTTCCAAACTCAGCCCAAATACCCTCTAAAATATCCTCCCTTAATCTTAGAGGCATTCCTTTAGTCATAAATCCAACTTAATGATCCCTTTTGATCAAATCAAAAGGAAGAACCTGAAGAAGAGGTAATGTTTTCAACAACTTTTTTCATGTTCCTTTCTTTTTCAACTTCTTATTTCTTTATTGTTACATTAAAATATAATAACTCCCGTATCTTATATATAGTGGGATTTTATTATAAATATGTTACAACCATATTCAGTATTCTATCCATCCATTGAATGACATGTCACCATATGTGCATACGTACGACCAACCGTCTCCACGTCGTGGTGTAATAGTTATTCAATACATTATTATAAGGATGGGTATAATAATGATGTGTAATTCATGTAAATAATAAATATAACATGATAATTATTCTGTATATATGATATACCATCTAATTATATATTATTTTAATATCAAAAGAATGATATTGTCACTTGTGCATACGTATGGACTACCGTCTCCACGAACGCGATAAATTCATTCCCCATCCTATCAATGAAAGTATAATTCTCATTTGATGATTAAAAATAATGTTTAATGACTTGATATAATTATATATATGAATAACATAAAAACTACCCATAACATACACGACTTATGTAACAAAACATATAAATCAAAACGAGTAAGTTAACACCTAAAACGATGATAATACTTAGATATTATTAACATAAAAATGTTAAAACATAATATATTATATAATATTAATATATATGATACTTTTATAATTAAAAACAATTTTTTCACCATTTTATAGGTGGAAACCCTACCCTCAACCATGGAAAATGTACAATGTAAGGGGTTTCTTATCTCACTTTTAATTTCGTGAGATTTCCGTTGTTCACCACTTATTTATTACAAGTGGTGTGTGTACTACCCATGATTGTATTCATTGTGTAAAATACTTTAATTTATGGATAATTACATCATCATTGTATTATCATTCATTTATGGGTGTATGTTTTGTAAGTTACCAAATAGATAAGGGAATTTGAAATTTCAGTTTCCACTCATTCGTCTTTACCCTTACTTCGTTGATTATTTTACTCCACGATTATGTGTGGAATCACTATTAATTTTCTTATGTCATTATTTTCACTCCCCTTTTTGTGGATATACTTTTTGATAGACATAATCACTCCATTGATAAATTCTCATGTTATTGATATGAACTTGATAAGAGTAATTTTATCTCAATCTCCATTTGTTGAGTTAATTATCCAATTCATTGGTGTCCTTTTTACAAGAATACATTTGTATGTCCTCTGATTTATTTACACTGAATATCGAATAATTATTACATTCCATTATGTAGGAAATCATTTGATCCCTTGTGATCATGCCATGAAACTATTTTGTCTCATGAGGCCTACCGATGCATCGAGGAGCTATAGCAGGCTCCACCCGTCACTTACTAAGTCCAATGCATTCCTCATATGCAAAGGTTAAAAAATAATACAAACATTTATATTAAAACAGCCATACGAAATGTCAATACTTTAAACACAAACCATGAATGGTATAAAAATATCACATCCACAGTTAAACATAACTCATTCGATACAATATAGAAGATTGTATTTTATCAGATTAACATCAATCAAGAATAATGATGGATATTGATATAGATGAAAATAATCATCACAACTAGTAGAGAGAAATATACCATTTTGACATGAAATCCTTTAAATGTCACACTATTTTTCATGAATCCATTTAAAAATATATTTTTTAATCAAAGTGTTTCATTCCACTTTGAAACATTAAAAAGGAATTTTGATTTGAAAACTACAATGTCCATATAAATAAATCATTAAAACTATTTTTAAAACAAGAAAATTAATGAAAAAGATTTGTAATAATAAATCTTTAAAATATTTAAACTGATATTTTAGTTAGAATTCCTAACCAAAGGAGAAACACATGAATACAAATAATTTAGTTAATCAAAACTTTGTAATATCATGAGAATAAAGGGATTCACGATATACTATGTCAAAGTACATTATATACACCATATAATAGTGAATTGACATATATCAAAAAATAAGTCTCAATGGAATGTAAATCAAGATGAAATCTCTTATAATGAATGTATCCTTAGGTTGAGGATAAATCAACGACATAATTATGTGTGACAAATATAAATACACTCAATATGATTGGATATTTAGTATAAATCAATCAGAGTACATTCACACATATTCTGGTAAAAACAACACCAATTATTGGATATTTAACTCATGTTTAAATAATATCTTTTAACACCCCAATTCTCCACGGTATGATTCTCTTTGAATAATAAATTTGTGTGTGTTGTACGCAACATTGAGATTCTAACACACCGCTACCAATCAAATTAGCCATTATGAATAGTAATATGCACTTTTTGAAATTTTATAAATTTTATCAATAAAAATTGACTTCATTTTTTGTTTTGGAATATCGAAATTAGACTAAGGTGAAATTTTGGTACTTTTCGGATAACTTTTATATTCTGATGAATAATGAAAATTACTAGATTTTAATTAAAAACAACTTTTTTATTCAGAATAATTACTAGTGATAAATTATGAATTTTTGTTTTTTTAAAGTATATTTATAATATATTTTTACCATTTAATACAATGTCGGTCATTGGACTGAATTTTACAATTAAACCGGACATAAAAATGTGCCAATCTTTCGATAGTTATTATATCTTAAAAACATGTTTTTTGTTTTAACAACAGGAATAAATTTTAAATTAATTTCTGCCACTTCTGTGTTTTGATTTTAGGAAAATGGATTCAATATTTATGATCATGAGGTATTGAATTTTTTAAATAGGTAACTTTTATTTTAATACATTTTGAATAATAACTTCTGTAAATATTTTATTTACCATGGTTAAAGGGTAAATCTGATAAATAAAGGTAAAACAATAATATTATAATAACAATAAATTACCCTAAAACATGTTCTATCCCTATGGGTTGATACATGTCCGACCATGGGCATATTTGGGTCGATTTTGGGACCCCATGGATCCACTTGTAAGTGATATTGACACTTTATATTAATTATGTTACTGTAAATACAAAAATGACATAAGCATATATCTTTTAGCAAAACATTTTTTACATAAAGTTGTATATGTTATATTTTCAACTATAAATATTAATATGAAAGATAAAAATATTTCCTACATAATGGTATTTTATTAATAAATTTTAGACATTAAATAAGTAAATTTATTTATGACACAATTATGATGCAAAATTTTCTTTAATAATAAAAGAATAATATAATTGGTATTATAAAAGTCAAAATAAATATAATTTGAAAGTTTTGATGACATACACAAATTTAATTAGTTACTATTACTTGTTAATATTTTTGAAATGACTTTTATTCGAATTAATAATGTTTTTAAGTCTTTAACGAAAATCAATTATTGAATAGTGTCAAAATTGACATAAATGAGTTTTTAAAACAGGTATTATATTACTAATTGATATTCTGTTCATAAAAATATAAGGATCATCCAAAGGACTTATATAAAGATATATGTATCATTAATGGACCATATTGGGGTCTCTTGGATGTATATATTATGTTTATTAACTATATAATATAAAAATACAAAGTGACATGGTAGATGTCAATATAATTAATGAAGAGTTAAAACTAAAGGATAAGGTCAATATAATGACTCAAACATATTTAAAATCTATTGGTTGAAAGGATTTAGACCTATACCCCCCTTATAATTTTAATAATCCACTTTTAAGCCATTATAAACCGAATATGAATTTATTATATAATAATACTTTATGTTTTCCCAAAGAGCCCCTCCTCCCCCTTTTAAAAGGACACCACTTATAACCAATTCTTAATACCTAAAAAGCCTTTTGGTTCGGCCAAACCCTGACCAAATATTCTCTCAAATTCCCTAAATACATCCTAGATGCCTTAATTTGATCAGAAATCCAACCTAAGGAGCCCTTTTGATCAAATAAAAAGTAAGAACCCGAAGAAGATGTAATGTTTTCATCACCCTATTTCAAGTTACTTTCTTCTTCAAAATTTTCATTCTTTTTTATTTCCATCCTAATATAATAACTATAGTATATAATATGTACTATGATGTTACTATAAATATGGTACAACCATATTCAGTATTCTATCCATCTTTTGAATGATATGTCACCATACGTGCGTACGTACGGCCAACAGTCTCCACGTCGTGGTGTAATTGTTATTCAATACATTATTATTTAGATTGCTATAATAACGATGTTTAATCCATGTAAATAATAAATATAACATGATAATGATTATATATATAATATAACCTCTAAATATATATTATTTTTATATCAAAATAATGATATTGTCAATCTTGCGTACGTACGCATTACCGTCTCCACGAACGCGATGAGATTCATTCTCAATCGTATCCATTCAAGTATAATTCTCATATTACGATAAAAAATAATGTTTACGTACATGATATAATTCTTAATATTAATAAGACACAATCTATCCATAACAAAAATGACTTATGTAACAAAACATACAAAAGAAAACGAGTAAGTTAACACCTGAAACGACGATAATACTAAGATATTATTAACAAAGCAATGTTAAAAGATCAAATATGATATCATATTAATGTATATGATTCTTGTATAATTTAATAACAATTATTTAACCATTATAGACGATATTAATCTACCTTATACCATGGAAATGTACAAGGTAAGGTTTGATTTCACAATCTCTTTATTATCCAAGGTTATTTTTACCTAAGTATATATTGGGACCCTCTTTATCATCCACATCCATGTTTCTTAAATATTTATTTAAAATCATTCTATCTATTTTACAGAATATGGGATAAAATCATTTATACCCTTGTTTAATTTTAATAAAAATTTTATAAAGAAAGCTTTCTTTCATTTTCCAAACAAGGTCCTTTTAAACCTTTTCGACAGAATTAAGGTAAAAATGTCTCTTTTTAACTTATACGGCGGGTGTGACTATTTTCCGCCATTATAAAATATTCGAAACTTCCATTACAAGATAATAAGAATATAATCAAATTAAATTTCTTATAATTATGTGACTTTTAAAAGATTTTAAAAAAAGAGATATTTCTCTCAAATAGTTTTTATTTCATCTATGTCAACATCCTTTGATTGATTTTAAGCTTATTTGAAATTTATTTATTATGATACAAAACTTCTATATTGTATTGAAGGTTTTGTGATATTTTTGACTATTTAGGTTTTATTTTTATACCATCCATGGTTTATGGAGAAAGTATTGAAATTTAATATACTAGTTTTAATACGATTGTTTATGTTATGTTTAAACCCGTTCAAATGAGGAATGCATTGGGCTTAATAAGTGACAGGTGGGGCCCGCTATAGCTCCTTGATGCATCGGTAGGTCTCATGAGACAAACTTGTGTCGTGGAACATGGCCTTGAAAGAATCATATTTATAGTCTTCGCGCAAGACCTTGACTATGTGGTTATGATAGTCTGGCATTATGCATTTCATTATTATGAAAGTTGTTATTGATATTTCATGTGATTATTCAACAAGTAGAATATCTATGTGAATAAGTAAATAGAATTATTTCATTTTATTTCTACCATATTATGTTCAATATCATGTTTAAAAGGATTTATATTTAGTTATACATTGCCTTAAATGTTTATGATTATTTCTTGAAAGATTCCTCTATATCGTTATCCTTACTGGGCATTTGAGATCACCCCTTTCTATGTTTTATTTTTCCCCGGATGGGAATAATTATCTTATGAATAACCTGCAGGGATAGTATAAGGGTATATGAGTATAGAGACAAGATGTTGTTTTATTTTTCACATTATTATTTAATGTAAACATTATGAATGTATCTAATGATTACAAGGCTACTAAACTAATTGGTCGTTCGATATTTAGTCCCTTGTGATCATGTCAATGTTATGTAATAATGCACCGACTCTAGGTAAATAGGTCTGGGCATTACAGTTGTTATTAGAGGATGTTTAGTACAAACCTTGGATGCTAGATTTAGATAAACTCTTATTAGATCACATAGACATAAGATAGACTTTGTGGATTAGTATAGAATAACCTCCTAGAATTTTGGTATTGTAGTGATTTTGTGAGTTTTCTTAGAAATACCTCCCTATCGAGATACAAGCAGGTAGAGGTGGCTCTGGAACAGATGTACCTAGGGGTAAAACCTGGAAACACCACTTTGAGATAGACTCGAATAGGAACTGGTGCATGATAACGGGCCATGCTGCACTATTGGTTACGACACTCCTGGAGGGATATGCTTAGGATAATTCTCATTTTCATTACAAATCATTATGAAGGGTTTATGAGTATATACATTACCAAAGGAAACATTTTTTTATGATTATGGATTATATCCTTAAATAGTTCAATTTATGTTATATGTTTTAAAAGTATGGAATTATGTATTTTGATTCATAAACTAATCTAGTTTATGCCATTATTTTGAAATGGAACCTAGTGGAAGGAATGGAAACTGTATCAATACACGCACTCAATGTAGTGATTTCGCTCCTACTCAAGAAAATTATAGTGGAGATGGTGATGAAACTGGTGCTGATCAGCTAATCACCATACTGGGACTACTCACTCAGGTTATGAATAATAACCCTACCGATATGGAGCACCCTGATCCCCAGTGTGGAGGATCAATGATAGATCTCTTCATGAGACAACACCACCAACATTCAATGGGAGTAGAAATCCTTTCGTATTGTAGCAATGGATAAATTCTTTAGAGAAAATACTCCATTCCTTGGGGAGTAGTGAAAGGGAAAAAGTTATCATGGCAATTTACCGCCTCACTGGAGATACTGATCAATGGTGGTCATTGATTCAAAAAACGAATGAAGATGTTGTAGTATAAAATATGAAATGTAGGGAGTTCAAAGAGATTTTCTTAGAAAAATATTTTCCTCATGGCCATCAAACAGATATGGAAGGGCAATTTCTGAGTCTGAGGCAAAAGGGGGATGAGAATGTCACAAAGTATGAGGCTAACTTTACAAGGATAGCGAGGTATGATACAGATTATATACGTAACCCAAGAAGTAAGGTTGATCGTTTCATTGATGGGTTGAAATTGTTTCTCTTTAGAGCATTAGTCACACAAATCTTCTCATTGTATGATGATATTGTCTCATGTTCTATCAAGACAGAAAAAGAATTCTTTATCTTATGACATTAATGAAAAGAAAGTGAAGAACAGATCTGCTGATAAATCAGGAAATGGGAATATGGGGAATATGGGAATATTTGAATATCCATCCTATAGTTAATGTGGGACGAAACACCCTAGTACTTGCTGGAAAGGAAAGAGAGTCTATTACAGAAGTGGTGAAAAAGGACACCAAGCTCGTGAGTGAATGGGGAAGAAAGAAGCTACCGATGTTCAATTCTACAACTGCAGGGAGATGGGTCATTATTCAAATGAATTTACTATGAATTAGGTGTACTTGCATCAGAAAAGGACAAGGGAACAAGGACAAGCTTATGTTATCACTAATGCGGAGGTATAAGCTCCGAAAGATATGGTCGCAGGTAATTTAATTGTTTTCCCAAGTTTAACAAATGCATTATTTGATTCTGGATCATCGCATTGATTCATATCTTCCTAGTTTTCTAAGAAAAATAGATATTTACAATTTGATTTAATGAGGTAATTGTTAGTTAAAACTCTTAAGGAAAGTATAATCGCAACAAAGTTTTGTGAATCTGTTCCCATTAGAGCTTATAAATGTTCTTTATCTGCTGATCACATCATCATACCTAATATTGAGTTTGATATAATCCTCAGTATGGATTGGATTTTGTACCATGATGGGAAGATTTATTGTAAGAAGAAGGAGGTTACGATTTTTGATAATGATGATAAGGAACACCTTATCTTTAGAGCAGAATCATCACCACCTAATTCTTATCTAGATCCACCCTCTATAGCTCAACTAAATTCAATTATTGGGGAGGTAGTTAATTAAATAACTATGGGTGAGTAAAGGAATGTTCAAATAGATGATGTACCTATTGTGAAAGAATATGTTGATGTGTTTCTGGAAGATTTACTTGAACATCCTCCAGAACAAGAAATTGAGTTTTCCATTGATTTAATTTCTGGATCAAGGCCCATATCAAAAAACCCTTATAGAATGGAAACTGTGGAATTAGTTGAACTAAAGAAACAACTAGAGGAATTGAGTAATAAGGGATTTATTCGCCCTAGTGTTTCTCTATGGGGATCCCCTGTCCTTTTAGATAAGAAGAAAGATGGATCTATGAGGTTATGTATCGACTACAGGTAAATCAATGCTATAAAAATAAAGAACAATTATCCCCTACCACGCATTTATGATTTATTTTACCAACTACATGGAGCTCAACACTTTTCAAAGATTGAACATATATCTGGATACCATCAGTTGTGTGTGAACAAGGAAGACATTCTGAAAATAGCATTTCGAAGTAGGTACGAGCATTACGAGTTTACAGTAATGCCTTTTGGGATGAATAATGCACCCTCTGTTTTCATTGATCTAATGAACAGAGCTTTCAAGGAATATCTTGAGGAGTTTTTAGTGGTATTTATTGATGATATCATGGTATACTCAAAAAGCTACAAATATCATGAAAATAACTTGTGCATTTTATTGAAGGCTCTAAGAAGACATGAATTATATGGGATGTTTAGCAAGTGTGAATTCTGGCATCAGGAGATTTATTTTCATTTCCATATTGTCCTTAAGGATGGAATCTATGTTGATCCTTATAAGACATGAGTAATCCATGAATGGCCAGCACCAATGAGTATAACCGAGATACGTAGTTTTATTGGCTTAACAGGTTATTATCGGAGTTTTTTCAAGAACATTGCCCGATTGGCTAACCCATTAACGAAGCTCACATGTAAAGGGGTTAAATTTGTTTGTAAAAAAGAGTGTGAAGAATGTTTTGATGAACTGAAGATAAGATTAGTCAACTCTCCTATATTTACTCTACCATCGGGGAATGATGGGTTCGTTATTTATAGTGATGCATCGAAGAAAGGACTTGGATGTGTCCTTATGAAGAATGATTGGTTTATTGCCTATGCATCACGACAGTTGAAAATTCATGAGCAAAACTATCATACTCATGATCACGAGTTATCAGTTGTGATCTTTTCTTTGATGATATGGAGATACTATCTCTATGGTGAGAAATTTGAGATTTATACTGATCACAAGAGTTTGAATTATATTTTCTCACAGAAAGAACTCAATATGAGGCAAAAGTGATTTCTTGAACTACTGAAGGATTATGATTTCACGATACACTACCACCCGAGGAAGGAAAATATGTTTGCAGATGCTTTGAGTAGAAAAGATCATGGAGTTTTGAACAAGATGAGAGTTGAAATGGATCCTATTTTCATTGATCTGGTAAAGATGGATATGAGAATCACCATGGAAGGTTAATCATCAATAATTTTTCAAATGGTTACCAAACCATCTTTACTAGAAAGGATAAAGAGTTCTCAGACCGATGATGAAGAGTTTCAAAAGAATATTAAATCTATGAATGATGGGAGATTGAGTGAATTTGTGTTTGAAGATGGCATTTTGAAATTTGGGAAGAGATTTTGTGTTCCCGATATACCTTATCTAAAACGGCAATTTTTGGACGATGCCCATAGTTCCAATTTTTCTATACACCATGGGAGCACCAAATTGTATAGAGATTTGAAGGAACATTTTTTGGTGGGAAAACATAAAGAGGGAGATTGCTGATTTTGTGTCAAGATGTATAATTTGTCAACAAGTGAAAGCTGGAAGGCAACAACCTATAGGAGTCATGCAACCTCTTCCCACACCTGAGTTGAAATGGGATAATATCACGATGGAATTTGTCATGGGACTACCAAAGACTCTTATAAGGAATGATGAAATATGGGTCATTGTTGATCGTCTTACCAAGTCAGCACATTTTTTTGCTATAAGGGAAGATTTTCGACTTGAAAGTCTAGCAATGCTATATATTAATGAAGTTTTGAGACATCATGGAGTCCTCATATCAATCGTTTCTGATTGTTATCCACATTTTACATCAATATTCTAGAAATTTCCTCAGAAATTCCTAGATACTGAACTTCATTTGAGCACTTCTTACCACCCCCAAAATGATGGACAATCACAACAGACAATTCAAACATTAGAAGACATGTTGGGATCATGATCTCTTGACTTTCAAGGTATGTGGGATCAATATTTACCTTTGGTAGAAGTTTCCTATAACAATAGCTTTCATTCGAGTATTCAGATGGAACCATATGAAGAATTATATATAAAGAGATGTCGCACACCAACCTGATGGGATGACTTTGTTGAAATAAAACTTTCAGCCGCAGAAATGGTGGAGGAAATGATGGAGAAGGTGAAGGTAATCCAAAACCACATCAACGCAGCTCAAAGTAGGTAGAAGAGCTATGCTGAGAACCAAAAAAAGGATTTGTAATTTCAGGTAGGATATCATGTTTTCTTGAAGGTATCTCCGTGGAAGGGAGTTATACATTTTGTAAAAAAAGGTAAATTGAGTCTCCGGTTCATAGGACCTTTCAAAATTCTAGAATGAATTGGGGCTGTAGCTTACCGGGTGGCAATGCCGCCAAGCCTCTCCAAAGTTCACGATGTGTTCCACGTATCACTGTTGAGAAACTACATGCCTAACCCAACACATGTACTCACCTATGAGAAAATAGAACTGGAACCCAATCTATATTATTGAGATTAGCCTATCAAGCTTCTTGATACAAGAGAACAAGTATTGAGAAACCGGAATGATTGTCTGCTAAAAGTTCTATGGAGAAACCATAAAATGGAAGAGGCAACGTGGGAACCCGAGGAACTTATGATGAAGATTCACCCGAGTCTTTTCATCTTGTAGTATTCTAGAAATTTCATGGATGAAATTATTTTAAAGAGGGGAGAATATAACACCCCAATCTTCCACAGTAGGATTCTCTTTGAATAATTATGTAGCGTGTGTTGTACGAAACTTCAAGATTTTAACACACCGCTACCAATCAAAGTAGCCGTTATGAATAGTAATACCCACTTTTTGAAATTTTAAAAATTTTATCTTTGAAAATTGACATTATTTTTGGTTTCATAATATTTGAATTATCCTAGGGTGAAAATTTGGTACTTTTCGATAACATTTATATTTTGATGAATATTGAAAATTACTAAATTTTAATTAAAAAAAAACTTTTTTAATAAAAACAATTAGTAGTGTTAAATTATGAATTTGAGTTGTTTTAAAGTATATTTATAATATATTTTTACAATTTAATACAATTTTTGTCATTAAACATAATTTCACATTTAAACCGGACATAAACAAGTGTCAATCCTTGGATAGTTATTATCTCTTAAAAAACTGTTTTTATTTTAACAATGGGAATAAATTTTTAATTAATTTCTTCCAATTCAGTGTTTTGAATTTAGAAAAATGGATTCCATATTTAGAATCAGGAGGTCTAAATTATGTAATTGGGTAACTTTTATTTTTAGATATTTTGAATAATTATTTCGGTAAATATTTTATTTACCGTGGTTAAAGGGTAAATCCGGTAAATAAGGGAAAACAAAATAATATTTTAACAATTATAAATTACCCTAAAACGTGTCCTAACCCTGTGGATTGATACAAGTCTGACCATGGGCATATTTGGGTCGATTTTGGGACCCCATATATCAACATGTAAGTGATAATGACACTTTATATTAATTAAGTTAAAGGAAATACAAAAATGACATAAGCATATATCTTTTAGAAAAACAATTTTTACATAAGGTTATATATGTTATATTTTCGACTATAAATATTAATTAGAAAACTAAAACAATTTCCTACATAATGGTATATTATTTATAATTTTTAGACATTGAATAATTAAATTTATTTATGACACAATAATGATTCATTATTTTCATAAATAATAAAAGAATCAAATAATTTGTATTATAAAAGTTAAAATAAATATAATTTTAACTTTTTTATGACATAAAATAATTTTATTGGTTAATATTACTTGTTAAGATTTCTGAAATGAATTTTATTCTAATTAATAGTGTTTTTATGACATTATCAAAAATCAAATATTGAATAGTGTCAAAATTGACATAAATGAGTTTTTAAAACAACTATTATATTATTAATTGATATTCTATTCCTAAAAATCTAAGGATTAGAAAAAGGACTTATATGATGATAGGTGTATCATTAATGGACCACTTGGGTATTGATTATATGTATATAGTAATTTTATTAACTATATATTATAAAAATACAAAGTGACATGATAAATGTCAATCTAATTAAATAAGAGTTAAAACTGTAATATAAAGTTGATATAATGCCCAAAACATCTCTCAAATATTTTCGTTGAAATTATGACTACCCATACCCACCTTATACTTTTAATAATCCACTTTGGAGCCATTATAAACCGAATATGAATTTATTATATGATAATACTTTATGTTTTTCTTAATAGCCCCTCCTCCCCCTTATAAAAAGAAACCACTTCTAACCAATTATTCACTCCTTCAAAGAATTTTTTTTCAGCCAAACCCTACCCAAGTATTCTATCAACTTACCTCACTTCATCATAGAGGCATTATTTTGATCATAAAGCCATCCTATGGTTCCTTTTTTTCAAATCAAAACGAAGAACCCGAAGAAGTGGTAATATTTTCACCACCCTTTTCAAGTTCATTTCTTATTCAAATTCTTATTTTTTTTGTTATTTAAATTATAAAATAATAACTCCAATATATTCTATATACTATGATGTTATTAGAAATATTTTTCAACCATATTTAGTATTCTATCTATCCTTTGAATGACATGTCACCATACATGTGTACGTACGGCCTACCGTCTCCACGTCGTGGTGTAATTGTTTTTCAATACATTATTATTTGGATGGGTATAGTAATGATGTTTAATTCATATAAATAATAAATATAACATGATAATTATTCTTTATATATGATATACCATCCAATTATATATTATTTTAATATCAAAAAAATGATATTGTCGCTCGTGCGTACGTATGGATTACCGTATCCACGAACGCGATGAGATTCATTCTCCATCATATCCATTAATGTATAATTCTCATTTTATGATTAACAATACTTTTTAAGGACTTGATATAATTCTAGATATGAATATGATACAACCTATCCATAACAAACACGGCTTTTGTAACAAAATAGATAAAAGAAAACAAGTAAGTCAACACCCGAAAAGATGATAATACTAAGATATTATTAACAATGCAATGTTAAAAGATCATATATGATATCATATTAATGTATATGATTCTTGTCTAATTTAATAAAATAAATTTCACCAATATATAGGAGTTTAATCTACCCTCAACCAAGGAAAAGTTCAAGGTAATGGCTGATTTCAGAATTTCATTATTATCTGAGGTTGTTTTTACGTAAAAATATATTGGGACCCTCTTTATCATCAACATCCATGTTTCCTAAAAATTTATTTCAAATCATTCTTACTATTTTACAGACTATGGGTTAAATCCATCTATACCCTTTTTGACTTTTTATAAGATGTTTATAAAGGAATGTTTGTGTTGTTTTCCAAACAATGTCCTTTTTAACATTTTCAACAGAATTAAGGTAAGAATGTCTCTTTTTAACTTATACGATGGGTGCATCTATTTTCCACCATAATAAAATCTTCAAAACTCACCTTACATGCTAATAAGGATATTTTCAAAGTAAATGTTTTATAATTATGTGACTTTTAAAATATTTCAAAAAAATAGATATTTCTCTCAAATAGTTTTGATTTCATCTATGTCGACATCCTTTGAGGGATTTTAAGATTATTTCAAGTTGATTTATTATGATAAAAAAATCCATATGTTATTGAAGGGTTAGTGATATGTTTGACTGTGGATGTTTTATTTTTATACCATTCATGGTTTATAGAGAAAATATTGACATTTCGTATGCTAGTTTTAATATGAATGTTTATGTTATGTTTAAACCTGTTCATATGAGGAATTAATTAGGCTTAATAAGTGATGGGTGGAGCCCGCTATAGCTCCTCGATGCATTGGTAGGTATCATGAGAGAAACTAGTGTCTTGGAACAAGGCCTTGAAAAAATCGTATTCATAGTCTTGGCTCAAGACCTTGACTATATGGTTATGATAGTATGGCATTAGACATTCCATCATTTCGAAAGTGGTTGTTGATATTGAATGTTATCATTCGACTAGTAGAATATCCATGTGAATAAGTAAATGGAATTATTGCATTTTAATTTTCCCTATATTATGCTGAAGTTTAAGTTTAAATGGATTTTTTTAGTTATACATTTCCTTAAATATTTATGCTTATTTATGAATGTTTCTGGTATAGTTTTATCCATAATAGGCATTTGATCTCACCCCTTTCTAATTTTTATTTTTCCCAGGATGTGAAGAAGTATTTTATGAATGACCTGTAGGGATAGTATAAGGGGATATGAGTGTGGAGACAAGATGTTTTATTAGTTTTCACTTTATGATGTAATGTAAACTTTATGAATTTATCTAGTGATTCCAATGATACTAAAATAATCGGTCCTTTGAGATTTGATCCCTTGCGATCATGCCAATTTTATGTAAACAAGTGTCCTCTGATTGATTCCAAGGATACTAAACTAATCGGTCTTTCGAGATTTGATCCCTTTTAAAGATTTAAACCTGACATAAACAAGTGTCCTCTGATTAATTTACATTATAAATGTCCTAATCTAATCCATGTTGGTAACTGTAACGCCGAGAGCCCAGTTACCTAATCTTGGTACATTATTACATAAGATTGGAATGATCACAAAAGATCACGTTTCGAAAGACTGATTAGTTTAGTATCCTTGGAAACACTAGATACATTCATAATTCTTACATTACATCATAAAGTGAAAAACTACAACCACATTGTCTCCATAGTCCACACTCATATCCCCTTAGACTAACCCTATAGGTCAGTCATAAAATACTTCTTCACATTCTAGGAAAAATAAAAGATAAAAAGAGGTGATCTCAGCTTCCCAGTAAAGATAACAATATAGTGGAAACATTCATAAGTAAGAAAAAACATTTAAGGCAATGTTTAACTAAAACAAAAGCCTTTAAACCTGAACTTCATCATAATATGGCAGAAATAAAATGAAATAATGTCATTTACTTATTCACATGGATATTCTACTAGTCAATTAATCCCATACAATGTCAATAACCACATTCATAACGATGGAATACATAATTCTAGACTAGCATAACCAAATAGTCAAGGCCTCGTGCCAAGACAAACATAATATTTTGTCAAGGACTTATGCAAAGATAATAGTTTTTCTTATGAGACATACCAACGCATCAAGGAGCTATAGCGGGCTCCACCTATCAGTTACTATGTCTAATGAATTTCTCATATAAAATGGTTGAAACATAATACAAACATTTGTATTAAAAATATCATATGAAATGTCAATACATTAACCACAAAACATTAATGGTATAAAAATATCACATCCACAGTCAATCATAACTCATTCGATACAATATGGAAGATTTTATTGTATCATATTTACCTCAACTGAGAATAGTGAAGGATATGGACATAGTTGAAAATAATCATCAAAACTATTAGAGAGAAATATCCCATTTTTTCGTCAAATCATTTAAAAGTCACACTATTTTTTATGAATCCATTTAAAAATATATTTTCGAATCAATGTGTCCCATACAACGTTGAAATTTTTAGGAGCAATTTTGATTTGAAAACATTAATGTCCATATAAATAAATCTTTAAAACCTTTTTTAAAACATGGACATTATTGAGAATGATTTGAAATAATAAATCTTTAAAGCATTTGAAATGATATTTCAGTTTGAGTTACTAAACAAAAGAGAGACACTTGAATACAAATAATTGAGGTAATCAAACAATTGTAATATAATGAGAATAATGGGGTTCATGATATAATATTCCAAAGTACATTATATACACCATATAAAAGTGAATTGACGTATAACA